>JACXIK010000053.1:4349885-4987223 GCA_014737385.1 Bombus superbus
GCTGGATTCAAAGTCCAGAGTGCTTACCATTACACCATGGAACCACTTGTTAAGTTATTATTTATTTAAATTTTTTAATTGACAAATTATTTATCAATATTTAAATGATTTTTTGAACCAAAAACGAAGGTTCCACCGAGACTTGAACTCGGATCGCTGGATTCAAAGTCCAGAGTGCTTACCATTACACCATGGAACCTCTTGTTTAATTAACTTTTTATGCCTCCTGTTGTTATTGAAACATTTGTTTAACTTTATGATAAATTATTGCAACGGTAAATGCAAAAGCATAGGTTCCACCGAGACTTGAACTCGGATCGCTGGATTCAAAGTCCAGAGTGCTTACCATTACACCATGGAACCTCTTATTAGCAGTATTTTTGCTAATAAACGACGATTATCAAATTCGCATTCGATATTACCAGCTATTACGTAGGTCACGATTACCAAGAAAACCGCGTGTCTTATCGGGGCTTTAACTCTTCTGCAATTCGCATTCTACTTATCTACCATGATCCTCGACTTCCTTTTGCAGTCATTATCAGTATTTCTTCCCAACAAACGAAACAGCCTTAAATTCCCATAAAGCGCAATTTATCTAAACCTACGCAATCGATATAAATAATTCAAGTAAAACGTATCTATCGAAAACATACAATTACCCAAATCTTTTCAAACATCAATTACCAACTCTTAAACCACGTATTATTTAACTTCTTCCAATCTTTCACACTCACCTTCTACGTACTGATCAATTCCACAGTGCCATTTAATTAATTTCAATTTATTATAATCTTTCACTATTTCTCCCATTACTATAAATATTCCCATTATCATAGTACACCCAACAACGTATCAGTTCACACTGTTATCACAATTTAATAAATTCTTACCAAGCATAATACTTTGCACTAGTAAATTTACACACACACACACACACACACACAAAATGAAAATCACAGAAACAAAACGCGTCTGTCTCAAACATAAAAATCATCAAATTACCAGCCTTTAGATCGTTCTTCAACTTGCTCCAATCCTCCACCCTCACCAATGTACCAATCAATTCCACGGTGACATTCAACAATCTCGATCGACGAACGAGCCAGCAATTCTCCCTACTTTCGGAGTCGTTCGTCTCAGCCCGGAAACCACTCGAATTAATTTCCAGTCAAAGCATATTCTCTGTTCGGACGGCGCGACGCGTTCTCCTGCTTGACGTCCAATCAGGCCGAGCAACCCCATAGCCGCGAATACCCAGGCCCCGTTTGACCCTCGATCGGCCCGCGACAGCTCCGATTCCATTTCTCTGTTATACTTTCGTTCACAATGGCTCTTCTTACGGTTCGCTGATCCTTGACTGACAGCATCCCAGGCAGGCGGCACGTTCGCTCTAGGTGCGGTCCTGTCAACCTCGGATGACAGCCGACAGAGCAAGTGTTATTGTTCAGCCGGATTTTCGGGCCACGGGGATGATTCAGCCATCGTTCGTGCAGACACGCTCGATGCATTTAATTAATTTGATAATTGGGCGCCGCGCTTAAGCACGCGGCGCCTGAAACAGAGAGGAATGTAAATCTATGGGGCGATTTATGATGCTGCGCTTGTGAGAGATTTTTGTTACTTCGTTGCGATGGTTAGATAGCGAATGTTCATGCATTTTCATATTTTTAGAGATGCAACTCGAGAGATAGAGCCTTGAGAGAGATTTGTTCCATCAACTAAATATCGTAGTAAACGCTTTTGTTACTTCGGAACGATGGTATTTTTGGAAAAGGAGACAAAAGGAAATTTTAAGCGTATATTATTATACTATAAAGCATTCCGACAGTCAGGAGCAAGACTCACAACATGGTAAAATTGTATTATAAAAAACCATCTATATTCTGATTCATCGTCGAATGGAAATTAAGCAGCTTTACAAAAACAACTCCTGTCGTAGTCCCGCAATTGCACGATCTAATTAAAAATGCGCTTGCAGAATTCTATAATATAATAAATACTTTGTTAAAAAAAAGGATTGTATTAAACAGCGATTAGATTTCGTTAAAGTGTTCTCTCGGTTTTCTGTAGAAAAGCAAACGTAGAGAAGAGTCTCTTTTGCTATGAACCGTTCAATAATAAAATAGAACTGCTACGAAAATTGCACCACCGCGAAGAGGGGAAAATGGGAACTTCATTTTTCTGTGGAAAACGTGGATCTGGAATATCGAAATTTTAGGATGATAATCAAAAGTTGAAAGAATTCGTAGAATTCCCGTATTTGCAGCGTAACGCGGCTTCTAAATTACGCAAGGCGAAGGGCCGTTTTGTTAGGGAGGGAATTTCGCAAGAATTTCTTTACCTCTTATCGAGTAAGCAAGCTGCTTTCCTTCGAAGACTCGATGTTCCACCGAGCATGAAATAAGTGTACACACACGGAGGAAAGGGACGATAAAGCGAATTTCGAAGGGAACAAAACACGGAGGAAGCGGTCGTTCTCGAAAACGCGGATCCTCCCCGTCCAATCGAATTCGCAGATAAAAAGAATCCGTCCCCGTTGTAAAACCATAAAGGTGTAATCGTGATCGTACAAGGGAAAGGAAGTAAAGAAAACAGCGCGATATATGTTCGCCATTTGTGCAGACAGGATTTACTACTTTGCGCAGCAGTGCAAACAGAATGACGTTTAACGCTCGTTATTTAAACAGGAAGGATATCTTTGATGTTCGTCGCAGGAAATTGACACGAAAATTTACCGAGAAATTACGCTTCGATATCGATTACGAGATTAGGTATCGATTCGTCTTTTGGCTATTACATTAACGGTCATACACTGCCAAGAAAACGTTTTAAAATTATTACTTATTACTGAAGACTACACGGGGCAAATATGAGTCCATCTTTGATTTTATCACATTTTATTAGTTGCTGAGCAAAGAAACATTTCAATATAAAATAGTTGAGAAGGCCTATAACCTGATAAATTGCAGGGTATAAAGCTTGTAAGAATAGACGATATATCTATTTGTAATGTTTTCTAAGAAGCGAATAATACTTGTTTAGTTGCTATGTTAGTTTAATTTAATTAACAATAGTCTATATTACTAATGTTATCAATATATTTTAAATGTACCAAAGGACAAACACATATTTAATTCCACAACGAAATGCGAAGATAGTTTTGATGTGAAAGTGGTTGACAATATATGGGATTTTTAAATTATTCTATAAAAGACGAGAAACATGACTTATCATACTTTTCATCCTTGCGTTCTTCGTTTATTTTGCAAGAATAAGTTCCATTTTCCCAATTATATTCATAAAAATCTGAATTCGTAGCAACATCGACAAGTACCAATACATCCCCTGTCTTATTTCTCTAAAATATGAACTTGAAGTCGTAGTTTTCTTAATACGTCCCAGACTTCGACAAAATTCACTCGCTCTTCCAATTTCACCACGAAATATCGTACTTCTCCTGACTTTCCCAATTTCACGAAAAAGTGGCATTTCTACCCACTTTCCACCGTTTCATCAAAAAAATGTCATTTCTGCTCGCCTTTCCCAATTTCATCGCGAGACGCGATATCGCTGGGTCATCAGTTTGCGCGGAACCATTCATCGAAAACCTCGCGACAAGCGTGCACCAAGGTACACTTGCCTTGCGGCTTCTTTTCTAATTAATACGCGACTAGCGTCAATCATTGACCTCTCTGCTTCGCGCGGAATAAAATATTCGACCACGCGTCGTCCCGAGGCACAATGCAGGAAGTGCTCGGTAGCGTGGCGCATCCCGTTGCACAAAAGCCTCGTGCAACCGGTGCAGTTGCTCTCCCTTTTACCCTCTTCTCCCCATCTTCTTCTTCTCCCTCTTCGAAAGCTAAACAGAGAGATACCCCGGCGGCGCGTTTCTCCCGCTAATGAATTCCTCTTTATGCCAGCGAGTAATTGGTACCTCGCATTATTCTCAATCAGCGAGGCTGTCCTCGCGACGTACGAAGGAACGCGAGCTAGGGAGCGACTGGATCGAAAGAATCACCGTTTCGTGGGAGAGAATGAGAGAGTCGAAGAGGAGACACCGCGAATGATAGGGACAAAGGAAGCAAAAATGCAGTGAAAAAAGAAAAAGGGAAACGTGGAAAGATGCTGTGAAAGTTAAGGAAAGAGGGAGGAAAGTACGGGAAACTCTGCACGGGAGTCAAGGGGAAAAGGAGGAGAGGAAACGATGCGAAGGGGTCGAGAGTGAAAAAAGGAAGAGAAAAAATATACGGGGTGACCCATGTAACTGTTACAAACCGTAACTTTATTTTTAATGTGGTTTGAGACGTAATACACTAGTCTTATGCTTATGGTGATTAACGAAAGTATTCGATACTCGTGTGTATGAGTACAAGTGGAATTTGTGTTAGACATTGTTTTCTGTGCGAAACCCATATGTCTGTTATAGGACATACATAATTATATCATACATTCAATTCGTTTGTCAATTATAATCCAAGTTTTTCAAAACTATAGCGTCTTTTTCCGTTTTATTCTTTAAATTTTCTTTCGGCCGTCACTGTAATAAGATACGACTATCGTGATTATATTAGTAAAATTTGAAACCAATCCGTAAATATATATAAGATAGTGTTACGAGACATTTATTGAATGGCGAGAGGGTTCGATTTACATAAAAAAAATATTCATTTTTGCATTTAGGAAAGTAATACGATTATCGTTGAATACGCGTACGTCACTGCTTTTATAAAAAAAAATCTATAATCCTACGAATGTTGCAGTCTTTCAACCGTTCCTCCTCTTCCTTTGAAATTTTTCTTTAAGTGCGTTAATAACGGAGTTACGAGTGAAACAATTCTGTAGACCACCCTGTAGAGAGAAGTGAAAGAGGGAGAGCGAATAGAGGAGAAGGAACGCGGGAAAACCACACAGAAAAGTGCATCAACGGAGGAAGAGATTCGCTGATTTACGAGCGGCAGTTGCTGGGAGGGCATTAATATTCGTGACGGAATATTAAACCGCGAGCGTCAATGGGCAGAGCTTCAAAGAGATTTTCCGGCCGCACAGGAAAAAGTCGAGAGATAGAAGGCGGGTGGCAGATCAACGTTCCTGCAAGATTATGAGATTCTCGTTAAGTGCCACGTGTAAAGAGTTCTTTCATACGCAGCCTCGACCCTGCCTGCATCGTCGTTCTCTCCTCGTCGTTATTCACGATAACGTTCGAGTTCGTAAAATATAAATCGTCGCATAAAACGACACACAGAGATCTATCGATTTATCGTTGGCTTTATTTTTCACGTCGGAATTTTTTGGACGGTCAGAGACACGCGAAAGTATGGATTTTTCACGCGATGGATTTTATATCTTCCCGGAAATATCGCGGATATTTATTCCATAATTCGGTTGGTTCAACATTTCCCTGGAAATTCGGTTGAATCGGGGAGCGAAATTAATTCGAGCATTTTTCGACGCTGTCCCTCTTGATAACGTTTTATTACGTGTCACGAGATATTGCGCTTTTTATTATTGTTTCCTTTCCAGGGGCTGATAAATAGAAAGCGTGACGGAAAATAATTTTGCTTGACGAGTGGAAAATTCGATTCGATGACGTGACTAATTGCGCGTAAAATGGAAAATAAATGCATTACGATTCATTCGATTTGCACAATATATATTATGAGCCGATATCAGACTATAAAACTCAAATCGATCCTCTTTCATCAAATATACTCAATTATAGGCACATGGTCAAGCGAGCCATAGAAAAAACAACTCGATCGTCCACAATCTACAGAGAAATCCTGTAACACAATGATTATACAGTAATGAACTAATAGCTATGTATACAAAATCTTATAGCGTACTGTTTGCGCTCATTGTGTAATTTTTCTGTCTGATCCTAATTCGGTAACCGGTGCCTGTATTCATTAATTAACTAACATTGTTAAATCATGGGGCGATTTCAACAGGAGGAAAACTCTTCGCTAAACATCAATTACTTATCGCAGAAGCAAGAATTCCATCGTGAAACGTCGGAATCTCGCCCGAAGCGTTGCAACGTCCTGGATTCGAACAAGGACATTAATGAGATAAGGCCGTCGGAGAGGGTAGTCCTGGTAATAATGAGGAACATTTTTATAACGAGGATCACCATCGCGAAATCATCTCCTGGGAAAAAAGGGAGAAAGCGGAAGAAGGCTGCAGCACGACATCTCTCTATCCAACATCATCCTCCATTCCCCGTCGTCATCGTCGTCGTCGTCGACGTTGTCGTTGTCGCGGGGAGACTTAATTATCTAATTAATTAACCTCAATCAGAACGATGAGTAATTTCTCGGTTCGCTGGCGCCTTTGCCGGCGTCGAGACTTTCTTGTCACGCCGACTGTGGCCCCGAATTACGGATGAGTTCACGGCAAATCGATTATGTCCCGATGCTATTGCCCGCCTCTATTTAGGCGCAGCATCCGCAGGATCCACGATCCTCCGGCGTTATCCTGTTTTCCCTGGTCGACCAATTTGCTCCTGCCAAGCCAGCCCCCATCCCACCGATCCGTTCTCTATATCTGTTCGCCTTTATCTTCGCCTCTTACGCGCCGATCGCGCGATAACTCGCTCGTGAAACGACCAGACGACGCGAGTTTGTTTTACCGGGGGTTCTCTCGCCTGAAAATTGCGTTTGCACCCCGTGCAATGTTCTCGCCGTGCTCCGTTGCAAAGGAAGGCAACGCGCTGGAACGAATCTTTGCCAGAGTTTGGGAAAGTTAGGGTATTAGAAATTTTGGGAGAATTTTTATTCGAGGAAGTAACAGATCGTAGTTTTGGGTGTAAAATTAATATCTATAAATGGAGTTGGGGGAGGAAATTAAAAATTGCGAGATAGGAAAAATGAATTTTATAACAGTTCATATAAAGCACGATCAACTTCATAAATTGGAGGAAGAGAAAAATGATTACGTTACGGACATCATATCTTTAAACGTGTTTTAGAGTAAGGCATAAGTCATACGATATATCGTGAGCATAAATTGTAATACGTAAAAAGGAGCTGATTTATTTTTTTTACGAAATTCAACACCGATTTAGGAGAAACAAAAAGGGTATCGCTTCAACTTCGAAGATCCAAACACACGAAGACAAGTGTTATACGAAAATTGTCCGTTAATATATAGCCTTGCGAACAATAAAAATCCGATCTATAAATAATTCTTTAAAGAATTAACGCCCAGGATGCGGAAAGACGCCATAAAGATCCCTGAAAACTTTTGCCACAAATATTAATTTCATCAACCGCCTACCATTTTCGTAATCGAAACGCACAGTCGCTAATAAGAGCAGCTGGATCCAATCCCCAATTCCAAATCGTTCAACCCAACCAGCCACCCTCTTCGAAATAACAACACCGCTCCGAAGATGCTCGAATTCCTACTGGCAACCATAGTCCACGATCCGGTGCCGACAAAAGCGATCCACCCCCTTGGTATCAGTGTAACTGACGTTTTTGACGCGTCAAGTGGATCCGGCCACGGCTAGAGTTTCGTTTAACATACACAGGCACACCAAACTGAGATACTCGTCGATCCATATCGGCTACTGTTTTACATAAACATCGACTCGTCAGCGACAGGGGCGGAAATCGCAAGCGGAAGGGTGGCAAAAGGGGAACGGTGATTCCTCTAAGTGATCTCAAGTGTTTTCGCAGTTGACTCGCGGCGTGTTTGCACGGCGAACGAAGCTTTTTAAGGTTGGTTTAACCCTGGCCCTAGGCCCCATTTTCGGGGCTAACTTCGTATTTAGTTAGTCAACCCCGAGGCCGCGAGGCGCGATGGGAAACGACAAGTGGCGTCTTCCCTCTTCGAACCATGGACGATTGTCGTGCCATTGCCACCGCCTTTCATGTGCTAATTCCTGTTTATTTAATCGAATGCTGACGTCGATCGCCCGGGGATTAATTTCTAATATGCTTTAACCTGACCCGACTAGATTGTTTGGACAAACGCGTTTGTCTAGCGTTTAGGTGGACGAGAGATTTGTTGGCGTTGTGGATGATCTCTTTCCGAGGATGGAGAAGCGTGGAGATCGTACGAAAACGGGAAATACGGGAAAAAGGATGAGACTATTTTTGTCAATTTTCTGACTTTTGTGTCACTCGATGACTAGTTCAAATATTACAGTTGAAGAAGGAAATAATGTAACAGATTTGAAGATACGTGTAAGCCTCGTGGGAAGAGACGATGAATTCACGATGTTTTGTACTAGATATTAATTCTAGATTGATATTAGACTGCATAGTTAACGTTATTATTCACAATTTCTATTATTCTATATTTTTCCTTCGTTTCTTATGGTACTATTCTAGCGTTTTTGTTCGCATACGGATACTGGTGTATTGGTCGACGAAGAATCGATATCGTAGCGACGCTTCTTGTTTGCGAAACGGCGCGAGACAGATCGCGCGAGCGAACTGTCGCAGCGTACTGAATTTTTTATCACGCTTTGTTCGATGTCGCGTTCCCTGGTAAATTATAGTTTTGTTTGGGCTGTTTCGTTCGCGCGAAACGATGATCCTTGATCGAGACGATTCACGGTATGACATTTGAACGACGATTCGGGACACGAATGGAAATTCGTTAGCCACGTTCGCAGAACAGGTTCACAGACCACGTTCGCACGTTCGCACGTTTGCAGGTAACGTTCTCGTGTTCCACTACGTGTTATCTGAATGAGAATTCAGGATAAAGATAAAAAAGATTCGTATAATGTGTAGTTTTCCTAAAACTTGATATCTTCTTACCATCTCCGTACAATGTATAATGAGCGAGTGAGCTAATTTTCAAGTGATTAGATCGTGACGTAGAAACGATTTTTACTAATTCCCTATCGATTTTCGGGATTAGGTTATTCAAATTATTATAATTATATACGTGAAATTATCGTTGATATTTATATTATCTATAGACTGACGATATCATCGAATAATAAGATCAAAATCGAACAGTGATTATTCCGATTTTTGTTCGCTTCGTGTCACACTCTGCGATTGTGAGGTATAATCGCGCGCGTTAATTCCATGCACGCGGTCGTTTTAATCCAATTAATGGATCTCGTTTAAATTTCAGTATTTGGTTAAAGTTATTCGAAAACGCTAAATAACAAATAAGATTATTTGAGATAACATTCGATTAGCTGAAATCGTATGATTTCATTAGAAGAATTTTAGGTAAATGTTGGATGATCGTTGCTTCCTTGCAACGTCATATCATACAATATTGAAATATTATACATAATATAATATATTTAAGAGTCCTCGGTGTACAAAAGTGAAATTTAAATTTCATACAACCTTCGTTGGTTTAAATATTGAATCTATGATCGATACCGCGAATATAACTTCTTCGTTGGAAGTCAAAGGGTTGAAATGAAATTTCTCCCATATAGCAACGTAGATAATTACTCTCCTTCCATTCTTTGCTTTGTATCGTTATACTATTAATTAGCTTCGAAGCATTTTAATTGTTTCCGTTTAACCATCTCCATCGTAGTACTTTACATTACAAGCAGATATCGTGTTCTACATTAAACAAACATTAAACCAATTAAAACGCAAGCCCACGCGTTATAAATCAATAAACGTGTTCATAATTTTCATTCACCATGCTGGCGCTCTTCGTTATCGATATTACACTCACACGTCCTTCGCAAAACGCGTTTCGATTCTTCTTTCACCCGCAACCACCCCGTGTCACGATACAGACGTTGCAAAATTAGTGATATCGAGCGGACCGTTCGAATAAATTCTCGTTCCTGGCGCATTAAAATTATCGTATTTCGAGGATTCTTTCATCAGACAGTGGAAAATTACACGCAAACATGGGGAAAGCATTTGCATTATTAATGCAGAATTCGACGATAATTTCGAGGTGGCGCGGTTTCGAGATCGAACCTCGTGAAATTGCGAAGGCTGACTCGCTAAAAGCACTTGGACGCCACGGACCAATTAGCATCTTCATAAATTACTGGCGAATTACTTTACGAGCTCGATTGTGATAAAATCGCTGGAATACGTCTCATTTCGAGTCGACTCGCTTAACGAACGATAACAAGGAATTACGGGACAAAGCTTAACCATCTCTATTAAACGTGTACATATACGTTCTCAAATCGAATATCTAATTATTTACTAATTAGAAAATAAGATCATGTACACGAGAAATTCTTGCGTTTTCTCTTCCTCTTTCTATTTCTTTCTATTTCTTTCTGATCACTGTTTCCCCTCGTTAATTTCCTTCGTCAGCTGCCGCTGTCGCAGCTTATTATCGGCGGCATTGTCAACATAGCCGGTGCATCATTATATCGCGATTCGACCAAGCGATAACGCGACGATTGCGAAATTAAGTCAGCCATTGAAGCTGCCGTGAACAGGGTTTAATAATACGCGATTATCGATGGATCACTTCTTTGCCCAACGGGTACAAGTAAATTATGTCCCCTGTTAATTAAGGACACCCCCAATAATGTGTTATCAGTTTCTTTGTAGAATCTGGTTTAATCGCTACCTTAATTGAAATTTAGTCCGGCATGACGTTCGTTGGGTATAAAATTTCACTGTAATTATACATTTAATACTTTCGCTCGAGCGTATGTTTGTTGGAATTTTCTTTAAGAATTTAATATTACGTTCTTGTTTGGACGATGGTAATTATGCTAAACGATCGATACCGTTCTTTGTGGCTCGAACTAATTGAATTCGAATCTTGATAGCGGTATAAAAATTATAAAAAAAAATGGCGTGACTCACCGGTGGTTCACGTTATCGCATAAAATGAAGCTGTTGCGAACCACCAGTGAGTCACGCCACACGTTGGTCGCGTTAGTTTATGCTGTGAAAAGAGCGTTAAGACAGAATAACTCGTTTCGAAATAACATACGTCGTACGCGGAAATTAATTAATATTGTAATTATAACGTTTAGCTCGTCAACTAATAGGTAAGCTGGTAATCAGGAGATTTAGACAGAGCGTAATTTTGTTTCTTTAATAACAGCAATGCCAGGTGAAACTTTTCGATTTGAAATGTTCCTTTCATCAAATGCTATTTTCCAATTTTAATAAAGAGAATGTAATTCCTTGGAAAAGAATAATAATATAAAATACCATAAAATATCTCTTCATTCTTTGAACGTTTGCTTTCGAAACTATATCAGAATTAATTTCTAGATACCAGAAATCAAACACTCGGAAGATACGAAGCAACAGAAAAAAATAGAACAAGATAGAACACTTGCGAGTATAAGATACTTTCCTTGCTTGTTAAACGTTTCTTTTTAAAACTTTGCTTTTCTATTTTCAAATGTCACAAATATTCGATTGCTCGACAGTCGATTATTCAATCGTTACTCGATTCAGAATGTCCGTGATGTAACATCTGGCAGATTTTCGTCTCTCGTTTACCGAAGAGACGTGTCTCGTGTCGAATATTTCTTTATCGACGATATTTTCCATCCTCCGTGAGGAATTTGCGAAATCCTTTACAATCCCGTCTAATGGATTACATTCGCGGGGATGTTCTTGCAAAAGCAGAGTTACTTCTCCCGGCTGACAAAGTCCTACCCGATTCTAAAGCTGGTTGATATATACGATCGCCAAGTAAAGTCCGTGAAAATCACGAGACATCGCGTGATTTCTACTGACTTCCATTTCTTATTGCGCCACAGTCATTCATACGGGCGTACGTGTTGGACAACGTCTACGTTTGCATTCTGGTGCACATACTTTTTTACGTTGCTCTGTGGTACGCCACTACGGTAAGTAAATTTTGCTGAGAAAATTTTGTCTAAATTGTCAGAACATTTACAGGTAATAAAATATTACCGTACAATAAATTTTCCGCTGTCGTATTACGCTTTGATATCTCTCTTATAATTTCTCTTCCATGAAGCTTGAACGATATAAATCGAACGTTATAATTGTTAAAATTTATCGGCCAAAAGCAATCTTTCCCGTAAATTATAATAATCTGTCGATAATTTTAATCGAGTCGCCAATAATCTAAAATAATTAATTACAATGTCAACGTTTCTAGACTTCTTATTTGGTAATTTAGTATCACGCTGATTATGGAAATCGAAAATTTCAACTACAGTAGTATTTAGGAGGATTAATTTGTTTCTTAATGGCAGGTGATAAGAAAAATGGAGAAGGCGAACAAGGAGATGCTAAAAATCATGGAGGAGAACAGAACGGTGCGTCGACTGATTGATAGTAATAGAGATTCGATCGTATCGATTTCTCGTTTAAACGATTGTTGCAGAGACTGGAAGACGTAGTGGCGTTGAAAGATAAGAAAACGGAATACGATGAGGCGGTGGTTAAAGTGGTTAGTGTCTAGAAGAAACTTTCAGTTCTCTGGAAAAAGACAATAAACGATGAATACGTGAATGTCTTTAAATACTTTCAGAAAGAAACGCAGAGATTAACATCGCAGGAACTGGAAGACGAAGTAACTGAAAGTTCAATAACCTCGTTAATATTATAAACTTGGCTAAAGATTTTCATCTTTTTATTCTACTTTATTTATAATTCTGCCTATAGCGACTTAATTCTATAATTACTAAAAACATAGGTGCATGTAAACGAAATATTTTCAATTACAAAAAGAGGGATAGTTTCCATCGTGATTTGCAGGAAAACCAACTTACAACCTCCGAATTTCGATGCTTCGATCTCGTTCTCTTTTCAATACATACAAATCCGACGATCTTAAAAAGAATTACAACGTAGCATAATCTTCCGTACTATCTAATAGCTTACGAAACCTTTTTACCTACAAGGAAGCGCAATTGGTTGCAAAATGATCCGATAGACGAAGCAATCATAGAATTAAGTTTGCAAAACTCTTAGCCACAGAAATTTCATTTGCTTTATCAAATCTCAACAAAATCGTTATAATTCAGATGCAACGTCTAAGCACGGAGCTGATCAACGCAGAGGACAAGCTATTGGAACTGGAGAAAGTAGTGAAGAAAGTATCGGAATAATATCTCTTCTATATGAAACGTAACATTGGAATTCCTTCTATAGCGAAATTCCTCGATTGTCATTAATTCGTAGTTGATTTTCAGTACGTATCCAGCGGAGAATCGTGCAAGAATTCTGCGGGCGACGTCGCTGACCGAGAAAACGAACACGCAGGGCCGTGTTTTGGCGAAGGACGGACGGTCTCGCTCGAGAATCTCAAGGTACGTTTCAATTAAACTGTGTGCACCGATTTTCCCTACGTGACGGTGTTCTGTAATTGTCAAGAAAATCAAGACAGGGAGGGCGGTTTACCTCTTACTACCGGTTGCGTCAGTCGTTGTAACAGCTTGAGCCAGCGTTCCCAAACCGCCAGCAAAACGGAGACGAACAGATTGTTCAGGAATTCTGTTAGGGAACTCGCGACCACCGGGACGCGACGTGTAAAGTTATTTCGGTGTCTGGCGAACGAAATTGGGGAAAACCATAGGACTCTCGGTTAGTTAAGACGCATTCAACGAAATAGTCGAGGCTTTCGGTCCCCGTGGAAGAGTTAATGCTGACGTCGATAGGATTGTTGGCGTATTATTATTAGGATTATTGTGTGTCTTGATTACATAATGTATCGATAGATTGCTTGGATAATGAACTGCGGTAATCCTTTATTGATAATAATTGGATGTTTGTGGAAATTTGCGGTACTAGGAATACGAGCGAAGAAATGGAATGCAAATAGAGGTTTGTTTCATCCCTTAATTTACTTTAACGTTATCCTGTTATAAAAAAAAAGAAATGCTTTTCGTTTCTCTTCGATTACCTTATTTAATACTAATTAGAAACAGACAGTAGGATAAGATAGATTAGATTGGATATAATAAGAGCTAGAGAAATTAGTGTCAGTGATTAAAGAAAAGTATTATTGTTGTATTGGGTATAAATATTTCACAGTTGCAAATAGCTGTGGGCCATTCAAAGCCGAGAGGCAAGGATTAAATAAATATGCACAAAAATTCTAATTAGAAATAGTATTTATTTGAACAACTTAATAAAATTATCTGCAAGTCTTTTTACTTCAAAGAAATTTGTACTAAGATTTCTAAGTATTCTACGTAAATTAATTTTCTTCTTTAATAACCGTTTCTGTGTTCTATAAAAAGAGTATGCTCTTCAGAGAGAATATCAGAAAAGAAACCTCTATTTCTATTTTTACATTTCTCGTAAATGGATAAACATCTGCAATCTAATAATAATTATACCATATAAAAGGCTGGTTATCATAGGCATCGTGGAATTAATGAAAATTTCCATTGAATTCGAATTAACATTAATGAAAATTAATAGAAATATGTTTCACATTGTGTTGAAGATACTCGAACCGTCATTTCCACCGCCACAGCCACCGCAACCTCCACCTAGGAAGTATGGGATCTTTGTCTCTCGACCTCCTGGCCAACGTCGTCCACCTCCCGCGGCTACAACTGCAACTGCACCCCCAAAAATCGGACACAAGTAATTACGCATCCGTGGAAGCTTCCGAGGAATCCGCGATTTATCACCGTAAGCGCTATTTTATCCAATCAGTAACCTTTTACTTATATAGAATTTATATTTCTCGTTAAATAAAAACGTTTCTAAATATTGCAATTAACGTTCGAAAGAGAACTTATGTGGTCTTAAGTTGTGTCTGTGGTAATATTTTATTTTTATGTCACGTCCACGAAATATTTCGTAATTTGTCGTCAAATTAGATGATAGATACTTATTGTCTTAAACGACAGTTAGTTTATCCGAGTTTTAATTTCTATAAAAAGGAGAGAGTAAAATACCATCGATTTACTTTCTCTTTTTCCTACTAGCAAAACGAACAAATGAAATGTCGGCTAGGAACGTAATCGAGATTACCATAACTTTTTCGAATACTATGTAAATTACTGGCAGAAATTATGTGTTTATGTACACACATGATGTGTAAATCGCAGGAATTTGCATACATGCTTAGCAAGTTACATACGTTATTTTAAACACGACTTTTCTAATATCTTTTCACGTCGAATGTGATGTTTGTGATTTTTAATCATTTCAGAGCCGGATAAATTCATGTGGAGTGCCGGAGATCGTCGACGAGACGATAGACGAAGAAAACGATATGGAAAATTCGCCAATAGTGCCATTTCGACGCGTTTTAATGTGAAAAAATTGCACGACGAGTCTCTGAAGAATGTAACACCTTTCACCAAATCGTTGTTGGGTCTCGTTACAATCTTTACGCAGAAGAAATCTTAATTATATTGCCTACAAATATACCATATAATATATTTCTTAAATATATCAGTTACAAGTACTTGGAATAAATTGAATAATATATAGGAAATATTACACACTTCCTTCTTTACATATATATATAATCATATTACATATATAAAATATATTACGTATATATAATATATAAGAAATTTAATAGATCCAGTAAACTACGTGGAACGATGAATGGATCGAAACTAATTTGTTTAGCAAAATGGTAATTATTGCTTGTCCCTTTTCTAAGGAAATTGACTTATTGGCGTGTTTAGGAGTAGGACACGCTGGCATTAAGCGTCTCTTGATGTCACGGACATTTGTAACTTCTACCCACTCTTACTGACTCCGGATACAGAGAAACTACATATTCGAATAACGAAATTTTCTCATTTATAACACTTGCCGCTAACAACAAATTACATAAGTAACCCGAACGAATATAAATAAATAATATATTCGCGAGTATAAGCTGACATAAACTTCTCACCACTACCACAACTCAGTGCTTATTCAACGAAATTGCAGATTTGTGCCAAGTCATTCAACTATCTATTAGCATACATTGAATATTTACTTCGTATATAAGTCTCGTTAACCGTAATTTACAAAATTAATGACCACGTTTACGTCGAATACTAGTATCAAGGAAACGCAGTGTTCGTATTACACGATCATACATTGTAAATTATCAGATTCTTTCTCACATGATTATAGCAATTACGAAATACGCTGACGTCTTTACAGACGCGTGTCAGAATGCAACGTGTACAAGATGACCCTGTGGGAGAGTGAAATTAAAAATAGAATCTCGTTTCGATGCATATTGCGCAGAAAAGTGGTAATTAAGGCAAAATCGATTAACCGAACTTTAACGAATTTATGAAAGTAAAGCAAACGTATCTCTATGGACTTGGAAGACTTAGTACGTGACTTTTGTCTGATCTGGATGCGCACGTATCATTGTCCTTGGAGAAACTGGTTTACTCGAAGAAAAACTCTTTTTGTTCTACGTACGCAGGATATATCGTGGAACTGGAAAATACATTTATTCAGGATTGTAAGAACAAGCATCGTATTACTTGCGTAGAACTGTCGTTGAAAAACAATTTCTCTATATAAATGTTTATTTCGTTGTGTATCGAGATTTTGAAGAATAAGAAGAAAATGTGGACGTTGTTAATATTGACAAGAACGTAACACGTTTGATACTAGCATTTAACAAAATATTATTTGTTGCTAACGAAGCAAAACGAATTTATTAAGTGCTTGTAATAAATAAAACTGTTTCAAAGAAAATTCCATGCTCTACTTTTCCAGTATCTTATATCGTAGGAAGAAACTAAAATGAATAGTCAGTTTCCGACCTAAAAAGAAGACCGTTTCCAACAATTTCCACATTTAATTAACATTTTCATTTAAAATATAATACTCTATATCTTAACGATTAAAAACGGAGATGGTTAGAAATACTATATCTAGAGGAAAAGAAACAATACGGAATTAATAAATTAATTAATAAATTCGTATTAAGTGGAAGTCGATTAAACACGAATCTGTACCTGTTTTATCCGATAAGATATAGAACTCGTGTGCTATCAGAACAAAGAGTGAAAAATGGTTTTTAGGTGCTCGCGCCGGTTCTCGCCAGACAAACTGGCGAATAAACGAACCACTACACGAGATCAGCCGATCCGATCGCTGCGAGTTGCGGCCGACTGTCCAACTTTCACTGACAACTCGTTAGGTCCGTAGGCCGTGGTTTCGAATCATTCACAGTCATTCCGCGACGTCGGTAGACCGCGGCAGCGTCGCTGAATTCCTCCAATCGGAACGCATTCGTCATCGAATACACACATAACTTTTTTGTACTTGACCTATCAAATTCTATTATTTAACGAAAACGTTGCAATTTCTCGTAAAGTAATTCCATGCTCGTGTCGAGTATAGCATTAATTAGAGTTTAGAAAGCTTTGTTACTGCTCGTGTTCGTGTCAGTGATTTCACTTTTAAGGGAGCAGTGTTTGAGTGCATTCCGCGGACTACAAACCAGTTTTGCAGCGATTAATTTTTAAGCGAAGAAAAAGACGAATTCGGAAGAGTATTGGAAAAATTAGACTCGTGTGGTTCAGTTTTAAGTATAGTATCTCATCGTTTGGGATTGCGTTGGGATTGCGACACACGGGATCGAAGAAAGTGGAAGTGAACAGAGAGCGAAAGTTCTGTTATAACATTCTCTACGTTGAAAGTTGACGATCCGTGGCCACGGACTTAGTGCTTCGTCGATGCTTCTCACGAGTACGTATTGTTTCGATGTATGTGTATCTACATGCTCTCAAAAATCGGGTTAAGGCGTTGTAACGTGGCTGTTGCATAACTTGAACGCACTCCTTTCGAATTCTTACGCAGGCCTCGATACGTCTAATTTTGTCGAAAAATAATTATTAAATATTTATCAACATCGTTTAACATTTTTCTGCTTAATCGTTACTAAAAATACAAATTATTTCAGGCAATAATCGTATAAGAATTTCTTTTATCTACTGAAATAACCTTACGTCCATAAGAAAAATATTAAAACTAAGTAGGCTATACTAACAGACTAATACCAAAGCTGATTCCAATCGATATTAAATATTTTCCAACAATGCTGCTACTATCCTACTTAATTATCATCGGAGAAAATATAAAAATAACCGAAGTAACGACTGTACAAAAATTCCTATCTTTAACCCAGAATTCTAACTGATTGTAGCATTTGATTGAACTCGTGTGTTCTAAGAATTATCGATTAATAATCGCCATAAATAAATTCTTAACTACCGCTGCATTGCTATATAACAGTGCGATAAGTACGTTTATAAAGAAGCAGAACAAAAATTGAAAGCTTCAGGTATACGAGTACTATGCGACTTGCACATCAGACGGCGTTACGAAAGATTACGGTAGTTACAAAATGTATTTGCACATACCTTTCTTTCCCAATAAAACGTTTTTCTATAAAGGCCCGTAACCTCTATACATGTTGCGATGCGTGATACATGTTACGATATACGCGTATCACAAGCAACTTGTATCGATGTAGGAATCAGAATCACGTTTTAGCTGGACCGATTGGGACGCAGGTTTCGACGTGTAGCGCGTATCATCAGTTCCGAATATAGTATCCAGTAGGCTCCCTTCATTGTATTTTGTTTTTCAATCCTTTGGAGACCTCTTTCCATCAGGTATCGAAAAACGGAGTTGTCCATAGGCAAATAATTTCTATAATCGGTCGGTTCGTTCGTTAGTTTAGTTCTCTTAATAACGTGCAATTAGAAAATCTGTTTTACCTGATTAACCATCTTCTTGCTTTTTAATCTTTAATTCTCTTTTTTTTTTTTGTAGTCAATATCACCCTCTGTTGTCGTCAATTAATATTTGGAGAATGATCAGACGTTTTAGCACGCGTGTTTCGACATTGGTATCACATCACAAACTGAGGGGAATCGGTAATGCGGTAGACTGAAACTGATGCAGATTTCATGAAACGCAGGTGTCGTTGCATGCATAGCAACGTGTTTCAACGTGTATAAGAGTCTGAAGGTTTTGCATTTCATTCTCAAGCTATCAAACGTTTGTAGTCATATGAAAGTATCATTAAACGATGCGAAACTTAATATACTCGGACCTAATTAAGTAATTGCTGCAATAAATAACAATCGTTTCCAACGATTCCAACGGTAAATTCGAGACAATAATAGTTTCTGCCTTAGCAATCGGAATGCTTCTGTCTAGCACCGAGTGTTTGCATCGCAATAGTCGACGCCATTGCGTCTGTTCTTATATCATCCTCGTGCAGTCGGCTATTGTTCTTCGAATTTCGAAGATTCTGCAATAGCAGCTGTACTTCGCTATGTTTGGCAATGTTCGGCGGCTCGACGGCTTAGCAACAGCTCACCGAACTGTCAAGGCTGTTAACGACGGCCGGTAATTGTTCTCCGTTTCGTGGTCGTTGACATCTCACGTTTGATTGTCGAAAATGCTATTTAAATCGCGGTTTCGATGGCTGCTTGCACAAAAATCTAAAATTCTCCAACGAAACGCAGAGCATGTAACGACATAAATCGGCGAGTCGCGCTCGGCCCGTGCTCTTACATACGCGGTGTTTCTCTGCTATTTACAAATCTACCATCACGTGTGATATTCATCGTGCTCGACGTTAATCCGTTCTAATTTCTCTCTAATCGTTCGCGCCCGTACAAAGCTAACGCCGCGCTCGGCCTTTAAAAGTAAAGCTTCGATTTATTTACTTTGCATTAAATATGAAGATTGTTTTGTCAATCTAGTTTTAAGTTATCATAGACTCTCATAACTTAATAAAATTTTCGTAGTCATATGAAAATATTATTAAATCGTACGAAATTCAATATATTTAGACCCGATTAATTAGTACGTAAATGCTGCAATAAATACGCTTGTTTCCAAGGACTTCGACGTTAAATTCCAAGCAATAATTTTTTTTTCCCTAATAATCCCCTAATAGCTGTAATAAACTCTTGTTTGTTCTTCGTTCTAATTGGCTCCTCCGACCTTACGTTCGAAACAACAACGATATGCAACGATACTTTTTGTAGCCACTGTAATTCCAAGACGACTTAACGCAAACCTTTATCCTCGCCGTAATTCTAACATGAAGACTATTATCGGTAATAACTGGAATATTGTTTGCCCTCTAATCCTTCTAAGACTTTACGTTTTAATCGGTGGCTGTATTAGGTGTAGCAGAGCGAGGACTAAAGTTCAAACAGCAAATCCAGTCGCGCGGCGTGTTCTTCTGATCCGGTCCTTGAATCAGGTAGAGGCCGCAGTGAATCGAGGATCGTCGATCGGTGCGGACGTGACGTTACAAGGACGCCAGCCGGCATGGCTATGGACACCAGCACTGTGCGTCTCGTGATATTCCTCGGGATGTTCCTTATGTTCGCCGGTGACTACAGCTACGTGATTTTCACGATTTTCGGCCGATCGTCCCGACAGAATATCACCGAACCGGTTAAAAGTCTGGAGGATCCTGGAAGCAAGGTTCCTGCAGACAGGGTAGCCTTGACGACGCTGAAGAAGGACAACGAGAAAGAGAATGGTAAGGAATAATTTACCTGCGGAGAAGGAACTAAGAAATGTCGAAAATTTAATTTCCGGAAATGTTATGGCAATGTACTTGTGCATTGTAATGAGTCATCATCGGAGTTTTTTATCGCGGTTTCATCCTGGAATATCGAAGTATGTGTTAACTCCATTTGATTTATTCGTATGGAAGATATTGATCGAGTTTGAGTTCGATTGAGGCCCATGGGGATGGAGGACTTCGATCAATTACTGATCCGTAATGCGCTGGGCTATAGATGATTAAGAATAAAGTATTATTTTTCTTTCTCAATAAAAGTTAACGTTCGTTTCGTCAAAGGCATTTGCATAGTCTTAGTAATTACAGAAACTGAAAACTTGATACAAATTTTATACGATTCGTTATTTGAATGGGAACAACAATGACTCACGTTGTATGTTCATTAAATTCGTTGAATAAATTGTGTTCCATAATAGTCATCAAGTTGAGAAAATTCTTACCGTAAGCGAGTGAGCATAATGTACAAAATATCGAAACAATGAAACAATTTGAAAGAAAAATTTTCATAATCCTCGTCCCAGAAATTTACTACAATACATTTCTTACCTGAAATTCTAACTGAAGCGATTATCTTTTTATGTTCTGATCACTAATTGTTTGGTGTCATTTGTGTAGATTTATCGATATAGCAGCGTGCAGATTATGTGCTGTATTTTTCGTTAGTCGTGTACAAATCAATTATCCGAATTAATAAAATTTCTTAAATATCTTTATTATTCACAATTTGCAGGCTTTTACGATATTGCTGTCAAGTATTGTCCACTTAGTATATTCTCACCAAGTTTCTTACGCAATCTTTGAATAAAGTAAGATCAATTGTCGCAACCGTGATAATCGATTATCGAAACATTTCACGGTCCAGCTGTCCGATTTAATTAATATTTCTCGCTTTAACGGCCCGATAGTTCGTATTAATTACGAGACTATATAATTTAAAGCAAGGAAATAGAAAAATGTTGAAAATAAGCAAGTTGGAGAGCAAACCAGCAAGAATTGCTTACTTAGATTATCTACTTAAAAGATAAAAACATTCGTAGCTCGATTTCCAAGTCAAGATACATTAAAGATATTATTATAGAACGTAAACTAATTTGCATACACATTAAATATTCATTAGTTCGTTAATGGTGCGATATTTCGAAAAGTTTATGGATCTTATATATATTTACTTTACAGCGATCTCGCGACGCGCGAAGATGATGACGACGATCAAGACGGCTTGCTTACCCAAGCTTATATGCGAACTGACTTCGTCTGTCCATCAGGATCAACTGAGTGAGATGGAACGGTCACTTCTGAATTTAATCAGGTAAACGACGAATTGCTTGTTTCTCTCGAGTAGATAAGTCCAAGGCTATAGAAAGAACTAATGCATAGCTCGATTTCAATTTCCTTATAAATCGATGACCGAATTATTTAACAATTTTGGTAATTGATTTTGCCTAAATGCGTGCCCAATGTTATTTCGTCGAATTTTTGACATTAGAACCAGCGATGATTAAAATATAAAATTGGACCAAAAATTACTCAAATCCTCGGAACTTCTCCATTGTAGATCCATGAAATTTTTATAAAACGCTATCGATCGGTCATTTTTACTGTTTCCATAGTCCTGCTGTCTAAGTACCCATGTAAAGTTACCTACAAATTAATATTCCGTAAAAATTCCGTCGTCTACTACTGAACTACTGAACCGCCTAGAAACATTAAAATATCGAGCAACAACTTTTCTTTTCAATTAGAAAATCATTCACGTGGTCGTTCATCGATATTCCAAGTCGTCCGTTGAAATACATTTTCGATGCTCGTTATGTAAAAAGTAGTTCGAAACGTTCCGCTTTTAGCCGATGAAAGAAACGAAATAAATCATGACGAAAAAACGACAATTACGCACTAAGAACGTTTACGAACCGTTCGACAGAGTTGATTGACGTTCGAAACCTCCGGGATGATCGGGCAGTTTCGCGCTGGAACTTTTACGACACCTCATAGGGCGCTCGTAGCTCGTCCACTTTCATCATCGACTCGTTCCAGTTCACCACTTTCACTTTCCACTTTCGATCACCATTGACGGTAATGCGAATTCGCTGGATCATGAGATTCTCGATAGGTCAGCAACCATAATAAGAGCCACCAATGTCACGCTGTGAAATTTATATTACGTCCTGGACTGAGTTGGGCTATAGTGTCGTTCTGTTTACGAGCTATCGATGTCTCGATATTGTTCAATGGTTCTTATAGCTCGAGCTAATTGCTCCCTAATTTCTTATAGATAATTCGTACTCTACCGTGGATTGTGCGTGGAAACGTTGCTCTCGATGTCTCTCGATATTTCTTTTATAGTACGTTCAACCTCAAGCTGAGATATTGGATGATGGAGTTTCTCAATTTTTATAGAAAGATTGTATCGTGTCACGTATCCGATAAGAACGATTCTCGATTTTTATACAAAAATTCGTAATTTTATTCCTAGTATTTGACAATCGAGTACAACGCTGGATCAAGAGAAACGATTGCTTCGTTACAAAATCGTTAGAATAGCTCACGCACGTTGCGAATCATTCATTGCAGACATCAATATTCAACAATCTCATTACGCAATAGCGAACTGTTAATTGAACAATAAACATACCTATATACACTCACACAACGTTACAATCTCGGGCCACCTAGAAACCTTATTAAATCAGCCATACTTTATACGTAAATCGAGCACAGCGTTCATAAACAACAATATGCAGTCTCTGGGCTCCACTCCACCCTGTCGCAGAATTAAACGTCAGCTCGTCGGATTACCTTCCAATCTGCAGATTACACCGATGGAGCAGCGTACGCGCCGAATGCTCTCTTCGATCGTCGGAATATCGATCAGGCGAGATCGAAGCTTGATCCTGGTGCGCGCAACAACAAGCCGGGGCCGCACAGGCCAAACAAACGTCAGTTCGATATCTCGCTAAACAGATGCAGTCGAACGGTCAGGCTCGATATCGTTGCTCGCGAGAATGCAGCGTGTCATCGAAAATTGGATGGCGGGCTGAGCGGGCCCTGCGTTGTGCAATTTTCAATGAACGAGCGTTCGACGTTGAACGATCGCGCACGGAGGTTACGAAGCACGTCGCGACGCTGGTTCGTCGCGTTGAAATTGGATGACGCCCGCGGTATCTCGCAATGTTCGTTTACGATGGAAAGGCGAAACGCTGCTACGCGCCACGGCCATCGGGGGTCATTTTGCTCGCTGATTAAAAGCAAAGTTATGTTAAACCAGCCAAATATTGACCCCGACAATGCGCGGCCGACTCGCACTGTTTCCATCCCCCTCCAAATCTCCGCGTTTCAACGCGATTTGGGGGCGGATTTCACGTTTTTGTTTTCTCCTCTTCTCTTCTTTTTTGCGTGTATGTGTTTTTGCGAGATGTGGGTATTGATCGAAGCAGAAATTGTCATGCGGAATTTTTCGGACTGGAAACGGCGGACGAGCAGGAATTTTTTCTTCCACCGCGGGACACGTGGAATTTGAAATCTAGAGAGAAATATCTAGTTTTCTCTTCCATAGATTCCTGGGACGCAGATATGTGTTTGAAACTCGTGTAATTTCGAGCTTCAATTGGATTTTATGATCTAGGAATCGCAACTCACAGAGCAGCGATTTCATTTCCTAATACGATGTGACGATGCTATTTTCGATCATTCGAACAATTTCTATACTCCTTGTTGCGATCTCTCAACTAGGTGGAGATCAATTAAAGTGAAAACTCGGTTTGGTTAGGGTCGCGAACCGATATTAACGATATTAACGCTCAAGGTGGAAGGGGATTAAGGAGTTCTAATTCCATATGATTCTTCCAATATGATCGTGATTTGCAGTGTGTCTTCGAGTGTCTTGTATGAACGTAAGAGCTTGCTATCTTCCAAGTATGAAGTCCGTGTCGTGAGGCACGTAACTGTAAGCGATGAACGAGTGAGTGATGAACGTAAGTGATGAGTGATGAAAGAGTTATGAACGTAAGAGAGTATGAAACGTGTGTTATTCTCGAAGCACGTGTTGCTTATATTCTAGGTGTCAGTCTAGGGGGTATGTTTTCGTCAACGTTTTCTACGAGGTAGAGATCTATGTCTTTGCGATCATGTAACTGTCAAACTGTCGTGGGCTCCTGGCAAGTGATGCGTCTAGCGCGTACCTGGTGGAGGATGCGCAGCGTAACGTCCCGTTAGTGACCTCATCCGGTGGCCTATCGTCGAGTTCTAATCCGGGATCGAAGTTTATGGCACGTCATCTGTTATTGAGCGGACCCGTCTATCGCTTAAAAGTGCTAACTGTGCTGTGGACGTGATCCGTATTGTAAACTTTATAATCCACGATGTAGGAGATTCCAACTTCTCAGAAATAGCAGATGTCTGTCCGTATCATAAAGTTGAAATAATCTTGTATCCTCGACGTTCCTCTACCAAATTTCATATCAAATTTATCGTTCGCAAATAGAAGTTTGCGATTGATAAATATAAAAAATAAAAATTCGGTCGAATATTTACACAAGATAGAACGGAGATGCAGTGAAAGAGAACAGGGAAGAATGTACGGAGATCTCGTATTTACCTGCAAGACGTTACTATTTCCGGTTATTAAAAAGCCAGCGGTTTTCCTGCGAGCAAGAGGTCGAAGTACATTGTGAAAGTTCCTCTGCTCTTATGTAAGCCGCTTCGAAAAGAGAACGACCATGTGTTTCTACGTTGACGGAAGTTATAACGATCCGTCACTTTCCTTTTCACGGGTTATTCAATCTTCCGACTTTCTACGACGCCTGAAGCGTGTTTCAATCGAACATCTCTTGTCCCTGAATCTCTTTTTTTATATCATTTAGTCTCTACAAGCGGCAGTAATCGGTAGAATCCGATGATATCATTTCGTAATTGGTTGCAGAAGCATCCCTCTTTATTTCGTTTTCTTGTACTTCTTTTCCGGAGATTGAAAACAACGAAACGGAATGGTAGCTCAGCTTTAAAGGTTAATTCGCGGTCGTTGTTCGGCTACGATGCTTCCGTTCATCTCGCGAAATTACATACAGCTCTTTACTTTTCCACGCGGAAATTAAATTTCGTTTCGACCGTGTGCAACTTAATTAACAGAAATTAAGCTTCGAACCTCTTTTGGTGTATCTTTCGCTAGAGTAATTAATTAAATAATTAATTGATATCTGGTAAGAATAACTTTTGATAAAATATTGATAAAATTCTGTCAGATTTATTGAAACATTGACGTACAATATTCTCATAAATTCATATGTTTTTTAATACTATATTCTAGTCATGAAAATCGGTGTAAATACAATTTAAATAATCGGGAAACATAGCTTTGTATAACTTAATATTCGTTTCAAACAGATTCACAGCTGCCACTAAGTAGTATTGATTTCTGAAACTACTGGTGTCAGAAAATCACCAAAGAATATGCAAAATGTGCGAAGAATGCAACGCTTAATCTGATATCCCAGCTTTGATACGGTCAAAAAGAAATTTGTGCACTGAAATCGACAATCTACAAAATCCAAGATATAGTCACATTTATCAATATACGTGATAAATCAAAAGACTCGTAGCAAAGCCAAAGGCTGATCTTCGATCATTGCCATCAAATTTTCCACTCGTTTCCCAACGAAGCATCAAATTAAAATACATGCAAACGAACAGGGAAAGGAAATAAAAAGGAAAAGTCGAAAGTTAAACGGACAACGAGGAATGATGTCACGATGGATCGTGATGGTTAACGTCCCGGAAGGATTCGTGCTTTATATTTACTTTTATGCGTGCGTAAACGCAGTTCCCATAGCGAGGCCGATTTTTATGGAACCGCTTCGGGTTAAACCGATCAAGATGGAAAAGCTAAGAAGCCGTTTTGCGTTTGCTCGTTATGCTCGCCTCGAGGCTGCGATCGTAAACGGCCAAACAGGGAGATTTCCCTCTTGCGGCCGCGAGACGTCTTCCTCAGGAGCCATGCGTGACGAAACTGTTTCTTACGACGATGAGCCCCCTTCTTCCGACTTCGGAGGATCGAACGTGAGTTCCCATATTTCCGTTTACAAGATATGGCGAACACCTTTACTCATCGGCAGTTGCGGTCGCGGATATTATGCATCGTTGTGTCTTCTTTGGGTTTGATATATTTGATGTGAAAGAAGGTTAACGTAAAAAGAGATTAACGCGCGAAAATGACCTTTCATTCTAAGTTCTATAGATTGTCTATTCTCGTCGTTAATACAGTGGCCAGAAGAGGTATTTGCGCACTGTTGTATTTATTATAGCGTCTATGTACTGGTTCAGTATATTGTTTTATATTATATAAGTTCGAGTACATTGAGATTTCCATATCACTTGGTAGTACTTTTGTATGACTACGAGATTTGATTACGAAAATGGAACTTAATAGAAAAAAAAAAGAAAATACTTCATTGAAAAATTAGAATATGTACTTGGAAATACTTGGTGGTTACTGCACATGATTCTAATTGCGAGTTGTGAAGCGAATAATTATTGTACGAGATTGGGGCTGCTTTCATTGCAAAGAGACCCTTGTCTATAAGAAGCACGAGGAAGTGAAAATTGATTTTGAGCATCTGAATTTCTTTTTGCCGGAATATGTCGATTCGAAAAATCGAGAATAATTGGAAGACGCTCGATTCATCCAATAAGTTTTCTCACGTATTTCGATTTAATTTATTGCAATTTTGAAATCTATCATGTAATGATTCTACGCGTTTCGCCATTTAATAGAAGTTCCTTCGCATGTGCTCTTCATTTAGATCTCTTTCTGATATACATTTTAATTGTATCATAATTGCTAAAATTACGGCGATAATTCATTTTATAAATTTCTTTATTTTTATGAATTTATTTGTTTTATGAAACGCGATAGGTTCGTTTCAGCGAGGATTTTAAGCAAAGCTAGAGATGAAGAGAGATGTTTCTGTTTTTACAAATAAGATACTAACGAGGATTAGAAACCATGGCAACGTTTCTTTCACAACCTTTATTTACAGATTCTATGCAGATACGCGTGTTAATTGTAATTCTCTTCGATCACGCAACTACATAGGATAAGTTTTAAAAAAGATGCACGAATAAAATACGTCTTTATAAAGAATCGGGAATATCTACGTTGAACTTCTTGAATATTAAAAAGGATTCATCGAAATTCTAATAATAACGGTGCAATTAAAATTGATATGAGAAACGAATCTAAAATTAAGCATTCTTATAAAGAGACGGGGAGGAAAGTATCGAATTTTTTGAATACTAAAGCAGAATTATCACCAAAATTCTAATAATAACGACGCAGTTAACGTTAAAAGATATCAGAAAATAATGCGAATAAATAATATACGCACGGAGAAATATATTAAATAGTAAAATCTACTCGAATCGAAAGTTGGAAACGGAAGTACCTCGCGTGGCGAACGTCGACCGGAGGTTCCCAATTTTCCCACATTTTTTCTGAGTTGGTGCACACGATGGAACCAGAGAAAGGCTGGTTCGTGCAATTTGCAGTCGGTTTCATCGAGCGTAACGATTCTGGTGCACGTATTTACAGACAGCAGTCGATATCGAAAGTAAAAGGCAACTCGCCTTGTGCCTGTTCTTGTGCGGCTCGTTCTCAACCAGTTTATCATGGTCAAACGTTACGAAAGTGGAGTCGATTTCGTGCGTGCCACTACCGTCGACGCCCGTCGATTATTCTTTCGATCGTTTCGAAACGAGTTTCCACGACATAATCCTTGCGAAACGTGCTCGTAAATATGACACCTGCCTCGTCTTAATCGCGTGAATCTATTCGCTTTCGCAAGAAGGAAAATTAAGAGATTTTTCCAACCGTTGAATATTACTAAATTGATCTCTTGTAACGACGTAACATATTTCATACTCGCGGAGATGAAATTTAATGATAGCTTGGTATAAATGAATTTAGCACAGAGCTATTAGCTTTTAAATAACAGTGGAGTTATCGAACTTATCTAAATAACAAGTGTTAGTTTGCTTTATTTTTAACTATTACGAATAGCTGATAATTCTTGACAAAATTGATGTTGACTTTTATTGAGATCAGAATACTTTTACATATGCTTTATTTTATTAGCGCCATACCACCTCAATTGTAATTATGTGCAACCAAATTAAGACAGCTATATTTGTTTAAAAACTGGAAAATGTTGAGTAATCGTTGAATGGAATTCTATACGATAAAGGAATCGGCTAGTGCGTAAGTTAACGTTTGGTGTTAGCGAATTCATTGAAAACTATTAGACTACTACAAACTATCAATCCATCTAACGAATACTATCCAACAATTTATCGAAGCTATATATAAACTGTCCTAAGACTTTGAGTAAAAATGTATGTACAGTACATTTATAATATTATTTAAAAAATTTGTAATTCTACAGCTAGGATCATTTTAATAAAATACACTTGGAAGCCATGCGTTTACATAGGAACGGCTACTGCAAGTTATCAAAGTTTCAACGTTTTACCGCAGTTTTCTGGAACTCATTGAGAAGCGGACGCTTTGCTAAGGGACTTTAATTTGCAAGAATTAAAGTTCACTTTTCAACTATGGAACAGTGATAAATATTTAGCTAAATATTTACATTAATTAACGTTGCGTTAGCGAGGCAACATTTTGATACTTGCGCCGCCCTGGCGAAAGAGGAAGTACAAACGATGAATATTTCATGGAAACTTTTCAGGGACACGAGCTTGAACACGATGGCGGAAGTGCCCTCGAGGTACCATTTCGCGGCGCATATGGGTCAACTGATATCCGGCGTGGAAGGTCAAGGATGTCATAATTTCTACCCAACCTGCCCCCTGCCCGGCTCCAGCGTTCTCAACATGATGAAGAAGATTCGACTACGCTGACACTACGAAATTATGTGGACTAGCCATGAAAAAATACGACAACACAATCTGTGATATCGCAGATGATTTTTCTTGTAACGTCGTTACAAACAAACCTTTGACTTCTTAAAACTTGTGGATAATTTTTATTTAACTCGAAATGATGTTTCTTACGAGTAAGATATTACTATCGTAAAAAGGCAGAAAGAAGGGAAACCTTTTTGATGTATTTTTTAATACGAGTTAAAATTAGATAGTAACGCTACGAAGATAATCAAGAGACTTATGTTTAGATTAAGTGTACTTAACGAATAATTTCTATTACGATCATACTCGACTCCAATGAGTACCCATTGCATTAGAAAAATAAAGTTTAATCGATGTAAGATTGCTTTAAACTACGTTTAAGTGTATCGAATAGTATTTCATTCCGTAAATCTCGTATATCTACGAGAGAGAAATACGCGATAATTATTTATTTCTCGTCGTTGAGCGATCTTTGATTGCACATCTCTACGTAAAATGTAGGATTACATATTCTGTATTACGAAACCATTTGTTTTACAGTGTCGAAAATAAAACTCTTTTGAACGTACTAAAATCATTCGCAAACCCTTCACGCTTCTTGAAAATTCTACGTCTCAAGCATTTCTATCTTTCTATTTATTTCTTATTTCTGTATTCCAGTCAAAGTATCAAAATTCCGAGATTGAAAAATTCCAGAAACGACATATATAAGATCATAGAATGTTCACATGCAAAAATATACAAAATATCAACAAATAAAACATTCACTATAGTATTTGGAAGTGAAATATTGGTAAATGAAACAAACCTAGATTTAGATTTTATTTCTGTATTCTCCCCCGAAAGATATTTTCCATGAACGTCTTATAAATTATAATATAAAAATCCGCTCTATTTTCCTATCCTTCGATTTCAACGTTCCATTTTTTTTGCATGATTTTTCTTTCCAGTCGCGCTGCATAATATCTCGAAAACGCCTTTGTTAATTTGCCCGCAATTACGGAACATTTTCGGCGTTTTCGACCGTAATAGCAGTTTCCACGGCGAATCATCGTCGCTCGAACTGATTTGAACGAGCGACTGGTCCTTATTTACCATCGGTGTACGTATAATATTCAGTGAGCGTATAAAACGTTCACAAAGACGGTCAGGCAAGGTAATGTCTCTTTCGCTGGAACTCGCTCCTTGTAATTATTTCTCGTGCGCGCCGCTATGACAGAAAAGCTGCCTCTAATTTGTGGTATAGCAATTTATCTTTCCCGTTGCTCGTTATCGTTTCGCGTTTAACCCGACTGTGACGTTTCTCCACGAAATTAAATGAAATCGACACCTAAGCATTCGATTGTCACGGCTTGCAGCGATAATTTATGCGATGCTCTCTTTGTTTCTTTTTCTGTAGTAATGAACAATTGTTCATTTTATTACTGTGTGATCGATTTTAGTTTGCGTTTAATATATGGCTTTATATATTTTTACATTTTATATTTTATAGACACCAAAAACGATATTTCGTTGGTAAAACTTCTGAATTTCGTGGACCTTGTCGAGAAGTTTTATACATTTACACGCGTAATTCAAAGGTTTCTTTGATTTCGTTGAATACATCGAGCGAGAGTTCTAGTCTACCATATGATTCGACGTTTGAGCAAAATTCGTTAAAATTGGTCGAATGTGTTCCGAGAGCTTGGTTTTATCCTGTTTGGTAAATGAAAAATAAATTTGACATTCCCAACATGAATAAAGAATTTTTACCGAAAAAGTGATCGAGCTGTATCATTAGTAGATTTAAACGTGATATCGTTTTTATTATGGGCAGTGACGAGTTCCCCATTCCTAACAGCGCTCTTAATCCGCTGAAATGAAATCTATATCCAATTACTGCCTATATTAATTGCGACCAATTTAAATTGAACGTGATTGGTCTTTAATTATTTGTCCCTATTAATCGTCACTTAAACACAAAATACATTGACGTTTGCAAATGATATGTTAATATAAGGTTGTCCCGAAAGTTTCTTTCCTTTTATAATGAAATAATAGATGCATAACCTCTTTTCGTTTTATATTACTTTATTCACGTACACATGTACGATCCATTTTGTTCTATTTCTATTATTACGATCATACGTGATTCGACAGAAATAATATAAAGCAGAGAATGTGGTGCATCCATTATTTCCTTACAAAACGAAAGAAACTATTGGGACAACCTAATAAATCGACAATTGAAAGATACAAAAAAAAATTTGAATTTTTTAATTATAAATATTTTATACTATATTTTCTATTATCTTGATATTCTATGCTACATTTTTCCAAAAGGCTTAATATCCTTCTACCATGAAATTATTTCTTCTTATATTTGCCACCATTCCCTTAAGGACGTCTTCCGCTTCCTCTAAAAAAGTAAAAGCAACTCTTACGGCGGTGATCTCGCGCGAAAACAATCCGAACAATTTACAGCGGCGTCTGTAGCGGCGAAAAGTTATTGTAATAATCTCCGGCGCCTTTATCGGCTTAAGCGCTATGCCAAGCGAGCTTTCTCCGCAACGATAGCGAAGAGGATCGTGCCAAAAACGATGTCGTGCAGTTACGATCCGCGGTATTCTCGCAAAAATGATCGCAGGCGTTTCGTTTATCGCGCCAACTTGCAAGAAAACGGCACGAATACCTCGAAAAAGAAGGACCCCCCATTGTTTCGTTCGAAACAGCGTCGCGACTTTACCAGACGTCTCGTCACGTTCCTATGAAAATGAGATTCAAAGTCGTCGTTGATATCACGAAGTTTCGCCGAATAATCGAAAAGATTTTTGAGTGCAGAATAAAATTTGTTTGATAGAAAAAAATGGATACAGACAACGTTATTGGTAATTGGCATATTTTAAGCTAAATTTGAGGTTGATAATAAATGAAATGTATACGATAATGAATTAGGATTTTGATGGCATTCAAGAACGGCGAATATGGTCTGGCATGTTTGTGACACGGTTAATTAAGTTTCCAAGCTGGGACAATGAGAGTCCTGCTGGTCTGTAGAATTGAAAGCTTAAGGCAGTTGCGGGTTCTGGGTCTTGCAACCTCAGGAGCTCGAGTCTGTTAAACACGTGGCTGTTAAAATCGTGGTAGGAAAATCGGTAGATGTCCAACTGCGCAGGAAGACATTTCGCTTTAAGAAATTTGGAAGCTTCTTAAATAAATAGTATTATTATCTTTCTTTCTCCGTACGTTACGTTGAATTAATGCATACACGCACGCAAGTTTTCAAATCATTCTGCACTGAAATAAAAATGAAATAAATAAGACAGTTAATGGCTAGAACTAAAATTCATATTTAAAAATTAATAACTTTAATTGTTATTTTCTATCATTCGTTTGGAAATGCAAATATCGCAGATATTACAGATATTACAAGGGAGGAAATTAATTTGTAGGTAGGAAATCGACCGTAAGAGATCGTTGGTCTCTACGTAGCAAGGTAAAAGTGCATCACACACATTCGAATCGACGTGAACGAGAGTACGTAAGAAAACATCGTTCATTGAGCAACGATTCGAGTAGATTCGCGCGTAATCGTTTGCCGTGCCACGCAAGAAATCGATTATATTCTTACGGAGTAGCTGCTGCGTGATCGCACTTAAATGGTTGCTGACACCATTTCTATGTACTATTACGAGATATCACTTTAAAAACACCGCTTTCAGAACTTAATCAGGTAAACACTCTCTCGATCGCTAAATTTATTCTATCTTGAAAGTTCAACCTGTCGAAAATGTTCAATAAAAATTCCATATCGACACTTCGCAGGAAACTTCTCTTTTTTTTTTCAATCTAAAAAACACTGTTCGTGTAACGTAATTTCCAAATTCAATAAAACTTAAACGTCGTACAAATGTCTCGAATCTGAGGGAACTTTACTCACAGAACCTGCCTCGATTCCAGAGAACATTCTCTATCTACATTTCGCACATTTCCACGGGCAACTTCGATTTTCACGCTTCCATCTTCTTTGAATTCAAAGAAACTCTACAGATCTCACAGAAACCTGCCTTAAAATCGAAAGGCCGATCTTCACCCACATTTCGTATCTTACGTAAGTTGCGCGATTAACAGAACCTCGATGTTTACACTTCAAAAAACCTTTCCGCGTTGCACGAATCCGACTAAACTTCGCGAAGACATTTCACAAACTGTTCGTTCGTTGAAAAGTCAACGCTCAAGCTCTACGTTTTCTGCTTGATCCATCGACCGCCCTCGGAACTCGATGTCCGCCGCAAGCGTTAACCCCATCGCGACGAAACTTTCGATTTCCTTGGACGTTCGACATTCCAAAGAAACTTTCTACGCGGGAAGCACTACCGATCGTTGATGCTGAAGCATACAGGGCAACGAAACCATGACGATGACCTTGCAGAGGACGCGACTCGACACGGAAGAAAATTAGGACGACGCCACGCACCGGTCCTGGTGGCGCATTAAATGTCGCAATCGGTCGGTCGCCGTTCGTTTGAACGCGACGTCGAGGAAGGGGCCGAATACTTTCTCTCGACTATCGACTCGAACCAGCGGCAGCAGGCCTACGGTCGCCCGGAGGAGCACTCGACCACGAGTTTTTACCAAAGGAACAGCTAGTCCAGCGTCACGTTTTCTACCGGTGATCCTCTACACCACGACTGTCACGTAGAACAGGTCCGCGGAATCAATCGATATCGGTTCGGTGTTATCTTGCAACGAAACGCGTGAATAATCGTACAAGGAATAAGAATTAAGTGAATGCGATCGAATGCGATGGATTTGTGAATGAAGTTTGAGACTGTTGGTGGAATGTGTTGGGATTGATTGAGGTTTTGGGTGTTCCTGAAGATTGGGCTTTCCAAGTGGAACGCATCGAGATTGATTGGAATTTCGCACGTTTTCCGTGGTGATTGGAGAATGGATAGTCGTAGGAAGAATAAGTTCGACTGGGATGGATTTGTGAATAGAGAGTATTGGTGAAGAGCGCTGCAGTTGGTTGTGATTTTGAATGGTTTTAAATGTTTCTTTGTAATCGTTAAAAAGGATTTGTGAACTTTGCAGTTGAGACGTTTGAAATTGTTCGAATGAAATAGTGGATTTGTAATTGAAAATTATATATAATTATAAGTAGAGTTGGGCTTGACCGAGTTTTGCTCGAATTTCCTATGGTTGCTGAAAAACGTTGAATAATTTAGAATTTGTTTGAATGGGCAATTTATAAAATTTGCGACTGGGATAGATTGGAATGAAATGGAGTTGTGAATGGGGATTATTAACGAAGTTTATCGAGGTTTGGAGTTCTTAATGTTCTCCGCGGTCTATAAAGACTACAGAACCTATTGGAAACCAATTAAATGGATAATTGTTTGGAGAATTCCAGAAATTTGAAATTAGAATTTGGTTAAAATTGTATATGGTGGTGGGATTGATATATTAGATTTTTGAGAGAGATTAAATTTAATTTAGAGTTAATACAATGTTCAAACGTTCGTGTGGAAATAATAACAATAACAAGAATAATATATGGAGTAACAGTAAATATGGAAACAATACGATTGATTTGTTAGATAGCGTTCTAAGATGCAAATGACAAATGCGTGTTTGATCTTGGGATGTTGCTTCCTTGCGGCGACGTTGGTGAATGCGGCACCGGGTCCAGAGGAACCTGCCTTCCATCTTCCGGTGCAGCTGATCGGCTTCCCCGTGATTACAGCCGCTGTGAGGATCACTAATTTCGTGAAGAAACTTGCGTACTCGTTAAATCCAGGTGATTTTCATTTAAAATTCTTTTTAACAAAAAGGAACCACTTATGTAGAGTTATAAAAACAATTAAAGAATACTTCAATTCGGTGACTTAGGATTTTGCAAATATCTTTTATCTACAAAATAAAGAAGAAAACGCGACAAAATTCATTCAAGTAAATAGTAAGAAACCAGCAGGATATTATCACGTTTTTGAATGAATCACAGAAACAGAAATCTATCGCACGAGCAAGTTCAATGTTCTTCCACTTTGATCGCCGGTCAGTTAAGTACATTCAACGCAAAAAGAGGTTGAACTTCAGTGTATAGGTGATTCGTCTAGCCTGTAGGTTCGGGCGTGAATCGAATGGACGAGCAGCGAAAGCGAAAGTGTTCCACTTGTTGCAACTTCTCTCTCGGAATACCGTGTAACGTCCGCGTAACTCTCCGTTGTTTCCTGGACAAACATGTTGTCGTTAGTCACTGTTTGCTTTTGGTAATTAGCACGACTTCTTGGTAATTAATGGTAATTATTAGGGTAAATTGGAGAATTTATTTTTGAAGATTTGGTGGATGCAATGTGAGAGATTTTTAATAGATCTAATATTAATAATCTCCAATTGGGACCGATATTATAAATTTCCAATTCTATAAACCTAATGTTATTAATATCGTTAATATTAGAGGTAGGTGCAGTGTCACAAATGTCCAATTCAGTATACGAGTAATATTATAGAAGGTCAACTAACTTGTGGATAATTTCTATTTAACTCGAAATGATGTTTCTTACGAGTAAGATATTATTATCGAAAAAAAGTGAGAAAGAAGGAAAACCTTTTTGGTGTATTTTTTAATACAAATTAAAACTAGATAGCAATATTTTAAAGATAGTTGAGAGACCTATGTCTAGATTAAGTGTACTTAAGGGATTATTTCTATTACGATCATATTCGAATCAAATGAATAGTCATTGGATTAGGAAAATAGAGTTCGGTCGATGTAAGATTACCTTAGACCAGAAATCTCGTATATCTACGAGAGAGAAATACGCGATAATTATTTAATTTACGCTATTGAGCGGTATTTGATTGCATATCTCTACGTGAAATGTAGGATTATAAATTCTGTATTACGTATAAATTTCTCTTATAGTGTCGAAAATAAAACTCCTTTGAACGTACTAAAATCATTCATATAAGATTATAGAATGCACATTTGCAAAAATATTTCCAAATCAGAAAAAGTAAAACATTCAGTAGAATATTTGGGAGTGAAATATTGTTGGACGAAACAAACCTAGATTTAGATTTTATTTCTGCATTCTCCTCGGAAAGATATTTTCCATGTACGTCTTATAAATTGTAATATAAAAATCCGCTCTATTTTTCTATCCTCCGACTTAAATGTTCCATTCTTTTGCATGATTTTTCTTTCCAGGCGCGATGCATAATATCTCGAGCGCCCCTTTGTTAATTTGCCCGCAATTACGGAACATTTTCGACGCTTTCGACCGTAATAGCAGTTTCCACGGCGAATCATCGTCGCTCGAACTGATTTGAACGAGCGCTTGGTCCTTATTTACCATCGGTGTACGTATAATATTCAGCGAGCGTATAAAACGTTCACAAAGACGGTCAGGCCAGGTAATGGTTCTTTCGCCGGAACCCACTCCTAATTATTTGTCGCGCGCACCGCTATGACAGAAAAGCTGGCTCTAATTTGTGGTATAGCAATTTATCTTTCCAGTTGCTCGTTATCGTCTCGCGTTTAACCTACCTGTGACGCTTTTCTACGAAATTAAATGAAATCGACACCTAAGCATTCGATTATCACGGCTTGCAGCGATAATTTATGCGATGCTCTTTTATACATTTGTTTCTTTTTCTGTAGTAATGAACAATTGTTCATTTTATTACTGTGTGATCGATTTTAGTTTGCGTTTAATATATGGCTTTATATATTTTTACATTTTATATTTTATTGACACCAAAAACGATACTTTGTTGGCAAAACTTCTGAATTTCGTGGATTTTACCGGGAAATTTGATACATTTAACACAAGTATTACAAATTGATACACATAATACTGGATCGATATTACGAATTTTTAATTTAGTAGGCCCAGTATTACCGATGTCCAATGTAATAAATCCAGTACTAATAATTTCTATTTAAAGAGGATTTGATAATACTAATTTATTATTCTGTACGCGTGATGAATTGAGGATCCATTTGTTTCCGAGTTTGGTAATATACCAATTTACTTTCACAAGTTTGGTAATTATTCGTACTAAAAAGTTCCATGAATTATAATCAATAGTCACCAATTACAATATTTATCAGAACTTTCTCTTTCATGTTTCGATTTATTTGCTATAGATATTAATACATCTTTAAAATAATCCAATTTACGCTTCTCTTATATACCACTGCGCGTTTCATACGTATTGTGAAATGGCTGAGGGGCGAATTTTTAGGACCAGGGATCGATTAATAAATAGGTTTCAATATCGATAATTCGATAGAGCGGAAAATTTAGATGTCTGAAATTTGACGAGCAGTCAGCACTGACAGGCGAACACGCGACCGCGGATGGAATGCTATCTAGATATGTCAATTTTCGTTAAAGTGAACGTCGAAGGAGTCACGCTGTTAATTGGTCATTAGCTAGGGATAGTTATTTGACGGTTTTGAATGATGGAAACGTGGATTGTCACTTGGATTGATGACAGTAGTCTGTCTGAGTATATAACAGCCTGTATTGGGATTCGTATAGTGCATTAACTCGTCTGACAACGATGGTTCATGGAATATTAAGAATGAAATTTATCGATTTGGAAATTCTTAAATAGAATTGGAAACTTCGATAAAGCTGACGGAAGTGTTAAAGATATCGTACAAGGATAGTGTCATAATTTTCGAGAGCCATTCCATGAAGTCGTTTCACTAATTGCGAAACGATTTTGACATTTAGCACGGGTTTACCTCTCGTTTTTAGAGACTTACGTCAACCGAGTAAGACGAGACCTTCCTCTGGTACACGACGAAGAAATTCTAGATGTTAGCCAAGTGGAGAAGAAGTTGATATCGGAGTTAGGCAGTAACGTTTGCGTTTACGAGAGAATCTGCGCCAAGTATGCGGCCGAAACTCTCCAGAAACGAAGTCGGGAACGAGCTTTGGACTGGGATGTCGTTTTCAGGTACGTTTTATTGATATTTCGATATTCGATTGAAGTTTCAAGAACTACGTAGTACTGAATTCGATCGAGTCGTTATAAAAAGTAAAGTAACAGATTTTTAATAAATTATTAACTTGAAAGTACGTACAGATCTAATTATCAGATTTAATTTACTTTTTATCTCAATCTTTTACTTTAATTCTGTTATCTTAGTTCTTTGCTTCGATCTTCTTGTTACAACTTATTTTCACAACTCGTTTCACTGCAATTTCTTATTTTGGGAAGTGATCTTTTCTAAAGAAATCACATTCAAGAATCTAGATCTATCGAGTAATATTTAAAGATAGTAAGAAACAATATATTCGTGCTCTGCGCAATAATATACTTAAGCCGAACACGTGTATATTAGGATAATTATTAAATGTTGATTATCAACAGATCTATCGATAGGCATTACAACACACTATTACTACTATTATCACGCTATACAATTTTCCCAGCACGTTGTATGTAGCGCTCTATTTCTCAAACCTGTCTACGAGATATGCAACTATTTCTCATATCTAGTCGTACGAGTATTTTTTTCCATCTTATTGATTCATCGTCTTACTTCAATTTTCTTTCTTACTCTTCAAGAACTCGCGATACAATTTGACCTACTTTTCTAGAAGAAATCACACAACTTGATGCTATACAGCTTTTTTTTGTTCGCTTCAATTTATATTTTAATTAACCTGCTCCGCCATAAAATATCCAAGGAAAGAAAATAATTTAATCTGAATACGTTACCATTCTGCTATACAACTGGTTTCTTTTTTTTCCCCCTTGTATTACAACTGCTCGCTTCTACTTCATTTCTAACCTTCGTTACGCAATTTCAAAGAAAAATACAATTCACTAATTTACTATTCTATTACAGCAACATTACACACAGCAACACGTTCGTTTTCCTTGCAACTCTATTTTTTCTTCTCGTTTGCTTTAATTTCCACTCATCTTCGTCTCAATTGCTACTTTAATTTGTGCAAATTTAATAACACACCTTCAACTTCTACTTTAACTTATGCAAATTTAACTTGCGCATTCGTTCCGCAATCTGAAAGAAAGATAAAAATACTTCAACGTTACATACACGTTATCATATCCAACTTCCCAACAACACCGTTTCATATTTATATAAACTTGTCGTGTTCCTGGAGGAGCTCATACACTCGAGCCCATACACTTTGCATTAACGCGTCATCATCCTCAATTACCAATCCTAATCTTCTTCATTTACATCATATTTGCTACTCAAAGCGTTATATGTATACGTTTATCTTAATCGTCATATTTTCACCTTTCATCGTCTGATGCGACGAACTTCAAGCTTCCCTCTTCTCCTCACGAAGGTCCTCGACAGCGATCGACTGTTCCGTAATTAGTCTTGGTGGATCGATTGCGAGACTGCATCAGTAAAACAAAAACGGTCGCGATCGATAACGCTAGTGCATCTCGATTCCATATAGTCATTTACGTAACCACGTCCCCGAAGTTCACGACTCAGGATATCGACGAACTAGCAAAGATTAGTTCTCTACCTTCGTTGCGCTCGATGGCCTTGCGAAACTTGGTGAATACGAGGTTTAATAACGAGCTCGTTAGTGCATCGTAGGAAAATTACTGATCCATTTGCTCGGCCAGCCGTGAAACGGGTCTCCTATCGCCCGATCGTCTTCTTCTTCTTGCCTTCTTTTTTCTACCTTGCGCCGTGTCGATGGTGTCAATCCTGACACGGCGTACGACTTTTTCCTCCGGCACTGAGAAAACGATTTCTCTGAATCAGAGATACGACTCGGATGGTACTCGAGACAGAAATTCTTGGAATCGCGTGAAATTATGAGAATTTGTTGACATTCCGAGAGAAAAAGAGGCGACGAAAGGTATTCGGGTGTTTTAGTGCAGGTCACGTAGTTAAGGTTGATCGGAAATTGAATCACGAATTTTGCCGTTGCTCCTTTACACGTTTCTCGCGTCTATCGTGCAATATGTTAGGAAGGTTTGTCGTTTGTAGAAATTCAAGTGAAAGTGATTTACGATGTCTATGACATTTTTCGAGAATTTCATGGAAGTTTAATGGCATATTTAATAGATACGTCTGCTTCTAGGTTTCAATTAATCATCGAAGAATTCTCCACTGAACTCTTATAAAGATACTTGCATTCTGATTTCGATTTCCATAAAGTCTACAAGAAGTTTCGATAATTTCATTCAAATATTAACGGAACTGTATGGATCCTTTGGCTATTAAACCGTCAAACTTATCCTACCTATCAAAATATCAGAATGCGAACAATGTCTAAAACAGCAATTCCAATTCAGCATCTCGTTACTCGCTCGTTCAAAATTCACGCGTAACAACCCTTCGCCATCTCCAATGCATTGATTCCTCGAGTCGTAACTTCCGCGTAGAGAAACCTCCACCTGCTCGTAAACGTCGAAATGTGAAACCAAAGAGATGCAACCGAAGAGATTGCTTCTCTCTCTTCGACAGCCTTTCCTGCATAAATTCCACGGATTCTTGGATAATTCATCGAGAATGATCGGTCAAATGAATCCTGTGGAGATGCAACGAATGTGAATCTGGTCAGAAGTGAAGACAGTCAAACAGTTTAGATGGATTTAGAGGTTTCAGGAATTTTTATTCGAAATTTGAAGTTATATCGTAACTCGATTCTTATTATTCGTGTTTTATTATTGTTCAAATTTTCCACCTCGATGGACTGTTTATCAATTTGTACAAACGTGAAGAAAGGATTTAAGAGATCTGCACTATCCAATAAAAACAACACTCATGAACGAATTATAAATTGAAAGAAACTTGTAAATGAAGCTTCACCGTCATTTATGCTATATCTTCTATCGTCATAGAACCTTTATCGATTTATCAAAAATTCAAGGTAGCTTCTCTCTCCACTTCTCTCCTCTTGCTGCATAAATTCCAAGGATTTTCAGGTAATTCGTCGAGAACGATCGACCAGATAAATCCCGCGAAGATGCAACGAAGGTGGCTTGGCTTCTAAATGACCCGACGCTTTCTTCCAACTAGTAGAAGTGGAAGCTAATAGAAATCCGTGCTACCGGTTGTTCGTAGCCAGCCGGCCACGAGCTCGCACTAAATTCAGTTGTAAGTAACGCCAGCGGCAGATAGCCCTTAATGGCGGTCTCCGCGAGCGACCTAATGCATCCTGATAACTCTCTTCGTTCCACCCTCCACCCGTTCCTTCGTTCTCCGCCGTTTTACGAGCGTCTCGAGCTACCCGCCTTCGAATTCGAACGGCTTATCTGCGATTTCACGGTGCCGAGATGGCCAGCGCGTGTCTTCGAAGACGAAACGCGGCGGTTAATCGCTTCTGTCACCTGTAGGGACAAGATGGAGGTAAAGCAGAGAAGGTCCGAGGGAAACGAGAGGATGTATCGAAGGTTGGAACTGGCAGAGAGACGTTTGGAAAGGTTTAACGGAGCATGCATGAGAGATTGGCATCCTCGAGACTCTCGCAAAAGCTATTCAAGTCGAAGGATGGAAGGTTAGGAGGTTTTGGGATGGTCAGCGCGAGCTGAGGTGTTGTCAAATTCTTTTTCTTCTAGGGGTAGTTTGGATCTTAGTTACGAGGAAGCTACTTAAGCTCGTCAGTCATATTTATGTACCTTTTGGGCCATATTTATCGACGATGCACGTGTAATACCTAGGAACAGCAGGTTTCTAGCTTTTGCGGACGATTGAAAAAATCTTTAAAGCAATAAACACGATTTTCGATGCCTTTGATTTTCAGGAAAACACCATCAGACTCGAGTCTCGATCCCCTGAAAATCTCATGGATCTCGACTCAGCCAAGTGCTCGATCAAATTCACTCGTAGCAGGAACTCTATGTACTTCCAATACGAACTCTTCGATTCTAATAGCGCCGTGGTTACCAGGCTGAGAGACCTCCGTACAATTATCGACTCCAACCTCACATTTATAGACCACTCAGCACACGTCACCGCTACTTCTTCTAGAATGCTGGGTTTCATTAAGCGTAGCTATGGTCATTTCAGCAACCCTTATACCTTAATTGGACTTTACTCTTCCCTTGTACTGCCTCACCTTAACTATACCTCGGTCATCTGGCAATTCCGTATGGCCAGACAAAGTGACCAGCTTGAGAGGATCCAGAAGCTTTTTCTCAGGTTTTTTGCTTATAAATCCGCCTGCTCAATGAACGTTCGTGACCGTGACTCTTATCACGGAAAAATGGAAGTTCTTTCCACTTGCAACTAGGCGATTGTCTGCCGAGGCTATTTTTCTATTTAAAATCTTAAATGGATTTATCAAACTGTTCACAACTCTTAGCTTTATCAACTTCCACACATCTTCCTACTTCTCCAGATCTCCCTGCTTATTCTGTCCTTTATCCTTCTCCTCCAGATTTGATCACGCAAACACTATTGTCCGTATATGCGAGTTAGGAAACTCAATACTTTTATGCAACGAAATCAACTTGTTTTTTACCTGAACCGACAATCTCGTAAAGGAGATCCACGAAGCCTTGGCTAATCCGTGCGATCCGATTGTCTCACAGCGACTGTATCACACCGACGCTTATCTTCCTCTTATTGTGTAGCATCTATTTGCAAAATGAATCTTTTCCCTTTTAACGAACGGATTAAAATCAAAATTAAACGAAAATCTTTTCATTTTGTTTCGAGTATGCACGAGACTAGTTAGCTTAGAAGGGGTTGCTGGCAAGGACGAGAGATCAAATTATTAGGTTAAGGATTTTTTAATTGGGAAGTTATCGTTCGAGTTTGAGCATTATCGTGATAAATTTGTTCACCAATCTGTAAGGTGACAAACACAGAACTTAAACGTGGAAAGAATTCCAAATTGGCAAACACATACATGAAGCTTCATTGTCGTTTATTTTGTATCTTCCATCGCCATGGGACCATCGTCGATTTACGAACAAAAAGCTCACGAATTCGAACGGTTTAGACAAAGATACTTTCACGTACACAATTCTCATGAAATAATTCCACGTAAATCACCAACACTTAATGTGAAATGAAGAAAAGATATCCGACGTAGGTTACAAAAATCAGGTTCGATCGCTTTCAGTACCTCCTGTAACATCCTCTATAATCTCTCCATAAACACCGTGCAAATGGTCCACGCTATTCTCCTTACCATACCAGAAAAAAGACACGATCCAGTTACTTTACAACGTACACGCACCACGCACAGCGATTTATGTTTCTCGACTATCGCACGAACGCTCGTAACGCTTTCACAATCAAGTTCATTAGATGGTAACGTATGGGAATGATGGTTTTACAGCGAGTACAAATCATCGCCGAACCCGATGAAGGAGAATTATTTATTGAGCGTGTTCCTGGGCGACATCATAGGAAGCCCGCGACTCTGTCATCAGCTGGCGAAACGAGGGAGAGGCTGCGACGAGGCCACGCTCTCGGATTAACTGTAAACCGTACCATTTACGGAGCCCCGTACAGATTGTAAATATCGCGAAGCGTGTTCCCGGTTTGCATCGTGCAAAGGATCGTCGATCTTTGCTACATAATAATCGTAGTTGCGTAAAACGCGACGAGGATAAAATTGTATAGGGGAACTAATGACTTTAGGACCCGTAATTAATTGTTATCGCTTTGTTACCTGAAGCTCGTTGCTTATAGGATTTACTGATTAATCGTACTTTATTGTCGGTGGAATCTGAATGGAACTAGTGGTCGATGATAGAAAGCTGCTAGAATGAACAGATCCGACGAACAGAGGATATATTAGTTTCCCTTTTGTAAATTAACGTTCCTTGCTGTTTTCGTTCGGAGAGTCTTTTAATTAAGAAATAATTGGTTGTTAATCGTTGAAAACGAATACTGTTGCTTACAAATGTGGAATCGTTTTCATTTTATATTTATAGCTATATCGAGTGTTTCGTTAACTCTCTCTTGCTGATTTGAAATTTATGTTATAGGTACGCATCGATAGTGGATTCCTTTCTTTATTTCGATAGATTTTTGGCGGAAAATTTGTCTGAAGTAACGCAATCGGTAAACCGATATTTTTTTAAATCCTTGAATCCTGCAAAACGAATCTCAAGCTTCGATCGATATGTATATCCCAAACAATTTACACGATATTATACGAATTCATTGCACAAGAAGTTTAACACTAGATCCATCTAATTCGTGATTTTTTTTACGCTATAAAACTGCTACAAGCGTTTGACACTTTTTAGCAATCGGTAACTCTAGTGTTAAATATTCGTACGCGTAACTGAATTATGTACAAAGAGAATTTCGAACGTTTCAATTTCAACAGCACCGAAAAAGATCAGAAGTGTCCTTCGAATTCTTGCCAAAGCAACAAAGTATCATTGATTAATTCTCTGTTGATTAATGAATAAAATCATTAAAAGAAATGCAAAAACAAGAGTACTTTGTCTTCTTTAACTCCTGTATAGAGGCATAGAGTACGAGTATCTTCGAACGTGTACGCGGCACACGCGCGAAAAACGGTCACACGAAGTGAGAGTAGACCACGATGACGTTTCTTCCTACCTACGCCTCTTCGGCCGAGCTTGTGTACGAAGAACGCTTTCGAAGAAAGTTCCAGTTGCCGTGGAACTGTGACACGATCATCCGCGAAGCGAAACACTCGCCGTATTTCAACGGCGATCGCAACAAAGTGCTGCTACAAAAGGAATTACTGTCATCGACCGTTTTAGTCTTTCGTCAGTAAAATCCGGAATCCAGTCGACGTGAAAGTTTAAAGATTCAATATAAACGAAACATCTTTCAAACAATTTTTCCCGTGATGGTGATTATAAAAAGAGTTGGCAGACAAATTTTTTAAAAATTTGGTTAACGCTAGATATTGAACAAGGAAGTAAAAAAAAAAAAAAAAAATGAAAAATTATAGTATGGCGTTTAGATCGATGCTCGTTTGCCTTTTTCTTTGCTTTGAAATTCGCGCGGAACATCGATTTCGAAGGATTCGTCGTGAAATCGACGACGATCGTTATTGTAATTTTGACGAAGCTCGAAGCAATTATGACGCCACGGATTTATTAAGGTAAGCAGCTATTATATTGCAAATTTATTGTTGACGTTATTTTGTAACAAAATTTTGAGCTATTCAAATGAGAAATATGGTTCGTCGCGTAGGTGTATCGATGAATTGGCTGTCGATCTCATCGATCGAGAAAGTAACGTGCTAAAAGTATCGAATGGGAAAGGTCAATTGAATGGATTCACGGGCAGGCAGATCTCTTTTATGGATGTTTTCTCGAGTGTTTTCAATAACGCAGCGACGGTATGTTGAAAATTGAATTTGTCCATTCATTGTGCGACTTTTGTTCAAATTCGACTGGTGTTCTTGAAGTTTTCGGAACGTTGGAAAAAAAAGAGTTGAAACTATAGGAATAATAAGATTGTCGTTACCGAGTTCTTTATTATCCACGGATTATTTCATTACGAGGTTGGAATATACGTAATGAACTATCGAACGAGAACATCGTAAATACCATTATACGAGTTTATTAGTTGGAACGTCCTTAAATTAATAATAAATTACATCGTGAAATTTAATACCGAGCGTACGTTGCCGCACTAAAAACTCCTGCAATCGCTCGTCGTAAAGAGTTTAATGTATTGCCGATTATCGGTTATTACGAAAGCGCATGAAATACTACTAAATGCCGTAGGTTAATTTTCTTTAAAGTCACTAATAAACGTTCCCTTGTATACAACATCGAAACGAGACAAAAGAAACGAGACGAAACGAACGAAGCTCGACTTTCTAACTCTAATTTCTGACTAAGTTTTACAACCCCTAAAAAAACAATATTCACTCGTGAAAGTAAGAGCCTTTCGTTACAAGAACTTCTCACAGTAGGCGAACTGTTCTGCACGTATAACTAGTGTCACATTTCTTGAAAAGTAAATGACATATCTTCGCAAGATATTTTATCGCAAAAGGTGAGAATAAAAACTAAAAAACAAACGTATGGTTTCATTAGAAAAAAAAGAAAAAGAAATGGTAAAATCTCATAAAATCATGATCGTGAAGATAGGAATTATCCTAGTGTTGTTTGTGTTCCTTCAAACAGCATAACTCTATTCCGAATAATATTTTCGTAAGAGCAAAAATAACAGAAATATTTAGATATTTTTATATAAACGTCTGCGTAAAGTTCCATTCTTTTCGACATATTCGACACGCAACAGAAGTAAGTAATCAACGGCCTCCATCTTCCTCCACCTTCCTCCATCTACGTAGAAAATTCCACGGCTTTTCTACTTACAGTCGCATCAAAGCAGCTCCCTTCCGGTGTACCCGATTTCCGACTATCAGCAATCAAATTATCCGAGTGGAACGGTCGCTCTTTCTCCTGGATTCCAGCTGAATCTCCTCGATACGCTGTCCACGATATCCAGCCACGACGACTACAAGTGTGTGCCCAGGATACTCTGCGAGATGGCCAGCGGAAAACTTCCTGGAAGATCGTTAGGCAAACAGGGATCCGGCTTCTTCGAGTTGCTCGGTCGAAATGTTTTCACGGAGTACGTTTCGTGCCACGAAAATCAATACAGTCATAGTTGCCGAAGTAGATATTTCTCCTTCAACGAACATCGAGAGCCTCTCGATCGATTTCTTTTTGTGTTTTCAGCTGGCTAACGAAAATCGATGTCGCTGGTATGTCTCCATTACTGAACTTTGGTAGAGCGATGATTCTTGGCTATAGCAATCGAGGAAATTCTGTGGCCTGCTACGAAGCGTTTCCAAAATGTCCAAGAGACGCGAATGGATTGATTCACTATCTGAATAACTATAATGGAGGGTTTTTCAATCTTTTCAACAGAATTCGGAGTGGAAAACATAGGACGTCTAACGGAAATCGTGGTCAGCCAGGTAAGAAAATTATAGACTCGAAGGATCGGAATCTTTCTTCGGATAAATTATCTAATTTCTTGTTTCGTTTAGTTAACGATTATTCGAAGATTGAAGTGAGGGAAAGAATAGTCGCTGGAAGCTCGACGAAACACATTCGGAATGGACCAGTGCGAAATACGGTTCAATTCCCATCAGTAAAGTACGAAGAATATTATGGAAAGAGAGAGTATCCAAGATTTGATACGATAAGAAATTACAATGGGATTGTTTTCCCTGGTCAGAGAGAATTAAACATCGAACCAACGAATAGTTTACAGGATGACGTTCCAAAATGGGAAACGAACGTTTGGCAAAAAGACAACGTTGCATTTTTCCCCAAAGTAAATTGCATAAAGTACAGCAAGTGCAAATTAAAACTCCCTCTGTATTAATTATACGTACGTTATTTCAGGACAGCGAAGACAGAAGAATCTCTCAATTTCAATTCCCCTCGAGTTTTATAATCGCACCGTCGTAATCCCAAATGGTCGATAAAACATCCAAATACGTAACCAAATACCTCACTGAATCCAATCCGCATAATTAAATAAAGCCTTTCATAAAACGCATAAAATCATAGAATATTCTAAACTCTTTAATTCGTCCTCGGGGGATTACGACCGCGATAAAATATCGAATTTCAATTTTGCATCGCATAAACCAGGCGCTTTCCGTCGTGCGTTGCGAATTTGCGGATTATCAGCGGCGAGAGAACCGCTGCAAAGACGCGATACAGGTTTCCGCGAGGCAACGTCGTTTATTTCGTCAGCGTTGCTCCCATCGGCAATTTTCTATCCACCTGTACGCGATGCGCTCATAACAGGAAGTCCCGAGTCGCCGGTGAACGCGATGTTACTGGCGCGGACGCCATTTGTGGAAACAGCATGGGGCGCCGTTAGAGTACCGACAACTTGTCCAATGAATCTGCGCCCGAGTATGAGCCGCTTTATGTCTCAGTTACGCGGCACGATAAATTGTATTTTATCTCGATTCGATTTCCTGCTTGCTACCGGTGCATTCGTATGCGTGCCCGCAGGTGTGAGACTTTTTAAGGGGGAACGAAGGACGATGAAAGAAAGCACGAGGAATCTAGAGTAACATATAAGTGATGTAAATGGAAGATGAACTAAATGGATTTATATATATATATATATATATATATATATATATAGGTAAAAGGAAGATACTATAGTAATATTTGATTACTTGTGGAATAAATTATTAATTGAACGCGTCGTTGGAATTTATTAAACTCGTCTGCTTAAGATAGTACTATGAAGAACATCTTGATCGAATAAAATGAAGTTAATTACGAAAGAATGGAATTTGAAGAAAAGCAGACGCGAGAGAATTTGATCATGTTGACAATGGTAATTAATTGTAGCAAATTGAGTTAGGATAATTTGGCACGGCTATGGAGTCTGAATATTGAATAATGAATGAGTTACTATTAATTACAATTTTACGTGATAAATGATATTATATTATCGATAACTGCGACAGTTTCCAAAAACATACCTTTAGAGTAATTAGTTGTTACTTTTATCTAAAAAAAAAAAAAGGTACATACCTAGTTAAATATTCACTTCGTGTCAAGTATATTTCACCCAAGATATTTTTAAGTAGATTCGTTTTCGCTATTGTCGTTTCATATGGGAAATGTCAACTTTCTAAGTAATAATAAACACGAACCAGACTATTATCACGATATTTCGAGGGAGGAGCTGCAAACGATGGCGAACATGTTCACAGACACGCGAATGGTCCCGCTATAGGCTACTTCCACGTTAAATCCATGTTTTCGAGAAGTCATACTTTCACGCGTATCTTTCATTGCGATTATTTCGCGAGAGAAAAGCGATAATTTTCGCGATGCAGATAGGAGACAGGTAACAATCAATAGCGACGGTACGTATTTATCGTAGCTTACGCGCGAGTAAGAATTAAATTATGCAGAACCTCATAATAATGCGTTATAGTCAACCCTTTGCTTCGCTAACCAACATAAGGGGTTACCAGTGTTATCGTACGCTCGTTAAAATCGCACATCTCTCGTTAAAAACTATCCTTCATCCATCTAAATGGCTCTTTCGCGTTTACTGCAATTATATCTCTCTGTTCCCTTACTTATCCACCATCGTTTCTATCGTACATTATATGTAGAAATTCTGATAAATTGTTCAGCGAAACTACTCTCTCTCTCTCTCTCTCTCTCTCTCTTTCTCTGTAAAGTTTCAAATAAATTCTAGTTACTTATGACTTTCGAATTTTTACATCTCGATACATTCCTTTCGTTTCAACGCACAAAAAGACTTTCGATATATCGAGAAAAGTTTTAACGGTATATATACTTAATACGTATAAAACCGAGTAATGATACGTATTAACAGAGCGATTCTTTTAGATTTCTCTCGAGCTTAAGAAACTTTCTCAACTAATATTAATATCATCGACGAAACTCTACAAATCACAAATTACATCTTACTTTTGCACAGTATTGGCAAGTTTGGTAATAACATTTTACAAGCAATTCTGCTAATTAGAAGAAAAGTTATAAATTTGTAAAAAAGAGATCTACAACGTAAACCTTGTAATTTATCGATTGGCTGATAATCATCGGTTGGTGAATTACTGTGCTCGACAACTTACGACTAGAAACCAACCATACGTTGACCTGTTACACTTAGCCTGAACCTCACTGCATCTGACAATTCTACGAACCGATTTGAAACTTTCAAATCCCGAGTCTTGTACAAACCACAGTCGATCCAAAAACCGACCACACAAATGAATGTACAAAGGAAGTTCCTTTCTCCGTACAGCACCCATTTCTCTCGCGAAATTCGGGATGTCCCCAGCACGTGTTCCCCCAAACTTTTTTTCACGAGATTCACGCGTATATAGCTTGGTTTGTCTCGTTCGGGAAAGAAAGAAACGAAAGGTACAGTCGTGGAAAAAAAAAGTAAAAGAAAAGGGGGACGGCGTGTAATTATTTTATCCTTTCCAGCGTGTAATTCGAGGCGTGCTCGCGCCCAAATGTCGACCAATGATCGTCGTAGCCCGGAGGGCCGTGTGCTTCGGACAAGGCCAAATAGGGTGCAACTGACAGCGAAAAACAATTAGCCTTCTGATACATCCGATGTCGCCTGGTTCGAAACGCGGAGGCGCGTTGCGGGCGTACGCAACACTTTAGGGTGTGCTTGATTGTTCCTAGCAACCGAGCGAGTCCTTCGACACGGCTTTTCAGGCGTCTCGTAATTGAAACGGTGATTTTTGTATCGCCGGTTCGATGGGGGGTAATTTTCGGCCCGCTTTGTGGGAGACGTTGGCATTTAATTTGAGAAATTGGCGACGAGGGATGGCTTGTTCCCGCGGTAGTATGCTTAAGGTGTTATAGAATTGGAGGATGTTTGGTGAAATTATGGTTGAAACACAGATACTTATGCATTTGTAGAAAGATACGTGCGAGAATGTGCAGAATGTATATCATATGCGAAATTACACACGATATCTCAACTAAAGTATTTCTTATAATATTTGAGAGAAGATCGAGAATGAAGAAGAAGTGAGTTCTTGCAGTGGTTTACCTAGTACGTGTAACAGAATTAGGGAAGGATGTTTAACGCAATTGTATTTAGAATATTTGTGCATTTGTACATATTTATTGTAAAATCTGTTCGTGATAATATAAATTTGTACAAATATTCGTAGTTTAGTTATATTTTGGAAAGGTCTAAAGGATTTTGGATTTATTAACAACAGTCTAAGAAATTTGATGGACTCAGATAGTCCTACATTTTGCGCATCTGATGTCCCAACTATATGTAGCATAAGACTAACTAAATATCTACCTTGTTTCTACTAATGTTGAAACGTTTGAAGCATGATTTTAGAATGATTTCAAAGGGGAAACAAGCAGAATATTTCGCTTTAATCTTATTTCGTACTATTCCAAACAGTCGCTATTCCTACATTATGCACATCTATGTATATCTTCTGATTGTCCCGTACTATTGAAATTCCCTTCCCGCAGTAAAAGTTTCGTCACTTCGCGGTACTTGCAACCCCTAAAACCTAATCGTATCCCTCTTACTGGTCGAAATTGAACACACAAATCAGGGGTAAACGGTTACCATTCCGTGGCGATGGTCGTTGCAAAGGAGAGTCGCGACGCGCATGACCCCCTTCGTCGTTGTCGTCGTCGTCGTCGTCGTCGTCGTCGTTGACGTCGTTGCCCATAATCTCACTCTATTAGGGTGGTATTATTTTCCGTGGTAGACATCAAAGAGGATTTCCCGCGGGCTCATTGTATCGCAGCGATAATTCCTCGTTATTAGGAGCGGCGCCGGCAGCGTTGGTCTCATGTCGGCTTACCACACCCCAAGTGCCGAAACAAATCCTCGCCAAATTGGAGCCGATGCAAAGGAGCAAAGACGCTACCCGGCGATGACAAAAGGGGGAACGCGGATCGTCGCGACTAATCCCCGTGAAAAATGCGACTCAGGTGAACCAGGTGAGGAGCTGGCGAGAGAGAGGGAAAATCGAATTTTCAGCCAGCCTGACTACGGATCCGATCAAGTGTTCCTGATCGGATAGAAATAATTAGATGCGTTTAAGGGTGGATACATGTGGGGATCTCGCGGTAATTCGGTGTTGGGGCTATGGAAGAGCATCTTTTTTTTTTTCTTTGTTGATGGATGAAGAGTTTCGGGTCGGTGGCTTGGAGAAATTTGCGTGAAAATGATTGTAGGCTCTTCGTGGGGATTTCATGTTTGGAACGAGAAATGATGTCTTTAGAGAGGCAAGATGGTTTGGGATTGATTTTCTATTTATTTTGAAACACGATAAGAAACGCGGAGTGATACGAAACACGTCTCGTTTGATGTTCGAAACATCTTTCTTTACAAAAGAATCATGATTGGCTTTTTCTGGTGAATTTTTTGTATTCTTATAATTTTTGCGGTTACTCGAGTGAGAATCGGTCAGAGAATTTTTGTATAAGAACTTACATTCAGTTTCGCAAGCTTTTCAAATAAATCAATAGTACTTAGAGCACGTACGAAACTAAAGTTATCTACGTACGTTGGAAGTTCGAGCAAATTAAAAAGATTCCAGGGTCCGAGTTAATCAAGGATCAATAACACGGTAGACCGAGTTCGGCCCACGGAATAAGACATAAATTTCCTGACATTCCTGCTCTCCGTTTAACCATAAAACACCGCGTTCACTCTTCTATTTAGCCATATATTTTTCTCCACCAACGTTCCACAATGGTCCAATATCGTCCTTCCGTAATACTCCCTACGGCTCTGTAATGAAGCGAAAAAAAGAAAGAAAGAGAAAGATCGAAGAACGAGGAAGAAGAATCGGAGCCCAATTCTGTGCAGAGTCTCTCACATTCTTCGCTTGAAACCACTTCATTCGTTACTCTGCTTGATTTTGAAATATGCATTCAAGTTGCAAGCGAAGACGAGCTTCTTTCGACCGTTTATCGAATTTGAAGTAAACAGCACTTGCTATTTAACTTTCTAACAGCGTTTCTTTAAACCAAGTAGATCGTATCCAATTTTTCTATGCTCAGTTATACGTCATACGTTTCATACGATATACAGCTATATTTACATCTATGTACAAAGCATAACGACCAACACATTTGCGATTATAACAATAATTATAATTATAATCTCATCGTTCCTTACTATTATATATTCCATTGCTGTATTTCATCGCAACGTTTCTCACAACGTTATACAACTTCCTTTAACGTTTTTTATATGCACTTGAAGTAAGCTGCAAGACGTCCGAGTTCAAGCAACTTAGCTAATCCCAACGAGGCTTTAGACGCGAGAACAGCCAAGGTCAGGTCAAGAGGATACATTTGTACAGAACACTTTTGAGAATACCGTGTCTGTGGTGGATCTCTTTCTGGTGGCGATTACACGAGGACGGTCACAACTCAACCAGAACTGTCCTCCCGTTTCACGGATGGATTTTTCAATTTAGAGGCATCTTTGTCACGGGGGGATGGCAATTCGGGCGGACAAAAGAAGCCGGACGGCCGTAGATCTCGCTGAAAACTGGCCCTCTCTCTATCGGTTCCCCTCGATGGACGGAATAATTCGAAGCGAGGATGAGAATTTCGCGACCCACTCGCTCCTTAGGATCGCGCCACGGGATCTCGTGGCCGCCACGGATAAGTGGATATCACGGGGATGGAAAATATCCCTGTGCCGACCTTTCATTGTCGTGGCTACCGAGATTTCCCCTCCCTTTTAAAGCGTTCAATCGAGACAGGCCCTTTGTGGACCGAGCGTCGAACCGTGGATGTGATCGATTGTCCCTTTATTCGCTGCTCTAAACGCTGTTTTAAATGCTCTTAATTCCTCTGTTCCGCCTTTATGATTTATGACTTTGCGGAATATTGTAGAAGCTTTTTTTGGTCTTTGTCCTAAAGACGTCCTATAGTGGAGAGCGTTTAAGGATATATAGAATCGCGTGTCGAATTTCTGAAACTCGCGAAGCTCGAGGAATTCATCCGGCGCAGGTAGCAGGAAAATTAATAATTCTGACACTAATAGACTCTACATAATACCTGTGAAGATTGAAAAATTCATTCGATAGTAACAACAAGAAAATTAATAACTTTGACACTAATAAACCGTGTATAATACTTACGAAAGTTGAAAAATTCAAGGAAATTAATGATTCTGACACGAATGAACTCGACATCAATGCCCATGAAGCTTGAAAAATTTATCCAACGGTAAGAGGAAAATTAATAATTCTGACACTAATAAAACTCTACGCGTATACAATATTTAGTCGATTTAATTTTACATCAAAGTAACGGTGTCCCGTTTATAAATTCCCCTGGAAGCGCGGCATTCAGCTCGATTTCCCAATTTCGACGCCGAATAAACACCTCCCTATCTGTTTATCGGCGAGACCGAGGCGACATTGCCGGGTATCCCCGTGTTCATTAAAAAAGGAATCACCGATGCCCTTTATCGGATCGTCAAACAGCGATTCTCCCTTTAAAACGGCCACGGACCATCCAGATCCAGAGGATAGGCTTTCAAATCGTTCATAAATAAAGCATCGAGCTGCGGGTCTCGTCTCGTGCAACGTCAGTCAGCCACGTTGATTGCAGCATTGAGGGCACGTGTCACGGATCAATCCTCGGCCGCGTGTCAGTATTTTCGTATCATCGCCCAAGGGTGCCACCGACTTGTTCCCCGTTTCCCTTACTAACTCTCGTGCCTCCTAGTCGCATGTTTTATCCCTCGCCAACCGCACTTTTGTGGCTGCTTTCATTTTCTGGCCGCGTCTTTCTCATTTTCGAAGCTTTACCTCGCGTCGAAAGAAGAGAGAAACGAGAATATAACTTTCTTCCTCTTTCCTCCCTTTTGCCAATCATATCCGCGTCAGTTTGTTTATCGTCTTTCTTTCTTTATCTTTTTAACTTTTTTCTTTCTTTCTTTTAAGCGACTAGACGACGTTTTAATGCGACAGGATTATACGGCCGGTCGAAAGCTTGAGATTTTCCTCGAGATTGTCACGGATAAAGAACTCGAGCAAACAGGGGGTAAAGGACACTCGCCGATTATCGACACCTCTTTTGCTCTCCGCTCGGTGGCTGGATTTTTAATTAAAGTATTAACCGAACGGGGCTGCTGGCTTGCTCGCTTAGCTGTTTCCTGTTATTCGATTGGTAGAACGCGAGCAGGAGTCAGAGTGTATTCGTTGGAGATTGGAGTGGAGAGGGATTTAGAGATTGGGGATCAAGAATTCATATAAAGGAGTAATCTTGTTGCTTGAACCGATTAACACGTGTAGCAAAATCTTTGTGGAGGATGAGTTATTATTGAAAGAAGAAAAATCATTATTTAGAAATGATCATTGGCTTGATTCAATAAAATGACTGGTACTTTTAGAACTTCTGCTACCTCTATTATTGTAGTATTCACTTCCTGAGAGATGACAAAATATAGATACACGTAGTTCTTGTTCAATCGAAGCATCATTTTGAAACATGCAAACATAAAATATAACATATATGCGTAATTAGTTTCCTCAAATCGTACAAAGTATCGTTTGAAATATAAGTACATAAATATAATATAATAAATTGTACACATATATTGAATCAATTTGACCAATCACACACACACACACACACACACACACACACACACACACACACACACACACACACTGCTGAACTGTCCAGTTTTCGAAAGTTGAAACCATCCCACTCTCAAAGACTATCTTAAACGTTAATGTGGTTAATCGTAATCGCTGTAAACAATAATTTTTCTCTTCTACGTCCAATATCGACTTCTTAATTTAATCGATTCTCGTTTCTTAACGATCGTAATTGTTTAACTTAAAAAATACGAGCTGCAAACTGCAAACTTTCTCCCCTAATAACCTCCAATGGTCCCAACAATAAACTCGGCCCAGAATCGGAACATTGAATCCCGAAGCACAGGCGCCAAGGTGTTCTTAGAAAGAACAGCCTACTCGGAAGCGTTTTATGTCCACAGCCAAAGAAAGAAGTGACGCGCTTTACCCAGCCAGCGTCTGCACTCTGCGGGCTACCCGCTCCAGCTTCTTGAAGGATCAGAAGCGTTCGTTCCGCACCGGCGAGGGCTAATTCGTCCTGGAGGACGCGAGTATAGCTACTTTCGTCGCTTTTCTTGCGACGCATCACGCGGTACGAGCTGCTCGTTTCTGTTTGCCGCGGTTGCGGTGGTCCGCGAGCAAAAAGCGGAAACGCGGCGATCGCCGCGCGCGGAAAACTGCTCGTTCCTTGGTTTTGCAGCGACCCGTGAAACGCGCGTGCCTCTTTGGGAATTACGCAATTATGTAAAGCGGAAGGGGTTACCAGACGTTTTATACGGACGCTACCATGCCATCTTCTTGCGCGCCACGATCTACGCGATTGAGTTGTAAAGGGGAGCCACGTTCTTTTAAATACGATTATTTCATTTAGCCTTGTACATTTTTTTTTTTTTTTTTTTAGTACGAAAGAGAAGGAGTTGCGTTTGTTCGGTGGTTAAAGCGGAGTTTCAAGAGCGTCGCGTGTGTGGTTTGGTTGGATATTTTTGGTCCGGAAGTCTTGCGAGAATTAAGGACTTTCTGGAAGTGGAAGATGGAGCGGGATGTTTTGTAGCTTAGCTTAGTGAAATCTACGAAGATAAGTTTGAAATGCTTACGGTATACATTTTAAAGTTAGATTGACACGAAGCCAGATTAACCAACTACGCGAATAAAAATGCAGGGCTGTTACAAACAGAATTTTTATAGACAGATGTTCGCATATCCTAGAATTTCAAGAATACACGCTCGTCGAAATCGTGCAACGATTAACCGGAACATTGCCCATGCACTCGAACCAACCCCATTCCCCTTCCAAGACGTCAATGACATCCTGAAAACCTATAATTAATAAATGTACGGATGCGCTCGTCGATGGAATACCGCGATGTTTGTCCCGGTTTCCCAGTATTTGATATTCGTAACGCGTATGATTCATGGTTAGAAGGTGTGACGGGATGTGATTATACGGTGTCAGTGGCGTGTACGCGCAAGGAGTCCCGCACTTTGCGCGTTTGCTGTATTATTAAGCCGACAATACGACCGGTTGGGGTGGTTCTGCGGCTTTGCCCGTTGGGGGTCGAAATTCAGCTCCCGTGCATCGTAATAAAGAGACGCGCGTGCGGGCCCGAGAGCTTTTAAAAAGTGCTATAATTACACGGTCAGCGCCACCGCTGTCAATGGTCACGACGACGAATATCAGCCTCCTCGTTTGCCTTTCGTGCATCGACCATCGTGTTTTCCTCGTTTGTTTTTCCTTTTCCCCCTGCCGTCTCATTCTACCGGTAGATGTAATTGCAAGGTTCGAACAGTGACACCTGGGTCTGGGACCAGGCTATTGACTTTACGAGCCAGGACGTTTGAACGCTCGTTTCCGCGGCTGAAAAGGAGGAAGTGGCGTGTCTCTGTGATATTACACCGCTGCTGGTGGTTCCAGGTGAACAAAGTGTGAAATAGTTTGGAATTGCGGTGAACGAATTGGGAAATTTTGATGGGAATTTTACGGTTTAATTTGTATATAATATTTAATATATATAATATATAATAAATATACATAATGAAATAATAATATGAAAAATATATATGTAAACAGCGAATATTGGGCAATTTAGATAGTTTTGTAACTTTCGATTATTGGAATTTATAATTTCTGGAGCTTAAAATGTTATTATCTAATAATATTAATCAGAGCTATTGTATTAATCATTCGAAGTTCTAACGCTATTGTCATAACTTGGGCAATTTTCCGTACTTTCATCTACTGAAATTCACAATTTCTCAGCCTTGGGATTTATAGTAATATTTACTATATAATAATCGGTAACTGCTATTTGTAAAAGATTCGAACTCTGACTCTTTTCCACTGTAATACTAATAATCTCTAATTTATGAAAATCGCTTAACCATTGATCTGAACGCATTTTAATATTTTTACAACATTCTTAAGTAATTCTTGCAATATTCCAACAGGCGTATACGCGTTCATATCCTGAACATTATAATAAGAGAAGAAACGCGTCGTTAGTATCCCTCCAAAAATCATAATATTACGATTGCTCGTGGAGAAGCATGATTACTCGCGTGTCACTCAGCGGCGGTTCATAGCGATTACTAATTAAGCGTCTCTATCATCGAATAATGCATATAACACAAAGTGAAAAGGGACGAAGAAAGTTGAAAGACGGCTGCAACGAGCGCAACGAGCCACGAAGGATAATCGGCTTATTTGCTCGAGTCGAACGCGACTCGCGCGTTTGTCATTCGTGCCACGTGCTGTCGTGCTTTTAGAATCGTGCTTTTATTTGGCGAGCCCGATTAAGCGGTCTGTGCTTGATTCGATCGTGGCCCTTCGTCTCGAGATCATGGCCTCCATCGACGTTCTCGTGATTAGCGAATGATGAATATCATAAAACTATGAATAAACCTATACCAAATCCTCTTTTAAATTTCAATCGTCTCCTATACGAATATTAAAAAAGAAAAAACCTCTAACTAATACACTGCGTATCTTGATGCAAATTTATATTCTTACGAACCTAACTAAAATTAGATCTACACGGCGATTCGTCTCACCTACCGAATATCAAAATGAGTTCCACAATTTCAATGTTTCGTATATCTTTGTCTATCACGTGCGTTTAACAATAAGAGAGTTACTATTCTTAGTTTGATCTATACGAAACGTCCTTTCTCTGGAATTTCAAATCGACAAACTAAACTCGAGAAACGTTTAAAGATGGGTAAAGAGTGGTGAAAATGAAAAGAAAAAAAAAAAAACAAAACAAGGTTATATACTAAGTCGCAGTGAAGCGACTCGTCTCGTCGACGTGAATTATGGCCGAAAGGGTTGAATTATGTACGAAATTATTCGAGCGTCGAATTTATGTGCCGTGGCCGCGACTTGGCCGGGATATCAAGTGATATTAATTGCCGTGATAAAAAGCGAAGCCGGTCGAGGGGCTCGCTAGCTGTAGTTGGTCCCGTTGCCTCGAGCAATTATGCGTGACGCTCGTGTGCATTAGATGCTTCACGAATTTCGTTTCGAATGGAATTGTCAGGAGCACAGTCCTTTCCTAACGTCAGAGGGTGAATCGAATATCAACCCTTTACGGGTTGATACATCAAGGAATCTGTAACTAAACCAAGCTTTAACTTTAATACTCTGTAAATCCTCTTCTATGCAAGCGAACTAAATATCGATATAAAAATTCCATTAGCTAAATTATGTCGTCTATAATTGAAAGGAGCGAAACGTTTAATTCCAAACGAAACATCTTTCTCTGAACTTCTGTGTCTTTATAATAACTCTGTAAATCTCCTACTACGTAAACGAAATGGAGATTAAAATACGACTTAAATTACAATCAGACAGCAGTAACATTTATTACGAGACATGTTAATTGATTTAATACGTTTATACGTTCTGTAATTTAATATCTCCGATAATTTTAAGCAAACAAGTAAAAGCAACATACGAGACATGCAACTTTTTTTAACATCCAATTTTTATCGTCAGATTTTGTCGTCGTACTTTGACAATAAATATCTCAGATCGGAAGATTCATCAAATTTCCAATGACACATTTCCTTTTAACTTTGTGAATCTTTATCTTCAGCCCGTTCACTAAGGAACAACCGATATCGGAATATCTATAAAACGAATTGCAAACGGTCAAAGATTTTTCTACCCGCCGCGCCGCGCCGGAAGATCGCTCGGCAGCCTTGACCAACGATGAGCAAACAGAGTGCAGCGGGTTATTCATGCCTCCCGGTCTTTCGCAGCTGTGCCAATGCTCGTTGATAGACCGTGAAGAGTTATATTACTGTGTTATGCAACGATCATTGCGTGACACGATTATCATACCTCGTTCCTTTTTCTCGTTCTTTTCTCCTTTGTCGATCGAGCGCATCCAACAACAACTTTTTACTTCCAACGTTTCCATTTTCATCGACGAATCGCGTTAGGTCGGAGCTCTCCAGGCGAAATAACAATCGGACGCGTTCACGCGAAAGTATGCTGCCAACGATTTATGGAGTGTTGTGGCAATAATGAAAACAACTGTAAAGCTGTTTTTGCCAGGGAAACACGCTCGAAGCGATCTGATCTTTTATTTATTCGCAAGGTAATGCGTTTGAATGACGCAACGAATAGAGAAAATGGTTTTGTCGCTAATGGTGACACGTACGTACTTAAGACGGAACGAAATGGCACTTCTTTGAAATACGTCGAGGTTTAATACGAACGTTAATAATAGTTTGCCTAAGGAATGTCCAAGATCGATGGTAAACGGTGGGTAATGTCTGGCTAGTAGCGAGATAAACCAAGAGCGTGGATGTTCGATATCTCACGTACTTATGGCCATCGTTTCATAACGCTCTATGAATCACTACAGATTGACGGTCGGCTTTTGATAAGAGCGAGCCGTATCGCGACTCTTTATTACACTTTTTCCTTTCTTTCACCTGAAAGAGATACGTTGTAAAATCTAATATAAGCCATCGAAGCTTTAAAAGCTTTTAACTTCAAAATATAATTTACAATATAGGTATAAAATCTGCCTGGAATATAATCGATCAAACTATCTACCGACTCTGTATACAATTCTTTAAAACAACAATTTTTTCCTACGCTCGTATTACTTCCCTTATTTACACAGAAAGAATCCCTCCGTGCCAACCTTCCTTCCAGATAACCAATACATCTGGTTGATTGTTTCCAATCGATTGAAATTTCGTTTCCTTCAAAGGGCACACGATTCTTCGCGATAAAAGTCCTTTACCGTTCTCACATAATCCCCCTATTTGCACAAAATGAATCGAATCCCCGTTAGAACCTTCTTCGCGATCAAACCATATATCAAATCAATTATTCTTGATCGTCTTTTACTACACTCTCGTCGTTTCCCTCCAAACAACCAACCATCGTATCAACGTATCCTTCAAAAATTCAATACGTTAAATCGATTAAAATTCCCTTCCCTCAAAAAAGTATACAATTCTGTGTACAATTTCTCAATACAGAAACAACTACCCCTGAATCGTCGCCCCTGTGTGACCCCCATTCGATCATCGATTCAAACCATCTTTTCAAAGACTAATACATTAGATCGATTAGAAACAATCGAAAGCCAAAGAAGCATCGCTTTAGAGAAGCAAATTCTACCCCATGAATCAACACCACCCACATGTCTCTCGACAGCCCTCTCGGCTCGCTCCAAGCATTATAAATCATCCGCCCCGGTCCTGTGGTCGGTCTCGTGGCGCGATATTCGGGCCATTTGGTCGTCGATCGACGGGCAAACGGCCTCGAGAGAAGTCGAGACTCCGATACGCGTTTCGAGAGCACCGGCGCGGCGCGGCGCGCTGCACAGGTGTGACTCGCGCTGGCACGCGCGTGTCTCTCTGTTTACGCTCGCTCCGTATCGCGCTAGACTGCCTGTCGCCACGGCTTTATCGCCTTTTTCTCCGGCCCCTGCTGCCTCGCGACGACTATCGTCGCGGCACTCGCCCGATAATGTGATTCATTCCACTTTGCTCGCTGTAAATCAACTGGTTACGTCGCCGCGAAAAAGTTCAGCGACCAGAGTTTCAGACGCGGAACCACTTCTTATTTCGTGATGGCGACTCCTGAATTTTTTATTATCGTAGTTGGATTTTCTGGGTTTCCGTAGGGGTTGGTTTTCTAGAAAAACGAGGAGAAAGTTTTGAACGAGTTTTTGGCAATGAAATAGCTTGGAATACGATGACGATTGGGTGGATGCATTGGAAAGGGAAAAATAGTTATTTCTTTAGATTTGTATTCAAATACAATCGTGGTTTTTCTACTCTTTGGTTTGGGAAGCATTCTTCGTTCGTCGATCCTGAAAACACAACGCACCGAAAGTAGACATATTGTGCTACGAAGAACAAATACGCGTATCGTTTAATTAATCGTTAACTTGTTAAGAACTGGAAATAGGAAAGCGTTAAGAGCAAACTGTACTCTATTCTTATTTTTCGTATTGCAAAATTGAGGAAGCGATATAACGTATATTATGACCGTCGACTTAATTTTTCCCCTCGAACATAAAAATATCTTATCTGATGAGATTGTATTACCATCGAGATGTCCAAATCCGGCGATCGATGGAATCGTTCAACGATTCTCTGAAATTTGTTACCGTGCAAAGTGAATCGCAAATACCTTTCGCGGTAATTTGTCTGAGAACCTCCTGCGACGAGAGAAAATCGATATTTTATCAAAAGCTCGATAACTATCCACCGCGTACATATTTTCTACTCTGTTTATCATACTCAAAGACACGTAGTAGGTACTTGCGCGCGTCTAAAATTCACATGACTCACGAAACGACGTTATCTTGTTACGTATTTGATACATTCTTTTCCCATGATTCGATTATCCTTATCGATCTATTTTCAATAAATGTATCTACACACCAATGAAATTCATTTTTCTATAAGTTGTGTTGACTTTCGTCACCGTACGCGAATGTTCGTGGGGATTGTAGTGGAGTATGAGTAACGAGCGCAATAGTGGCAATTGAGTAAACGCGCAATTGAGTAAAGATCAAAGGTGATCCCACGATCTCGAGGTGTCTTTATCGACCGACTTATTCACGTCGTTATAATTTAACGTTACGGCACGTTCACCACCTTGAATCACTGCTCGTGCGTGACCGAGTTTTCCGCTCCGTGATCGAAACCGTCCTCCACCTGACGTCTGCAGAAACCAGGCAATGAGACGCGCTTTATGTAAACAGTTTAGATAAAACGTGGCTTTATTGTTTGCTCGAAGAAGCGTATAACGTTTACGCGGGATAAGAAATGGTGAAAGTGATCAAGACGTCACGTTTATTTACGCGTTACAGCGTGTATCTTATTTATTTGAAATAAATATAGAATACGCGTAACATTTGTGATTCAAATAGCTAAATTTAAGACAACAGATAAATTTATGCTCTAACAGAAAAATCTGTTTGCTTGCAAACATTAAAACGCGTTATTGTACGCGCCTATAAAAGCGTGGAAATTTATATATGACACTCTTTCACACATTCTGCGTGATTGTCTTACTTTTGAAAAAAAATGCGCTCGCGTTATTTTCCCGCCGAGACTCACGAATATGAAGTATGATATTTTGGAAATTGATTTCCCGTTAAACGTCCGAAACCTCCGATGATTTATACGATAAAATAATAATATTCTCCAACGTGATCTACATAACGAATAAAGCATTTTACGTCTCAAGCATTTAGGAAAGGAAGTTGGTAAAATGTTTCCAGAGAACATGCTAGCGCTAATTATCTGGAATACGAGAAATCGAGGATGAACACGTCCCTTCGGCTCGTTAGCTCGAAAAACTCTCCTCGCGAGAGAAACAAAACCGAAAAATGACGTTTCAACATACGCGAACTCCTCTCGCAACTTTGCAAACCGTGTTCTACTACGTCGGAGAAATAGAGCCTCGTACGGGAAACCGCTAAACCTTAATAATTATCGCTCGACTAACTACTCCTTTAAACAGTACACAACCGAACAGTACGATATCGCACCTTAATTCGCGCAGCGCTTAAGAACGTTTCAACCCTCCAGTACCAGTCGTGAATGCCATTCATCACATTCTTCAACGTTCCCACGAACAAGCAACAAGAACGAAACAGAACAATGTATCTTTACTTCACGGTTGGTACGTGAATTTATCTTTTACCTGGTCGTATTTAGCGGCGGAAATTATTTTACTATTTCAGAACGAAAAGTCATCGATCAGTCCGTCTCGAGATAGGATACGGATTTTGATCAATTTGATTTTGATTACTCAAGGTGGAACGTTGAAAAACTCAAATAGAACGTATTACAAGGGAGAGTTATATGTATCGGCTGAACCGTGACGTTTAAACATCTTTAACTTTGACTCAATGCGACTCAACTACCATAGAGGGGAATACCAATGAATATACAGATCGAATAAGAATATTACCAAGTGATTGAGACTAAATCCCTGCCAGTCGCGTATGAATTTCCTTCAACATTTCCACCAAGGAGAAGAAGATACAAAAAAAATGAGAGAGAAATACGAAGAAACGTGGACTGTATCCATCAGTGCCGTTCATCATTCTCCTCGACATTCCCAGAGAAGAGGAAAGATTTCTAAAAAAAAGTGTAAAAGAGATAGAGAAACTTAACGATACGACAAATACAGGGCAATAGAACACAGGTGTAAAAAAGGGAAGGTTCTCCCACGCGAGTCAACGAGGCGGGCGACGTTCAGGTTGCGCGAGGAGCGGAACAATTAACGCGACGCGGGTTCCATTCTTAAATTCCAAGCCGCCGAACCGAGCAAGCCTCATTTTCCACTTGGCTCGTCACCGCAATTCGCGACCAGTCCGCTTAATATCCGCGACGCGCTCGTCCACGGACAATACCATGCATGTACCATTGCGCGCGTCCATAATTCACGGGCCAGAGGGTCGCCGATAAAGGGCTAACCGAGGCCGCTAACGCCTGACACGCGTCCCCTTTTGTACGTTGTACGGCCATTGTTTCTTGCGTGCGCCCGTGGCGGGCAAAGAAACCGCGAACAGACCGGATCCGCTTCATTTCGCCCGCGAATTTCCGCGACGCGAACGAGGGTCAAAGAGAGGGTGAGAACCGTAGCGATAGACACGGTCGTGTGCGCTCAATGGGCCCTCGATTTAATTTCTGTCCGCCGATGATTATTCTCTGGACGGATTACGCGTTATTGCGTGTTCCGTTTACACCGGCTGTTATATCGCCGGTTTTAAAATACCGTGGTCCGCGTTGTTGTTAGTAACGATCATCGGTGATCGTCGAGACACTTGGGGTTGGTGGTCGAACGATAATCCAAATTGAACTAACGTAAGTTGCGCGTGTAATGCTGAGTCTGTGCAATGTGCTTCTTTTTCAGGATGATTGAAACACGCAACAATTTAGGTCTTTATTTGTTATCGTGGAAAAAGGATACCGATAGATCGAGGAGATTTTTGAAGGAAACTTAACGAGCTTCTTTTATGCAAGCAATATTATAGGAGAGGATAGTCCAAATAATAATGGAAGCAATGAGAGAAATACACGTTTTAGTTTAAAAGGAACTGCGTACGTGTAATAACTGTATATATAAATGAGTTATTATATTCGTAAAAGATATACATCTTTTAAAAGAATAGAATCCTTGAAAGATTCTCTGCTTTGAGCCCCTTCATCCTGTTCTACAAGCTTCTATTAAATTACAAACAGGAAACTTGGACTATTCTCAACCTTGCATAATTTATCCTACGTACAATTGAACTTTTTACAAAAGGAAGATCGTTGCATCGATCCACGCACGAAAAATATGTTTCACTTACTTACTCTCGCTTTTACTCGATTACTCGTAACTTTCGTAGAAATACAAAAATTTCGATCGCTCGAACAGCGTAATTCTCACCATATCAAAATCACACTTTCGATACCACCCTTTCATCTCGTTCTGCGCGAATCGTTATCCAGCAATTAGAAACCACTTGGTGTCCCCTATATTTCGAGACAATCCTGGTTTTTACACGATGCAGGACAAGGCAATCGCGATACTGTCACCCGACGATCGTGTTCGTTCCTCGCGCGAAAACACCAAGTGGAAATCGTCGCTCCCGCGATGTGGGAGATGGCAGACGGCAAAATAAAAAAAAAAAAAAGAAAAACACAGGTCCATGGGATAAATGCGAAGGGAGATTCGCGCGGGATCAAACTGGTCCGCGAATGTATGCAAATAGAAATGTAATCTGGTGTCAGCGGCGCGACCAATAATGTCAATCAAACGCACTGGTGGCCGAAAGCCAACAATGGGGAATTGGCGAGCGAGTATATGGCCCAGAGCGAATATGCAGTATGTAAATGTTGTCATATCAATGGGGATCTGCATATGGATGCACGCCAGATATACCGTGGCTAGCCGGTGACACGCGCGCTTTGGCGACATGTGCACTTGGTTTAACCCGTCCTCGGACCCTTCCCATTTCTGCCCGTCATCCTTCGCGTCCTCCTATTGCCACCCACTCCGCCACCCTCCGCATCTTCCATCCCACTTTTACTCTTCGTGCGAATTATGCTCGCTAATACCGGTTATCCCGCAATTTTGACGATCGAAGAGGTTGCTGCGTTAAGAAAGTGTCCATTTGCCAATGATTCGAGCAGATCAACAAAGAAAAATAAAACAAATGAAGATTCATGGTTCCAACTAGTTTCCATCTCGAATCATTAACTGTATTATTAAGAGGCACGAGGTAAAAGAACAGAGAAATAAATAGAGGAACAAGAGAAGAGAAAAGGAAGTTACGATAGAGACGAAAAATGGAAGGAGCAAGGAGAGAAAGGAGAAGAATAAGAAAGATGGGTGAAATGAAAAGCAACGCGCAGTTTTAGTCGATTAATCCTAAAGTTATATTATTATTTTCAGCTATCCATCGTTCGTCAGCAGCACGATCGACCATCGCAAATCTTCCAATAGAAGTATCTCAACCTCCTTACCTGTTCCCATCAGTTCTGATCTACGTCGACGATTTGATAGGACCAATTTGTTCTTATTAACGCGTCCCGATGCATTATGCGTAGCTCTCACTGGCAGCTTCTAATCTACGAGCACGCGACAGCGTCTTACGACCACCACGAGACCCGGACAGGGCGTCGGAGGTTGATTGGTTTGCGGTCACATCCGTTAGTAATGAGGTTCGCAGATGGCACGTCTCAGGAAACCCATTAGGCCGATTCTAAACACCGGAACTACTCGCCATGCTGATCGATACAGATTAAACGGACTGGCTACCCTCTGCAGGCGGTCAAAGATTATGGAAATAAATTATTGATGGACCGTCGATCTTCGTAATCGAATGTTACGGCGATCTTAGCTGATTCGAGATTAACGTTGTTCTCCGTATCGTTGCCTGTTTCTGGCTCGCGCTTGGAGAATACCATTCGAACAGGCGTAAATTCATATTAGAAACAGAAGTTTCGACGATTACGGAGTTTTAACCGGGTCAATGTTTGCTTTGGGAATTATCGAGTGATTTATTTTATCGAAGCTTGGTTGTATTTTGGAGATTTTTAGATCGTCGGAGCAAAGTACACGAGATAAAGTAGTACACTCTTGGCGATAAAACTATATTCGATTACGAGTTACGTTTGATTAAGATTCGATTGGAATTAGATCGATGATAATTACGCAAGCTTCCTTACTGTTGTTAAGTAATTACGTGTAATAGGTAGTAGGTTTATCGATTTTCATCTATGTCGGATATAATCTGTGATAATTTCCAACTAGAGAATTCCGTGTTAAGATAAAGGTATGCTTTAAATCTCGCATTGATCGATACGTTATCTGTTTCCAATCCTTTTGGAAAATCTCTGCATAGCGTTTAAGCGAAATTTACGCTTAACCTTGTCCTCTTCTTCTATTTCCTACGATTTACTTATCTTCTACGTAATATGGCAGATGAAGGATCGAAGGAAGAGGGAACGGTGCGGGAGGGGAAAAAGAGAAATCGAACTGCGCTCGAAGAATCACCCGAACGTCTCCATATACTTTCGGCGTGTTCACATTTATTCAATAAAATAAAAAAAATATCAAGTACAATAATAATACGGCGACACATAATGACACCGCCGCAATCGACATTTCATAACGTTACGATATATCGATAACTATAAAAGTGAAAAAATCTGTACAATGAAAGACATGCGGGTAGCGAAGAGATGCCCCCGTCCCTTTGCGAACTCCCAATGGTCGACGCTACGCCACACGAAGAGCGTATCAATCTGTGTGCGTGCGTGTTCCCGTGTGTATCCACGTACACATATCGCGCAATACCGGAAAAAAAAACGAAGAAAAGACAAAATAAAAAAGAGAGGAAAGACGAAAGAGGAGCAAACGCGAGAGAACGAAGGCGAGAGAAGAGAAAGAAGGGAGCGAGAAACGTCGCGACGTCTTCGGGGCGATGCGTCGACCGGCGATCGGGCAGCGGACGCGAGAACAATTCGTAAAAGTAAACGACCATGGGGAGTGAATAATTACAAAATGTTAAGATTATAGAATAATAATAATAATAATATTAATAATAATAATATTAATAATATTAATAATAATAATATTCAGATAATAATTCAATCATATATAATAGGTAATAATAATACACATTCACGTAGCACTTAGAATCGTATTCAAATAAAATTAATAACATAAAAAAATTGTCATAAACTAAAATCAAAAGTAATCAATAACGTATGGTCTGTAGTGACTTAAATAACACAGCATCGTATGATCGGGCTTCGGTTTGCTCATTTCTCGTTGATTTCTTGATATTAATGCTCGGTTGGAATTTTTCTGAATAGAAGGCGATTTAGGAAATATCGTTTCTCTCTTTTGCTCGAGGAAAAGATCGAAGAGGCCAACGATGAATGGGCAAACTCGTGGCCGTACGTTCGTATAAAGAATAAAGAATCTCGACGGATACGAAGGAAGGAAAGTGAAGAGCGAGAGAAGCGCGACTAAAAGGAAAACAGAGATCGAGAACGCAAGAATAGAGAAGTGAAAAATGTTGCGGCGTTTACGCGCCCTCCAAAGGGATGCGTAAGATTCGTAGAATATGGCGCGTTCCTTTTCTTTTTTTCTTCTCTTGTTCTCTTTTCTTACCCGAGAAATCGATGAAATGATCGGACCGTACGATCTTTCGATTTCTCGTTTAGCTCGAACTATCGTTTAAGAGAAGACAGAAGGAGAAATAAGTTAAAAAAAAAAAAGTGACAAGAGGTAGGGAAACGAGAATAAGATGAAAGAAACGAAAGAAATGAAAGACAGTGAGGAGCGAAGTAGAAAAGTAAAAAGAACAAAGAGAAAAGGAAAAAAAGAATTGGAAGAAAACAAAAAATAAATTAACGGTACCGCACTTTTCTCACTTACACGTGATCTAAGGGGGGCCTGTTACATAATACGGTAATTTACGCTTGTAAATAACATATCACGTGACCGCCGTACATCTTCCGTCCAATCACTCGCATCGGGACAGTCGTCAAGCGAAAACGCAAAAACTCCTAAAAAGGAAAGAGAGAAAGAAGTTCTCCTCTTACACACACGTTTACGGAGTTACAAGTTATACAGAGTACAGAGTAGAAAAATTTGTATTTGTGTTTCATATTCTTTTGTCTCTCTTCTTTTCTTGCCTTTCTTTATCTTTTTTCTCATTTTTTATTCGTTTTTTTTTCTTTTTTGTTTTGTTCTAAGCACCTCAAGCGTTATGCAACGGCTCGCATTGTTATCCCTCTCCTTCGTTTATTTGGTCGCTTCTTTGGATTGGTCAGCTGGACGAAATTTCGTTTCAAAATATATATATATATATTTCTTTCCCGCGTTTCGCAATAAAACGTTTTCGCGCGCAAAACACTTCTACTATACGCCTCTAAGCATATACAATATATATATTATATATATTATATATATATATTTCTCTCTGTTGTCTTTCGTTCGCTGTTTCGCTGCTTTCGTTTCTTTCTCCCCGCGTTCCCTTTCTCTTTCTTCCTTTCTTTCACGCACGAAAGAAAATGCTCGACGAGCCCCCGCCTTCGTTCGTCCGAGCCAAGCGAGAGAACCAAGGAACGATCGAGGAACGACCGTTTTTCCTCTTCACGTTTCTCGCTTCTTCGCCTCTCTCGAGCAGGGGGGAAAAAGAAGGAAAGTAGCAAAGGTGAACAGGTTTTCTCCGAGTCCAGACTCTATCACAAGGTTGCTGCGAGCTTTACAAACGGCTTGAGAGTTGCCACGCCTCTTTTTATTCCTCTCTTCGTCCTTTTTATTCCCTTCTCGTACGTTTTTTCCTCGGCTCTCGTTTCGTTTCGTCTTCGCGGAATTTTTCTCAACGTAGAAAGGCATCGCGAAACGCTTTGTTTCACTCGCCTCGTTGTCTTTCTAACTTTCACGCAACTCTCATACGCACTCGCGAACGAGGGACCAAGGGAGAAAGATCGGTCCCTCCGCGTCTCCTCGATCACACGCTTTCTAGCCCTTTCTCTCTCGCATATAGTGTTACGAACAGATCGCGGCGGTCTATATGGTCCACGGGACATTTGGCTACAGGTAACGTTATTACTCTTTTTTTTTTCATGATTTTTTTTTACTTTTGTTTGTTTTAGGTTTAATTAGGCGTTTAAGGGGTTACGAACAATCATCGTCTTACGTTTAAGTGGGGCACATTCAATTACGATTACACACGGTCGGATATTACAGGCTAAATATTATTATGTCTCTTAGACGTGACTCCACTGAAATCGAACGTTCGTTTCGTAGTATGAAAATCATGTTGCAATGTTCCTAGATAGATCAGATTGAAACTTTGTTTCTTTTTCTGCTCTGTCGTTTATTTTCGTTGCATTTTGTAGATACTGTACACAGAATTTTTAGAAACTGACTTCTCGGCGGTATGAATAAAATGAAAATAACCGGCAGACGATTTTGTGAGTCACTTCTAGAGAGAGACAGACAGACAGACAGACAAACAGACAGACAGAGAGAGAGAGAAAGAGAGTCAAACAGACAGACAGACAGACAGACAGACAGACACCATCGATGAAGCGGAATCGCGAAATGGGGGAATATCGACACGACAAAATGGCAACGTGCTTCGCTTTTTAGGAGTTACAAAGAAATTCGCGGTGGCTAATTTGCCATGGTTGGCACCTGAAAAATACGCAACACGCATTATAAACGTTATTCTACGAGACTTGCGAGTTTTCGACCGCAAAAAATCGCCAAGCCTCGCATCTTAAGTTCTCTTTCTTTCTCTTTTTCTTTTTATGGCAAACTTAAGGACAGTCTGAGCAAATGAAACATCTCGAATTCTCTCTTCCCTTCTTTTTTTCTTCTTTCACTTTCGCTCGATCACACGCGCGATTATGCAACACTTATGTCATTGTCTTTGTAGTATACTCGTGTATGTGTATGTACGTGTATAGCTGTATACGTGTAAGTATTCCCTAATTTCATTAATTATCTGCAAATCTCTCTTGTATTATTCTCTTCGTTAAATACAGTACGCTTCACGCACTTTCTCTCCCTTTTCTTCTTCTTTTTTTTCTTTTTTTCTTTTTTTTTTTTTTTTTTTTTTTTTTTTTTTTTTTTTTTTTTTTTTTTTTTTTTTTTTTTTTCTTGCAATTGAATCGGGGCCCGCTCGATAGCGATTCTCGTATTTCAAACGAAAGTCGTTGAAAACATCGTAGGACACACGAGCAACTCGAGAAAACCCCGGCTTAAATACTGGCGGGAGATTCAACTTTTACATCGTTCATGGTGCGTTACGTCGATTCAAGAACGAATCCTTTCGATAGGTAAGAAAAATCGGATGAAATCGAACATGGTCCTGTTCGAGGTTGAAGATCCTCGTCAAATAACGATATGTTCAACCTCGATCGACGAAATTAAAAATTACTCCGCGAACGAACGAAACGGAACCGGGATACCTTCGAAGAAAAGAGAAAGACGACAATACACGCGCGAGTCAAGGTACAAAATATACAAATAAACAGCAAATACAGAGGAAGAACAACAGATCTCCGTATCTTAGATCATTTTGCAAAAAAAAAAAAAAAAAAAAAAAAAAAAAAAAAAAAAAAAAAAAAAAAAAAAAAAAAAAAAAAAAAAAAAAAAAAAAAAAAAAAAAAAAAAAAAAAAAAAAAAAAAAAAAAAAAAGAAAGACAAAAGGACGAAATAAAACAAGAAATAGAAGAATCTCAATGACTGGTCCGATCAAAGACTAGTCGATCACCTATCAAACATCGTATTGTAACCTCGAAAGCTTACAGGTATCACGATGTGACTGGCGGTGGTTGAATACGCGAGATTAATTAACCATAATGAATGATCGATACAACGATAGGCTCGCGGGCGTTTAATGGAGTGCAGAACGTAGAGCGAAATAATCAATTTCCGTTGTGGTAAACCTAGCTTAGAATCATCGGGCGAGATTATTCGCCGATCTATCGCGCCCCCGTAACGTAGACTGTCGATTTTCCACGCTTTCGTTTTTCCCCTCTTCGAGCGTCCCTTTGCTTGCCCGCTTCGTTCATAATAAAAGGTTCGGCGGCGCGATCAGGGGAGGGGAAGAGGGAGAAAGGACGAGGTGTCGATGTCGTTTGATCCTGACAACGAAGATAAAAAGCAGAAAGAAGAGAGTCGACGAAGACGATAGAGAACGAAGCGAATAAAATTCGCGAAGAAAACTAGAACACGGCGGCCGTTGGTAGACCAGTTTCTGCTCATCTTCGAGCGCGCCATCGGGAGATCATTGGAAAGTTTCGTTTTACAATTAACGATTACGATTACGAGCTAACACGTACAAGAGGCGATTAATCTTTCGATTCACCAATTCATTTGGTTGAAACGAATGAAAAAAAGAAGAAGAAAGAAGGAAAAGGAAAAAAACAGAGAGTAACAAAGCGGGGTAGGATTTAGATGGAAATAGGAAAGAGAAGGAGACGAAAACGAAACGAAACGACGAAAGAAACAATATACGAGAGGTATAGGATGCTCTCGATCCCGATACGAGAATCGAACGCGTTTTCTCCGCCCTTAAACGGGGTCATTCTCTCTCTTACTCCTGCGGAGGGATGGCGGGATAATTGGGAAGGGGTGAAGGGAACGGGTACATTATAATATTCATACGATTATTCGTTACAATAATCAGATATTTCATTAATAATTACGAGATCACAGTGACGCTTTGACGCGCGGGGATCTCGGATAGGCGGGCTGCTTTCGTTCGACTTTAGCTATTTGGTTGGCTAGTTACTCACTAGGCTAGCCTTTCTTTTCATCTTTGATCGTTTGAGCCGATTAATTTCTGTTTGAACTCTTTGGACTTTTTCTTTTTCTTTTTTTTTTTTTTTTTTTTTTTTTTTTTTTTTTTTTTTTTTTTTGTGAAAAGCGGCCAGTGGTTCTCGAGCAAGATTCGTAAGAACGAGGTCGAAAAGGAAGAAATTCGCAACACAGCCTGCCCCCCACGATCCACATAGTCACAGTTACAGCTTATATCCCAGCCTCGGCTGTCGTTCTCCTATTTTCGTCAATCTCAAAGGAAAAATCATCGTCTTCAAACGAGAAACCCTTCCACATTTCTTTCTTCTTTCCGATTCTTTTTTTTTTCCCCCTTCAAAAAATCCTTTCTTTTGTTTCTCAATCGTTCATTCTCTCTCCGGGCTCGCCCTTTTGAGATACACGACTACCATTGTATTCTTTTATACCGCACAGTACGCCTCGAAATAGCATTTCGATAATAATATATATATATATCCAAATATACCATTTAAAATATATATATATTTATATATATAAGTGTTTTCCATTATAATATATATATATATACTTTTATTCATGTTTATTCATATAATTAATACGTTCTCAATATGGCTGACTACTACGCTACGTAAAAATGATCCTACTAAGGGATGGGTTGGCTTTTTTTACCGTTTCTCTAAAGCGTGGTAAAGTTGAAACCAAAACGTAAAAAGGAAAGTAACACGAAATGAACAGATGGCTGGTGGAAAGGATACCGTAAAGGAAACGAAAAAAAAAGAAAAAAAGTAGAGAACTGGAAAACAAATAGAGAGAGAGAGAGAGAGAGAGAGAGAGAGAGAGAAGAGGAAAAGGCTCAGGGGACAATAGCAAATCGTAGACAGTTATGGTACTTTACGGCCCCACGAACAAGCGGCTATGTACATGCGTTTTTTCTTATTTCCTGTGGTCGCGTTTAATCTTAATCCCATGTGCTTGATTGGCTTATCGTTTGCTCGACTGGTAGTAATAGCTTCTATTTCCTTTTACTAATCGCGTTTTCCTCGGTTTCTATTTTATCTCTTTAATTTTTCTCTTTTACTCTGACTCTTAAACCTACAACGGGGCTATATTTTGCACGGGGCAAAAATTTGTTCGTGTTTTTCGGTGCTCTATTTCATTTTTTCCCCCCTTTGCGTGTTACGTTGCCTAACGTACGCGCAAAGAGGACGTAGAGAAAAATTAAAAAAAAAAAATGAAAGAACGCAAACGGATAGAGAGAGATTTCGTTAAGTATAGCCGCGGCGGCCTCGAAAGGCCGTCTCTGGGCACTGGTTTCACCGCGATAATGCAGGGAACGAACAGGAAGGAAAAACAAAAAATATCTAATAAAAAAGAAAAAATATCTTGTGTTTCACTACGTGCACACGACGTTCACGTTCGAACTCTACTTCCTTTTCCTTTGGTCGGAATGCTAATATAAAAAGGTTTCGCGAGCGCGATGAGAGCCCTGTTCGCCGGCTCCCTTCTCACGACGCCAATGGCAATTACTATCTTATTACATCACAATTGTACGACGATCCTGCTCACTCTCGCGTTTACCCCCTCCTCGGGTAAATAGAGAGGAGAGAAGAAAACTCGATCGACAAAGAACTTAAACAGATTCTAGAAAACAAAGTAAACGACGAGAAAACCGGAGACAAGTTTCTGCTGAACCCCTAACCGAGTTTTTAACTATCATCGAGAGAGGAGGCGCGATTGGGGGAACACGGTGAAAAATCACGTCGAACAAAATGTCGTTCGAACTTGAAGCGATAATTCTTCATCGATCAAACGGAACACGATTCTAAAGATACGATTCGATACGACTTAACCACCTGTCAAACATACTATATCGCCAATTAATTCAACCAAAAAGGAAGAACAAAAACGAACACACGTCGGACGAAATCACAGGGTGGAACGAAAGAAATGGTCGGCTCAGCACAGAACTTGTGCTCCCCAGAAACATGCTCGATGATTTCTGGCGATGAGTAGTCAGTGAAAAATACGCTATATTAAGTTACTATTTTTACGACGAGAACATCAAGAGACTCTATAATAATTCGTCCGTCGAACTATTTCGAATTGGCGGGACTATGAACATACACCATGTACGCGACCAATCGAAATTCTTCCTCGGAGAATCAATTGAACAATCATCCTTTCTCTCTGCACGCTTTTTTCCTAAAGGGTGTTCCCTCTCTATGCAATGGCGTATCTTTACTTTTCTCGTTTAGAGGGAAAAAATATATACGCTTCCTGGAAGGAGCATCCAGGCAGGGCTGACGGCTTCTATTATACCTCTGTGCACTCGTTCTTTCATTCGATAAACGACACACATCTCTCACGCGCGTTTCAGCATTAGGACGAATGGCAGTATTAATTATCTCGCGAGAAGTACGATCAACGCGAATATTCGCACAATCCTATTTAGACCTATATGAATACGTTTTTATCTATAAATAAATACTACTATATTTTCTACACACTGGAATACTTCGACGGAGTATGTCACGAAATCTTATCTGTTATCTAAGGTGGAAGAGAAAAAGGGCAAACAAACAATAATAAAAAATAATAATATTATTATCAATAATGATATAATAATAATAATCGTAATAAAAATATTAATAATTACATATATATTATACATATATATGATTACACGTGTGTGTGTATATATATATATATGTATGTATAATATATATATAATTGAAAAAATAGATATATAAAAAAGGAGAAGTCTTTACTCGGGAGACAGAGACAGAGAGACAGATAGAACGGTCCACGGGAATACACTATCGTATCGACAGCCTTATGATGATTTTGGTTTCATCCCGTTCGAGACTCTCGGCACGAGGCTCGAAACAGGGATACTCTAACTATCCTTTAATTATAAATTCCACTTTCAGCTTCCTACGAACGTTCGCGCCAGTTTTGGCGGGACGCGGCATGGAATCGCGAATACGAAACAACAAAGACCTAAATACACGCTAATTAACGAGATCAAACAAAAAAAAAAAAAGAAAAGGTCGTTCAAAGAACACGGAATCGTGAAAATCGATGAATAACGAGATAGAAGAGGAAAATAACAAGAGAAGCGGAGAAGAGTGAATAAGTGAAAGAGAGCAAAGAGAATGGGCTTGTTTAAAAATAATGGAAATGACGTGACGCGAGCGTCGATCGTAAAGAGAAAAGCGTAACCGTTACGGCGAGAGACACCGTGAGCAGAAAGAGAAGAAGAGAAAAACGAGAAAAATATGTGGAATATGAACGAAAGATAGTAGAGAAAGACAGAAAAGAAAATGACACACAGGAGCAAAGGGTGAGAAATCCTTTGTCTCGAGTGTCATGAAGGGCGTCCTTCGTGCAGGAGGGCGCCACTAAGAGCTAAGCTACCGGAGATCATTCGAAAACTGTCCACGGGACACGCAGCTAGCCAATTAAGATGCTGCGATCCTCGATCTATCGATTATCTACTTTAATTATTAAACGTCGACTTATTTACTGAATTTTAATTATTTTAGTTAAATCCTCTATACAATTACAATACGTTGCTCCCCTCTTCACGTTACATGTCCTCGCCCGTTTCCCTACCTGTTCAATCGCGCATTTTATCTTTTTTTCTTCTCTTTATTCTCTTTGAGTTTTTCTTCTCGTAGTATCATGTTCTCTTTTTTTTTTTCTTTTTTTTTTGTTCTTTTACTTTTGGAATATACTGAGAGAGAGAGTTAGAGAGAAAGAGAGAGAGAAACTCCCCTTGAAATACTTTCTATGTACAGATGATTCGACCATCGCCATGAACGTCTAACGATATCGATCTTAATCCGCGGTCGTTCTTGTTCAAAAATCGTAATTAATCGATTACGCGAATCCATCAATTCCGAATACTTTTAAATTGCCTGAAACAAATCGTCGTCGAACGTGTCTTGACAGATTTCCCTATCTTTTTTTCCATCTTTTTCACCTCGAGGATCATGGACCGTCCGCGAAACGACATGGCGCGGCATCATTATATCCCAGATAGAGTTCTGCCTTGCCTGTATCGGCTAGGTAACCGCGTTATCTACAAGCCACGTCAAAATACTTCCTACCGACGGGAACAGAACAGAGGAATGTCTTACGAGTAACGAGAAAGTAAGCAAATTAATAATAAAAAAAAAAAAGAAAGAAAGAAAAAGAACACAGGCGAAGAAGAGCAAAGTAAGATTGTACGAAGAAACGAAAAAGTTCATGTTTACCCTGTTCCGTTCCCGTGATCACACTACTTTATTTAATTCTTTTTATTTTATATTCGTAATGAGATCATCATTTGATTATTGGGTTAAGTCCTCTTTGGATCTCGTCCTTAGCTCCCCGTCACCCTCACCAAGACCAGTGTCACAATGCGATCGTCGCCTTCGCGATTCATCCTATTCGAATATTATCTATAAATTCCCCGGGAGAAATATATGTATATATATATCTTAATTTCTTATCCTTTTACCATGCAACGTAACCGGAAGGCGAACGATCGGCACGGTCGAACGAACAGTTGGTGTTCGATAATACACGTTGATCGCTGCCGCGGGCGAGAATGCACCTGGAAGTCGATGTTGTATCTCGAGTCCATCGCGCGACGATCACGCGGAAGATGAACTCTCTCGAGCAAGATGTTATTAACTCTAACGCTCTAAGTAACCGTGAGCTAGACCGATGTCGATGCGGAACATTAAAAAAAGAAAAAAAAAAAAAGAGAAGACAAAACAAAAAGAACACGGACTCAGAATGCGAGTCATTGATCGTCGTCGAGTTACTCGAGGCAGAGTTACTCGAACGTACGCGACATCGGTCTCCTTTTTACATTGAATCATCGCCAAACAACAAACATCAGAGAAATACGAAATGGTACTTGGCTTCAGATAACTCTGACTCCTTGACAAGTAACGAGTTGACAAGCTCCACCCTCGTCGTCCTCGTCGTCCTCGTCGTCAATGCCGCTATCTATACCTCCGTATTCGTCGAATTCTTCCACTTCCTCCTCATCCTCCTCCTCGTCCTCCTCATCCTCCGAGTATTCATCCTCGCTCGAAGGATCACCGTCGACAGGATGAGGGCGATACAACACGAGTGCATTCTCGATCGCGAACGGCGAGAGACACGCGTACATAGAAAACAGATTGTACAAGATATCGCGTTGGATGTTCCGGTAGGACGTCCAGCGGGAGTCGTCCAGGCAGAGCCCTTCCTGCTGGCTATCCATCGGTCTTTTGACCGAATAATCGATACCGGACGATGGTATCCGGACGCACGTGGTGCGTGCAACGGGCCAGGAAGGAGCAGTTGCTGGTTTACCAAGTAGCGACACGTCGTACTGGTTGTCCCTGATACGGTTCCAAGCTTGAGTAATAATCGTTCTTCGAGTTTTCGAAGCATCGTAGTCGCTCGTCGTGACGACGACACGACGATTCTGTCGCGCCTATCGAAGGCGGGAGACCAACCTCCATCCGAGATACAGGGCCACTGTCGTCCACAGGGTCTCGCGAAGAGGAGCTGGGATCAGCAACGACAGGATGCTGTCGGTGGATTCGCTCGTGTTGTTCGTGTTTGCGAAGCCTGGGTTCATCGCGGACAGTCGAGACTTCTCGATCTCGGCGGCCTGGAACACAGCACAGAAACGATCTGAGTATTCCATCACATTTAGTTTTATCGCTGTACAGCTTGGTACGAGTTCCATATTCATAGTGCTGTACGTAAGTTTTCGCAGTAAGATGCTAAAGTTGTATAGATAGAGTTTGAAAAACTGGTAGGAAAACGGAATTATAGTTGGCACATAGGCAAAGAAAAATCGCTGCAATCAAACTGGCGCCGCTACACAGCAGTACAGATTACGGAATTTGAGGAAGTAAGTAAATTGAAGAAAGACACAACGTAGGACCTCGATGAGAGGAACTCGACGAGCTGTCGTGTTTCTGTTGGAGCAAGAATCGCAGGGAAATGGGGAGGGCCAGAGAAAGAGGTTCGGGGGTTCGGGCTAAGGCTCCTCTAATTGGGAGTGTCCTAATTGGACGGAATTACCGTCGATTCGACACTCCTTGCGGCTAAGCCTCCGGCGTAGAGAAAGCACCGCGTTCTTTTTATCGAGTTCTCTCTCGCTGGTCCCTTCGAATTTACACGAGAAGACGAGAGACGCTCGGGGTGAACACGACGCAGCGATTAAGGTCCACCGAGCTCCCTCGGGAATAGCGGCGCCACTTGCGCGAAACACAAATCGCGGCCAGAAGCGCATTAATACCGGTTAATTGTCAATTAATCTCCGCTTTGAAGAATTTCCACCGAGAAACAATTGGCCGACGAAACTTTCCTCGCTTAAGAATCCGTGTCTCCCATCCCCTTAAACCTTTCTCGAACACAAAGGTCTTCGTTATAACTTCCATGGAACGTTTCATTACGCAATTAGTCATTAGGGGATGAAATCAGCGCGACAAAGGTTATCGATATCGTTCTAGCAATTCAATCCGCTCTTTCTCCTTACCATAAATCGCTCTATCCAAAGGAAATTTCGTTTTATTGAAATATTAATCACCTCGAGAGATCAGAGATCCGCGTCAAACTCTCTGGATCTGATAAGTACCACGATAAGATAATATCCCGCCAGCGATCATTCCGCTTTCTCCTATATCTGCTGGGCGAATATTCGCCGGCCAGTGTATCTTCCCCATTCCAAGAGAGCGGAGGGTGAAAGGGAGATTTCCTCTCTGTTTCCTCGGTCACACCCGCAGTCCGCGCGCGCGACTTCCGATCCTCGTTTCGTCTTAATCCACTCGTGGTGGCCGGACGTGCAATAATAAACGGCGAGAAACAGGGGGTGAGCTCAATCTCCGTGAGCAGAGGCTTTTATAGGGGGGATGGCCCCATAATATCTGGTCATCGTCGGCTTCGATCCGCCCCAATACAACTCTCCTTCGTCCCTTTACGTGAACCGGAGAATAGAAAAACATTCGGGCCGAGTGTTGGCTCGTCGCGAGGAAGGAGATTACGCGGCGAATGAAGAGGGTGCGAGCGAGAGAAGCAGAAAGGCGTCACATTAAGAAAGAATTATGGTCTATGGACTCTTCTCGTGGGAGTCCTCCTCGTCAATTAATGGTATCCCATCCCTTCCCTCGCCTCTGCTCGTCCAGACGTCTTCCCCTCTTTCTATCGCGATCTCTTCTCCAGCTCTGTCAGCTGAATTTCCTTTTACCTCGAATCGTCTCAGGGAAGTGCGAAGCCGGACCAACGTTTCACGCCTCTTGTCCGTTATCATGGAGCCAGCTGCGACTCGAAACTTTCTCTCCCAACGACTATACAGGCGTATAGAAAGATGGCGAGCAGGTTTTATTGCTTCGGGCCCGGAAGAGAACGCCCTGAACCGCTTGAGCAACGCGCGCGGTTTCGCTCGAGCTTCGTTCACCGGTTAAACGCGGAATTTATGCGCGACCCGGTCGCCGGGATTACGTTGTCGGTGTTTATCGTTGCCGGGACGGTAAATTTTAATTGTTCGTGGCAGCCGGTTGCGTAACTGGCTAAATATCGTTGCTGCAACCTCCTCTTTTCTCCGCTTTTCCGCTCGTTCGGCTCGGTTCAGGAACGCGTTACTACACCGCGCGCTTGATTTAATGCGAGGATTAGAGAAGGCTCGCAACTTTAATTCAAGTAGTGCGATGATTAATAATTCAGCGAACAGGAAACGCACGGACCAGCCATTTTCTGTGGATTTAATACGCGAGACGATACCGAACGAACGTGATACAGATTTAATTAAACTCGCCGCTTTGTTGCGTCGCACATCTTCTTCGAGGAAGGTCTGCGCGGAAAAGAAAAGTTGCTTTACCAAACAACCGACCCGCGAGTTAATCTAAACATATACGTACTCGTGCCTATGTATATTCCATCGGATAATATAAATTAATAAATGGTCGGAAATATTGACGAAAGAGAAACATTCGTTAGAAATGGAGGAAAAGAAAATTCCTCGACTAACTCCACGATTCACGATTCGAACTCGAATATTCCGAAATTCCATGAGATGATCCAAATCAACAAACGGTGGACAACACCTCTCGGTAAAAGAACGTTACATCTACTGCTCGCCAAAAAATTCGTCCAAATTAGATTGAACCGTGCCAACGATACTGTAATAACGTTTCAGCGAGAAACGAACAGCCATCGACTATTGGAGATCAGGATATCGAGCGACGTAATTGTGCAGCTCAGCGTGAAAATAACCATTCGAATCGACGTTTCGGTAAGCCGCGTGAGAAAACGTTCGTAGACAAGTGAGATTTGCGGTCTGAACATCGAGCCAACCTGAGTAGCAAGTGCGCAACGCACAGTGGACGATGCAAAGCCTCGCTACGATTCGATCTTGACGAATACTTCGAAAGATGGTGGAAATATGACGCGAATCGTAAGAAGAAGCGGTGGATCGCGTGCTTCGGAAGGGACCCATCGATTATGCAGCCAAGAGCAACGGCAAGAAGAGTGGACAGAATGTTCTTGCTAGATCGTCCAAGGGATCCGTTATGCCACCGAGTGTCTAATGTATCAATTTGCGCGTCTATCGTTCGAATAACTGATAAATACCGACGGGACGTTCCATTAACTGCGCCATGGTTAAATCAGACTTCGAGGAAATCTAAGCTAAGCTGAAAGCCGGAGGAATATTTTATCGTGTCGATGAAGCAATTTTCTTGATGCTACCGCGAATGGCTTCGACAGGCTTTCTAGGAACGAAAGATTGCGGAATACTCGGACGTCTGGCCCGTGCGATTAACCTTTGCAATAAAATGTCTCCATATTTGTATCTTTCTGTTTCCTTTTAAATTTTTTTTTCAACTTGCGATATTCGGATTCGTTAGGGTTGCCAACGAGAATTTCGAGATTCTTCCCTCTGTGAGAAGTAATAATTGATATTTCTCACATTTCTGGAAACTCGTATCAAAAATGCACATTTTCGTGCGCTAATTCGCAGCATATAGAAATAGTTTCCGTGAATAATAAATCACGAAGAGATTCGCGAGTAATGCGAAGAAGAGATCGAGAGATCGCGAACGAAGGAGAAAAGAGCAAAGGGGGCTCACGATTGCACGAGATAATTGAAGATAATTTTCTCGGCCCGTGGCCACGGCTCGTGCTGCCATGCCCACTTAACTTTCACGTAAGGGGATGTGACCACTTAGCCGTTACATGCTCGCTTACTCTCCATGCATATGTAAAACGTTGCCTTCGCATGACGAATGGGGAACGAACGGGGATCGTGTCTGTAAGTTACGTTCGACCACGCGTTCCTCCGATCGACTCGGCTTCCTTCTGCACCAAGAAATCCGCGTATGGTCGAAGGGACGCGATGACATCCGGTAAAAGCAATTTTCAGGGGTCGATGAGTCAATCCCTATCAAGTCGCGGATAAAAACGTAGATACAAGCATGTCGCGATCGAAGTTACGCCAAGCTCGATTATGTAATAGTCGCCTTTAATTATCGAACCTTGTTTCGTACCGATAAAACGACTTAAGATTTGCGATAAACGAATTATCGAAGAGCGGACGTGCAGATAACGGAACGACTGGCTTTAGGCTTAGAGCCAGTCATTCGAAACTAATCCATAAACGAAAAAGACATACTGTAACCTTTGCAACCACGATCCATATCCATGTCAGCGCTATAGTATAAGTTACGAGGGATCGTAAAACTACATAAGAGATATCAATGCCCCACGAGTAAATTGGTTTACTTGAACGCAAAGGAAAAGCGCGACGACGTCGTCGCCAAGGGAACAAAATCTGTAATCAGAATTAATAGAAAGCAAAATAACGTTTATTCGTTAATTTCATATATCAAGAACGGGGAACTTTGTCATCGTCGTAGCGAATATCGCTCGATCCAACCAAACAAGAGTAAACGAAAAAAGAGGAGAGCCAGGTCTACTATAAGACACAAATAAGACACGAATCTATCCTGTACACATAGAGGAGAGGAGATACAGGGAACATCTCCTCTCTGCTCCATCGACAGATTAATCTGACACTTCGATTCCCCAAGAGGGAGGAACGCAAACACCATGCCGGGGATTCCGTAAAGACAATTCCCCCGGCGGAGAATTCGCCACGATTCGTATTATCAACAAGCCTCGGGTCCTCGAGTTACCGAGCCGATCGGTATCCGATCCTCGAACGCGACGCGGAAGATTTCTTCAATTTCACGGATCCGTTCGCCCCCTTCAATTACCACCACTTAACCAGCAATAATTAGACGTTGCGGGATTGGGTATCACGCTGACGCGAACCTTTAAAGCGAATAAAGTCGAGACGAGGGATAAAAGAAGGGAACGCCCTTCCGGCTTGTTCATCTTTTTCTTTGTCTCTCTGCTTTTTAGATGGATCGTTCTTTACTGCCCTCGGCTCCTTCCTTTCGATCGGCCGCGGCAAATCACGGGGAATCTCGTAAAATCGTGAAAGACCTGTGCCTTTCCTCCGAGCTTCGGCGACGTGCGTAAGTGAAAAGAACGACCGACCGTAATAATCGTTGCCGCAGAAACCATTCTCTTGCTCTCGCGAGAAACGATTCGACGATTACTAGGAGTTAGATCTGTTTTTACGTTCGTTTATGCTTGTCTATTAGGTCCAAATCTTTGTGCTTCGTGTCTAGACTGTGAAGGGCGCCGAATACAGTAAAACTCCGCTAACGCGATCGAACGATTTTTTAGATGAACCCGCTTGTCTAAACGGGAAATAATAAGATCGGTGAAGTTTTTATTCTACAAACTCTAATTGTATGTAAAGTATTTGTCCACTGAAAGTTGATCTAAACGGAGTCTTTGTAATCTAAGTAGTAACCTAAGTAACGATGATCACCAGCGCTCGTTAATACACGAAGACTATAAAATCTTCATTCCACGAGAGTATTCGTAAGAGTATTCGATAGCAGAGAAAACAACTGTCAGAAAATATTTGACGCGGATTACATGGGACGCGCATCAATCGTGAAATTCAATCCAATTCTAATAAATCTACGATGGACTTTCGCGCCGATAGGCGATATTCCGTAATTCGTTTACGAGTGTCCGCGAGCAATTTCATCCGGGCTGGGTGTAAAAATGGAATTCTGCCATAAAACCGTCCGTTGTCCTATTTCTCTCACCTGTCCGCCCGGGACAAACAACCGGGTACGACTCGTAAAATCAGTGGGACATCGTTCCGAGGCCGTCGATACATATTAGATCGAGTGATCAAAAGAAACAGGAAATGGAGAAGGTAAAGCGGATGAAACGGTGATGAAGTGGCGGCTACGCGCAGGGTCGTACACACTGGGAGCAATACTAGACGTCTTAACGGTAGCGGGCAGATATTTATTGCGCCCGTGGGACGCAGTCGGTGGCACCGATATAACTAAATTCGCGTTTATGACCCTGGCTTGACCCACTCCAGGCGCCAATTTCTCTCCTTTCTTCCGCAAACCAGGCAGAGAGAGAGAGAGAGAGAGAGAGAGAGAGAGAGAAAGAGAGAGAGAAACCGCAGCGAAATGAGAGACACTGAATCATTCGTGGGACCATTAAATCGTGGATATCGCGACCATGGCACGGGGAATTCTTCCATCGGTCAGATCGATTTTCGGGAATTGATGTTGATCTACGTAAGTAGAAATGTATCGAATTTTATATGGGAAGAAAATAATACGAGCTTCGCAGCGAGTAAACCGATCAACTGCTTCTTATCAATTTCTTAATTTGAGAAAAATTTGTTAATTAACTCTGCTGTCCTCCTCTTCGAGGATCCTCTCTTTTTTGGACTGTTTCACCCCCCCAAAAAAATGTTTAGAAATTACGCGTATAAAATTTGTTGATATTTATTGAAATATAACGTCCATTTCCGGTTATGTTATGTTATGATGTTAAAAAACAATCCTGTTACGAAGGATGGTCTCTGAAGAAGCAAATCGATCGACTCTACTTTTTGTTAATTTCTTAATGGCATTAAAATTTCTGATTAAAAAATAACCCCGTGAACCGGTTGAAGATTTAGCATTGCGTTGAAATATAGTTGAATCGAAACGTTAGATATATAATACCCTGAGAATGTGAATATAATAGTAAAAAAAAAATATTCAAGCTATGTACGGTAAACTACGAGAGGGTGAATAGGATAAAATTAATTTAGGAATTGGGGGCGTAAAAATGCCGACGGGGTAGGCGAATTTTATTTTAAGGCATCCCTTTTTGGCATCTGCGTATTCCGGCGGTTTTATAACAGTCACGCTACAAGGGTGACTTTATGACGAGTGAAAAGGTATGGCGCGGGGTTGGATGGAATTGTGACAGGGAGCGCGCAACGCAATTATTTTTACGCCGCGCGTTTCGCACCTGTACTCCTCGCGTCGTAAACACTTGGCGTTACGCTCGCGTCGACGATAAGCCCGACATTCAACCGCGAAAAGTTGAAAACAATAGAGCCATCCCGAGCTTTCTCTTTTTTTACCGTCAAAAATTCAACGCTGTATTTCGAGCTTCCTGATAAATATCTCTCTTTAGTATTTTCAGATTTTTGCGGTCTTGCGAGAACTTTGCCGTACTACGATTGTCTTAAAAGTGACTTTGTACAAAAACAGTACGTAAAAAGGTGTAAACAGAATAAGAAACGAACGTCTTTTATAGATAGAAACTTAACCGCGCAACAACATCTTTTCACAAACTTGTTAATTTCAGTGCCAGAGCGTGTATCGTGCTTAACTTCTCAGAAACCGAACGATTTATCGAGACGAAATTGATCGGTTTAACTTCAACGTTACACGTAACAACTACGGCACGAAGATAAGTTTCGCGAAAAGATTAAGTTGTAGAACCTGCTGAACAATCAGCCCGATTCGGCTAATCCACTGACCTTGGTCTTTGACGCGTGAAAGTCATCGGCGATGTTCCTGAGGTTGGCGCCTACGGTCGCCCAGTGATTCCCGTTGAAGGGAATTCCCTGTGCAATGTGGCCGCAGCAGCAATTGCAAATTGATTTTGCGACGGGTGCCTTCTTCACGGCCGCCGCGCCACCACCCTCTGAGGCAAGTCTGCGCCTCCGTGGTCGTGGCCTTGGGTTTGGCACCGGTGCCACATCGTTCTCATCATTGCTGCACTCCGGAAACTGGAATGTAGCGTCCCTGGTTGGACTGCTGGGCGCAGATACAGTCACCTGGGGCGTAGCGGGCGGAAGTTGCTCCACGGCAGACAACACCAAATCCGGTAGCGGCATGCGAGCCAAATCCGAGTCCACCAGAACCATCGGATGCCGTTCGTCGCCCATTCGTCGTGGCAACCGATCTGGAGAACACAGAAAATTCGTTTAATTTCAATCGAGTTTGCTGGGTGGAAAATTTGTCAGGTATCGTTTTGGAAAGAACTCATTGACGAGAAAAATTTTGTCGCTTTCTTCGAAGATTAGGTTAACTCTGATTTGGAAAGTACAGGAAATTGCTGTCGCTTAATCGAAAGTTTGATGAACTAAAATACGTTGAAGAATCGAAGTGAATTCGCCAATAAAGAAGATCGTCTTTTCTGCCTAGAAATCTATATTAAGTCCGATTTAATAGAGCGGCAGAATTCAATTTCAACGGGGGAAATGTAAGTCGTAGTTTAGTAGTTTGAGATTTGTACAAGTCATTTTATTTTTGAGAGGACCGAAGAGGATTTATCGGCGAAGAATGGATCGTTTCTTCTCTCGGGGATGATATTAACCGCTTCATTCGAATCAATGCTAAATGTCTGCGAATATTACTATGACCTTTACAAATAACTGCAGGATGACTTCGACTTTTTCGCTTCGTTGAAGACAAACGCACGATCGAAGATTAGACTTACTAAATCGTGCCTATCTCACGATCTACAAACGAATTTCTAAAATCCGCCAATTCGAATGAAATACCGATCTCGGCTAAATTTCGAGATATCGTGGTAACTGTCTAATCAGCTTCGGCCGCAATTTGTCAATTTTGCGAACCACATGCGCGCGTCGGGTTTCGTCGGCGTGTCCCATAAATCTCGCGCAAAATTCAGCCGGATAACCGAACGCCGTACGAGATCGCCTTACGTACGAGCGTAAAGTTCAAACTTTCCTCGATCATCCGATAAGTACAAGCTCGACGATTCATCATCGCCGTTTCGATCGCTCCGAGCGATCTTTCCGACTGCCTACTGAAAACAGATGGTCGCCGCGATATCGTAATCGACGAAATACGCGGTCCAGCCGATTTGTATTCAGCGTATCTGGATTTACCATCGATAATTAATCGCGGCACAAAGGCAAATGTTGCCTCATACAATGGAAATGCTACGATCTACGCACGCATGACGGCCGCGCGCCTTGCTTATAAGGTTTAATGCCACGCTCTGGCTAGACAACGGCAAAGGCGACCACCGAGTTGCCCTGTAATGGTAACTAACGACATTGTTGGCTAATGATTGTCTGAAAATTTACAACGCTCCATACGATAGCCTTCGTTCCGTGATTTCGACACGTCTAACCTACACATACAGATGTACACGATATATATACATAGAACGTGCAAGGATATTGTCAACACGGGTTATATACTTTACGTGATGGAGCGTTTCTTCGAACAAAAAAAAAAAAAAAAGAAACAGCTGAATTCAAAGGAAGAGAAGAAGTGGAAAAAGGAAATAATCGAGGCTGAGTATGGTATCTGGCGGTCAGGAAACGCTTGATATCGGACTGCCGCGCGTTGCGTCGGGGTACGCGCGTGTTTCGCCATTTTTATCGCCGCCAGTAAGCCCGAAGAAGCGTTTTCCGATTGATAAGTGGCCACGCGCGTTTTACGTCTCTCGCGTCGACGCCAGATAAACGCAGTGTAATTCCGGCTGAAAGAACCAGTAAACAGAAATGCACTCGGCCGGCCGCTTGACTCGCTTTTACGACGCCTCCGATAATTAAGAGCGGGACACCGGAGTGGGGTCAGGGCCCGTGGTAATTAGTTTTAACGAAGCCTTTTCGCCGGCTCGGCGGTTTCGTCGCGAGAGAGGGCCTAACGGTTTAATGTTTGCGCCAACTCCGAGACGCAGTAACGCGTTTTACGAACCGCGGAATGGCACTCGTAAACCGAGTGCAACTGGTTTTGGAATTTTCATACCGGTAACGTTATCTACCGTCGCGGATGCCGAGGACGTATTTAAATACCTTTGAGAAACAACGAGCAATTTCGCATCGCGGAATCAGGTAAAACGCTTCAATCGCACCGTATCACGCGGACGCGTGAATAATCGCGTTTCTACCAGTGACGCGTACATCAACAGCTTCGTTTTTCGTTTCCGTACGGTGGCACGAATAAAACCGCTTGTCGGTTGAACGTGTCTCTGTCCGCGGATTTTTCTTTGATAGATTTTCAATAAAGCGAATGGGATATACGAAAAAATTAGAATGTAAAACATAAAATCGACGACCAATGGATGATTCATAGAGCGCGACGTTAGTCCTTTTATATTCTTCCTCGATCTTCCTCTCTCACGAATAAATAAAAAGCCTATGATATTTTCAGGAAACCGAAGCAAGAAACTTTTTCGTATCTTCTTCGAGCTTCGAACACTATCGAATAATAGACAATACGACCGAATAGAAACACGATTCAAAGGTTACAACAGGGTTACAGTGTCAAGAATCCGATGGCATTTCAACCCAACAAAAGGAAAGACCAGCGACCAAAGGCTAGATACATAATCTCAACTTTCAACGCCGCAAAAATTTTCCAAAAAAAAAATCCATCTTTCTTCGTCGATAACCGATACGATCATCCACCGACAAGCTATGAAATCCGTCTTTTCTTAAGCGAACAACAGTTGGCGCCTATGGGCTGCCAGAAACATTTAAGCGCGCGAGTTTTTCGCGCGATGCGCGCCGCGTGCGCGTAAATCGAAGCCATGCGTGACAAAATAACAATTCCTGCGCGCCTCCGGCCGCCATTGTCTCGGGGACCGGTCGCAGTGGCGCGCGCGCGTGCGCCCTCGTGCGCTCGCGCGGTTGCATCCTTGACATTTCGAGTAAACGTCCGCGCTAGCATTCGCACGCGCACCGCTACACTCAGGCCGCACTCTCCCGAGGCTCTCTTTCGCTTGTGCAACTCGTACGCGCGCGCATCGGCCACACATCGTCGCCTTACTCGCATCGAACCGCTCGATCGCGAAATCTCTAGCAAACGACAGGCTTTTCACCGCTTGCAAAACAACCGCTGTGCTTATCCGAACGTATCGACGGTCCCAACTTCGCTTTCTACCTGGCGATTTTCCTCGTAAAATGTCACTACACACACACACACGCTAATATGTATATCGGATGGAGCACGAACCTGGTGCGAACGCCAGAACCTATTCCTAAACCGATTTATGTAACGAACTGTTGTAATTATCAATCTACGCGAATGATTATTAGCGCGGATTCTGTCGCCTCGCGATTTACGACCGCCTTCAGCGTGACAAACGGCCAGCCTAATTCTAATTTATGCCCCGGGCAAGTTCGACTATATTCGACCTCTTACAGCCGTGCGCTGTTCGCGCGCTTTCCTCCGAGATTCAAGGCGACCCGCTTTTACTCGCGTTAAGATTTCATTCGCTTTTCTCTTGGTCCCAATACGTGTACGATATAATGGCAAGATATTAAAAGTTTGTCGGTAACTTGAGTTCTCGATAAGCCAGTTCTTCGCGATGCGTTCGAAAGAACTCGTCTTCGTGAGCGGATCGACTAAAGGGGGAACGAGAAGAGCACGGCTCGCGCGTCCCATAAAAGCGTTCCGGGCAAAAAGTGCAGCGCGCACGTGGCCAACACCCGCATGCACGCTGCGTTCGCGGTCTCGCGCGCGGACATTGGATCCGCGTGCATCAGAGAGGACGTGCACACGCGGTTCGAGGGCGGGGACGTCGGGTTGGAACCGACGAAAAAGACTCGAGAGAAGAACGGTCGTGCATAGAGGGGACGTGAAACGAGTATATAAAGAACAAGAAGGTTGGGACAAGGAGGAGGAGGATCGTGAGCCAACGAGGAGGGGAGAAAGGCGTTTTGGACAAAAAAAAAAAAAACGGGGTTGACGAGACGAAGCAAGGAATGTACGGCTAGAAAGAAAAAAAAAAGAAGTTCCACGAAGAGATAGAGCGGTGTAGATAATACGCGGTGGAAAAAAAAAAGGGAACTCGAGAAAGCAAAAACAGGAACAAGAAGGGAAAAAAGAGGAAAGTGGCGGAACGAGGGGGAAATTTCGAGTGTACACGGACCAGCGGGAACACGCGAGAGACAATGTACGTTATGTACACGCGTTATGTCAAAGAGGCAGAAGGAGAGACGAAAAAAGGGCGAAGAGTGGGAGCAGATTGAACGCTGGCAGCATATGCGAGCACGTGACTCACACGGAGCGCCCTTTGTACGCGTAAGTGCAACGCAACTTGTTACAGTATACGTGTAACGTCAACCCTAGCAGCGCGAGCGCGATCTCCCGGACCTCTGTGTGCGTAGGTGCGAGTGTACGTGTGCCTGACAGCATACGTGAGCAATGGTGAACGCTCAACTGCACAAAGAACCCCTCTCAAGGCCGCTGCAGCCGCGATACACACCAATGAGACGCGTGCGCGCGCGCCACGACTCGCGCGTGGAAACACTCGCGAATCGCGAGCGGTGTCGAGCGTATACGGGCGAACGCGCGCTCAGTTTTTATCCTGTCACGCTTTTGCGACTTTTCAGAGACAATGAGACGGAACAGTCGAACTGCGTCGTTTCAATGATCGGTTGCTCGTTTCGTCAGAACCTCCCGCTGAGACTGTAGTGGAAATTCATTTTTACGCGATTTGGTAGTCGATCTTGGAGTTTCCATGGAGTCATTGTTAAGTACGTTCGATTGATGCATACGTACGGGGCGCAGGTAGAAATACGGGATCGGTCTATTTATGTCGATCCTTCGATTTTAATGTCACTCGGTGATTAAAAGAATGCATTTTGAAACGCTTTTGCTAGACTTTTACCGTACAAAAATATTTTCTAGACACGACAGTCAAGATTCCTTAATACATAAGGATTTCTTGAATTACTTCTACGTCTATAGAACCAAGTCATTCTCGACACGATTGTACGTTATAATTGTTCGGTGTAGTCGTTCCGTCGTCAAAATGTAAATATAACACAGTTAAACTCGTTACCACAAAATCAGTTAACGGCATACGTTGAATTTTAAAGTCGTTTCCTTGTTAGAGGTAGGAAGGATTATATTTCTCCGTACGATCTCCATTTATAGAAGAAGTCGATAAAATTTCGAGATATTCATATGTATACTCCAGGTACATATTAAACGCTATTGCCGGTTTAATACAATAAAACGTATAACCACAAATGAGTCACCACGAAGAAAAGTCGAACCATCCAACTAAACTTACGCGTGCACGACATTTCTCGTTCTGTAGTGGAAAATATCGCCGGGCCTATTCGAGACAACCGAAGTCGTAAATACGCGATGATTTCTCCAGGATATGGACGATCGTTCAAGCAACGTTCCTTAAATCGCACCACGGTGAACGTACCGTATAAAAGCGGCGGATTCTGCGTCTTACTTGAAACCTTACTTCGGTTCACTTTCGAACGCTTCGCGGAAATCTCGTAAAACCTCCAACTCCGATATAAATGTTCCCCACCGCGCTGCACTCACGGTGGACAATCGAATCGCGGCGTGCTCCATTTTTTTCATCCGAGAATCGAACGATCTTTCGCCGTTTCGAGTAATTCTCTTCGACGAGGCAAGATCTCGTGCTCGCATTGTAGCAGCGCGATTGCCCGGCATGGAAACGGCTACGGTAGATACGTTATCGCGATACGGGCAACGAGAAAATTGTAAAAATGAGGGAACAAGGTTGCGCCATGGCACGGCCGGCCATCGATTTCCTACGACTATCTGATTACCCAATAAATTCTGTCCACCGGTTCGCGAGCACGAAGCCCGATCGGATTCTGCGGTGCAGAAGTCGTATCGAGGAAACGTTCCGGGGCTCGCTCGACCGATTGATTACACTCTTATTGACTACGTGACTCGCGATTTCGTTGTCGGCGGAATTAATCGAGGTTCATAGTCGATTGCTTGCAATGTCTCTGCGCTCGACTCACAATGTATGGATGATGAGGAAATTCTGGCGAAACGCAGAGTAGAAAAATCGTGAATCTACTTTAAGTTTCCAGCATTTCGATTAATTCGAACGTTTTGATTCGCTGCGCGCGAAAGTGAATATGTTGAGTAATAAAGTTGCGAATAAGGAAAGAATATTTTTAAGAAAGCACCCTGCGCAAAGATAGCTGCCTCTAGTAGATGCGAAAATATTTGCACGCCACTTACATGTCGTAATAATTAATTCGGTTCAAGTATAGTAAATTTCGTATTATTTAATAGTACTTTTATACGACAACGGGAAACGAATGTGAAAATATTTTTTGCGGTACTGTGGATCTGCAACTAGAAGTTGTACGCTCGATCCAATACTTCTGTACTTCTATCGGGCAACGACAAAGCGATGCATAGCTTCCGTTTGCGGTGTAATCGCTAAGAAGCTGTACATTGTTGATTACATCGTCAACTGGAGAATCGCCACTGCAAGTTGGTCACACGTGTTGCCACCGTTATTCGATGATTATAATTACGAGCGAATCAAGCATCTCTCTTTGTTTCTTTCTTCCTGTTGCATCGGCCGAGAATCAAGCGGAAACCGATACCACTAAGCTGATGGAACTCGAGATTCCACGAACATGGAATAGTCTTAAGCTGCGGAATTATGCATACGATAAAATATATTCTCCGATTAGAAAGTATTCGATTCAATAGAATATCGCATCGCTGTAATGTACTTTTAAAATTCTCTGCTTCGCTTAATACGCCGGTTTCGGATATATTTTATGCGCCTCTACAATGTTGGAGGTATTATCGATAAGTTTCATAAGTGAACAGTCGCAACTTCCATCGAGAGAAACAAAGAACTGGTTTTGCGAGCTTTAACTGTCTGCGTGGAACGCATATTCACAGTTCGGTTCGGTTGGTTTCAGTATATACTTCGCTTCTTCCGACGCAGCCATATAAACAGTATCGATATTATCATTTGAATATTTCCCATGAATATTCATATCGTGATAATGAAAGCAATATTCATTAACCGAGATGAAACTTGAGAAAACTTTCACTCTCTCTCTCTCTCTCTCTCTCTCTCTCTCTCTCTCTCTCTCTCTCTCTCTCAAGCAAAAGAAGAAAACTTTCAACAAACGATTACGATTCAAAAGCGATCAAATAACAGTAATGGAAATTATTAGAAAAAAATTTAGAAGTAGACGGACAATGTTCAGAGCTTGCTATAATCAGGATGCATTTTGGAGGAGCTCGTGAGGAAAAACAGCGGTAGATCTTCACGCTCGATAAAATCACGATGACGAACCGCGATAAGCGAAGCCGTACCACGAAGGGTTGAGGTAATCGAAGGAAAAGGGTTGGCGGGCAGATAAGATCAGCCGAATTTCATGTACGGCTGGAGACGCGTGCTCGAGCCGCCTACGAAGAATACACTCAGGGGAGCGTAAAAATGTATAACGTCGAAAGAGCGGGGAGAAGACAGGAGTACGCTCACCGCTTCGTCTCAATGAATATTAATGATTCGACGGGGGCCAGCTCGCGCGAACGACCTCCGAAATCCGTGAAAAGCACGCGGCGAGTGGTACAATTAGAGTTTTAATTAAAAACGACGCGACGCGACGCCGCGGATAAGAATCGACCTGGCAAGAAGAACGTTAATTGGCCGGAACCACGGGCAACTAGCTTGTAAAGTCGAAAACAATCCGTCATGCGGAAAACGTCGTTTCGATGTTTGTTTTGGAGAAAACGTATAAGAAAAGCAGATATCGCTGTACACTTGCAACGATTAGGCGTTCGCTTAAATCTGGATAACGATTGACCGAGTACGTTTCGGTGGTTTTATAGAAGTAAAAGAAGCAAAAGTTTTACCAAAATATACGTGGAATTAGGATTTTATATTTAGAATTGCTTTCTGAATTTTCAAAATTTAGATGCTCGACAACTTGCGTATAGGTATAAAATTGCGTTGCATGTAGAATTCTGTGCAACGCTAAACTATGACTGTGAAAAATGTTGTAATACTTGGAATTCGATCTCTTGGAAATCTATTAAAGATTCTACGACGAATCGTATATGATAATGATTTTGTAAGATATTAGGAAATAAATTATTCGCGCTATCTACTACGATTCGTATTGTGCAAGGTAACTTGCGGAAGTAACGGAATTTTCACTATGCGTTGATAAACGTGTTTCCACAAGCACTGCGTAGAGCAGAACGGGAACCTCGCCAGGAATTATACTTACACGATGTTGATCTGATTCATCTAGAGCTAACCCTCTTTTTCGTGGACTGGAGCGTCAACCAGAATCTTGCCGAATGTTTCGCTTCTATAGAAGCGAAAAAGGCCAGAGATAAGTGAGAAAATTCAATAAACCTGGTTCCGACGGATAGATAAGGAAGATACGGCATTGTTCTGCTGACGTGAAGATAAAACGCGACTCACCGGTGACGGTAACGAACCATCAACGAGACGACCACGAGAAAGGTAGGAGAATAAAAGAGAAAAAAAGAGGGAAGGTACTGGTACGATGAATATTTTAAGGGCTCCGCCAATAACGCCAGGCTCGTTGGATGAATGGAAGGAGACGGCCATCGAGGACCGGACACGATCGGCAATGACGAATTTCTTTCAATATTTCATCAAGTCTATAGACTACGGTCGGTGCTTTCGTTCTTCGTGTTCCAGATCGATCGTCTTCGGGATTTCCGCTGGGAAAACCGTGATGAAGTGAATTCAGAAGGCAACGATCGTGTAGGGATTATAATCAGAACTCGATTCGCATAACTTTTTCGAGTAACATCAAATCGAAAAATTCTTCTAAAGGAAGCCTAGAGAAAGACAAAGAAATGTTGTATGCACGTAACTAGTATATATAATGGTGGAAATTTTGGCGCATCAATTTCTCAGAATTCTTCCATGCAATTTAAGACACTAAAACATTAATTGCTAACATATGGACTATATCTGTTTATGGCTGAAATAAGACCAGGCAAGCTTGACGCATACGATGCTACGAACGTACAATTATACGCGGAATTCACTGTACTGGTACCAACAGGTTTTTGCGTGTATCTCGGAAACTAAGGCCGAGCGGCGGTTATATGTATAGGAAAAAGTTGTTCAGAATCGTGCCCCCGACAACATATTCAAAAATTAGCGAAATCGGTGAAGCGGATAAAATATCGATAATTACCGTTAATTGTCGGTTGTCTCTAAGGAAAGGAGAACGCCGTACATTAATTTCAATGATCAATTATTACGTATTCAAAGTCGAACATTTCAAACTCTATTCCCTATAATTACCACGTAATTGTATAAAATTACCCATCACGAATACGTTAATATACAAAAATTAAAATAAAAAGAGACCAAGTTCGCAATTTAAAAAGAAAAGGACAATTCTACTAGTCTTCCGGGAGGACGGCGAGTTCAGTGTGAAATTCAGTGCACCGATACGAGCGGAGACTTTACGACAATGTAACATAATACGAAGTTCAGTGTCGAAGGGTTATCGTTTTACGAACGATATCCGATCTTTCTCTTACCGAGAAATTAAACGCCTTCGATTAGAGCGGAATCGCGGGGCATGGACAGTTCGATTCTCTTATCGGCTAGCGCGATGGGAAAGGGGCGCGGGCGTCGTGGTTCGCTGTGAAAACATTAGCGAAGGGGTTATCCGTAACGTTGAAACGTAACGTCGACAACAATAAGACAGGCAAAACGAATCGGCGAGAACGAGAGTGAAAACGGATAGGCGGAAGAAAAAAGAAGCCAGCGTGATCGGGTAACGCGGCGTAATCGTTATTACCGTGGTCGCGTTTACGCGAGCACGATGACGAGGTGGAAGTTTTCTGCAAATGTCACGGGAGAAGACTCGGAACGGGGCTGGCCACAGCTGTTTCTATAAATAACCAACCCCGACTCGATGCAACGGCGCGCTCGCGGTCCGCCAGATTCTGCATCTTCTCTCGAAACCACGCTGGCAAACTATGGTTATTGACCCTCGCATATACACCGTACGCCACCTATTTTCGTTTGAAAAATAACGAACAGCCGCGTAATTCAACTTTCTAACAAGGACTGTTGTCAATTTTCATCAATTTTCCCTTGGCTTTTACCAGTATAGAACTTCTTTATCGAGTCCGAGAGGGTTGACACTACGTATAACATTATCTTTGGGAGATCGATAAAAAAAAAGAAAATTTCTTAAATCAGCGGAGAGGATTCGTGATTACTGGAAAAATATATACGTGCATTGCTTTGAAGAGCGTGATATTTCCGAGGAATGTTGCGTCACTTCAAAACAATAGTAACACACTTGCAACGGCCGGATGCAATTTGTGGTTTCTTTCGGGACACTTCCATGCGCTGCTCGGTGAGATCAAAGGCTCGTTAGCGACGTATTGCCGTGAAACTGCGGCAAAATGGATTCAGAATGCTATCTGACGACGTTTCCTCGCGGTTAATCGCGCATTTCGAGCGAGCAGGGTGCATTGACCCACGATCATAAGCATTTTATAGGTGGTTTATAAAATTACGGTCGCTGCGCAAATAATTCTGAACTAATTTGAAACTAAAGTCTGTCTCGACTAATTGGCAGTTCGACGTCGTTTTTCTTTTTTTCTTTTTTCGATCTCTGAATGAAGCTGCATTTATAGCTATCAACGTCTACTTCGAAACGAAGAATCGATAAATAACCCGCAAAATATCTACCGTAGCGTTAAAAGAAAAAGAAAAAGAAAGAAAAACAAATTTTATAAGACTATCCAATCGTAAATACCTTTCAAAGTTCAACAAATTTCCATTAGATTACTCTAACAGCCACCTCAAAATTTATTATAAAAATTATTTCATGGTTGATGAACCTCTTCGGAATTGACCATACACCGTATACATACGTACTATTTGAAAGCGTGTAAGATACGATATCGAGGCACTCGTCGAGCAATCGTCGCGGCACGGTTCACGGTTCGATACTGCAATCTCTGGTGGACGATCGACATCCGAGATTCGGGGAACGAGCCGTTGCATCGCGTTTTATGGCGCGTTTTACTCCGGTGTGTGCCTGACCATCGGTCTTTTCTCCTCGCTCCTCCTCTCTGTCTCTTTCCTCCTACTCTCCTGTCGATCCGAGCGACCGCGCCGTCTCTTTCGCCGTAAAGGAGGCTCGAGCAGCGGTGCAGGGTCATGGCCGGACATCGTCTGCCATACTCTCGCCTCTACACCCACGCTACATCTGTTATACTCGCCCCCTTTCGCTCGCTGCACCCTCGTAAAGCCGCGTTTCATTATGCGCCGAATATAAGTTACCGCAATTTACGCCTCTGGCTCGCTTCTCTCCTTCTCTCTCTCTCTCTCTCTCTCTCTCTCTTCTTATCTTCCGTTTTCTCTTTGCGCCAGTCTTTTGCGTGGTATGTTCCAGCAAAATTTCCGTGGTTATTGTTACAATGAAGAAGGATTGCATCGAGAAGAGACGGTTGAGAAACTAATGGACAACGTTGAAAGCAAGTGCACACTATGGTGAGTATGAGAATTGCGATTAGAAGCATTGAAGTCAGAAAGTTTCCTTCCACAAGTATAACCCTTTGTACACCATTGATGTTACAGACAATGATACCGAGGCTAATTTTTATTTGATTCCTTTTTCATCGATAAAACGACGGAGAAGGAAAGTTTTCTTCCCAAAACTAAACTCCTGGTATCAAAAAGTTTCACTGCAAAGTGTATACTAAAATTTACTGATCGGTCATACGATAAAATTGTCAAAGTGCAAAGAGTCAATCGCGCAAAATCATGGAACAAAAGGATGACATTTTTTTGGTTACCTTTATCGTGTTACATTCTGATCACTCTACCTGAACAAATAAAAATCATGAATCTACGATCGTCTTATCGAATATTTCGTCATTGCTTTCGTTAGTTGTGATTAGTTTGAAGCAAAGAAAACGCTATTGAATAATGTTATTTAAAGCGAGCGCAAATGTGACAGCAAATATAAATGACTAAAAATTCTCGGAAAAAGCGTCAGAGCATTAAGGATCAAGGACCTAAGAAGACATTGAAACTGAAATCAAATTAATCACGCGAAAGAACGGCCAAATGTAAATCACGCGATGACACGCACGTTTCACAACCTACGTGTCCTTTTTCTCTCGAACGTCCGCGAAATCACGGCAGAAGGTGTCGGGATATCTCGCAACCATCGCGATGGACCGAGATTTTTCGACGCTGACTCATGGGACAACGACCGCTGTCAAATGTATCAGAATTTTCGACAAATCGTGCAACAGCCGACGCGAGTCAACGACCTGGACGAAACGACGATCGCTCCGCGACTTTACGAACGCTCGCGTGCCTCGTGAGTCCTACTAAATAATACAAAGCAAACTTCCCTATATTCTACGCCTTAATTTTGACGAATTTGTTGCGCCTTCGACAGCGACTAATCGTTTTTTACATATGGAAGTTGATTAAGAAGTAATTCTTTGTTGTCAGAGAACGTTATACGCCGAACCTCCGAAACAATAATTTATATATTTCACGCTTAATTTTTACTAACTACAAATTAACATAAGCTGATGTTCACGGAAATTATATTCGATTTTCACTGTTATTAATACTATGTATATCGAAATAGACTACCTAATTCTACGTCTTGTTGCTATCAATGACGAAACAGGACGACAATTGCAGATTGATCGGTGCATGTTTTAGGGAACATACAATTAACTTAAAACAACGAACAAAGATACATATCACTGAGAAACTTGACTTTTTGTGATTTTTTGTCGCAAGTGCAGTATAGATAACTGGTTCCAATCGGAAGTTACAACCACCGAAATATTTTACAAATTGCGCGTTGTAACAGACTTCCTCTGTTTCCCCTGAGGATCAGTAAAAGAACTAACATTGGAAATCGGTGACATACTCGTGCTCCTACTATATGCTATAAAATTTCGAAGGGAACCATTTCGGACAACTTCGTGTGTGAAACGAATATGAAGCGTGAATTTTTGAATGATCTATGATTTTTTATAGGAACTCGACGAAGAACATGATTCTAAAAGTATCTTTCAGATTTGGAAAGGAAATTGGATGCAGAGTCGCGTTGTTCCACTCGAAAGTTATCCGCGTTGTACCGCGCGACAACCACGTGTTGCATTTCTAGTGGATATGCAGCGTGCTGTCCTACTCTCGAGTGTATATACCCGCGATTGCAGCGTGTGAGAAGTGGAAATTAATTGCGTCGCACGTATTATAAATCTCAACGTATTCAGATTTTATTAAAAAGTAACAATTGTCAATTGGTGTTTACAAAATCGTCAATGATGTAACGAAATTGAAACATACATTTTTCAATAAATAAATAAATAAATAAGGTAAAACAGATAAATAGCTACAAAGAAAAAACAACAAAGATCAATTACACAATGTCAGATAAAGATCATTTGCGTCATATGCGTCATACATAAGTATCAAAAATTCACAGCATCTGTTCAAGATACAACGATTCACTGAATTCGTAAATCGCGTCCCAGCAATAGCTGCATTATTGCGAGTAACTTTTAAGATTGATCTACATAGCAAGAATTACGTTAAGCATTTTGATATTTTTTTCTTTTTTTTGTGCATTTTGCCCAACTTTCTTCGAGTATCTACGTTTCATTTTATATTATCTCGACTAGATCCAGCAGTCCCCGTGGACGATGAAAAAACGTTTCGTGGACAGTATTGGCATTTTCACATGCAATTGCATCTATTTGGTCGCCCTTCGAAATGGTCTTCGAATGCGTCTTTCTGAAAAGCCGTCGGAAGGATATCGTGGTAAGACTGAAGATCTATCCAATGGATAAATGGATACATCCTAGCCATGAGACCGGGGCCAAGTGAAAAGAACAAGAAAGAAGCGGCCGTAGCACGTGTCAACGAACCACATGACCACGTAAAGTACGGTAGTCGATTGTTCGTCCCTTTCTATCAAAAGATAAACTAAAATTGACGGTATAGACGCAACATGTTTGTTGTTTATTGCGCTGGATAGTTGGACAGTTGTGTAAGAACGCGTAGGAAAATCTTAAGAAAGGTGCGAACGAGTCTTAAAAAATCGTTTAACTCACGATTTCGTGACGGATGCTGGACGGTCCTGCTTCGGAGGACCTGTTGCAGAGCGGCGTACAGAGCGAGCATCAGTTGCTCCAGCTGCTGTCCCTGGGCCTCCGCTTCGTCGTCGGACGGTAATGAGAAAGGGATCGCCATTTCTCGTTCGTGGCAGGTGCACTAAGATTTTCAGATCTTGAATACTCTGCTGCTCTCTTCTTCTCGTCTCGGCACTGCAATCGAACCAATGTCAGTGTATCAAGCACCACCACTTTTTCTTTTTTTTTCTTTTTTTTAATTTACGCTCTTCTCTCTCGATTCTGTTTTTCGCTACTCTCTTTTCCCCGCAGGCACAGAATCGCCGTTAAATCGAAAGATATCGACGGTTCAAGAGTCAAAGGGGATCGCGAGCACGAATTTTCCCCGAGTTCGACACAAAAGGTATTTTCGTGGCGACACACGTGCCTCTGGGCTTCGACGGCGCACGCTCAATGTTCGTCGCCGCGGTTACGAAGGTCTGTATCGTCGTCACCGATTGTCCGTAGAGAAAACGCACGTGGCCAGAGAAGAACGCACCCCGCCAAACAGTTAACGAAAATCGTGATGCACGGATTTACGGCGATCGACCAAATGAATATGCACAGGACCGACTGTGCGTGCGATCAGTCTGATTTCTTTCTCTATCCGACGCGCGTGTCTTAATCACGTCGCCTGCAACGCCTATAAGGTGGATCCTCGAATGGATCACTTTCCATGAGTGGGAACTGTCCGCCGCTAAATTCAATCGATGATCGAACTCCGTTTCACGGACGGTCGAGATTCACTGGAATATCGAAATGCGATATAGATGGGGGCGCGCTCGCACGTCCGACGATCTGCACAGAGAGGCACGAATGGATGACAGTTCGAAAACGTCTCGTGGGACGATGGCACAAAGTTCAATGTTCTCCGGTCAAATGTACGACACACGATGCACTGACTGAGTCTATTGGCAAAAGCTTTTCAATTCGTTTTTCTCTGACACCGAGCACAAGCGAAATATCCGCGCGAGAGGGAATAGAACAGGGAAAACTGACTTCTTTCGTCCGTTTCTTCGATTCCCACACACGCGCACGGTCGATGGTATAACACGTTGCGTCTCGCGACTGTTCTCTTTGACGCGACTATCACACGTGTGTACGTAGCAAAAGTGCAAGAGAGAAAGTAATGCGACACGAGAACTCTCGACTGAGCTTAGGTAACGAGAAACACGTCTACACTCCTCGAGGTCTGGCGTGGTAATGATTCTGTGCTTTCGTTTCAGCCACTCGGCCCGCACGTTCTGCCTCGCGGCGGCAACCGATTTCCCCTACTCTGCCCGCCTCGCGCGGCCGGTTGCCCCAGCGGTGGGGAACGATGCGCGCGCATCCGGACTCGAACGATGCGAGGAAAGGGAGAAAAGAACAGTCGCTAGTGGGGTTGCGTGTGTGTGAACGTTGCGAATGTGTGATCGTGTGGTTGCGCGTGGTCCGTAGCGTTGTAAATTTACCGGTTAGGGTCAAGTAGGGTAAAAAAGATGGGAGGAAAATGAAAACTTTCGAAACCGAGCGTGGCATGGTGTCCTGTGTTTTACGCGTCGACGAAACATCGATACAATACGTCGATTCGAAAGATGCAACGCAGCGCGGGAAGATTTTGCGCGCCATTTCTCCAGGTTCGTAACCTCTCTTAACGTTGTCGTTTTTCTTTTGTTCTCTTTATTCCGGTTTTGTATATTAGTCGTATCGTAAAAAGGATAATTCTCTCAAGGATAAAAGATTTTCCTTTCGAGCATCCGACGCGAAACGCTGGCGAAGGCATAGCAAAGCAAAGCAAAGCGTGTAGCACGTAGCAATGCGATCTCGACAGGAGAGAGTGAGAGGGAACCTATACAAACGAACGGCACGGTTGTATGCACTTCGGAACGGTTCGTAGAGGCGCGTATGACACGACGGAGCGACACTCGAGCGTAACTGCGTAGTTTCTACGAGCAACTTCACGGGGGTAGTTGAAGGAGTTTTACCAATACATTTACGTTTTCGGGAAATGGAATTATAGACTCTGAAAAGTTATCGAGAACGAGACTCGCATTATCGCGATAGAGTAGCTCGACTGACATCGTAGTATCATTTAAATTATGAAATACGTTTCTGCTTCCATTCTTCTCCAAGTAATTACTCAGTTTTTACAATGAAACTAAAACACGAGACGAAACGGACGTGAAAATACCGACTTTGAACGACGAATATATCAAAATCGCGACGGTGTCTTAATTTCGCGATAATTTGCGGAGATGCGACAGATATCCCTGGGATCGTGTTGCTTGGCTAAGTGACCAGTTTTTTATGCGACCAATGAATGGATAAACAGGAGGAGAAACAAGAATACAATGTGCTCCTACTGTGAGCGCTGATTCACAATGCATACGATGCACCCAGCGCACTGTACAATGAAACCACATAAATAAGTATCGGCATATTACTCTGTACGGGGACAATGGGATTAAACAAAAAGAAAAAAAAAAAGCGGAAAAAATACAGGATCGAAAATCCACATAACCGAATGCTATATATAAACAATCATATATTGTCACGTTCAAGCTATATCATTTTATTTCTACGGTATTGACATATACAATGCTAATACTATGTAATATAGAATAGTTATTGATTATATCTCTTAATCTAAGACCGGCTTATAAAAACCGAAACAAAAGCAAAGACCAATTTACAGATAGATCGAAATTACAAACATTTATAACTAAGTATCACTGCGTGTATTAAGAAAATACTATCGTAAATGACCGACTAATACGTTAAATCGAGATACTCTTTATCCGTGCAAGTTTCCAGAATTACGCATAGTAGTCACACAATAGCTTGTTGGCACCGAATAATCATTTTTCGCGATCCGACTTGCAAATCCCTTCTCGCGAGACAAAGAGTCCAACGAAACCGGCGAACGGGCAAAGTATACGTACACGCATTATCCTAAGTACGATGCACCGATTCCAACATGATCGGGCAAGCGAGTCACTCGAATCGACGAACGATCGTGGATTATCTGCATTCACCGGGGCAGGTTGACGACAAGGCACAAGAGGAGAATAGATTAATGGCGGGAACGGCGCCGAGAGACATTGTCATTGGATATCAGATGAGAGAGATCAAGAGAGAGAACACGAACGAGAGAGAGGGAGTTAAAGGCCAGGTGAGTCCTTCGTGCATCGGGGATGGCGTTACAGAGAGATGACATTACTGCCACGGACCATAGAAACTGGAGTCGACGAGAAGAGACGCGGGTCTATTCTGATGGAGTATGCCGCATCGATATTGACAGATCGATCCTTAATCCCAGCTACAGTTTATAGGCAACGATTTCACGCGAACAGCAATCTAGGTGTAGGCAGATGCACGGGTTCTACCGTTAATCAAATTTTCCTGCGCGGATGGAGAAAAGTATTAATTGACTGGATCGGCGAAACGTCGATCGGGAACGCGAGCACGAACTACTTCTGTACGTCGCGAATCCTTTCATTCGTTTGTCTGTCCGCACGGTGATTTATGACTGGCGCGTAGATTAGATTTCATTGGGATCTTAATTAGCTGGTAATGCCCAGATGCAGCTACCGAGTTACCTTCGTAACGCGATTGCCATCATTTCTTTAATCCTTTTGCGTTCGAGCGAGGATCGAGAGAGGATGGGAACGATTATATCGCTGGAAAACTTGATTTCCCGATGAAACGGTAAGATGAAACATTATCGAGAGCGAAGATAATGATAGATACGTGAAGCAATAGTTGCTACTAACGTTTTATTTCGGACGACTTTTGTTCCACTTTCCTTTTCTTCGTAGATTTTTTCTGAATACCAGCCAAATACCAGTTCGACAGTCCAATTTTGTTAGTCAAGCGTGAACTGAATGTAAAAGCAATTCTTTAATTTTCACGTAGTGTTTAGTACGATCAAGAAGCGAGTTAAGAGATTGAGTTTGCTAACTTACATGAAAGCGATAAGATTCACTGTTTTATCATATTGTACTCTAGTAACTTCGATCACTACTAACAGGTTCCTCTCCTCTCCTCGCGCTTATAAGGAAGTATAAGCTTATCTTATCTTCATCGATCAGTAAAACAGTATCAGTAACAAAGTATTGGAGGAGACTACTATGTAGAGGTGGAACGAAGACCATACACGTATATAATATGTACACGAGATAGCACTTATCGATTGACCACGATTCTCCTAATCTATTTTGACCAATTGGACCTGGATTATTTTTAGCTCTGCACGATACTTGGCAAATTTTTTTATAAGATTACGTTTTTTCAAAAATCAGAAGTCATAACCTTAAATTACCTGTCTTTGTCTATATAATATATATCTTAGTAAGTAAACAGTTATCAAATTATCAAAATATAAGTCCAAAATCTCAAATAATTCTCATATCACTATCTTGCAAACATATGCAAACTCTTGCAAAACATATGCTTTAAGACATCAAATTCTTCGTTAATTTTATCCAACAGATTTTTCTAATAATATTTCGCTCAATCCATCTTGCCTTCTTCTAAACGCTTGCAAGATCATTTCTACTCCGTTTCATTTTCAATTAGATCAAACTATTATAATTGACCGTCTGTTCGATAGAAATCTCCATTTAAACATTTTCAAACATAGTTTATTTTCCAATGGTATCGTCTCTTCAGTTTCATGATTAATTAAGTCGCACCTTAGTGTCGCAATACATTTTCACGGCTTGAAAGAATTTAACCGACTCTTTATAACAATAAACGTAGAACACTATTTTATGAAAATTCACGGTGGCCTTACACCGCTATGATTCTCAAACCTGCAATCGTCTATCGAATCGTATGATATTTAGCTCAGCGATTCTAGTCGTCCAACTATCCTTATAGCGATCAACGTTAACGATCCACGAGTTTGGCGGTTCGGAAGTGACTCTCTGTCGTCGGTGTGGCCCGGGTCTTTCGTTTTATTTCCACGGAAAGCATTGAATCGGTTCCTGGCCGGTAGCGGGCGAGATTTAAAACCGGTAGCACCGTATGCTCCGACTGGATTGTATATTTTTAGAACGACCGGCGTCCTCGCGTGGGCGGACACGCTGGTCACCGGTCCAGGAACCTGCACCACGTTGTTTCCAGCGCACACGATGATCCCCTTTTGTCGGCGGATCACGCTCGTCGCAGATTTCTCGGCGTTCGTTCTTCTGGCAACATGCCGTGAAGCAAGGATAATTCGTTGGGATTTAGGGGGACGCCACCGGTGCTCATTTTTCAAAGAGAAATCTTCGATCGATATAAGGGTGTTAAGAGATCAACCAGCCGTTATATCTGTTGCGTTTCTTCGATTTTGATTTTATAAAGAGGATCGAGGTCCGAATAATTTGAAAGTAGGGCATTCGTTTATTGCAAGATTTGTCACATTTTCCGTGAACTTCGAAGCTTTCACGGCGATATTATGATATAATAAGATGTAGCTATTTGGGTCAGCTATGCTTTAACGTTTTAAAATTCAACCTGAAATTTCGTTTGAATTTTTTGTATAAAACAATCGAGCTAGTATGTTGCGAGACACTGCTGGTCTGGATAATTTCAATGTAGAAAGTTTCTGCAAGTAATAACGAAAGAGCGAGAAAACGTGAAATCCATCGAAATGCGCTAAACTTGATGAAACCGCGATCGAAAATTTATATTACTTCGTTACTTCTTCACTTTCAAGCATTTGTACTCGAAAAATTGTCGATAACTCTTCAACGGTACTCCCACGAGTAAATTCTTTCCAAAGATTACACACACGAGTGTTATAATCAGTCGATACGTAACAGAAACCAAATAACAGAGATAAAAGAACTGGCGTACGTATTCTGCGTGATTATGGTAACTCAACGATAAGGCTCTACGTCATGCACCAAAAATGATATTTCGGTGATGATATTCGTCGATCGACAACAAACACACGTTTCTCGTCCTTTCTAGCATTATACACGCGCTGCTGTCGTTTACGAGGTTAATAGTAAGAGCAACGTTAGTAAGCGTCTTTCATACTGGATGCCAAGCAAAAACTCGCCAGTTGGACGAGTAATTGGCCACGATGCAAGGATACGAATGAAAGTTCTCGGCGAGGTCATTGAAGGCGGACAGGGTCAGGAAAAATCGTGGACGAGAGTTACTTTAATCGTATTTCAACATTTCTTACACGAATCGTTAAACATGCTATTAAATGTATTTTCCTCTTAGTTATTCTTATATTTTATGTCGGAGTAACATTAAACTATTGTGCGGTATTTCCATTTATCTAGAACGTCGTACTGAAATTGTCGTAACATGTTGGATGATTTACGAAAGACTGTGTCGGAATTTTATTGGATTAATGTACCTGAGAAAAGCGACGGCGAGGCTTTATGAAAAATTTGATAAAACGCGAACTGTGATTTCTGCAAGATTTCTGATATTGCGGTTGTTTTTAATGAAAACAATTACGTATCCAATTTCTTTTGTAATGCTTGCCACATGCGATGTAGATTTAATCTACATCCGTTGTCAGATAACTTAGTTTCGCATAAAACTCGAAGCAACGAAATTAACGTGCAAAAAAGCAGCACGATTGAGAATCACATCCGAAAGGTGACTCAGCTTATCGCGTAGATGGTACGAATTGCATTTCTTATCATTTTTTATCGGATTATCGGGTGCATTCACCCTATCCCGCCGGTTCATCGAACTAGATTTATTGCTTGTTTTGTGCAAATGTCGACTCGCCGGACCGGAAAGAAATTATTAAAACGGCTTAATGACCTTACGGCGACGTATCACAATAAAAAAGTCAGTAACCAAGCGCAGAAACTAAAAAAGAAAAAAATAATATAAAATGAAGCGAATAACAATAGCCGGAAAACTGTGGCCGTGCATTATTTGTAATTCACGAGCGAATCTCGTGTCTCAAGCCTACCCTAACGATTTCATTCCATCGTCGATGTCATCACGTTTCAGAGTCGCAAGAATTATCGTTCGTTCCATCGAATTTACAAATTGTATGTACTAAAGTATTTCGTGTAAACAAAACGAAAAGACGAGATCGATTCGTGTGAAAGATCTTAACCAAACAGCAATAAAAACGGTTCTAACAGTGTCGAAACAGGGTCGTCCGATAAGCATCAGGGAAAAAACCCATTTACATCTATAGTCATCGTTGCTGAAAAGTTACAAAAGATAGTCGAATGATCGGCGAAAACGTAAGAACTCCAATTACGTGTCCCTTCGGTTTTTCCTGCTTCTTCGTCTTCGACGAGCAACGTATTTGCAAATCGCGTCAGAAATACACGTTTTCACTCTTATCAGCGAGAAGTGTGATAGAACGACGAGAGATACACGTGGAAAATTTTCGAATTTCGTAGCGAAACGAAGCGCATCGAGACGGATTTATAGAGCGCGCAGGTGCGAAGACGCGACTAATATCGACAATTTTGTAATTCTGAAAGCGTCCACTCGGTAAACGCGTACCGAGCAGTCGAAGGGAAAGAACTCGGCGTTCCGAGAAGTGTACAAACGTCAGTCACGAAAGCACAGAGACACGTGCACGCGGGCACACGTAACGCGATGGGATTTCTCGATAAGCGAGCACCTCAATGTCAGAGGAAATTATTTCCCTCGGATTTTTAAGACTTCAGAACGATTTTTTCCATACGTTCAAACGATCTAAGACGATCGATTGTAATCGTGATAACGTTATATACAATTTTATATAGCGTTACTCTTTGCTCGAGACCTATCATATTATTTAGTACGTTGGGAAGAGAATGAAATATTATTTGTGATTGTTCGTCGGTGATCTTTCTCTGTTATCGATTCACTTCCTGTGGTTTCGTAAAATACGTTTAGTTCGCCGAGCTAATTGTCACGCTAATCGTTCATTGGGTTTCGTTAAAAATACAAAGGCGTCAAGCCTTCTACAAAATCTGTCTGTCAGATCAGCTTTATCGGACCAGCTTTATCAATTTCCTTATCGCATTCCAATATATCTTAATGTACATTTATTTTTAGCTTATTGCTCATTATCGAATCGATATTCGTTGCAACATTAGAATAAAATGAAATTAAAAGATCCACTAAGTATGTTAAATATATTTTGTACGATATTCGTAATTTGGCTTAAAACTTGGCCAGAAAGTATCAGAAATTTCAAAATCACCTACTTCACAAAATTGACAGCCATTTCTATCTACTTATTGCACCATACTCGCCCCGATTAGTGTCTTTTATTTTATAATCTCCGCGAGTCTCGATATTTTCTTTTTCATATGATCAAGTACCTACTACGTTTAAAACGAAATTCTGGATACAAAATTTTATTCTTACACCTTCCAAATCCCAATACATTTTATAAAGAGCATTTACGTATAATTTCAACTTGTTGCTTTATGGATCGTTTTCACCTCTTCGGCATTAACGATTGTCAAATATTCTTTCGAGGGCTATCTCTCACATAAATTTCACTAAAATTAGCACATATGAATTCGAAACATTTCCTTGTCAGTCCATCTATTTTCCCATAGATGTTTCAAATCGTCGTGGCCAAGCATAGAATAAAATTCGGCTCGACGCAGACGATTATATAAGTTGGTCCGAGATATTTGATAGCAGATCGTTCTTTTTCGAGATAAGCAATTATATCAATCGTGTCTGTGAAGGACGTGACTATTCTCCACGAGATTCGTAAATCGAACAGCGGAAGTGGAGAATTCGCGAGGGTGTTTGCGGATGCGATAACGAGGGGCCGCAAAGCCAGATTGTCTGTCGCCTTCTGTGTCCTAGTAGCAACAAAACATCGAACCACTTTGTCGTCATCGTTGTAACAATTGTCAAACGACCGAAATTTCCTCGCGAAGGTCGTTTTGATCGCGAACCGATTCACCAAGATACCGGTTCTTTTCGCCACGCGCCGCGGAACCAATCGACATCTTCGTAAACACGGCGTGACTCGCTTAAAATTGTGGCGGGTCAGTAGTACGATCGCGTGCCACGCTATCGATACCGTCTTTCCTTAAACTTTCAGATAACCGAGCTTGATTAACGTTACACTGATACTGGTAAAAAAAAAAGTGTAATCAGTAGTTGGTAATATTTGTATTTGATTTTCTTTCCTATTGCGACGAAAGCTACGTACGAGAAGTAAAATTGATCGAGAAGTGCGCAGAAAATAGAAATTTTGGCACGTGACAGAATTGTATGGAGGATAAACGAAGAAACAGATATTACGTATCTAAATACCTCGTCGATGATATTTCCATAGAATCGATTAATCTAATAGAAGAAATAAGTAATTGCTAATTGACTTGGTTGGGCAAGTTATCAGAAGATACAGCAACATCTGGAAGATCAGTTTACATATCACTTTACTCGAACCTACAAGCTTCTCAGAAACTTCGATTGGCAACAGAAACGTGCCTAAAAATGCCGGACGCGGTGCGGTCATCGTGATTGGAATCCAGGTCGTATTCGTCGAATTACGCTACTGTAAACCGCAGCGTCGACATGGCTCAAGGTCGTACGCGACTTTCCAACATTGGAAGCTTTCGATTTCCTTCTTCCGCAAACTTCAACCACGATACCAAATCGTTAGAATTGTCTTTAAAAATTGCGTAGAAAGAAAAAAATAAAAAAAGAACGCTTGAACGTCTGCACGTGTATAGAAAATCGGAAAGGAGAAAGGGAGAATAAGAAGAGGAGAAGCAAAAATTGACTACGAGAGAAGAAAGGCGGAGAAGGTTCGGATGAGAGCAAACGAATGCTCGCGCAGTGAGTAAGCCTGGTGCGCTTGCAGGTGCATGTCCATGCATTCCCAGCTGTGAGGGCGTAATATGCAGGTAGACGCGCGGAAATCGTAGATAACCAGTCGACGCGAGGTATCATCAAGGTTCGATAGATAGGAATATAGTTCGTTTAGGCAGGACAAAAAGAGTATCATCAGACGAGCTAATCGTGGGACACGCCGGCCTCTAACGATAACCTCGGCAGCCCAGAACCTGCCCTTGCAGGCTAATAAAACGGTATCTGTTTCAGATAAAGCCATGTATACCGAAGTTGCATGCACGGTTCGCGTAATGTTGCAACGACGGCGATAATCGTGCGTCTTCCCCAAAGAACGTTCAGCCACGCGTCAGATAACAATTTCCTCGACCTTGTCTAGAACACTGATATAGACATTTAGTATTGCGTGTTTTTCGTTCTAACCGTCTATGACGCAGTTTCATCATAGATATTTATTTGGTGCATTCGACGGAATTTCGCTGGCTGTCCTTGAATCGTGACAATGGTTTAACCGCTAATACGAAACTTTCCTACGATGACTACGTGTTCACGCGTCCATTGTTTTACCGCGATAATGTGTTTTTACCCGACCTTCAATTCAACGATGACGAACAAATATTCGAGATCTGTTCAATAACAGGGAACGTTTCCTTCGTACGATTTTCCAAGTTCTGCGTTTTAGAACGTTTATTTTATCAGACGGCGTATTGTATAGTATTTTTGTGCACTAATTTCGAAAAGCACCGTCTTAGAATGTTTTCGATAATCCAATGTAGACGGGATTTTCGCGGCCCGTTAAATAAAGAGGTTATTATTTATATCGATGCATCGCGTACGTTGAACGAGAAAAGGTCAACTTTATCAGAAGCGAACGATAAAAGAGAAATGGCAACTTTGATACACTTACTCACCGATGTGGAAGGAGGATTCACGAAACGAAGCAGTCAGATTATTTTCAAAACACGTTGAACTGTTTCGATTACCAACAGGTTGGGACGTCTGGAATTAATCTCGAGTAGACGATGATCTAACGAAAGCACGCTCTCAAAGACTAATTTTGAAATTGTTGGTCGCGTCGGTGGCTAGCTTAATCTCGACGAGATTTATGGGCTGTGACGGAGGGGTTCGGGACACGTGGCTTCGCTTGTTTTCCACCAATCACAGCACGCTGCTTCGAGTCTCGCTACGTTTTACTTGACCAATCCTGGTGTAACCTGCTCGCCGCCTCCGTCACCATTGGCAGATACCAGGCTGATGACTCGTGCGATTTTCACCAAGAAACCAAATAGAATCCCTTGATCACGAGCGGCGCGCGCCGCCTGTTATCAAACCAGTAAAAATTCGCTATCAGGGGATGATACCATCACCGAGGAATTCCTCTATATTTAATTAGTCGACACGAGCATTTTTTCCGCTTACGTGATCTTCTACGCACTTCACTTCGGCTGTCTCGTGCGAGCTTTAAGCTACGCACCTACATACTTGTATTGTCATGGAGAATTCCTTTTGTACGACGAATTGCAGCTACGCTGTGTACGAAGTGTTTGCTCTTTACCGAAAATGGGGCCATACGTGTTGACTTTGTTCGAAGAGATTTATTAGGTTGTTGGGAATGATTAATGACGCTTGTTGATCTAGACAATTTCTTCTTTCATTTGCTTTACGCGCTTCTCGTTGATATTGCAAACCGATCGAAGAGAAGGCAATCACGGATTAAAGCTTTGACGCGTTTACGTAACTCACTCCTCGAAGAATACACTTACTCTGCTTCCAATTCGTTTATCGTTTCCATTCGTTATCGCGGATCAAACACAGGTGACAATCTATCTAAATACTATGAACACACTGTGGCTATCGACCACGAGTACAGGTAGTGCCACCAGGTCGCATTGTTTGTGTGTACACACAACGGTCCGGTGTTTGCGACCATTGACTCATCAAGGCGAAATGCATCGAAAGGATTCAGCGAAATATCAGGCAGGTTAGTCAGAACCGAGATGAATCACGTGATTTTTCGAAAGAACAGGTTCGTGCCTAGCAACCGTCCAATCCCGGGCGGTTCTTTTAAGGCCCAGAAACACAGGTTCTAACCCGAGGGACCCTTCTTCCGCCCTCCGAACCCTCCCGCGTCGTACGATCCCGTCAGGTTAACTCGAACGCGCTATGACGGACCTACCAACAGCAGGAAACGAACCCGATGACTCACCCGTCTCGCTCCGAGGAAACGAAACGACGAACCGGCGCGGCGCGGCGTGCATAGAAACTGGAACGCAACCAACTCTTACCGCACTTACGCGCATCGCATAATCTCGTTACCGCGCTTCTGTTCTCCGGCCACATACAGTCACGCGATAGTCCGCCAAATTCACGTGCATCGATCTTCGTATTCTAGATAGGACTAGCGATAACGCGTACATTTTTTTTTCTGTTACGTGCTTGTTAATTCGTTACAAGAAATGGTGAAAATTTGAATTTTTTTTCCGGAGTGGAGGTTGATTGATTCTCGAGTTCGTTTTCGGGTTACGTAATTTTCTTTATGCAGATTTTACGTAATTATTCTTCCTAATTGCTGTCTATACGGAGTATCAACAAATGTTGATATAAATTCCAGTAATTCTAAATGTTACAGGTACAAAGAGAGGTAGATTTTTTTCTGATCTAAGTGCAGGTCGATCGACTCCTAGATTCACCTTTGAATTTGGTTTTCTCTTCTGCGCGAAGATTTTGTGCGACGATCGCTTCGAATTAATAGCAACGCAAATACCGATCTAAATTTCAATTAATAATTTCGTTGACCGATGTTAATTAAATTGAATTTGATCCAAGCGAAATAGCCGCCGCGAAAGTTACAAACGAAGATGAACTTTCGAGTGCTTTAATCTCTTATTTCGCCCGTGGCAAACTGCAAGTAGCATCTCTTTCTCCGCGGAAACGGTCGTCAGTTTCTGCTCGAGAAGATGCTTTCAGACGAGGGAGGAGTGCTTCGACCCCAGGAAGAAGTCGTTTTTGTTTGCTTAACAATCGCACGTACGTTTCGACGAAGTGGGCAGGAAGCCGAATAATTCCGCAGTAAGGTGTTTCTAATCGCTACGCGATCTCTTTTGTCGGCGTTTTCGTACAACATCTCGCGTAATCTCGATTAATCGGGGCAAAGGGAGGAAGCGGCCGGTCAGGAAACGAGATGACAATTTTTCACGCAGGATGCAACCATTGGCTGTGATAAAACTGATAACGCGAACGTTTTTCACGAGGCGATCTTTCTCGCCCGGAAACGAAGGGAAGACGAACGTAGCAGCGGTCGACACTTTGCTTAAATGGAAGCCAGAGAATTTACTCATTTATCAAGCGTTATGGCCATCGTCGTAACGCGTGCCGCGATCTATCGTAGAAGCCATGAGAAATTTCGTCGTATTATGGTGCTCTCGCGTGCTACGCTGGCCTCAATCCTTTTAATGGCAACCCTCTATGATTTAAAACCCTCCCCGTCATCGGGAGTGGTTTGTGGACCTTGCTAAATGTTCTATCGGGACTTGAATTTGTAGATTGTTTTTCACTTTGATATAGTGTTTGATTTATAAGGATATTATCTATCCAACCGTTTCGAAATTCGCCGTTGTTTTTGGCGTTGAAATCGAAGGAAATAACAAGAGAATATCGTCCATATTAATGAATATATTTCTATATTCCACGCAATTGAAGTTGAAGTTTATACGTACCTAATGCAATTAACGATACAGATAAATTCTAATCTTGGAGAATTTTGCTAAAATATTGGAATATGTTGCGCGGGATCAGGTTTGCCTCCATGGCCATTTAGTAAATTTTATGTATCTAACGATATAGAAAACTTTTAAAATCTAGCGGTACATTTTTCCATTAAAAAGATAAACTCCTAAAATTTGTTGATATATTCATCCAATGGTATAAAGAACACCGTAGAACCCTGCCAGCTATTTAACATACGTTTTATTCTTGCGATGATTCAACGAACTCTGAATTCTAGAAAATTCTAGCAAAATAATCAAAACGGTATGACACAGAAAGTATTTAAAACTACGCGATAAATCATATTATTCTATGATTCCAGTCGATTGCGTGGAAAGAGTCGTGAGCACAGAGATCCATAAATCGCTGCGACAGCGTAGCGGCGCGACTCGCAGGCCGGACAGGCATAGAGAGCCAGACAGTCGCCAGGCAGACGGACACCAGACGGAGACGGTGAGAGCATTTTTTCCTTTTTTTCCACCTCTTTAAGGCAGGCCTTAATATTCTTATTGGGCATCGGCGGCGTCTCCATCCTCAGGAGCTTGTTTCTTTTTATTTTTCCAGACTCCGAGTCCACAGAGACCCGGTTTCGAAATTGCACTTTTTATTAATCACGCTCTCTAAACGAAGCAAACCTCGCGTCAATGTTTACGATTATATATGCTAACGAGATTTAACTACGAATTCTTTCGTAAATAATTCAGCTCAAAATTTTTAATCAGAGATCCATATTTATCCGGATGCTCGTACGATCGTATCGATGAAGTGACTGAACCAAGGTGTTGGAAATTTAGTTTCGTTTCATGTTAGAGGCTTCGTGTTTCGTTTCGAAACGTCCAAGTGACAGTAGAATGATTGTTGATGCGTTTCGGCGGACAATCGAGGCGTCGAGACGAGGAACGGCGCAATTTTCAACGACGCAAAAGACGTGCCCACACCTCCCTTTTGTCCTTTTTCTCGGTCGACCTGTGCATTATTTTCTTCCACAAGCCTGGTCCCGGATCGGACGAATGCACCTGCAAGACGGAACAGGTCCCAACAGGTTCGGATTCCCTTGCTTCGACGTTTCTTACCTGTCCCCTACTCGTTGGTCTGATTTCGGGGGGTTCCTGATTTTTTTTGAAAACGGTACAGTGAAGTTCGTGTATTTCGTTTTTCTTTCCTTATTTTTTTTTTTTTTTTGCATACGATTTTTAGCCTGCCCCGAATAATTTTCGGAAAATCGTTTGGAATTCGAGTTTTTGCGATTTCGATGTTATCGTCATTTGCATAGTGATAGTTATTAGATCGCGAAGAGTATTATATTAACGTGAATTCGTCGTATCTTCTTCGAATTCTTGAAAAAATATTTGGTACAAATTTTGAAAAAAAATGAACAATTGAATTAAGAACGATGGCCTTTTAACGTTGCTTCTCTTTAGAATAAATTGGGAATATGCTTTAACCTTCGTACTTTGTTCTACGTTTCCGCCAATCGGACGTAACTCCAAGACGACGTTACACCGTTTACGAAATCGTGGCGAGAAATAGTTTCCACGTTAGCAATCGATGTTAATCTCCTCCATAATCGCGAGTCATTTTCGTAATCGTGGTAGCCGACGATCCTCTGAAAACCTTGACTCACGAACGACAAACCGTGAAAAGAATCGACGATTCGACGTTCGAGCGCGTTTACCTTGAGTTCCCACGACCGGGAAAATCGACGACGAGGAAATCGAGAAGCGCTTCTGTCGCGACGGGTCCGGTAGCGGCGGAAGGTCGCTCAGATAAAGCTAATCTACAGATAACAGTGTAAATTTGCGGCCTCGAGAGTTATGGAGTTGGATCGCCGCCAGACTCGGCCGCGTCCAATCCTCTCCGACCGACCTAATCCAAAGAATACTCAACATACGCCGTACGAGCAGACCGCAGAAACAAGAAGATCGATGCAACCACGCGTGACCCATCGAAGAATCACGTTCGTGCTTTTGTCATCGTCGAATGTCCGAACAAATGTTCGAACAAGTCGTTAGCAGAAAAATAACCCGGTTCGAAACATCAGTCAACGAGCAGAGCAGGACACCCGAAGCTTTACACGCTTTCGATTTTTTCTTTCTTCTCCGCCCTCCAACACGTTGCAGCTTCGTGTGATCTGTTGGGGATGAACACACTTGTGTAAACGTGACCCGAAGATGACCATAGGGAAACGGGAGAACAGTGTCCGCTTGCAGAGGGAGAAGGATAGGCAGAAGTAGATTTTGGTAAAAGCCGAGGATTGCTCGAAGCAGGCAGTTTCACATCTGGCCTTGCCTTTTCTCCCTTCGTTTTCGTAGGATCCGTCCGTGAAAAGATCCACGTCGCGTCACGTAATAAATGGCATAGGGCCCCGAAAACTGGTCCCTCCGTCGACCGACGCGTCGCCCCTATCTTTATGGGATCTTTTCGTGAAGATGGACAAAAAGGTTCCCTGCATCGAAGGGGACCCTGTTTCCTGGAATTCGTCCTGGTTTTCTGGGACTTTCAGGCTCCTTACTACGAACCACGTTTGCCTCGAATCTCTTCTCGCCCCTTTTCCAAGATAGACAGAAGTCCGGAGTTTACTTTCGAAGGTTCTCTCGAGTTCAGTTTAACAAACATCCGCGGTCAGTCGTTAAACGAATTGCAACAGGTGACGTTACTTTGTCGAAAAATAAAATAGCGTAGAGAAATGGGAGAAGGATTTCTTGTTACGAACCATCTCTGGTTTTCTGTGGTCTTCTTCTCTTTGTGAACTTATGGCTACTCGTCTTTCCGAATGATTAATGAATTTGGGAAGGGCGTCCTCGCTGATGGATTTCAAGTTGATTTTTCACCACTCGAAATGGCTTCGAGTGTAACGAGAGAGGGGCAACTCTGCAACCGAGTGATTTCATCTGGATGCAATTTCACAATGCAAATGTTATCTCCCTTATCTTTTCATACTTGAAATTCCTCACGTTGTTCTTTTTCTTTATTTTTTTTCCTGTCGGCTCCTCATATCCACTGATGGATTTTAAGCGTCGCTTTTTCTATAATCCTCCTATATTTCAACATAGTTATGCGATATTCTCGATTCGACCTGCTCATATCTTCCTATTTTTCGACGTTCGAAATAAGAAGGGAAACGACGTCGATTGTTACGCTGAAAAAGAGGCCATGACAGTCCCCTACAGATATATAAATTAGTAACCCTATAGATGTTGCGATTGCGTTTTAATGCGTCCATGTTGCCTGTTATTAAAATCATTCGTCTAGAAATTGCTAAAAAATTGGCCGAGTTCTACGATTCTTCCATGTCTAGGATGGCAGAAACGAGAGCCTGGCGGGGACCAGGACCAGTTCCAGAGAAATTCCCGGTACGGTTCGCACGAGAGCAAAAATTAGGCTATTAGGAGGGTCCATCGGGTGGAGAGGACACGAAGTGAGACGGTCGCGTTCCCGGTAACCTTGGTGCGTCGCGATCAAAAGGAAAACAAGGGGGAGAAACGGAGCGTCGCGGGGGTAGAATTAGGGCAAGTTAGAACGGTGGTTAGCGTGGGAGGGTGAACGACTAATCACAGTAATTTCGTTATGGGAGCCACTATGGAACGGTGTCCGCCTCGCTGCTCCTCTGCACGGTGCATTTTAATAAACGTGAGAGAAGAGGGCACGGACGATGAAGAAGGATCACGTGACGAAACAAAGAGTAGCAGAAAAGAGAGAGAGAAAGATACTGAATTTCTTTTCTTCGACAAGGTAGAGGACGAAGAAACGACGGAGGAAAGAACGAAGGAGAGAGAGAGAGAGAGAGAGAGAGAGAGAGAGAGAGAGAGAGAGCGCGAGGTAAGGGAGAATCGAGCCCTATGGTGTTGCCGTATGGGAAATCGCCCGCAGGCATGGTCAACGCGCGCATAATCGGTGGGCGTTGCGCGGATTATTACGGGAAGCCAAAAAGTAACGATGAATTATTCTAACTTCGCGCAGCACCCGCAACAACCAAACCCTCCCTCGACACCCTTCGCTTCGAGGGGCGAGCGAAAGACGTTCCTTGACCCCGAATTGCAACCAGGCAGACGCAGGTATATAAATGCATACCGTGGAATCGTTTACCGTGCCTCTCTTCTTCTTGGTCTTTTCCTTCTTTTTCTTCACGTAGGGGCAAATGGCACCCTCCGAAATTGCGGGTTTCAGATCTTACGATGATTCTCTGGATTTCTTCCTTTTGTACATTGTTCTCGTTTTGTTGCTTCCTAGAAGATCAGCGGGTTGTATACGAGCCTGATCTGATCACGAAGATGGTGTTGGAGGGTATAGGTAAATTTTGTCAGAGTCTAGGAACTTTGATATTTATTGACAGTGTCGAATCAGAAGTCGGAACGAGACCGATTCCTTATCGTAATAGGTATTTTCTGTTGTATCAGTGCAAATATTGATAGTGGTTATCGCTTGTACTCTTCAGTGCTATGGTAAACGAGCATAGAAGTTTATCTATGTTAGAAGAGGCAGAAATCTCGCGAATGCAATATCAATATTACATAAACTGTGTATAATCGTAACGTTGAGACAGATCGTTCACCGTTCGCCACGGAGGGTGTGTCGACTATTTTTTCTCTTTCGAATCTCTCGAGTCGTCGACCGAAGAAAATTGATAATCCCGGCTGGTGTCCGCGAGGCACGGAGCGCGGACGACGCGTTTCGAAGCGGAAAAAAGAGTCGACGGGCAAATAAAGTGCTCGTTAATCCAGGCCGCTGGTGGAAGAGCGAGCGAGAAAGCTCGTAGAATCCTCTTTGGATGAAAGTATGTATTAGCGGAGAGAGAAGCGGCCATTTTTGTTTCTCCCGTCTGGACACGATGATGAATAATTAGAGAGCTACCCGGCTTCGTCTTTCTTCTTTCTTTTTTGTATTTCTCCCTCTCCTCGTTGCCACCCCCGCTGGGATTTGCGAGAGATACGGACGCGAAACCGAGAGCAGAAGCGGACTGTTGGCCGCCTGCAGGGCTGCGTGCACTCGTTATCTCGTTGTTTCGGGGCCCTGTTCGAGCGGGAAAAAAATGTGTACCGGGGAATTCGAGTGGCGAGGCCCGCGGGACACACCGGCGACCGCGATACAAGACACACGAGGAAACCTTATCGCGGGCAAACAAGCTCGACGGGGACATTATTTTCATGAAAGTACAACGACGACTTCAGGACGTTTCCTTTTTCTCTACTATTTCTTCGTCTCTCTCTTTCTCGTTTTCTTTTATCGAAATATTTATTTATGCAACCCAGAAATCCATTTATTGGAACAATATTTTAATCAGTGAGCGATAAACTGGATTCCCGTCCATTGAATTCATTTATCCGAGTGCGAACTCTTATCAAATGAATAATTGACGATTAGAAACAATTATTTCTTTCCGATTGTAATAATTTTTCCCTCGCCGAGGACAAGGGGAATAATATTTGAATTACGACGAATGCGAACGAAGAGATGAGAGGGAATATAAATATATGCGCAGCAACACGAATTAAGTACTCGAGTTATTCGAAGAATCGGTATAAAATTTGAGCCACTGAAAACGTCGTAAATATCGTCGTAACAATCTCTTGGTTTACTCTTACTTTGCTTTTCATTTACGTTTGAACAAATTCTTTCCATCGTCCCTCTTTCTTCGATGTCTATGAACAACGATTCGCTAAGATAGGAGAGGATCCCATCGGCAAAAGAGTTACGGATCAAATGCCGAGCGTGTGTCGCGCACACTCGATAACCTCGATCGCGAGGTGTATAAATATTTAACGCGGTCCCGTTAAACTCGCCTTCCCGATTCGTAAACCGACTCGTGTGTCGACGACTGATAACGCCGCGTTTACGCGCCTCGATATAAATAGCCAGTGTAAACAGTTTCCATGAGATAGTCTTTTTTCGAAGATGCAACGGGAGAAAATGGGAAAAAAGATGGGAAAGAAGCGCGACGATAAACTGGAGCGCGACCTATATCGACAATAACAACATAGATGCTACTGCACCGATGTTTCCTTATTATCGCCTCTCGGATAAACCTCTGAATCAGTATCGATAAATCGACTGTCTTCTGTTTTCTATTAATAGATTCATAACGTGCTCGGATCGTCTCCATTCTTTCTTATGATTACGGATCTGCGCAAATTCTTACGACCATTGTTTCGTAATGAGTGTTTGCTATCAATAAATCGTCTTGATCCACCTTACGCGTTATCGATAAAAATCGCGAAAAGAGAAGACGCGTGAATAACCGATTGCGAGATAAAGTAAAGGGGATAGCCTGTACTATAAATGTAATTAATTTCTTTTTCAACCGCGATTAGCAATGCAATCAAGTATATTTAATCTTGTACCGTGTACCGATACCGCTGCAACCACGCTGACAACTTGAAGATTCGTATTATTTTGAAGGACAAAGAACGAGAAAGAAATGAAAGCTACCGTATAAATAAATATACAAACACTTGTAACTTTTTCGAAGCAGAAGCTTTGATCTTTCGATTGTATCTCTCTACAAACGCGTTACGATGCTTCTAATCGGATAAAAATGTTCAGAGTACAGCGAGTTTATCAACTGCGATAATAACCTTGTCAAAATAAAATTCTTCTCCAAATGAAATCTATCATCGATTTCCCTCGTAAAAATATACCAAAGTTTCGACATTTATGACAATCTTGTCGTAAAAATTGTGCGCAACGTAACACATTAATTAATTGCAGTACCTTAGAAATATCAGAATAGCTCGATCAAGGTTACAAGTTGCGATTTTCACTGGTGGGCGACCACCAACGAATCATTCTGGAATTGTGTCACCTGCGCCTCCGGTCCGTCCGCTTATGCGTCACGATTCGGTTGTTCCGTCATGCCTTCTCGAGGGGCCAACGTCTGATTGTGCAACACGGTCCCTATTTTATTTAAGAGGCTGGAGAGCATGCTTTCGCCAAACGAACGGTCGGTCCCTCTCTCTTCTAGTAGCCCCTCTTATGCGTCGGCACTGAAAACCGTCGGGCCGAGGAGCGCGAGGAAAAGAGGCAGGCAAATGGCGACGAACAGGAAGGATTGGATAGTGAATCATACCTTGCTCCACCGACGGCGACGTCAGAAGACACTGTGGCAATTTCTGCAGCGGTAACTCGACACATTGCCCCAGTCTCTCGGTTTCGCAATTTTGTAAAACATTGACGCAGGGGCGGCTACGAGCCATTCGGAATTTGTCATTCGAGTCGAAGGCGGTCGATTGGAAAAATCTATTACACGCGTGTTTTATGATACGATGAAACAGAAGTTTTTGTTGAAAAACGACTTCCTCGTTTCTTTGATTCGATTTTGCCCTTGTAAGATCGACGTAATAGCTAGATGTCGATATAACGGAAGGAGAAGTGATTAAGATCGCGTATTCTCAGTTGAAAACGTAAAAATATCGTTTCTGAGCATTCGGATGGAAGATTGTTCGCATAAAGGGATGTATGCAAATTATACGCAACTGTTTTTTTTATTGGATCGACAGAAGACGTAGTCCGGACGTTTTATCGTTGGGTCTTAAGAAACGTAAAGAAACAATTGGACTCCGAAACCAAACTCTACTGAGATTAATCGACCGCTTTTCACCAAAATTTACTCCCGTATTCTTATACTAAAATCATAGTAGAATTGTACTAAAAGATTATATGGAAAGAAAATTAGAATAAGAAACGTGGAAACTGAAGGTAATCGGTATAACGTCTCGGTCAAGCTGCATGTTTGTAAATCAATGTTTCTTACAAAGAAGAGCAGGCCAAAAGAGGGTCGCCAGCCTCCATCTGAATCATTCGGTGGTACTGTCGCGAAAAGATATTAATTTGCCTCTGGTTCGCTCGGAGAGCAGGCGTGTTTCGTGGAAAGGTACTTTCGGTTAGTTTACTACTCTTGCCGGAGTACACTCGAGCAACGGCTATCGGGGCAAAAAAACTTTATCCTCGCCACTGGCTTTGGCTTTTCGCGGGGGCCCCGTGCACCGATGAACACGATTAACCAATTAGCGATACCGTTCTCCTTGTTCTACGCGCGGCAACTTTATCGTCGCCGCTGTATTTTACGACGCGTTATTTGGGGAACCAGCTCTCGGAATTTCAACCGACGAACCGACCACCTTTTTGCCACACTGTCGTCGCTGCTCGTAAGATGGAATGCCACTCGCCATAGTTCTCGATCTTACGTAACCCCTTCCTTCCATCTCTTCTCACCGGTCTTCATTCGGAGTCTTTCATCGTATCGCGTTTCTCCAATCTTTTATCCAACCACTACTAACCATAAAAAAAAACTAACTAGCATCAAGGATAAGGTGTTGACTTGAACTAGGTAGGATTGTCTTGCGAATTCGGCAAATTCGATTGTGAACAATTTTTAAGCGATCTACGCCTGAAAGCAGGTTACTCGTTGTCGATGGCGTAATACGTATACGGTGAAACGTATCGTATAAATATCGTAATGAACGTCGTTTGATTATTCCGCGTAATAGTTACAGATCGTATTTGAAAACGTTGAAGCTTAGAGAAGCTTCAAAGAATGCCAGGAATCAGGTTTTCGGAAATTTGTTATTCGCGTATTAAAACATATTCCCAGAATCCTCTAATCCTCCTCCAAGTATGTAGAAATTAAATATAGAATATAGAAAGTGTGCAGACAAGGTCGAGAAATCGTCGACCTCGTGTCCCGACCGAAAGACGATTCCCATTTAAATATTGAAGATTCTCTGGCCAGGCCAGACTGTCCAAAAAGGATTCGTCGATGTGAACGAACGATGTACGATCCGCTCCAGAACAGGCTATTAAACCATAAGGTGCAATTCGAGCAGGAGGCCGCGGAACAATGTGCACCGACTCGAACGTTCATCGACCCTCGCGATTAATCCGCATTCCGCGGTCCGAATCCCGGCGAGTCCAGGATCGGTCGACGTCGATGACTCATACTCGTGATCGGTAGCGAATTCGTGCGGTACGTTGACCTAGACACCAGTCTGTTGACTCCACTATTTAACACGTGCGTCGATCAGAAGCGAACTTTCGCGACGATACACGGGCAAGTTTAAAGAAAGGGAGAAAGGGAGGGAAGTTTAAGTGGGAACGGTGGAAAGAGAGGCGAAGGTGGAGACGATGAAGTGGGAAAAAAAAGAGCGGTGACTAAGAGACGTGCACGTGGAGTAGCGCGATGCACCGTTAACGGGGTGGTTCTGGAAGGGGCTGGTAACCACCATCATCAGCGTCGTAGCCACCAGCAAGGCCCCGATGAGTCATCGGACCGTTTGTATCCCCGGCGAAGAAACGAAGGAAGGACCCAGGGACGCCTCGTTCGACGTCGGGCCCCTGTTAGCCAGATTAGCTAACCTCGTTAGACCTACAGACACACCTTGCACGTCGCCGCTAATTGTTTCGTGTACAGGTCGAGTCACGTGCTTCGTCGACTATCTACGCGTCGAAAATCGTTTGGTTACGACGCTTGTAAACGGTATGGAGAATCGAGCCGTTCGATCCTCTAAAAATTTTGTAAAAAGTATCTTGAAATTTATTATTATTCTTAGGTACATGCTTGTGAATAATGAATTTATGGAAGTAAGTTAGGCGTTTCTCAAGGATTAAAACTTATCACGCGCTCGAATAATAAAATTGAGAAAGTTATAAACAGCGAAGTCGAGGATAAATTAATTATAATTTGATTACTAGAAAAGATTGTATGATTTGCAACCGGGATTAAGAGTTCTAGACGTTTATCCTGGAAATATGTGATTTCTAGATCGGCGGAAAATTCTACGATTTAATACAATTGTCTAGGCTGGCCAATTTTTCAGACGTACGACTCACTTCGTGTGCATGCCACGATACTGAAGTAATTTATCGTTCGGAACTTGCTCAGCCAAGCCTGACGGGTCCACGTCACGATAATGCAGAAGGTAGTTTAGGTGACCTCTGGATTAATCGTTTCACACCTAAGCGGTGAAAGGATCAAATGGTCTTAAACGTAACGCAAATATTCCTATAATTGGGCATAAAAACTTCCATTGGAGCGCATGAACTTCGTAATCATAGTCGTCGATCGTGACATCAAAATTGATCGTGGAAATCTCTAATCTCGAGTTTCTAAGCGACACAGGCGATAACGGGATAGGAGGAAACAAGCTGGGATACAGGAATAAACGAGATAAGGGAGGGCTAAGATGCGATCTGGCGAAATTAGAAAGTACCTCGAGGCCCGATAGCTCGATAAACGGTGGCCATTTTTATTTCAGGTAGCTCGCTGCTACCCGGCGATCGCTAATGGCCGCGAAACATGACTCACTATGTTTACCGTTCTATTATCAAGTAATGGATTGTAGATCTATCACTTTCTATTTGAAGTCGATGCGTATCTAGATCCAGTGTACTTGGCTCGTGTTACGCGTTATCATTCTGAATACACATGACGCGATACGAGCAATAAAAATCTACAAAAACAAGAAAAGGAGGGAAAATAAGGGACGATAGAAATTCAGCAAATTTCGCGATCGTATCGTTCAAATAGCATAGTACGTACATTCTTGTTCGCAAGCATCATATTGGGCTAGTTGCTGGTCTCGTACACGCTTGAAACGGTTGATCACGCTTGTTCATGTTCGTTCTCGTGTTTATCCTATACGTGTTCAGTAATGTAGCATAGTATCCGTAAGTTTGTGAACGTTACAGGCAGAAACTGTACGTATTGGCACCTATGATTTTTCCATCTAATTAAGTACAATTTAAACGAATTAGATAGGAAACGGGGAGAAGTCTATTAAAAATCTGAATATCGCTTGTGGTATTACGTATTAAACGTATAGAATCAAAGAATCGCAAATACGGCGAAAGTGTGAAATTGTTCAAATTAGTAGCCGCGAGAAGAAACACACGGAAGAAAAATGTTGTTATTTATAATTGGTATGATCTTTATTACGTGAATGTTTCAAATGAAGTAATAATTGCTTTAATATATATATATATACATATATATTGTTAATAATTCTTCGTATTTATCTTATTTCGCTGTGCCTATTTTAATACTTAGAAATAGGGGTGTGTTTATCGAAACCTTTCTTCTCCAGTCAGTATTGCGAAACGTTTTTACATACATACATACATACATACATGTATTCTCGCAAGGATTATCGAGAGGCCACGAATTCGCAACGATCGACGTCTCGAGGATTACGTAAATGGCGGACGACGAGGATGGCGGGTCGAGGGAAAAATCGGGAAAAAGGAGGCCGCAGTCATTCAACAATGTCACCGCACGGCTGGCCGGGAAATAAATGAAATGCATTTCCATGGAGTGCATACTTCGATACTCGCGGACTATTAATATCGCTATGACAGCTTGACTAATGATCCTCAATACCGAAGCACGGCTTTGACATTACGAGATTAAAATCCTGCGGACGAAGAAAAAAATTGCCAGGCGTTGACAGAGAGAAACGCGCGAGGACGAGGAAGTTTTAGCACGCGACTTAATGCGATTACATTTTATGTCGGTGTCATTTTGCATCCTCACGGATTCACAGTGATCCATATCTAGTTCGATCGATCAATCTTCGCTATTCGTTAATATTTGTATGGATATTTATAGGCGACATACAGCGAATGGCAAATTTTTACGATAATTTTAACGCGTTGATAGCCGTTGTCGTAAAATTTCGTGTTTTTCTAAGTTACATACCGTTGATATAAAATCACATCCTTTTATAAGAAATAATAAGGATAAGTAGTAAGGATGAATATGCAAGAAACTAGCGTGAAACACGGATCTTAGAAAATCTTCTTTAATAGCCCTTCTCTAATATACTGTGAAAATCCACGTAATTAAAAATCCACTACACGTGTTATTCCTTATTTTCTGCAACCGCCTACTCTTCCCGTCTAACTCGCCAAATATGATACTATTCATTTTTAACCGTTTTGCAATCACGGACAAGCTATTCCGCGATGCAATACCGTCCGTAGGATGGCCACGGTCGAGCTATCTCGCGACGCACTACAGTTCGTACGATGCCACGGACGAGATGTTCCGCGAGTCCATTTCTCTGTAATTACAACTCCCACCCTAATAAACAAACAGATGGGATATCTCGCCCGTGGTCAGTATGGCCGTCGCATGTACGAACAATATTGTGTCTCAACATAGTAATGATATCTCGCCCGAGATTCCTGGTAACGAAGCGATTAATACGCTCTCGCGAACTTGTAATATTTTCCAAATGTCGTTCCTTGTTTGAGCAAGATTTTAATTGCGATCGGGAAGCAAACAGAGTCACTTGCGTATTTTATTAATCAAGCTCGTACAAACGTTGATTGAAATTCAGCTATGCTTGAACGAAAATCTAGCTTTAATTTACAAAATATGCTTGTATATTTTAAGAAATTTGTCAAACAGGACAAAACGAAAGAGAACAAGAGAAGATAATACTAGATGAGACGAAAGCAGGACTAAACCGGAACCAAGACGAAACGTGAAACGATAAGGGAACTACGCGTAAAAAATAGGAGATTCCTAAATTCTCTGATCAACAGATTAACGAAGCAGAAGGCAAACACAAGGGAGACGATCGTTGAAAAACAGCCGTTTATTTGTTCAGAATAAATACGAAGAGAATAAATCGCGTGACCTGTTCTATCGGCTTTTCGGTAGATCCTGCCGACATTGGCAGAGAAATGACAGGCGAAAAACGAACGAAATTACCCCTGGAGTTGATCACCGCGACAATAAGGGGGTAGTTTAGCCCCGGGACCAGCGAATTCACGGACGTTCAAAGGGGGGCGAGCAGGGGATGAGACGGGGGCGGAATAACAATCTCGCAGAGTGTTTCTGGATATCAGCCTTAATGCGACCTGTCCGGTCAACCAGATGCCCTGATAGGCCGATACGAATTTTTTATTCATGAGCGGCGTTCTGATGGGATTTTCATCGGCGATCTCACCTGTCTGCCCTCCCGTCGATCGCCGTCCGGTGCAATTGAACGCGAACAACGACGACCGACGAAATCCGCCTCGTTTATTTATGCAAAACGCGATCCGCTCGACACTCGTTCCGTTGCCGTATCGTGCGGAAAAATCGGCAGGAACCGTGGCAACGATCGACGCGACGCGTTAAAGAGAATGGACAATTTCCAACTGGTCCAGTTAGATTTATTGTCACTGGTAGAACACGAGTTTAGGTGTTTATAACTTTTGACAGAAACGTTGATCCTGTTTAACACAGAGAATATCCGAGTTGATAGTAGGCTAGAGATCGATGTCGAAAGAGTCATGCATATTTATACAGGATTCGTTGTTTAAACAGAAATATATGTATGTGAACAATGATATCAGATCGACCAGTAATTTCGTATTACGATGCATTCGTACCTTTCACGATGTGTTTTACGAACTAAGAATCTAAATTTCGCTAGACGTATCGAACAAGCAGTAGGTTTAGTACGTCGTCCGATGAAATGTCAAAGTTCGTTTCTACGTGTTTGAGCATTCTTACACCACCAATCATCGACCTCGAAACCTCCTTATGCATGCAGCATGAAACAAAAAAAAGATCTCAAATCCAAGCGTAGCAGCGAGCATCTCGATGAATCATTCGCTGGTAGCTGGTCGCGCGAGGTGGCAGCGCGCGTTACTCGCCAGGAAACCACGTTTCCTGCTGTCTTCGCGCACAAAGACAATTAAATCTCGCCCGTTAAGGAACGACTGCAGCGAGAGGAATCGAATCGAGCGATCACTCGTGGAGCGCGAGGAACGCGAAGGGTGAACCGAAGACTCGGTCGAGGGCAGAAACGCGCGCGACGAAGAAAAGGAATCCGCCGAAATTATCGTTCATCAGGCTCGGTGCTCGACGCTGCTCCCACGGGAATATCTCTCCGGTTCATCCGTCCTTTGTTGCGTGGCAATTAAAATTAGCGCAGTTAATTACGCGATGCCGCGACGCTTGTTAGCGACCGTTAGCCGAAAACTGCCAAAATTAAACACGGGACGAAATGTAACGCGGCGCGTCTAATGGCGTAACGCGCAACCCCCTATTTTTTCTCGTTTTTTTTTTTTCGGGCTTTTTTTGTCCCTGCGCCACTGCTGATTTAGATAACAGTCGGCGCACGGACGAAAACATTTTTCGAAACGCGCTGGATTTTTCGGCAGGCCGGTGGTTTTTCCTCGCCGCGTGGCTCGCGTTTAGCTCGAATTAATCGGCGCTCGTTGCGTGAAATTCGCTCGCTAATTGCGTCCCGCGATACCGTTTTCCCTTTTCGTTTGGCTCGGTTCGGCGAAGCTGGTTCGTTCGTGATGTTGGTACGAATATTTGGGTCCAACGGTTGAAGTACATGCAGCTTTACGAGGACGCTGTTAATCGCCACTGGTTAAACTTCGTTCTATTTCGCACCGTGTACGATTAAAATGGACGAAATACGTTACGTTATATAGCATTTTATGCGAAAGCTTTGTTCTTGTTGATTTTCCAATTTTTACTTCATTTGATGACTAAAGAGCAAAACTTAGAAAAAACGAATAATTCGGATATATACAAGGTTCAAAGATGGAAGAACGTTTAAAAGTAGCAGCAGATGTAAAAAATCAGAATCAAATATAGACGTAATATTGTTAATACGAAACTGATTAGTACTATAGCAAAGTTTTAAATTGTTTCTGTAAACGATGGAAAATATAGCCTGTCATATTTTCGTCCTGTGACCCTCGTATGCTTTAAAGTAGGCAACTTAGAAAATTGGTCGGATACGAATATCCTCTATTACCTCTGGAACCGGTCCATTGTTTGCAACGTTAATCTGTAAAATCCCATGCAAAAGGACGGAGCGGGAACGTGCGCCCTCGTATTTGTTAAACAGTTGTGTAAGTACCCACAAACTGCGCGGTGATTGCGGTCACGTGGCGGCTCGCATCGCTCGAACGGAAAGTAAAACAGAGACTGTACACGCCCCGGAGGGTGGTTTCTCTGAATGGCTGTTGATTGTAATCATCGGGTGTAAGTAATGCCAGTACTACGCGGACGTATATAAATCTATCGTGACTCGAGAATGTCGCCCGAAAATATCATCAGGGAGGAGATATGGAGGCCGAGAAAATTCGCCTAGCCCTCTTTCCTTTTCAAGTGCATTTACATCGATGAGCATACATGATTTATTGGGCGAATTCGCTAAGTGGGCTTTGGAACGTGACTATTCCAAGCTAACATACTCTTTATTCTAGATTCTCGGACGATTAAAATCGCGGTATTTAGTATTTTTAATATATCCTCTTCTCTGAAAACATCCACGTTAAAGAATACTCCCTGAAATTTCTCAGTTCGCCGAAGCAGAGATACAGCTAAAACAACTCGAGCAGAAATAGGGAGATGCTTACTTGTATATTCAGTTGATAGAATTAGGAAAGGATTAATTTTTTTCTATAATTTATAACCTGTAATAGGATATCTTTTCTACAATATACAATCCGTAACAGGATTTAAATGCGTTACTTGTTACTTTGAACGACTCTTTCGAATTTTTATCCCGAAACTATTTAAATTAAAAACCTATTTACGATAAACTCATCGACTTTAGTCGGTATAAAGATTTCCCCTCCCTATAAACATGCCACAAAACCATCAGAAATTCAACGCCGTACCACTCAAACAAATTCCAATCATACCTGATAGGTACACGGGTGCGCACCCTCGTCGATAAGGAGATCGACGCGGAGGTTGTTTTCACACGATGCGACGTTTAATTAATAAAAGGTTCGTCGCCCGGCCGCGAACGGATGCGGCATGAAACCGCGAGATGTTTGAAGACGAGTGTCTGAGCGGGTTGGAAGTGGATCGAGGCTGTTTGTCGGCACCGGAGACCGCGTTGTCAAACGAAGGCACGAAATGGCTCGCGACGTATACACAAACGCTCGATTCTAATTGGCTGGCGGCGTTGTGTTTCTGAACCACGCTGTACTCCTTGACGCTTCTCGGCAAATTGAACGTGTATGCTCGCGCGGCAAATTGAGGAATTGAATATTCATACGGTTCCAACCCTCTTGCACAAAGGTGAATTCAATTACGCATGATTGCCCGGCTCTAACCCTAGACCTCCTCCACTCTCTTTCGTGGCATCCTCCATTCGCGTCTTTCGAGTCTCTCGTCTTCCTCCGCGCGTCTTCCTCGCCACCGTTCCATTCTACCGGCTTATCTGTCTGTTCATCTTCTTCTACCACTCCGTAATTCCTATCCCCACCTTCTACTGCCTGTCTCACGGAGCAGTTAGGCCAATTTTACGCTTATTGGTACGTAAATACGGATCTACCTGCTGGTAGCTACCAGTGGTCCGTAGAAGGAACTCTATGACGAGAGTAAACCCTTTCGTGTCGCTTTCCTTAAGGGAGGAGAGGTCTGGCACCCTTCCGTGTGCAATTAATATTGATCAGAAGGAAGGATCTGTCTTAGGCTGGTTACGTCCATGGTTCGTACTCCCTTACGAGATTTCTCAGTTATTTGCTTAAATAATTAAGTTGATTATTATTTCTTAATTGTATACTCGTATAGAATATAATGCCACTTTGTCGCAGGACGTTATACAACCAAGGTTTCAATAGTAAGTAATTTTTCTGGCAACATTGTACGATCTTTCTATTATAGCTTTTATCTCGATGGTTAAAATACGCAAGTATCGTTTGCGCGTGGTTGGAAGGTAGTATAAGAGGATCATCTTTAACGACACAGGTATATTCGTTATTGACTGAGATGGTTACACCTGCCGATTCGAAGAATCTGTTACCCCTCTGTCTCGCTAGCCAACATTCTAGTCGCGTATACTCACGCGTAATATACAGTTCAATTATGTATGATTTCCCGAAATCTACAGATAAGTTGGTAAATGTACAAGTAAAATCTACCAAGGGAATTTTCCAACCAATCTAAACACTTGCCAAGGAAACAGTTCTTGCAAGAATTAATTACATTCACTGATTCATGCTTCGCACACAAGTTACCCCAATCACTCCCCTGTTTTACATTCAAGCGAACCAGAAACGCATCTTCATTGTCTCACGCACGATCTCTCCATAACGAGCAAGAACCGCATTCGGCAAGTATCTCCCGATCGATTAGAAAGCAGAGCCCTCGATTTACGTCACAGAATCCCGCATAGAATCTCTGGCTGTTGAAAACCACCCCCTGTCGACGGGGTCTCCGATCCGGCGAACAATACGTATCGAAAATAACCGGACAGACCGCTCGTTAACGGGCTAATAACTCATCAGTTTTACGAGCGCGAAGGTCGACGGGGGTCTCGATTTTAGGGCGATATGCACCGTTGATGGCGCAGGTGTGGTCGCCGGCGTGAAAATCCCTCGTTTCCTGATTTGCCACCCTTTCACTCGCACGATTCTCGTCGATTCCTCCAAATGCTTCTAATCTTCGCGTTAGCGCAACACATTTCATTTACAATTTTTTTGCAAGCAATTTACATTGCCGAAATTAGATTTTCAACATCGTGGCGATAGAGGGAGTTTCAAAGATTTGCTTAATATTCTCTCGCCACTGTATCTTTCACCTATAGCTTGAAATACGAAAGAACTTGAAGTATTTGTTATATTAAGGTAAATCGTTGGTAAATTATTGTTATTTAATGAGTTACTAAGAGGAATTCTAGTCATCTTCGTAATATTTTAGATTAAGTTATATGTTCATATTATATATATTATATATATTATATATATTATATACATCATGTTATATATATATATATATATTATAGGCAAGAGGGATTTTACGGATTAATTAGTTAGCTAGGTATAAATAGATAAGATAAGGATAGGTGAGTCAACGAACCTCCTGATTCTAGATGAGAGTTATTGGAGTTATTGGACAAATTTTACCAGTTTAGCTATGTATGTAGCTATGACGCATGGATACGTCATACGTGGAGCCTTGGCACAGTTAATAACGTGGCGTCATCGCGATCGATACATTGTTTACAATTAATAACAATAGAAGTTGCAATTGAACAGATACTAATTCTACAACCGTACCGCGTTCTGTATCTTTCTACCACGCACTACATACGTATAAATATTGGAAGAATTACGAAATTCTACGGCTCTGTAGACAGTACATCGTAAATTACAATATACAGCGGAATGTCAGACATTAACTATCCGTCAGGTTCGTGAGCTGTGATTAAAAAACTATCTCAAAAGAAATCGCGAACCGGAAACAAAGTGATTTACGAAACAAATACAGCACGCGTGAACGATAAAATACGCACTGCGAGACAACCTGTTCTGATTACACGTGCACGAGTATCTTGCAAATTGATGAATTAAGCAAGAATTAAACAAGCGTAATATTAAGTTAATCAAAGACCTCGCAATCCTTATCTTACGAGAGTTCACTGGTGGTTCACTGATGGTTGCAAGATGACACGATATCGATACGTTATATGTACTTTGTATTTGGCTCAATGACTCGACGATTGTTCGATGATTTTGTTAAAAGGAATGGTATTTTTTCAATTAATTAAAATACCGATGTAAAAAATTCGGACTGTATCAAAGAGGCTTTGATTATTATTTCTATGCTGTTTGTCATGTATCGTTCGAAATTGTCGTATCTTATTTTTAGACATTGTAACGCGATTCTTTCACAGCAATCTTATCGTTCTCTGTCATGGAAAATATATCTAGTCTCTGTTAACTTAATTTAATAACGAGAGAATTGAAATAAATTTATTCCTGAACGTAATTTGTCGTATCACGAATGGCTTTCAGTATTATTAGACAAGGAGTTAATAATATAAAATTTCCTTCAAAAATTCTATCAGTTATCACGGAAGGCCTATTATTCTTCACGGTGACAAATCCACACGTAAGATAGATATGCAAGAATGGAAAGATAAATCGTCGGTGATTCGCAGGAATTGCCTGGCACGCGACAATATCGCGAGAAGCAGCCCCTTAAATTTCAACCCCTAGCTCGGTGCCAAAAGAATCGCGGGCCAGCTGCCAACGTTTAAGCGGGAATTAAAATTTCAGAGAAGCCTAGATAGGGAAAAATATACGATCGAATGTCGTGCGCGTGAAACGACACGTGAAATCTGTCGCAGAACGCCACGATTCTAACAGAATCGGCGCGGTTGTCGTTGTTTCGACGTCGTTAAGTCGGCCGCTTCCTCCACTTCCACGCAATTCCCGGAATAGGACGATTTAACGTTGAGAATCGAAATCCTTTCACCGTGATTTCTCTGGATCGCGAGATGATTTCGAGAGAATTGGTAGAGATTACAGTCGCAATGTCTCATGCCCGATGACTCACTGTACTTAGTCGCTGCAGGGAACTATTAGTAGAGGTGATAATAATATCAATCATGGTGCGTATAGCGAGTCATCGATTATCGATATTAAGCTACGATTATTAACAAAATAGTGATAACGGTAGTAGCGTACAATTTTGTAAAATAACGTGGCGCACAAAGATCTATAAATGACTGTTTTATGGATTTTGAATTATGACAGAAAAGTACCTACCTAACCTAGGTATATTAGAGGGATAATTGCAAAGTAATTTTTATTTGATAATTTTTAAAAGCACTGTTCAGATTGTAATATCGTCGTGAAACAGCGGTCATTTTTTAAAAAACTTAAAACTTAAAAAGACACTCTAAAAAGTGTATGTGATTATTAATTATATTTAGGTTAAATCTCAGATAAAGAGGAAACGACTTCCTAAAAGGACAAGGATAAAGATTAATGTAAGAAATAATAGTAAAAGTGCTGAGATGTTATTGATGTACGAATTACCTGCAGAAATCAGCGCAGAAAAATTTCAGTGCGCAAATCAATAAGTTTCCAATTGATTCGGTGAATAAACCTGTCGATAGCGAGGAACGAAGAGGCGAAATGAAAGCGGTAGTAGAAAAAGGGAGAAGAAATACGAGGCGCGTTTTGCGAGCGCTGAAACATCAGGTCTGTGTAACACCAATAGAAGCAGGGTCAATAGAAGCGACAATAGAAGGGAAACGAAACAGAAACGAGAGCATAACAGTGGCAGTTGCTTCAATAGTGCGTGTTGCCTCATACACTTTCATCGGTTTCATTTATCGAAGAAGCGAACGAATTACTCATCGATTTTTCGCTATGCTTTGGCGTCCAACGAAAAACATAAGACAAATTAATTAAAAAAAATTCCCAGACAAATAATCATCGTGTCGTAATATAACTGATAATTAATAAAAATAATCAAAGTCAGATTAATCCTGTGCGATCAGAGTCGCGCCTGACATTTTATTTTAATTGTTTCGCAGGTTACTTTTAAGAGATTCTTTAGAACGCGTAATGTTAGTCCTTTACGCTTTTCACGACTGATAACTAAATTACACATGTTTACGAGAATTCATACTTTTACGAATCGCTTGACAAAGTGAAATCTACATAGAGATTTATTTCATTCCTTAAATATTAAGACAGATATCTACTTTCAACACATATTTCTGCATTTTTACACATTTGCGTTTAGACGTATGATCTTACACGATGAAAGAAAACAACGATCGAAACGAATATCTTAAAGACCCATTAAATACAAATACAAAAAGGAAATTTCTCCGAATTAAGACATTGGAACGCAATTCCACGAACGTCGAATCATCCGCAGAAAGGCAGCTCACTTACGATCGAGTTGTTCTCCGCTTCGAAAACGTCGATCACGATGTTCGCCGAGACACAAGTACACCTTGTATCGTATCGATAGGCATTCCAGGCTCGAAATAAAGGCGAAAGAATGACGCTCACCGTTCGAAGGATTTCGTACTGGTCTCAGAAATGCGAGGCATTTCCTCGTCGCGGACAAATTTCTATTACGAGCAACGAAGACGTCGACTGGTAGACGACAGGGTTGGAAACGGGCGAGAAAGGAGGAGGACCGTACACCAACGAAGAGAAAAGAAGTTAGATAGTGTTTTGTTTTGTCCAGCGTGTAGGTGGACATCATGATGACAGGATAGAACATAAACGTGGGGCTCCCGAGGGAGTTACGGGACATAAAATCCCGCGTCGCCCCTTCCATGCTGGCGTCGAGATGTCGGGACTTCCCCGTTTTCCCATATAAAACGTGCCACTGTTGCCCTGCCCTTTCTTGGCTCTTCCTCATCAGCCTGTGACAGTCGATCCTCCCTTTCGTCCTCGAATTTCGTCCCGTGGATCGGTCCAACAGATTGAATCCAATATACTTCCTCGATTTCCACGGAGGACGACTATCATCGAATCCTTTTTTCGTTTCTTCCATCGAAGTGAAGGAGCAACGTTTTGTACACGAGTGTTTTGCATGCAAGTATAAATAGAAGTCCTTTGTTGTTGACAAGGTAGGAGAGTATTTCACATCGAGATACGCGTATCGATACCGTGTGTATCATGGATAAGGATATGTATTACCTCTAGGGATATTCATGTAGCGAGAGATGCAGTATCGCGATATTGATTTCGTGCGCTCTGGATTCGTCAGTCAATGGCGGATTTTTTTATATACACAGATATGTATACGTACACCGTCGTCCATGAGTATCGAGCCAACTATTCGTTACACATTTTATTGGAGATTTGGAGATTTTCTCTTCCGCCATTCGGCATTTTGTATTGTAAATCACACGACAAGGTGATGATAGATTCGTAATAAATGAACTAATACACGTGTATGGGAAAGAAGGTTACGATAGCAGAAGAAAGCGTGTTCGATAAGAAAGTGCGTAACAGCTACTGCCTCGTTTCCATTCCATTTCTTGAATATCTCTACATAGTCATATTGTATCGTTGGAAGCTGTCCCAGCAAGCTGGTGAAAGGTCCGCTAGCTCGTGGTCCGTAGCCAGTGAAATTTCTTGCGTAAGGTGCGCATGGCGATTACGCACTCTCGACGCTCCGTGCCAGCTCGCCGATTATTTATCTTATCGACAGGACGGGCACCGTAGCAAGACAGCTCGGCGACGTGATGCAACGTACCTGTAATACGCGATCTGAGTAGTGTACTTGTGAAATACGCCCCGTTTTACGTCATTGTTCACGCATCTATCACGGAACTCGGCGGATTGTGGATGTTTAAGCAAATTTTTTCTTTTCTTTTATGAATATAGATACAGAGTATTTCACTGTCTTACTTTGGCTATCTCGTATACTTTTAGATATTGTACATACGTACGGGCGTATCCGTATTTGTTGTTATAATTAGCAAAAGCATATTACAGCTTTCGATAATACCGATGTTGACTTTTATTCAGCCAGAAACTTGTTTATTACTCTGGCTACGATTAACTATGTGGAACATATTTAGATACATATTGAACGTCGATAGTTTTGACGTTAAACTCGTAGACCAGTTACAACGAAGAACGACACGGGGGAAAAATTAATTAACTTCAATGTTCCTTAATTACCACACCGTGCATTGTTGATTTTGATTCCATTTTACCCTATTAGAAAAAAGGGTCGGCTCAAAGTTCCACGCGACAAATGACACGGTTCACGCCCTCGTCTAATCATAAATCAACGAAAACAGAGGTCATGGCAACTAAAGTAGCGGCGTCACTTATGTCAGTGGGGTTAAACAACGTCGAACCTTGATTTGATTTTTCGATGACTGGGTCACCTTATGTTCGCCCTGTGTAATGACTTTGTTTATCACGTCATAAGGCGTCCAGGTGAAATATTGCATCGGATTGACGGTGGCCGAAGCTTAATCGAGCCGGTCCGCCGTTTCCAAACGACTTTACGCAATAACGATCATCGGTTCCCTGTGCACAGGTGTACGCGCGAACGCATGAAATTACGTAGTAATACGCGTTTCCGTGTCCCCGCGCGCCTCTCACAAGCAAATTGAGATGACTCACGTGTTCCCGTTACACTGTGCCGCGTTTGTTTCCATTGCTCTTCAGATGCCATCGATTCGCTTCTTTCCTTTTTCATTTATCTCCTTCCACTGTTTCATTTCTTCCTTTCTATGCTAGCGGCCTATGTTTATTTATCAAACAAAAAAAAAGCTTGTAGAAATTTATTAATCGAGCCTCTCAGAAGCCACACTGATCGATCGTCTTTGCTTTTCGCTAATTCATTAACTTCGTTACGTAAGTTTAATGTTCAATTTTAAGAAACAAATACTTCCATAAATTCGCTCATCGTAAGAAGATGACACAAATGATGGTTAATTCTATGGTAAATTCAGAAAAATTATGTTTTATATGATACATTGTGTGTTCAGACGTTAAAGGAGCTATTCGATTCCCTTCTATATATTTCATCGAAGCCCCGAGTTAGTTATCTGATCCTAAACTCGAGAAGAAACGTCGATCTAGATACCATTTACGCAGAGAAACGCGTAAACGCTAAACAGTAATAACGATGATCACTGCCAAGCGTGAGACGATTCGTTCGTGGCGAAAGTGAAGACCGAAGCCATAAAAGACGCTTTTTATTTGCCATTGGTGTTCGTTTCCGGTTCTATTGCTGATTTCACCGAGGTTTCCGCGGTGAAAATGGAAACGTTCCGGGCCACTGTCGATCCGGTAAGAAATAAATGGAAATAATGAGATAGCAATAAAGATAACTCGCGCGAGTCCGAGCAATCGAGAAGCGTTCTCGAGCAATTTTCGAGTCGCCGATAATTCGTAAAAAAAAACCGGCCAAACGTCGGCACCGTGATGTACCGAGAGATGCAATCAAATTCCATTATCGTTTTTCACGCATTTTAGTTTTCGCGTATTATTTCAAACATATTCGATCGACATTTTCCAAGAAACTTGTTGATTTCTTCGTGGCTACGTGTCTTTCAGGCGATTCAGTTTTTTTTTTAGTGACTCGACTATCAGTGCTTTCGAGGCTTAGTGAATACGATACGATATTTCTCGAACCACGAACCATGTCCTCCGAGTAGGAAAGCTAGCCGACACGTGACGAGTGAAAAGCGAACGCTTTCAGCGATCGTAACCCTTCCACGTGAAACAACAATAGAGAACCGAACTTCCCTTCTGACACGTTCAGATCGTGTAACGTGTCACACTTGCTCTTGTCCAAATACAAAACCAACAAACCAAATCCTATAACTAGCAGACGCGTCATAGTCATTCTCGTACTGCAATCCTCCCTTGTAACTCTTAAATGCTAATAAACCTCGTTAGTTTCATCCACGATCCGTAACTATTTAAATCGACATTGCACGTTCGAATTATTACCATTACGATTTCATGGATTGATTTAGAACTATTCGAGCCTTGTTCGAAGAATCATTTTGTTCGACACACTTTCGTTGAATAGCGTTATTCTCTTAATTCGAATTATTTAATGGAATTACTTTTGTAGTAATTATGATTAAACGATCGTTTCGAAACGAAACGTACGATTTTTGAGGATATCGAATACGCAAAAGGTACCGAAATTTCGTAACAAAACCTGACATTCTTTAATAGCTCCAATGGTAGTTTTAACCGCGAACAGGATCCTTACGTTGGTAGCAAGAGGGTTAAAGAGAAATTCCCAAAGTAAATCTAGAATTTACTATCACATCGTTAGCCAATTGAATACACCAAGCGGTCAAGTTAAAAAGGGAGCGTGGCGGTGCAAAACGCGGAGGAAATCGAGCAGGGATCGAGGAAGCAACGAGCCGTGAGTACCCTTGACAGTGGACACATCGCGGCTTCCTGGTGCTCGCGAAATCGTACTCGAGCCTAGGACTCGTGAAAGGATCTAGGATCGAGTACGAACAGTCTGCTCTCGCTCGATTACACGGTAGCCCGTCAGCCCGATCGGTGGACCCTTTCCACGCCAGGATTTCTGTTCAACGATCCGTTTTATGAGTCAGCTTGACTGCCTTCGCGGAAGGGACTGAGAGCAGATTCGCTGCTTCGTAGCATCGTCGGCTCACGAAACACCGTGTAAAGGAGAAATAGAGAAGAGAGAGAGAGAGAGAAAGAGAGAGAGCAAAGATGGCAACGACGAGCAAAGGGAGGAGACCACGAGGATCGATCGGTTCGAACGATCGCCAAAGAAATTATTGCGGCTTCGTTCCGGCCTGATAAACGACCTCTACATACCATCATTTCGACGTTTATGCTTTTTCTATTTTTTTTTCTCTCCTCTCGTTTTTTTTTCTATTATTTCCCTTCCTCTATTTGGGGAACTAGATCATCCGAAAGATGGCGAAGGAGTTAGTAGGAACGACGGTAATATCGGCGAGAAAAAGTGGAACAACGCAATAAAGGCGTTATTGGGAGGCGAATATCTGTATCCTGGAACATTCAGAGGATTGACAAGCACCGGCTCGTGCTTATGTTTCTTTCAAGAATCGATACGGTCGACTTGGAATAATCTAACCCTGAGTACCGACTCTTAGAGGAAATCGAAGTGGACTTGGGGAATATCTCGTAAAAAATGAAGAGCACGAAAATAGATAGGAAGAACACGTTACCCAGGGCATATTTATTTTTTATGGTGAAACGGATTTAATATTCGGTACATCGTGGATCAGTCCTGCCTTACCGAAATTGTCTGTACGTTTGATTCCATAATCTACTAATATCACAATACTGAAATTATCAAAGCATCGCTTCTTCTTATAATTACTCCTTTGGCTTCCATAGAACTTCGTCAACTTATCTTCAACTTAATTCGTGAAAGACCTGCATCTTCGAACGACGTCGTATTAAAATTCTCGCGGTTGATGATAAAGCGGCACTAAAATCAGGAACTCGACAAAAATGTACTTATCGCGTGCTTTATATCCTACACGTAGTCTACTATACAGTGGACGATATTCCTCGAAGATCTCGAAATTCCCTGCTACGTTTCCACCAACGACTCGTCCATCTAATTTGCATCCTGAATATGACGGGCACGGAAATCGAGCAAGGAAATCGGTTTGCGAATCGAAGCGCGTGTTGGCTCCGCTCGGTTACTCATACGCGAATTTATGCTCGTTCCCTTTGCCGATCGTAACTCAACGGGTCACGATGGATCTATGCTAATGGAAATCATTAATGCGTCCACAAGGATCCTAATCGGTGGCGATAATCTCGCGCGGGGATCGCGAAATTAAAATGCACGCGCGCACAGGTGGGCACATCGCGTGTTGCACTGATGGTTCACCGGACCAAAATACGCGCACGTTACGTCATCAGGACCACACGGTATTTCCGGATTGTGTTTTTCTTTCCTTCCCTCTTGCACCGACTCGTTATCGTGGAACAACTCGTGATAATGGAGAAGGAAAGGGAGGGAAGGTAAATGAATATGCATCAACGTATCAGACGAGCATCGAGCTTTTTAAATTTATCACCGACCGATTGCTGTTTGTAATTTTAAATTACACGAAAGCGAACGAAATATTAACGAGGCATCCGGTTCTTTCCGATGGAGTTCGCCACGCCTGGGCTTCGGCTTGTTTACGCGCATCGAAATGAAACGTGGATTGCTAGAATGGATGGCCGAGCTCGGACCGAGGTTGCTCGTTCTTGATTCAAATGCTCGTGTTTGGAACGGAACGACGCGGCGAAAAATTACGCTCTGGAAAATTGAAGTTTAATTTGAATCGAATAGAGGAAAACGTGGAGAATCGCTGAGAGATGCTTCGATGAAACTGCCGTAGAAAGGAACGAATGCTTTCGTGAAACCTGTTTTTAGAAATTTCCTGAGTTCAGAATTCGAAGACCGAGAAGAAAGATTCGAAAGTTTAACTGGTTCGATGAAAATTTGAATATTCGAAGATTGGAAAATCCCAAGGTTTGAGCAACCGATATTCGATACATTAACCACGGACGCATAATGCACGGCTCTACCTCTCGCAAGCCATCTCCTCCCGATATCGATGAAAGAATTCGTCTCGCCTAATCACCAGCGTGTCCGCGTTGAAAATCTCTATCTCCGCGGCAACCGATCGGCTGCCGATCGTGCAGGTAACCGATCGCCTTATTAACTATACTGTTGCCGCTACCTGTTCCCAAAACTGACGACTCACGATGGAAATAATAAATCCGGTAAACGACGCAAATCCCGCGGAGCATTAATGTAAATTCATGCGGAGCGGCTCTCCTAATCGGCTTCGAGTACACCTGCACGCGCCATATGGTGTTTTCTATTCCAGGAGCAACGTGTTGTCGATTCGAATAGTGCGTGTTCTACGGGGTGGCGAGACCACGACCCCATCGTAGGTGAACTTCCAGACGACTACGAACCCTCGGCTCCTCGATCATTATATATCGCCGCCACGGATTACGACCTATTATCATTCCAAAGTGGAAAGGGACGTGTCCACCGCTGGCGATCCACGAAAAACAGCGGCATATGTTTGATAAGTTCGTATGACGTTGTTTTCTCGCACCCCCTTGAGTATACCACCACCGTGACCGCCAAGAGGAGCACGAATGTTGACACGCGCGATAATTAAATTTGAATGGGAACAATTGGGAAGTGCGTGGCCCTTCTGTAATGGCTTTTTGATCGGCCGGTGGCAATTAAACCGACCAATTTCGCAGTCGAATTAATCGTAAGTAAGCTGGCGGTGGAATCGAGCGTAAGGCAGCTACTTTATTACGCATCTCGATAGATTTTGAAACGTTTGTTTGTACAGTGACGGTACCTGTGATTCGATATAGGTAAGACGTAGATAAGATTGCGAAAGAAATTTGTACGTGATCTTTCTTGGTAATTTTTATGCGAGCGTACGAGTCAGCGTGTCAATTATTATTATGTTATTTGATTAAATTGACGAAACTCCTTTCTTCCAACAGGTGTGAAATATCGCGATTTTCTTTCAGAAAGACACAGTTCGAATCTAGATACTTCGATTTTAACAATAGCATGACCTTTTTCTTCATCTAAGTTCCTGTACTTTTAAAGGGAACTGAAAAGTTAGAAATTTCAAAAACTATATTTCGATCCTCTTCTCCTTAAACCGTCTCCTTAAACCATCTCAATTGCAAGATCCATAAAAAATCCTTCGTGACTTCTGCGTTTCACCCTATTCCCTAAAGAGACCAAGTTTCCACGATAAGACCGCACAGAAATTTTACGTATCTTCCTTCTTCCCGTTCTTTGGAGAAGCTTTTTCCTCGAGATTCGAAGGAATTTCTATTTTCGTCCCGACCACAGATATCTTTCTCTCTGCGGACGCAGGAACAGTTTGAAGCTCGCGTCAAGATTTCAGAAGGCATTACGGACCGCGACAGTTTATTATCGCACATGTGGGTTTAGTCTGAGAGTTGTCTCCAACTCGGCGAGCAAGTCGGCCGATCGTCTGTCCGCGGGGCCACTGAATAAAATCAGCTTCTTCTGACCGACGCGACGGGCCAGGCTTGGAAAAAGAAGGAAAGATGCGGACCAGATTTGACATGCTACGCTCCGATCAATCTTCTTACTTTCATCCATAGTGCCGCGAAATATTCTCGCCATGAGACGAACCTGTAGAAAATATAAAAATAAAAGTTTGATTACGACGATTTCAGAAGGAAATTCTTACAAAGTTATTTAAACAAGAAATTAGCTAATTTAACTGTAGCGCGAGCACTCGAGTGTCCATTCCTACATTTCTTTTAACAATAAGGAGACTTCGTTTTCTAGCGAATCGAGCAAACCAACAAAAACTAACTTGAAATCTATGAAAATCAAACCGCCTTTTGAAACGTACATCCGTATTAATAAACTTTCGCACTTTCGAATACGATATACGTACCTTTCTTTCTCTTTCGATAAATAAAATTTCAATGTTGCATCCGTCTCCCGCAAATCGTTCAATTTCGACACTTTCCAGACTAAATATCCAGAAGCTACTTCGAATCGTCGTCCTTTGGATATTCTTATGTCGAGGTTTGCGCAAATATCTTAAATATTAAAACATCGAGCCAACAGAATTCAGATTGCCAACTAAGGAAATTGATTTGATCTCGAGATCCAACGAACAACAAATACAAGTATAATTTAATCCAAATGAAAAATCGAACACAGTCGAAAGTCACAAAAAAGATCTCCGAAGCGATATCGACGTGAACCACGAAATGGGATAAGCCAAGAATAAAATAAGGAAGAAGTGGAAATCACTGCGGTGGAAATCCACTTTCGAATTTACATCAAAAAGGATTTCGTACGTGGATTAACGCTGGGTAGAGGCGTTTCTAGAATAAGTCTTTAGAAATTCTGATCGTCGCCAGAGCGATAAATAACGAAAGTCCTCCGGAGTGTATATCTTTCGAAAGATCAGGTTGGGATAATGAGAGGCAGGGGCTGACCTGCAGGTGTGGGATGGGGATCTGCTACCGGGCTACGCGTCATTGGCGTAGCCACCAAAAAATCGTTTCCTGCCCGTTCTCTTCGACGCGCCTCTCCGCCAAGTTCCCCATCCTTCCACTTCCACGGTCCCATTACTCCGTTTTTTTACCGGAAATTTTGATTTGCTGCCATCGCTATAAAAACATCGTTCCTCAATATTCGATCCTCCATTATATCATTGAAGGAATGGCGCAAAAAGCGCGACAAATATCTGGCCAACCGACGAAGAAGCTGGGACAAAACGAGAACGAAAGGCACTCGGCCGCAAAAAACTCTTGTGAACACTTCTCGAAGAGGGAAGGGTTTATTTTGCCAAGTTGTACGGATTTTGTTGCGATTTCGTCTCGTCTCGTATTGTATATTAAATCAAGCTTGTCCAATTGTTTCTTCGTCTTTTTCAGATCGCTTGTTTCCGTCCCGTATTTTTTAATCGCTTGGTATTCGATGGTTGGTATCGAGATTTCGTAAGAGTTTTCTGTTTTATTAAGTTGGTGGACGTGAGATGTACCGTGTGAGGAGGCTTTATCTCGGGATATACCTGTTTCCAGCTGTTGTAAATTAATGATGTAGAAGTAGCTCAAGGATATGGTGTAGACGCACGATGATGAAATCGTGGAGTAAAGTGTTCCATGAATATCGTTAGGTTGGGATGATTTTATTGTCGAGATCGTTAATTAATGTAATAAATAGAGGTAGATTTGTAGCGTTGTTTCCTTGACTATTTTATTTATGCGAACAATCAATTTCTCGTTATTCAATAATTTAGCGAGTTAATAAAATTGATTTGACGTTTGAGGTTTGATTAATCTAACCTTCGAGTTTCTAGTATGAATTCGAGAAAACTATGACATTGCGATTGTGATGCCGTACGCATGGAAGGTAGGGTAATGAATAATGACTTTCAGACGACTCGGCATTTTTAGACTCGTTCAACAGACAGCTACCTGTAACGACAGACCACAAGAATATGTACACGTTGCATCAGCAGCTCATCTTCTGGTAACATGATCTAACGTGAAACGGTGTACGAGATTAATAAACGACCATAAACAACGACACAAAACACATAGTATACGTCGAATTTCTAAACTAGAAACCGAGATTCGATTTTTATTTCATTGTCACGATCGATGCTTAATGTAATTTCTTTTCGCCGCAATAGCCACACGAACCTTTCGATTCGGAATAGTGCGTCTTTTAATACAGGACACGCGTATAATATAAAGCGAGCTTTAACCTAGAAACCGTAATTCAATTTTTATTTTATGTATGAACCTGTCTCACATAATCGACACGTTGCGTAATTTCGATCAATTTCTATTTCAAATCTTCTCGATGATATACGCAACGATGACACGAATCTTCTAATTCGGAAACATATCTTTTACATCGAGCGTCAAAATACATACGCAAATCGTGATTCGACACTTGTCCCATTCGAGCGTTCGAATCTGTCTAGAAAATTAGTTCAAAATATTCGTAAATTTGTTCTCACGTAGAAAATAACGACGTGAATTTTTCGATTCAGAATAGAACGCTTATAATCCGATGTTGATTCTATTTCGAGAATTCAATCTGTCCTACGTACTCATCGCTCGATATAACGACAATTAATTTCGCATATGATTCGACGTATATTCGACTAGAGAATCCAGTCTGTCCTATAGTCGGCACTTGATACAATTCCAATTGATTCTAACCTAAGCCACGTAAATCTTCCCAATAAGCAACAACGACACGAATCTTGCAATTCCACCAAAGACCGCAAATACACCCTAATCTATCGATCCTCCAGTTCGTAGCACACAATTATCCGGCCAATAAACGCACCTATCGAATACCTTGGAAATCGACAAATTCACTTTCGTAGCGAGTGGCAGGGGACAGAGAAGCATTCGGTCGGTGGATGCTCGGGGGATCACGATTTACAGGCGAGTCGTTCGCGGTATTCGAATAAATTTGCCGGGGCTATAGCCCGGTTCCGGTTACGCGGAGCAAGCGAGAGCGAGAGAGGCAAATAAATTTCCGGGATCGACGACGTCGCGACGCGACTCGAAGGAAAATCGAGGCAGGGGCTAATTGTGGCCGGCAGGGGGAGGGGTGGGATGGTTTTGTCGTGGCAGTACCAGCTGGAAAATCCTCGTCCGCATTCCACGTGGACGGACGCGTCCACGACGAAGAACGACCGGAAGCCCATTGACCGATGCCGGAATGTAATTTCGTCTTGGCTGAAATTCTGCCGCGAGACGTGGCTCGCCTTATTGGCCTTTATGCGGCGTGCCGACTGCTGCTGCACCTATAAAACTCGCTCCAGACCATTATTGCGAGCCCCCGCCACCTAGACACCATCCTCCGATCCGCAGAACCTACGACGAGATTCTGTTTCTCTTGGCAGACGCGTACGAGGACGCGGAGAAAATAGAAGGCGGGAGGAAGACGAAAAAAGAAAAGAAAAAAAAAAAATGAGGAAGACGAGAATTTGAGGGATGGTTTATGAGAACTTCTGGAACGTTTGCCTGCCTCCGGCTGGATATTGAAACTTTATTACCGATATATAGACAGTCGCAGGTGTTCAAAGGGAAGGATTAAAGAGCTGTTTTATTAATAAGGGTTCGTCGTGGATTGCAATTTGTTGCGAGGAATTATAGGTGCATCGTATTCCGTTATTCAAGATTACGCGCAGGTAGGTATAATGATCCAATTAGGACGTACAAGATATCTCGTTTAACTGTATCACTTGGATCGTCTTTTATTTCCGGCATTTTCTACTATGCGTTACGGTAAATTCTTACGCTTGGTTAGAACATTTTTACACGTGATAGTGTTTAGTGCGTATTAAGAGACCTCACGGCATCGTTTAGTCGAGTATCGCCGCTTTTATTGCTGTTTGATAGTGGCTCTTAACGTGAACTCGGTAATTTATCTATTCGTAGTATAAAATAAAGTTGCCGATGAACGTCTGTTTATTCGGGTTAATCCCGAGGATCGCTGCACAGATTTTGATGCGGTTTTCACCATTTTAAAGACGATCTAGACGTGGGAGACATTAAGTTATGAGGAAAGGAAGCAAGAGTCGAAGATATGAATTCTTCGCTGCGATCACGTTTTATAATCTCACCCTCCTCTCTCTTTTCGGCGTGCGGCGTGTCAGACGTTCGACGACATCGATGTGTGACGATATCGGTTTTAGGTTTCACGAATTACAGGACGTTTACCAATAGGAAATCACAAATTCGTCGGTCGTATTATTAAAGAAAAATTACGTATATAAGATCCCAAGCAAAGACCGGATTTATCAGCTAGTTATTAAACCTCTTTGCTTTATGATTTTTCCTGATCTTTATCTTTCTATATCTAACAGAAGATACTCGAATGATTTGTAGAGTTTGTATTCGATACACGGTAGCCTTGGAATTTGGAATTACGATCTTAATTACAATCCCATAGAAAGATTAAAGGCAAACCTCGATGCAAGAGCAGCTTCTCTTCCATGGTTTTGATCCTTAATCACTCAACGTTCATATTTCTCTTGTAGCGTAGCGTGTTCTCGATATCTCCTCTCCTACCTGTAATTGTGAACCAAACCGATATTTTGTTATAATAATTTCGCATTATAAATCATTCCTTACTGCGCTACTTGCCAATTTGCAGTTCTTTTATTCTAAATCCTTCCCTCGAATCACAATGCATAATTTTCCTAATGACTGAAGATTCAGTATCTGAAATACGGACAACCGTTGCTTCTAGAATCAACTAAAAAGACGAATATTCCACGACTAAGATCGTCAGCATCGATTTATCGAAATACAGAATACTAACTGCGGAAACCGCTCGGTTACAGAAGACGGCCGAGTCAAATATCGATATCGGATGTGTTTTTTTCCAAGTTAATAATCAACAATCGCAAAAAGATATCCACTTCCGTGGCCCATGCTCCATTCCGCAACCGGATACGGACGCGTGCATGCACTCGAGCATCGGTGTCGAGCCATGGAAACGAGTTTTCTGCGCGTTGAATTTCAGGGTGAATCAAGAGCGACGACCCTCGACGACGACCTTTTAAGCGGCGTGCACAAGCGTGGTGGCGGTGGCGCGCACGGTTGTTTGGCCGCGTCGTCTGGTCGTATCAGCAGGATGGTCGGGTAGGAGGGGCGATGACGGGCCACGATGATGATGACTTTGATTCGCAAACACGCACCCCAATTACACCGGGGCTCGGCTGCTATCCGCGGTCCGACGTTCGATCGCCTAGCTGACCGTGCATTAGCTGCACCAACAATGCATTATTCAGTGCATACACGTTCTGTTGACGTATTTGCCTGTTTCGTAATATGATTGCCGCGATATTATTCCCTGTGTACGTATACTATCCACCGTGTTCCATCTACAGACGGTTAACTTGCCGTTTTACAACGATTCCGCCGGCAAATATTAATCCGACCGTCTATCGTTGACCTGCCACTTGGATTTCGCCCGGTTGCACGAACGTTTTGAGTTTACGGACGAGCATTCGATTAACTATCGATGCCGCGAGATCGGAATTCCATACGAAAAATAGGTACACGATTTTCTTGATTTTCCGATGCCGGTGTTATTTAGTGCGTAAGAGGACGTGTTTTAATGTAACGCGGTTAAAAATAGGAACAGATCGTTCGATTCAAAGACACGTGACTTTTGGCAAGAAATAGCAGATCCATGAAGTTTTGCGAACAATCTACGTACGATAACTGATAGGTATGATACGAATCTTTTTCAAAGTCGTAGTTTTGGAAAACGTCCGATAATCAAATTTAATAGAAAGACGGTTTTAGTAATACGTGTGTAATCGGCTGACAAAGTATTCGATTTTAAAGTTACTCTCATATGAGAAACAAAAGAAATGATTGATACGTCTGCCTTGTGGTCTTCATGTAGGAACCGGTTATTACAATGATCGTTAATTTGTCTTGTTATTACGTTGTGTAAGTAAAATCGAAGAGAAAATCAAAGGTATATATAATAATGGCTATAAGAGAAATCTCGGTCTTTGTTGCACATACATCGTGCTTGATACTACATGTAATTACAATCTTTGTACCAATACCTCGTGAGCTTTGTCCTACCCTAGTTCCATTATTACGTTATCCATCATTTTTTATTCTTCGAGTAATCATACGGACAAAATATTTCTCTGACAACCGCAGAATCGTACCGTTCGTCGTACACACTCGTTAATACTTTTCCTCCTATTATGACATAATCGCGAAAACGACTCTTTTATCAAAGATATTTTTTCCAGCATCGTGCTCCTAAATAATCACGATACTTATTATTACAGCACTCAGAAATCCTTTCGATAACATTCACGCGGCTTTCTCGAATCTATTCCAAAAAGATAGAGTTGTCAAAATGATTGGTCCAAAACGGTTGGCAATTTCGTTACGGGAACTTGTATAAATTCGCGATACGTTCTACGAATTTTTATTGGCAACATTTAAGCGACTTTTTATATTCCTTTCTCGCGTATCTCCGTTATATCCAATATATCTCCATTTCGACTTCTTTTTCATACGTATCGTATTTCTACTATCAAGCGATCAAACGCCGAGAAAGATTCGATTAGCTTTTTCGGTGGCGCGATTCGATAGGTTTGCGAACCGTGAGAAAACGATCGACGAAACGGATTGGACGCCGCACCGCTTGAAAACGATCACTGACAGAATTTCTATAACGCGGCCCGTGCGGTGAAAGAGCGAGCGCGAACGATTCGCGTTTCGCACGTATCCGATCCGTGACCGTCCTACCGATGCACATGCCTCTATTGTATTTTTGCTGCATGTGCCATTTAGCTTGCTATTCTTGGCTGAACTTCCGCGTACCTGCCTCGATTGACACGGCAGAGACGAGCAGCGTGTCTCCTGTCCGCCGATCGCGGACGATAGCTAGTAAGTAGACGAATCGACGACCTGTTCGCGTTTCTTGCCAGCGTCAATTAGATGCTCGTTGCTCACAGACGTCGTGGCGATCAGACATCGACCATATCGATGGAGTTTCTGTCGATCGTGAAGGCGAAAGAAGGATTTTTAGAGGCAATGGTCAATTAAGAGATTGAAATGGTAAATGACGTAGGTTATATCGGATTAAATAACGTTATATAATTTTAAATATATTATTCTTACACCATTTAAATATTCGGCGTTGTATTTACATTATGTTTTCACTGCGAACGTTGTTATTTGGTCTTTTTCAATTATACTCGAAAATTGGAAATGTTCGTTCATATACCGACATCGTATTATCGTATCGCTGCTATTTGTCTATAGACTTTTTATTTATCCATCGCTACACATGTTTACTATACGTGTATACGCAATTCATAGTCATGTCTATGATATCTCCAGTGCAGTAGATTTTACATAATCTGTCAGTATCCTGTATACGTAATAGAAAAGATATAAATTTGTAAGATATAATATTGAGTATAAAATCTACCATTTCCGAGTATCCTATTGTTTTACCGTCAACTAGCTAGATGTGGAAATGGCCATGTGAAACAGCGGCCGCTACAATTGAAACGAATAAACCGGAACCGCCAGAGAAAAGAAATCGAGACATGAAAATTGCAAATCGTCCACCATTGAGCGAAACCCCGCGTGGCCGTAGCTTTCTCCCGGTCAAAACGCATCGATGGTTTAATGCGATTCGAAATCCAATTGCCTTTATCGGGGCTTGCGATCGAGTGCCCAATAGTTTGTTCGAGTTTTCATTTTCCCCGTAATTACTTTAGAGCGTTCATAGGCGGAACGAAAAGCATCGAGAAAGGGGTGGTGAAGAGAAAGAGAGAGGGAGAATAATGGGTGAAAGGTGGAAATATCGGGGAAATTCCATGGGGAGAGGCGAGTACGTTGTGGATGATATGACATTCCCGCGAGCAAGCGCAAATCTGTCGCGATACAAGCAAACAAATGCAAAAAAGCGCGGCCGGAAATACGCAGGCCGATGCGACGGGCGCATCGAGGTCCGGCCCGGCCACAAATATTTGCGTTTCAGAGTGCTGTCCGTGGTAATAACAAAGGAAAATAGAGCGTGGAACGGACTCCCAAGTTCGCGCTGGTTGTGCATTCGCGTGACACGCCGAGAATACGCCCTTCCGATTAAACCCGGCCACGCTTCTACCAGTTTTTAACGTTGTACAACAACACGCCACGCGATTACGAACTGGCCGCGCCGATCCATTCCACGCGACACACCAAGAAAACCCGACTATATCGCCTACTTTTCGTGGAAAGGAAATTCGGTAGAGGATTTCTACTCTTTTGTATTTGCTTCGATTTTCTACTTGGTACATGGGTACATTTAGAAATTAGAAAGTTAGAAAGACTAGAGTAACGGACAGTGAATAGAGAGTTAGGTGTTTCTCATGGTGTTGGAAATTTTGCGTGGGAGATTTTTGTGATTTTGTTCGGACTCGATCTACCGCGCCTTGCGTAAGCTTCTCGGAAGCCGAACCGACGATCGTCGACTGTTTCATCGCACAAGTATATACGTAATTAATATTCTATTTTCAAGAAACGAGAGAACCAAATCGATCAACTACGTCTTCTAAAAGTTTCTTAATTTTACTTCCAGAGTAGACGTACGATTGACGTCTTATTGGGTCGGAGATGATTTAGAGGACAACGTTTAACGTAATCACAGCATTCGAACGATGTCTCTAGTGCCTGGCTGTAATTTCCATTCGTTCCAAGTAAATCTCACCCTCGTACAAACGAAACGAATAGAAAATGATAATCACGATAATCAATCTAATTTTCCGCAAAAGTGAATCTTGTCTCTCTCTCTCTCTCTCTCTCTCTCTAAACCCCTTTGTTCGCTCTCGCTGACTATTCGAAAGCAGCAAAAGAACGATTCTCTATGGTCGTTAATGCGTATCCCGAAGCTCGGGGCTTCTCTATTCCCGACATTCGTAGCGGCGTCCGTGCGCGGTCGATTTAAATTAATAAAGCTAATCGAGCCATAATCTATCGAACAGAGAGAGCGCCTAAAGCAGCAGACGGAGTTCGCCGGTCCATTGTTGATCGCACGTTCAAAATATGCAAATGAACGGGGGATGAAAGCGTCCCGACGCGCTGTTTGGTCGTCATCGCTCAGTTGCGCGACGCCACCTACACCGTTTTCCCTTTTAACCGTGTATGCGTGTATGTGCGTGCGTGTATTCGCGTGGACACGCCAGTGATAATGAAAATACCGCGATGCCAGCGGGCTCGGCGATCATTACGGTCATCAGCGGGATGACCGGCTCGATAGTCGATCAATTAAATAACCCTGGTCGAGGTACGAGCGAAATCGATGCGAAGCCAGACTGACCGACGCAATCCGGCTTCGAGTCCATAAGCGAGTTCTATGGTATTGGGAAATATTTTGCTCTCGTCGATGGGATAATGGGGAGTAGAGTTGTTTGCCAGATATTAGCATAGACGAGCTATAGAATAGACTTGTCGTCGCGTACGACTTGTGTCATATGTAGTCTGCGGGTATTTATGCAAATTTATATTTTTATAGACAGAGCAAAGATATGGAAATTAAGCAGAACGTCTCAGTTACTATGTATTGGTAAGAGAAGCACGAGTACTCTACTTCGAATGCTTTAAATATCTTTGTATATTACGTGAATTTAAATTTTCTCGGGATGCATAAGAATCTATAGATTACGGTAAAATCCGAGTACCACGGAACGCTCGAAACATTGTTCTAGATGGATCTGTACGTTATCCTCGCGCGCGACTAATTCCATCGAAAAGTAACAGACAAAAGCATTGCGCTGTAAGAAAGTTTCGTTGCGTGGTATCGTTGACCTAAATCGATCATTGATTGCCATTTCGACGAAATTTATTCGTACAATTAGTTCGAGCCGCCGATAATATTCTTAATACTTGATTCAAAGCGGCCGATCCGAGTCTCTTACGAAAACGTTTTCTTATTAACATCCAAGACTAAAAGGTAGTCGCACTTACTTCGAGATAGATCCACATGTTTATTAAAATCCGGTCAAAGTAACAAGTTCCATTTCGCGGTAATACGGTTCTCATCCGGTTCGAAAGTGCTCAAGCTCCGCCTTTCTTCCTCGTTAAAGTAGTTTTTTCTATCAGCCAGTGTATACCAATGATGATACTCTTTTAGACCGGCAGTTTTTACACGCAATTTGTGCCCATCGGGGTAAAATAATCCTCGCGCGCGAACACGATCAAACGACGAAGCTACACACTGTATCCGCGGGTTTGCTTGATTTTTATTTAACGACTGGTTGCGAAACGGTGTTGAGCGACGATAAATTACCAAGCTGAACGGCCGAGCTTCCAGTAAATAATGCTTCCTCGAACGGTTTCCATTACGGCTGGCGCGAGCGAGCGAGCGAGCGAGCGAGCGCGCGAGCACAAACGGCGTGTACTTTTTCGGTGTAAATTATTACACTCTCCCGAAGCCATCGGGGATCCTAGACCATCGAGCCTTCGATTGTAAAAACGGGCAATAAGGGGCCGGCCACAACTATCGCTCGTTTCTATGCAACTTCTTCGGCATTACCTTGAAATACGAGCGAACGGAGAAGCAAGCCGGAGCCGTGTTGCAACCGCGATTGTAACGGGCCACGTGGCCTCCTCGTCGTAAATATTACGCCCGGTAGGCAAACGGTCCGCGCCTTCCTTCCGCGAATTCGACCAGAGAGCAAACCTCAAATCGTCGTAACCGCGAATTCGTGGTCTGACCATCGCGTCCATTTCTACTTTTTCCATTGCCTTTTCTTACGCTCTTGCGATACTGCCTAGGTAAATGTCAGGTTGCGCGCGTTACAACTGCGATTCGACCGGCCAACAATCCGGCGAATTAATTAGACCGCGGATACCTATGCAAAGTCGTATCTTTTCGAATATAGTTAGGAAAATTGATCTATCGCGACGACCGCTGTTATTTTGTATACCTATATATATATATATATACATTTTTATTGCGTACTATGTCGATCGTTGCCCTTTCAAATTTCACACGAATACCATAAAAATCCACGATGTAGTTCTAACCGTGAATTCGTGGTCTGGCCATTGTATCTGTATTGTCGTTTCTACTTGATCTTTTTCTTAATGCTTTGTTAATACGCATGGGTAAATGGTTAGGTCGGCGTTACGTGGAAGGCCAATTGAGCTGGTTCGAACGGGATAATTAGACTTGTTCGATAGCTATTCGAATATACGAGCTTCTATGATACACGTTTTATCGCGATAGTAAATTAACCCGGAGATTTACGGTCCTGATGTTTATCGCCGTATTATCTGTATTGAATATCGTGTATTTCATTTCGGTATTCGTAGACGCGGCTAGCAACGAATCGAGTATCAATAATATCCATCGAATAAATTACAACGCCAATGGATTCTCTAGAGACACCGATGAGCAATAAAACGTACGATTCCTTTTCACACGATAGAAATTTTCATCAAAATTTGCACGTTTCTGTAAGATTGCAAGAGACTAATCGGTAGAACCGCATCTCCAATTTCCACGTGTTTTCAAATCACCTGAAACCATATCACCGTTCGCCCTCTGAGCGGGCTCACCAGTCCATTTCCTTAAAAATCTAAAAAGAGTGAAATTTCCTCGAGGTAATCGTCCCGGTAGGAAATCACCGGACCTGGAACACGGTTATCGTGTTGACGATCGTGATCCATTCGGCCGTTCGAGGGGCGTTTATCGCGATCGTCGACTTCCCAGCGACGCGTCACCGCGCAGGATATAGGCGCAATTACCAGCGCGGATGGGGACCTATCTAGACGACGAAGATGGCCAATTCGCGGAGAAGGGGGAGAAAAAGCGTCCGCGAAAATCGCCTTGCATCGTGTTCTGGATGCTTCATCTGCTGCCAGCTACTCGCGTTTCTTCCTCGAGCAGTCTTCTCCCGACCGTAGCTTTATTGGGCTAATTTAAATAACGACATGGAAGGGGTGCCATCTCGTCACTCCGCCCCTTTCTCCGACTTTCCACGGCCCGGCTTTCTATTCGACGGGCCGAATATCTCGTCGCTTCTTTTTCCTCCTCGTCGTCTTTTGCCAGCCCGCAGTAGTCGCGATGACTGAAGGATTTACGGTCTTTTATTGCGCCGAGCGTTCATCTCGAGCGAATGCAAATTAAGATCTCGCTGCCCTCCGCGCTCGTAGACACGTACCCGCGGCTGCAGTGCATCGCCAACCGGGAGAAAAGGAGCTTTTGTCTTCGGGCTTCTGGCCCGTTCCGACGTCTACAATGCTCGCCTTTGTGGCGGTTTGTTACCGAGATGTTGCTCCTCTCTATCCTTCGCCTCTCGTGTTCGTTCATCTTTCGTGGCTGATTTTTACCCACGCGTTGTTGGCATTTTCTCTTCGGTAATTTTCAACCACTGAATAAGTTGTTTAAATTTCTTAATCCCCTGTTATTTATCGCACAGTCTGTTTCGCGATTGCTTAATCCCTATTCGCCCTTCTTGTCAATTTCACACGTCGAATAGAACACTTGTAGGAAGTTTTATTCGCGTATTTTCGAAAAAATTTCCAATCTCGTATCTTTCTCTTTTTATCGTACATCGATCGTTTACATCGATGCAAAGGGTAAATTAATTTTAAGGAAATGCACAGTTCCCGAAGGAAGTGCTCGATATGAAAAAATTTCCACGTTAAAAAGCGACCGAAACTTTCTATTGGATCTCCCCGATAGTAACGCAAGAGTTAATCCATCAAGAATGAAAAATGATATTGGAAATTCTTCTCGAGCCTCTGCTGGCGGAACGGCTACCAGTCTCGGTAAAATACGCCCGAGGAAGCAACGGTGCAACGTTTCTACGTTTCTGCGAGATACACCGGCGGCAACGCGAATAATTCACCTGCAATTTTAGGCTCGACCGAGCCGCGTAATAAACCAGTTTATACGCGTATTAAAGCCGTGCTTTTTCGCCGGTAGACTGCAAGAATCGCAATATGATAATTGCTGGAAACCAGCGTGCACGCGCGCGCCTTTACCCGACTAGCCTACTTTCTAATTCCGCGCCGCGTAACACGCAGAAGCCGTGAACTTTACTCCTGTACTCGTTCCTCCTTTTCTCCAGATCTTCTTCATAAATCTTTATTTTGTAACTGTCGCAATGGACGCGCCATTTTATTAGAAAGTTAGAAGCATAATTATCCTCTCAACGAAGTCTGCGACCGCGATATTTCAAAATTTTCCCAAACTTTCCGCGTAAAAATATCCGAAATATTTTCGTCGGAATTGTAAAGTTTAAAGTTGAATTAAAGATTAAAATTAGAATTTATCGCGATGTGAAAGAAACGTATGGTTCGCGCATATATTACGTTGTCCCGAAAGTTTCTTTCCTTTTGTAAGGAAATAATAGATGCGCAACCTTTTTTCGTTTTATATTATTTTATCGAATCTTTTTTGTTCTATTTCTATTATTACGATCATACGTGATTCGACAAAGATAATATAAAACAGAGAATGTGGTGCATCCGTTATTTCCTTACAAAACGAAAGAAACTTTTAGGACAACCTAATATCTCCTTCGATCGAATGGTCGAGGAAGCAAAGAAATTTTGTTGAAGTAGAATTTCCTTGCCATAACGTTGCATCTTACATTTTCGGGACAATGAAGCGAGAAATATGTGCGATAAACAGAAAGAAGTAAAAGAAAATGAACGACAGTTCTTCGTTAGAGAAACACGATTTCTTATTAATCTTAAACCGTTTGGCTTTGACGCGGAGCATATTTCTAATCTAAAACTCGGTGGTAGGAGGAAAATTGCAGAATTGTTGTGACGATGTGAGATCAAAGGGCAAGACTCAGAGGCGTTGCGTTAAGGAGAAATTGCAGGTTAAAAATGTAGAAAGCCGCCGGAAACTTGACGGTTGAAAGGCCGTGAACCGGACTGGGGGCAAGATTCGTGTGGATTAAAAAATCGTGGCAGAGAAGGATTGAAGCTTCTCCGGAAAGAGACAAGAAAGATGATTTTCAAAGAGAGGAAGAAACTCTGAAGATGTTTAAAGAAGATTGCAAAGTTCCTCGGAAAGCAGATGTTCAAACGTTGGCAGAAGTTTAAAACGAGAGGCAAGGACTCAAAAAAAGGGACCCTCCAGACAGGTTGCAGATTAAAGAATCTTTAACCACAGGGTGAAAATAGTAGAACACGGTGTCAAGGTTGAAATTCTTTGAATAGAATAAAAGAAATAGAAAATCCTAGATGAACGAATCTCTGCGATATCTGAAAAGTTCAGACCACGCAGAAACCACCCGCATCGAGGCAAACAAAGGAGAAGAAAACAGGGCGCGCAGAAGCAATCTAACCGCAAGCGAAGCGTAAAAAGCCGTCGCATCGTTTCGATTTCATCAGAAGCAGCCTCTAGGTTGCCGCAGAAATTGTCCGTAATTACGGTGTCCACGCGCATGACAATCATAATGTATGCATCACGGTCTTTTCTTTTTCCGTGACGCGTTCGTCATATGTTCCTGTTCGATTCGCGAACTATACGCCATATGACAAGGTACCGACGTAATGCAATAATATATGTATGTATTACCTGTACGGTGTCCAGGCTGGTCACGAGCCCGACCCTATATTTTCCAAAGGAATGTGCGTTTCCCCGGTGGCACGTGGCCGTCGATTGATCAGTCGTTGCATATGGACGAAAGGATTGGCTAGGAAAATTAAATGCAACTGTCGAAGCTAAATGTGGCGGGGCGAAGAGAAAGGAGAGAGAGCGAGCGAGCGAGAGAGAGAGAGAGAGAGAGAGGTAATTTCTAGTTCTGACCGCGGCTCTGTCAACGATCACGTCAGTTTGCTGGGTTTCCGAGGGTCCGGTTAAACGCATCATACGGCTTCGAGGATAAATACTGGCGCTGCACGCGGAAAAGGGGTGTCACGATTGGGGATCGAAACGAATGTGTCATCCGGATCGTGCTCGAAAGCTTCCGAGGGATTCCCGACGCTGACCGATCGCTCTTCATGCCTGGATAATCCCGAAGGTTGAAACGGGGTAGAAACTCGGGGCTGGACGCGTGCATGTCGTGCGGCCGGAGCCTCGATTAATGCGTTTCCCTCCGCTCCCGTTGTAATTCCTCGCGACTTAAACTCGTCAAACATCGGACGCTGTTTAATTAACGGGTTATCGGAGAACCGGCCTCTCGTACGGAGAGATAGTTTTCGAGGTGATATGGATTTCCGAGGATGGTTTAATGAAGGACGATGTTTCAACAGCGCATGGTGGGTGAAGAACGTTATTCGTTGATGAAGCGCGATCATGCATAAATATTTTAACTGTGACACACCTTTTGGGCTATTTTGGTCAGTCGTGTTCTGCCATGGTTAATAAATTTTGTTTACGCTCGATCGAAGGATAGTAAAGTTGTGTCAAGAAAGACGCGAAAAGATCATTTTAATTATACGGGCAAGATTTCCTTAATTTAAATATTTTCCAGCTATATAACCCGAAGAAATGCGCATTACTTTTCTCTAAATGCCATTGAAAATTACCTGTCAAAAATATTTGGTTTTAGTATCCAGTACAATGTTGCGACAAGATTTTGTGTGTCGTACGCTTTCCATGAATAAAGTACTCGAAAAGGCAGAATATCCGAAGAGATACACGCGCGTGAAAGAAACGAACGCGACAGTACGCTTACAAAAGGTCGAACGTCTTCTTCGTTAAAACGAGAAGAACGTTGAGAGATAAAAATTCGAGATCCCTAGCAAGACCAATGTACACCGATATCTTCATTTCAAACAGACGAAGAATCAAAAATCGTTGTCTCCGTCACGATACCAATCACTCTAAAGGTAAAAGTTTGATGACAAACGAAAATTCTATTCTAAGACGTAGCATCGCCGGAAACCATCTTCCGCAATTTCCCGCAAACCCTATAACCACCTAACAATTCTGATCAATTGACGACTAGCACTCCCGCTATGACAACGAAACGCGATCCAAGAGAGAAGTAACGTTATTTGGAAATCGTAAAGTCCGCGGACGTCGCCCTCGAGCGTGCAATTATCGCGATCATTGTGGAATTGATAGGCGAGCGCGTGTCGTGCGACGCGCGGAGGCACGTAATTAACGGGGCCCGTTTCTTGCGAAACGCGGGACGATCCGGCGAGGCGGGAACGAGCGTAAGAAGGTGGAAGTTACGAGTGTTGCACGCTGAAACGGTTCCAGGGAATTCATTGGTTCGCCGTCCAGTGTGCTAATGGTTTCAATCCCGAGCACGAGGATTATTACGCGTAGGTAGCCGGGGAAAGAGCGTCGTGTTGCGGCAACGATCATCGCAGATCGGACGTTAACCAGCGACGATTAACGTCGCAACGGGGCGTGCGCGCCATCACGCCTCCTCTGCAGAAGATTCGAAACGAACGACGATTGCGTTTGTCTTTGTGGAACAACGAACAGGGACGAAGGAAACGCAGTCGCAGTCGCAGATACCATGATTTTCCATGAATAATTTTGATAATTAATTCTTTCGATCGCGATGGTATAATCTTTTTAGCGCTTCTTCTGTTTCACAATTATCGTACGATGTATAACGACATGTTTTACACGAGTAGCGTCGAGACGTTTCTTGGCTTCGGCATTTCGAAGCGATTAAAGCAAGTTTATTATTCGTTAACGAAGGTTTGCTATTCGTTTAGGATATTAACGAGACGGGAAATTGTCGTAAAACCGAGAGGAATCGTTTCGTTCAAAGCACTAATGCGTTGATTAAATTTTCTTCGGTACTATTTAACATGGTTCGACGTCTGATTTATGAGGTATACCACGTAATACACGCTTTGTATAATGCACTATGTGCGCGATCAAATAATAACATCGTACGCATCGTATTAACTATATCATTAAGCGCGATCTCTATCGCTAACATGTTAAATTTAATGCGCAGATACGTGCGTTTGATGAACGCCGATTCGATTGTGAAAAGTTGCACGGTGACTTCGTATTCATCAAACCACCGATTAAAACCTCATCAACTTATCGATTTGCCCGGTGGTTAACCCTTCCAGTCTGGCCAAACATAACAGAGAAACCGGTAAGTTAAATCGTTAATTTATATTCATTAGATACAAATTGAATATTGGGTTATACCGTGATGGGGTGGAACAAACCGCCCAAGGTTGACCTACCCGCTATCGTTTGCACGGACCATCGCGGACCATCGCGTGAAATTTTGCCACGATCGACGACTAGCCTCGTCGAGCTGACGAACAGACCGTGTCGCGACGATAATGCGTTTCACCGACACCGGGGTTGTCCGTTTATCGGTAATGCGACATCTAAATTGCCACGATAATATAGTGGAGAGAATCTGGTGGAGTTGGCCGAGGAGACATTGCAGATTCGTTTCGACAGCCGATGCTTATCATCGGACAACTTTCGGATAGTTCGGAACGATCGAGCGTTTGTCTCTGTCCCGAGTTGGTCGACGTTTCGCGGCTGTCCCTCGGGAATACGGAAAAATAAAAAACGACACGTCGATATGGCTCGTCTTTTATCGTAACGATTTACTCTTTATGTTCTTTGCAGAAAAAAAGTTATATTCGTGCATTAGATAGTCGTATGAATCATAATAACGATAAGTATGACGATATGACGTAATCAGATACGTTTTTACGAAGCAATACACGGTGAACGATAGACGAAGCAATTTCACTAAATTTGTCGAGGCGCGGCATTTAGAATTCGCTGTGAAACAAAAGTTAAGTTTCATCTTCCGATCGAAACAGTTTCACGACTCGATAACCACCATCCAATTAAATAAAAATGATACACTAAAAAAGACATCCCATAGCGCTCTATAGCTGCAAATTCTTTTTTCTACGAATCTCCTTGGTTCCGTACCTGTCACAGACGTCGAAACCAGAAACCACAAAGTAATTGCAAACGATATGGCAAAAGTCATTATACGTTCCACCAATCCCTAACCAACAAAAAGTCCCTGATATCATCCCTCTTTCGGCAATCCAATGTCATAAACTCATGTCATAACTAAATGTCATAAACTCCAATATCGTAAAATAGTATCCAATCTGAGACCAAGAGAATCAACTCGGCAAAGAGACACGCGAGAGAAGAGCAACCAAGTTGCATACTTGCAAACAGCTCGAGCCAGGAACTTGGACGACGAAGGTGGTCGACTCAGCGTAAAAACGCTCACGATGCTATCAGCCACTGACCCGAGCATCGCGGTTCGTTTGATTATACCTTGCTTGCAGAGATTGTAGCACTGTTCGTCCCTTTCCCTCCCTCGTAGTGAAAATTACGGCAATATACGCGAGTGCCAAACCCCCTACGCCCCCCCATGAGCGAGGCGGGACCAGCTTTTGTTGCGGTGGCCAGCAAGAAAAGACGTTCTTCACGGGTGAGCATAGGTTGCCGGATAATTTCAGCCCTGTTGTATCGTGCGTACGACTCGTGGGCGTGCGTCACCCTGGCAAGGAGCCACGCGAAGAAGAGACACGCTCGTCCTGGTCGCGTGTGCCCATGCGTGCGGTGCAACGTGTTATGAAACGCGAAACGTCACTGCCCTCACGGACTACCTTGCTAATGAGAGGTTCTTCCGTCTCCTCGTAGCTCTTCGTCCTCGCCTACTTCTCCATTTGCCTCGATCTTCCTTAGTCCCAGGTACTGTTTTACTCTGTTCCTCGTCGTCTCGGTCACGCACCGATGCGTCGTGTCGCGAACTTCGGCGAACACGACAGCCACTTCGTGGAACCACGCGTGTAGAGATCGTTCGGGGTGCAAATTGGATCGAGAGATCGACGATTAACTCTGCTACTGATCCTCGAATACTTTGCGTCTCGATCTTGCTTCCGAGAAAAGAATTTTTCCAGTTCTTGAATCGTATCTTTGATATTACATCGAAAAGAGCAAGTAAGCGTATCAATAACGATTCTTCTATATTTTCTTCGAACCTCGCTTTTGTATTATCCTCCGTGCGTTCGGTCGAAAGTGACTACTCAAAGGAGGCAAAGAACGAAGGTTCGAGGAACCTTCTTCCGCGTAATATCTGTCTTTGGATATTCGTTAAACGATTTGCTAGACGTTTCGTTTTATCGAAGAGCGTGGCTGTGGTTATAGAGAAAGTGTTTAGAGAAGAATTTGGAAGAATCCTACAGTGTCTGGTAATCGGGACTGGATAATGAGCGTGGTACTCGTATTATTTCTCCTGGGAATGAACGCTAAATTCCTGTTTCCTGGTTTTCCAAAGAACAGAAGGAAGCGATACTTCAAAGAATCCTTCAGTGCCTTTGGCGAAGGCAATGCCCTTTTGTTCTGGTTTTGTTCCATTCAGCAAGGGTCGATGAAAGGATTGAAAAAAAGGGCCCGACAAAGGTGGTGGGCGTGCACTGGTCGTATCCGCGTCTTCTTTTTCAATAAGACGTAATCAACATTCGTAAACATGCAATCAAAACGAACGCGTCTTGAATCACTTCGCGGTCAATGTCCTCAAGTCTGTCGAAAATCGTGGAACGTGTTCATCCTGATGCATGCAAATCCTCGAGACCCTTGGATTCTTCCCTTCATATTGTGTAATGTCAACGACCACATTACGCGCAGCAAAGAATCACGTGTTAAATCTCGTGTTAAATTACTCTTGCGATGGCTTTACGATCCGATGCGAAGAATGGAACATTTTTCTGTCATAAAATATGATCACAATGCGAAGGAACTATCAAATCACGCGAAAACGACTATGAAACATTGCCCAGAACTTTTCCTATCCGACACTCGTACAAAATGCAACGTTTAAGACCCACGTTGTCGAAGAACAACTTCATTCACCAGTATATCGCACTGTCTTTTTATTGTTTATATTTCAATTCTCAAAACTATCTTCGACTGTCGAATAAACTTGTGAAAATATAGGTACATCGTCTGACGAACCAAATTTCTCGATCAACGTTCTAAGAAAGATAAATCTATCAAATCCTTTACGAAGAAAGAAAAGAAAAAAGAAAAAGAAAAACACGAAAGCGATCAAAGTCACACAAGAAGAAAGGAAGAAAAACTGCAAGTGTGCGGGCCGTCCCTAAGAGGAAGAACACGAGAGCGGGTCCCTAGATTCTATTTGTATCACCGACAGTTTTCTTTAATCCAGATCCCACACGATCATCCTTTCTAATTAACGTCTGCTGGCTCGGTCGAGAAAAAAGTCTCAGGATCAGCAGACGAAGGGGGGGAAAGGAGCCATCGAGCTCGATAAGGGAGAAAAGCTTTCGTCTCGAACGGTTCGAGAAGGTTTACCCAGGTGGCTGTTCCGACTTCGAAGCGATCCTAATTGAAGGAAAGTTGCAACCATTGCAGAAATGATTAAACTCTTACGAGGCGACCGAGGCCCAGAGAGTGGAAATACGTGCCACTCGGCTTAATGGAGCCACGATGACGTGTCTCCACCTATCTGCTGTAATAATTATCCGGCATTACCGGCCTGATGATACCTGTACTCGTCACGCGTTACCGAACGACACTGTTCTTTACCGTTTTACCCTGCCGCCCTCCCGCCTCTGCAACGTTAATTACAGACGCAACCGGACTTGCAGCTTACCGCGTTCGAAAACGATAAACTGTGCGCATTGCCGACCCACGGACTGTGTCGATTCAATTGGTTTCTCTATGTTTGTTTGTCGCGACGGCAAGTGACGCGACACTTGTCACGAATCAACGAATAAGTACAGGGTAATGGGTAAATTAGGGCGTGACGAGAATAATTATTTGTAAGTGGTGATTCGATAGTTTGGTTGTTCCGACGGTTGAGTTCGAGTGCAGTTGATTCTTTAAGAAGTTGGTGCGATCATATTAAAATTTGTATACCGTATACTTAAGGACAGTTGGTTTCATGTCGGCACTTTGAAGCAAAGTTGCCGTAAAAGTAACGTCAAATTAATTTATACGACTGTCGAATTTTCTGGACAGATTATCCTCGACAAAAGCAGGAAGAATCTAAGACAGGTGAAAGGGATCAAGATCGATCGTTATATCCTCTTCTTCGACTACAAAGTCCTAATTTCATTTGCCATGTTTAATTCGTCAGCATAATAATTTTATTTATTAAAACTGCCCGTTGTAACGTCGTTCATCATCGAATCCAGCTATATCCATATTTTCTACGAAGTTGTCGTTAACAACAAAGCGAAGTGCAGTTCGAAAAGACATACTAAAATACACATATTTCGTCTACCTATAACATCAAAAAAAAAAAATTCCAAAATACCATATCTGTGCACTTAAAAAGATTCCTTTTTTTACAAGAAAACTATATATACCCCACACGTTCGAACTATATCCCGTCTGGAACAGTTATCCGAACGATATCGAAGAGAGAAGTGAGCGAGCGAGAGATAGAAAGAGAGAGAGACAGAGAGAAAGAGAGAGAGTTTTGGATCGACTCACCCTATCATGTTACGATACCAAGTAACGAGATCATCCTTGATCTCGGATCGGCAGGTTTCAGAGAAAAGGCCGGAGGCGTCGTCAAGTAACCAGTTGGCAGCGTCGAAGACGAACGCCCCCACGGGAGGGACGCAATTTCTCCGGATCCGGGGCTGGAAAACGCTACTAATTATAATCGCATTAGGATCGTTGGCGCCGCTACTCAAGTCGAACCGAATCCCCGTCGCTTCGCGTTTCGTACCCGTGAACGATGTTTGCTTTACCAGTTTCCCGTCTCCTCCGCTCTCCTTTCCCTCTCTTTCTCCCTTCTACGTACTAATTATGTATCTCGTGTACCCGTTTAGTTCTCCACCGACGAGCTTCTTGCTTGGATTAACATTGTAATGGTAGCTCGGTCCGTTTGCCAACGTTCGAAGCGAGTATCGCCTCCGGCTAGACGAAATCAGAGAAAATGCAAGTGCAATCGATTACCACGGATACGTAATCGGCGTATGGTTTTGTAGAAAGTGGAACGAACGTGTGGCATAGTAACTACAAATCGTTGTAAACAGTAGAAGGAGAAAAGGTGTCAGCGTGCTTGATCATCTGCTTTTTTAAGGGCGTGCTATGGAACAGGGACAGTTCGTCATCTTTCTTCCTTTAGAGGATGCATTTACAAATTCGCTTTCTAAAGTTTTGAAGCTAGGTATCCTGAAGTTGGGGGAGCCTAGAAAAACACTGTAACTTGCAGGATCTTTTCGTCGTTCTTAGCACGATGTTTATTTTACGTAGAGGATACTCCGTCGTGCATAGAGGAACAACTTTCCGACGCTAACTTAACTGTCCTGGACTTGGACCTGACTCGCGCTATTTCGTTGTCTAAAGCGTCTCAACCTACTTGATCGCCTTTCTGGTGAAATTTTCTGTCTTTTCCGTATTAGCACGTATTAGCACGTATATTTAACGCTTGCCGAAAAATTTTAAGACGTCTCTCATCTGAAACGGACTTACGAAATAACAGAACTTCCAAAAATTGATCTATCCTTGTCCTCCAATTGGCGTGCGCGTGCATCCTCTCTTAACAAGCTTCCTAATCTTCTAATAAAAAAACTATGTGCCTATTTAATGACTTTTTTCTTTATCCATTCTTTTTCGTCAACTTTCTCTACCGACTTCTTTAAAAAATTATTTTTCTCTTATATTCGTCTCACAGAGTTACTTGTACTCCATATTCTGTTGCATCGTTCCCTTATCCCTTATCATAATCCGTCACCGCACCCCAGGCCGCAAATAATCCTCCAGAGGATCGTTCCGATCGTCGGCACCGATTTTATTTCACCTGTATCGATGAAACTCAATCTCGAGCGTTCCCGATCGAAATCGAAGAAGCTCGCGGCTCGATCCTCGAGGCGCTCCGTTTACAGGAGCAACCGAACCGTGTCTTGTTCCCTCCGCGTCGTTAGTGTTTCGCGTGCGCTTTGACCGTGACCACGAAGCGTGGCGGTCGTGCGTGTGTCACTCGATGACTCCTGGCCCTAAGGATCGCTCCGCTACTCCGCCCAGAACGTGCACGCTTCAGCTTTGTTCCCTGTGCAAAACGCTCGGAGTTTCCCTCGCGCGAGGGCCGAAGCTCGCGCTCGCTGCGACCACGTCAACTGCAGACCACTGGCTGCTACCTTGTGTCCCCTTTGCCCTCCTCTCTTTTCGTTTCTCTCTTTGTCTTTAGCCGCAGCTTTAGCGCATTTCGTTGCTGGGACAGGTCAGTGGAACGAGCATTCGTGCCTCACGCCGAGAAAATACTATCGCGGATGCATTCGTCTAATCTCTTTGTTTCGCTGGCGTTTCTGATCAGTGCAAATTCAGATGGTGCAAATTTCGGTTTGTTGGATCCATGAAAAATTGAATCTACAGACACGCGCCAGTTTACTTCGATAGATTAAAAATGTTGCAAACTCTAAACCAAATTACCTAGTCGTTTCGAGAGAAATTTTCATTTTACTTATTCCGTAAAATCCCATTTGATCTCTGTTTGATCGAAATATCTACAGTTCGTTTTAAGACAAATTCCAATCTATTTTCAGATGTTCATCGCCGCTACAGTTTGCATCTAGCATCAAACTGAACGCGATTCTCGCATTCGCGTTTACCTCCCTCGTTGAAAGCATCGTAGAATTAAAATGTAGATAACGTTTGCCACGTTCGTGTTCTCTCGTTAAGAATATTACGATATTCTACGGAATTAGGTCCTTCCAGTGAAACTGTGTCATTACACGTCGAAAACCTTCTTCGTATAGTCCAAACATCCAAACATTCGAACGAGAAGCATCCCACGATCGGATACACTTAAACTCGTCGACTCGCAGCGCGATGTAAGCGGAGCAGCGAGGCACAGGAGAAAATTAGCTGTCGATTTGTGCTCCCGTTCTTACCGCACCCAATGTTTCTCTTTCGCGAGGCCACTACCACTACTTGATGGCTGCCCTTCTCCTCTCTCGCTCTCGCCTTCTTCCTTTTGTTCTTCCACGCTGCTCGCACGTACGACGTATCAGCTGCAGCCGGAGCTTTACAGCGTAGCGGTATTGCTAACAGCTACTGACGATTTATTCAAGAGTGAAAATTAGGGTCGGCTCCCATCTCGGCTTTCGGCCATTACCTCCGACGATTCCAGCCACCGGTCATCATTAGCTAACCACGCTTCCACGCTTCTATCGACGAATTTCACGCGAACCTTCCGTGGATTGGGTTCCCTTGTCTATTCTTGTTTAGCGAAGGTTCGCAGACATTGAGGCATTCAGGGCCTTTGGTCAAGTCAGATTTTTACTGTGGGAACCGATGATTAATCTTCTGCGCTATTCTACTTCGTTGCTTATTAGTCCCTTTACGTTTGACGTTGCATATACGCAACACTATACTTTCACGAATCATCAACTAATTAAATGGCAAATATATCTGGATAAAATTGAATTCGGATAGAAAGATCAGCAGAAATAAGTTTACGCAAAAAAAAAAAGATTTACCACGCAGCCTAAAATTAATTTCTTTTATTGAGTTATCGTCGTAGCGATTATCTCAGTTAATCGCAAGAGAACGTAAACGCGTGTATCGACCGAGAGTTCTCGACTAAATACATCAAAATACGAATTATTCGAAACGCAGGCCAACGAAAAATCCCAAAGCAAACGATCCATCGGCGAAACGTTCGTCGAACGCTCGTACACGCGGTCGTATAACGAGATCGAATTAAAAACGGAGCAGCGAGAGATTAGATCTCAACGAGAAACCTCCTAACCGAGCGGTCGCCTATCATTTAATTTACCATCCAATCCCCTCTGCAAAGTCGCGGCGTTTAACAACCGGTGCATCGACCACAGGGACAGAGACCGTACGACCGTGCCAGCGCAACGAGAAAGAGCAACAAAGAAACGAAAAGGGAACCAGACGCGGGTAGAAGCGGTAGCAACGACCAACGAGAAAGACGACTGCTGCAACATTTACCGTCGACTTCTATCCTTCAGGGGTGGATGACTCGAGAGGTCGCCTCCTCTTCGTGGGCCTCGACACACAACTACTGTTCGCCACATGGCCTCCTCTCTTCGCTTCTGGTATCCCCCTTCTTCTCCTTTTCTCTCTCTCTCTCTCTCCCTCTTTTACTTTCTTTCTTCTTTTCTCTCTCTCTCTCTCTCTTTTCCTTTCATTTCCTTTCTCCCTCCTCCTAAGGTTCCCTTTTTCGCTTGTGCTGCTGCTGCTTCTCTCGTGTTTTCCATCGGTCCGCGGCGTCTCGTTCGCTGCCGCGAGCCGCAATTATTACCAGTATTCCTGGGCTGACGTGACGTGACACGCTCGGCCTATGCGCGCGGGGTCAGGCGCACGGGGTTAGCTGAAATTACGCCGACCAGGCGCCTCCGACACGAGGAACGAGTTACATGTACGCGTGCCGCTGTTTCCCTGCCGCTACTGCGACGCTTCTTGCGCGCGTGCATTCGCAAGGACGTCGGATTCTTCTCGTTTATTCGTTGATCTTCGATGGAAAGTAGTTGATTTATCTTGATCCGAAGAAAATACAGGACTAATCCGTCGTAGAAACGGTCATCTGTCATACACGCGCTATTCTTTTTCGTTTTTTCGTGATATTTCTTATATGCAATTCTACGTATGTTTTCTTTATCCCGTTTTTCGATTCTTCCGTGAAAGGAAAGTTAAGATGTTAAATTGAGTATACGCGTGGAATCATGTCCTCGATTGTAGGAGATCTTCCGCTAGTTTGATTAATAGTGTCCTTTGATTTCGTTCAGATTCTCCAATTTCGCGCAACAGGTAGCGCGAATGCAAACTTTCATTTGACATCGTACATGTATGTATATTCCAGAACAGATGAGACTTTGCAACGTTGTAGGCAAAAAATGTATAGGTAACTACAAAAGTTTTTGATATTCGTACGCATAATTACCGATTTTAAATCTTCCGTTGTTAGCCATTGTACGTGTATATGTACAAAAAGTACGGTAAAATCGCGTACACGTCTCGAACTTATTCCAGCGATTGCACGCGTTCAAAGACGTAAGAAACTTTGAACTGTTGAAAACTCTGGGTCGTAAAAAGCAATGTACAATCTTCGAGGCAAAGAAGATAATGCAAGATATTACAATCCAGATAAAAAGCGGCGATAGAGGAAAAGCAACGATGCCCGCGGTTTATTTGTTGGCGAGCAAAGACGAAGCGAACGAGAAGGAAAAGCAGGGAGGAGATCGAAGAGAAGAGGAGGAAGAAGAACGAGGGCACGTCAGGAGGAGTATAGGACCGTGACTCGTCCGTGACATCGCGATTACGCTCGCACACCTGTGCCCGACCCCGCTTCGACTCGAGTCGGCCACTTACTTTAGCAATCGTCACGTGCTGCAACGAGCCAGCCACGCGTCTCGCGCTTAAATGCACCAGCGATCAACTTTCTCTGCTTATCTAACCGATGATGTTCCAATAACTAATGATTCGGGAATCGAAGATTCGAAAGCGATGAATTACAATTATGCCAGGAAAATTTCAGATTGGATAAGGATTCGATTATATCCCGACGAGTTAAACGAGTAATTACCATGGTTTTTGCAAAGTTAAATATTCATCGGGTATTTTGTACTATACGTAAGATCGAAATAACGTTTAAAGAATTTCAAATCGAACATTTGCCGATAAGTAGAACTTTGTGCGTGAGTAATTTGATTCTTGACCGAGCCGTATGTGATTTGAAGATCTTACAGAGTTCTTAAAACTTATTCAAGTGCTATGTATCTTTCCCTGTTGCGTGTAATGGTACGAGAATAAATAAATTCCTTGCAACGTTCAAGAATATTCAATTTCCATGTAGTTATAACAAACATACAAGAAAACGATATGATTAAATTAAAAGAATTCGCGAATATATTCTCGGACATCGTACGTAGGAGTTGTGCATCTGGAAACTTATCTGCGTCACAGGGAACCAAATCAAGCTAATTCTCTGAACGTTGTAAACCGCCACTGGAACGTATTCCCCGAAAATTATACCGCAAGTAGCCAAAACCGATTAACACTATGTAAAACACATTCATCCAAAGTCAACAAGCAGCGCGGAGTTTGCAAACTACGCAAAATCCGAAAATGGACCACCGTCAAACTCAACGACGCTCGAATATGCCGGGGAAACCATTCCCAAAGGAACAACTGCATTACCCCGACCGCAAACCGAAGGCTCTAAGTGCACGATATCCTGGATTCTATTAAATTACATACAGTCTTGACTTCATCGTCGAAGCCACGTGGCACGGTACACGCTAACAGCATCGCGGTGCAACGATTCAAGCGGTTTCCCATACACAAGCGCGACAGAGGTTTACGTTGCAGCCACGCGTCCACCCTGTTTTCTCGCGAGCCGCGGTATAAATTATGCTGCCTACCGTTCCACCACCCCGTATTGATTAATTCCAACTGCTGTTCCAGCACGACGAGATTAAATCTCGGGATTCGCGGCTTCTTTAACGGTGTATTATGTTCGTGTAGACTGTTACTTGACGCTTATAATCTCCGTTTGATTCTCGTATTTTGCAAGATCGTTGGATCATGCTCGCTAGACGTTCTTATCGCAAATTTTATTTCTATTTTCTTGAAAGCACAGAGATACTATCGGACGAGAAACACGCGGAAATATTTGTGTAAGAACGACGTGTGTTTGACGATTAGGTGTGTGAATCGTACCACTAGTTTGCCTGTATCTTAAAGATTGAAATCTCCGATAGTACAAGATCCTGTTGATAAATTGGAACATTTAATCTTTTGATGTACTTGACTAGATACGGTAGAATCATTTATGCGTCAGCGTGGCGAGATAATGTATCTAAAATCTTTGATTTTTTGGCGTGGACCATCTGAAACCTTCGCAATGCGAGCTTCTACAAGACCATCGTTGTAATTCCGTGTGATTTCTTCTGTCTGATCGTCAATCCTCTTTTTGTCTCTTCTTGCGGTGGGAGTCGTGTTTCAGGACACTTTTAATTTAGTTGTTTTGAAGATACTGTCTGTACTCGCTTCACTTTGCACGCTTTTTGTAGCCTGCTCCACTTTTCCGGCTAAACTGCTCGTTAATATTCCTGGGTAAAGTGTCGTTGACGCAGATGTGACAGAATTAAGGGAATCATTAGTTCAATGGAGCCTAGCGCGAAAGCTTGATTGACATTAACCCTGCAATACTACACCTATACGTAATATACCGGGGTAGTGCATATTTCAATCATGAAAACGACTGAAAGGAAGTAGAGTTTAGAGCATGGAAAAATCCGATTTCATTAACACATAGGAATCAAATTCAGATCTCCAATTGGATAAGTTTCCCCGTATCAGAAAATTACCGAAAAACGTAAATAACAAAAAGACACAAGTAGAGAATACCGTTCCATGGAATGCAACATTGCAATATTTCCATTCTAGTAAACCACAGAATTAAAGACTTTTCGATGAATCTTTTCAAAAAATACTAAAGGAAATCGTTGCCTTTCGATATTCCAAGACGACGAGAAATTTGACGTGAACTCCCGAACGACGAGAGAATTGACAGAAAACCATCGTGACAGAAATCTAAAGCGAATCCGCGTACAATTTAATCTCCAGTCAAAACGCGTAATCCAGCGAAGCACCGCATCGTGCAGAGAAAAACTGGCAAAACAGAGGGTTGGAGAAGATCGTAAAAAGAGAGGAGAGTAGCGAAGCTGGCGCATGCCACAAGTGTGCCCAGCACCGTATCCTATTAGGTTACAACCCGACGTTGCTTCTCTTCGTCTACTGGTTTAGTGTTACCGCGTTCTCTACACGAGAAGTTGCGCTATGGAAGCCTTAGGTCCACTGCGAAATGGATGCACATTCCTCGTACGCTCGTCCGTGAACTTCGGAACGCCGATCGGACGAGACACCTCGACGAATTAATCTGGCTACAACTCGTTGCGCACCGTTGTCAAGCTAATTAAGAGCAGCCTTAAAATCCGACCTCGGAGAAATGAAAGTAACAAGGAGCTTCCCTTCTACAAATTTTTTCCCTTCACTTGTAAGGGTAGTGGTTACTGGAAAGTGTTTAGGCCGCTGTAATCTGGGTATACATGATAGGTTAGGGTTAGACTGAGATATCGTGCGATTTAGTGAAGGTACTTTGAAGATAGGGACAAGTAGTTGTTACATCGTGGAAAGATTTGTGCTTTTTTATATCAATTTTGCGGACCAGGTTAATGGTAGGTAATTTGAAACTGTTTTGAGAAGAGGATGCGGTAGAAAAATAACATTAAAGAGTAAGAAAATATTGTCGTTTATTTGTGGATAAACCAGTTTGGTGAAGTGTCGTAGATCAAAATTAATTAGGAACTAATTAGGAACTATGATATCGTTATTATATTTCCATCAATTTATGCCCGCATAAACGTAGCCTTCTCTAAAGCGTTACGTGTGTTAAATGTTTGTAATAAGTCGGTGTTATATGTTTTGTACTATTTATATTGTAAATTATATGTTGGCACTTCCATATGTTTTGTACTATTTAAATTTTCATTATCCTTTTTCTATTCTTACTCCGAGTACTCTGTTGACAAAAAAACTTACTTATTTTGATTACAGAGCGAAGCACGGCCATTCACAGACTATTAAACGTTCATTTCCAACGAAATACCCATTTCATTACACGAATATCATTTACTAGGTTTCGCGGTTTATTATCAAACCGTTAAACATAGATGAGTAAAAAGCCAGAAAATACGGGGTTTATAACGGACTAATCGGGAACGCGATCTGAACTGAAAGACCTTCCCGGCACGATTCGTTCCGCGGTTAAGCGAATTTCGTGAAAAATCGTCGCGGGGTTGCGCCACTCTCCCTTTCAAAACAGCTTGGCTCCGTTTCGCGGCGTTACCGTATTATTTCGCCCGGCTTAATGCCTGCATCCGTACAATATAACTGGTTGGCCGGTTACGCAACCGGCCATAAGATAAGAAATCCCGTAGGGCAGTAAAACTCGTAACGCTCCCGATCGCTTTTAGTTTTCCGTTCGTCGGCTTTCGACCGTGGTGCTCGTTACTTCGCAAGCACGCTCGATTTCTCGAGGCTTCCGTTCGCAAACCCACCTCACCTACGAGAGAAATAAAAATTCAAAGGAAAGACCATCTAGCCATAAGTATATACGTAGACTGTAGACAAAGACGCGAGAACAATGAGAAGTAGAAGGGAAGGGAGAGAAAGAGAAGGCGTGTTTCCAGTCCTATCAGATCACACCGGGTCCACGTTTGCCTCGCAAATGGATAATAGATAGTGGCTTACGAGGGAAAAAATGTTTCCACGAGATCGAACCGAAAAGAAAAATTGTTACCCGTTTATCGAGCCATCGTTTAATCGGCAATTTCTATAATCGTATAATCGAACGTATTAAATAATTTATTTCAAAGTATCAACGATTAATTTCAAGTAGATTAATTCCAGTACCTTCGGAATCGATTTCATTTTAACCTGCTTCTCTTTATTAACAATGGAAATTGATCGAAAATGATCGATACGTTCCGTTTTTCGGCGAGGAGGAAAGAGAAAGACGTGGCCGATCGACTTTGATGGCGCGTCGCGAGCAATTGTTACCGAACACAGCGTGCTTGCTCTCACCAGAATCGGATCCAATGAAGTCAATACGAACAATAGCTCGATAAGTAGATAATAATGCATAATATAATAAGAGAGCACCGGCTGCTTGTAGCATACACGAGCCGTTGTGTGTTGGTAGCACGCGCCACATCGAGCCACCAATTCAAGTTGCTTGAGAGACCGGCCTTTAACGACTCCTTTCTACACGGCTGTGACTCCGCCGCGTGCACAATGCCGTTTCTTAAATTTTATCGTTACTCGTTGACCGACCGGTGCCGTTGGATTTATGTAATGCGAGGCCTTAACTGTGTTTGATAAGCCTAAACGATCTCTCGACTCTAAGCCTACTCCCTTTCTTTTTCTTTTTTTCTTTAAGTTCCTTATAGCCTTTGTGTTCGTTCCTTATATGGGCTATTAAACTTGATTTTTGTTGTCTGAATAGGCCATATTTGAATTAGGTTTTTGTACGACGGTGTTCGGTATTTAATTTCGTCTCTAGCGTTTCCAAGTCGAGGATAATTCTGGGTATTGTCGGTAGTAAAAACAAGCAAATATTTAGATAAAGAGACGTACACGAACCTCGTTATATGTTGCAAATTGAATTCTCGATAAAAGTAATACATTATATTTTTTACATTAATAAACGTATATTTGCCCAGGAAATGTAGATTACATATATGTACATTCACATAAACGATGAATTACATTTATGAAGTATTTTTGGCCGGAGTACCGTTACGTGACGGTACGACGTAGCCGTACAGTTGACGGTACGACGTAGCCGTACAGTACGGCACGATAAGATACGACACGAAAACGACACGATAAAAACAAGAGAGACGGATATTGATTACACGCCATGAAAACTGAATTAAGAAGAGTTATTACAAAGTCTTATATCAAAAAAGATTTATTGTTTCTCGTTACTTCCTTCGAAATCTATAACTACGTACAAATCCTTTTCTCTGCTTTTTATACAATTCTCTAATAAAAACTTAATCGAATTCGTGAAAGTGAGCTTTGGTTCTTTATTGGACAAGCTTTCCCTTTTACTTTTTCTTTCTTTTCATTCGCTTGTATATTTTTGCCATCCAGTATGTAAAATTTGATCGTTAACTGTTTGAACAGAGAATCTTTGAATCAATCTCCTACATAAATTTCTCGAAAAAATTCCCAGTAACATTGAGACTTCTTCTAGTTGAACAGTTGCGTTTACCAAGCTCGCAAGCATAAGCTTTCAATCAATTATTCGGCAAGCTTTGACGTACACGCGTGAGTTAACGGACAGTTTACGTGGATCATAATGGGGTCTTGTTTGATCACCGAAGTTAAGCTGCGTTCGACACGGCTTTGGCGCTTACAACGTGTTGTAAGCTAGTGTTGGATAATTCGTAAGCTTCCTGTGCTGGTATTAACGATTCACGTAACATCATAGATACTGTCTAACCGTCGGGAATAATCAATTATTACGATTCGTATGGCAATAAAAATATTGAAATTTCCCAAATTGAATTCTAAACAGAGAAATTTCAGATAAGGCTCCTATAGATACAAATACTATAGAAAACACGAGGCTACGTTATCGATAGATACGTTCGAACTCGTCTATCGTCGTAGACCAGTTCAGTCGCCTCTAACAACCCATAACTCGTCACCCTCGTGTTCACGTATGTACCGACTTTATTTACATTGCTCCCAGTACATCCATACGCTGTATCTCGTGTATTTTCCCTTCTCTGCTTGTTTCTCCTCCTACAGCCACTCTCCATCCCTTTTCTTCGCCTTCTCTCTTCGCATTGCTCCAACCACGTTTTTTTAAGCCCAGTGCAAACGAACGATGTGACGTTGCGATATCGATGAGATACTATTCGATCACGCCGTGCTAGTCGGTAGTTTATTTCTATCATTAGCGATGCATTGCCCACAGGCATACACCGTCGCTAGTGGAAATATAAAGTTATTAAATCGTACAGGGTCAATCGCTGCGAAATAACGACGAAATAACACCTTAGTTGACAGACATTTTTCATCCAGTGAAAATGATTAAATTCTTGTTATTGTCAAAAGCAAAGAGGACTGGAAACGGACGACGATATAAGATACGGTAACTTGAATCCGTTAAAATCAATGGCCGCGATAAATAAATTGCCAAATATCGCCCAGTTATTAAAAGATTTACTAAGAAACGAAAGAAAAGTATATTGCTAATTTAACTGAATTCGTACTAGACCTATGATTTCGTACAATATTTAAAGTTAAAGCGCTTTCCTTCCCTTCCTCTCGTTAACCTAATTCGCGGCAATCGTAGAAGCGTCGCGCAAAAAATAGACCGATCGACGATTCAAGATACCTTAGAAATCTCTCTACTTCTCGCCTTTATATCTCCGATTCCTCCTAGAAATCTCCTCGCTTGCGCTCGTCGCCATTTCAAACATTACCAAACGCTCAGACCAACTGTCCTTAAGCTAAGAAGAATAATTAAAACCAAGACCAGAGTACTCGAATAGAAACCAACGAACGAAGGAGATCAAAGCTAGAGGGAAAAATGCGAAAGGGCTGCACGAGAAACCTAAATCAGGCTAGAGGAGGGGGTGGATGCAAAGGCGAAGTAAAAAACGCGGAAACGAATATAGGAAAGTAACAGGCGGCATACGCGGACAAGAAGAAAACGTTGGCCAGGTAAAAGCGAGAGAGTGCAATTACCTGCTGGCAGCAGAAAACAAACTAAAGGGAAAAGAGCTTGGTTGCCTTGGTAGGGGTGGATGAGGAACTACAGCAGGAAGGAGCAAGGGGGGAGCAACAGAGGAGAGAAGCAGGGAATAGGAGAAACAGCGTGACGCGTATGCTTCAACGAGTCAACGAGGGAAACAGGGAAACCTATGGTAGAAAGCCGAACCGGAGAAGCCAGCCAGCGAAGGAACAAACAGAAAGATAGAGCGAGACAAACGTAAAAGGCTCGATATAGGGAAGATGGAGAAACGAATAGACTCGGCGAACGAGTCAAAACGAGATGGTTGTTCGATGCTAGACGAGAGGGAAAGAAGGAGATGCAGAGATTACCATATAATGGTGCCCTGAGGGCACATAAGCTGCGCCACAACGTAATTTCTTCGTCCCTTTTCAACGAACGGTGGCAACCGTACGTATACACGTATATAAGAGAATCGTTCTATCCTTGTCTTGTCTGACTTCAATGGTCTCACTCCGGTGTTCGCGTGTTTCTGTACTCTCTACCCTCACCAACGTTCCCCGGAGAACTTGTTGCGAGTCAGGCACATTGCGTTGTCAAGTCAGTCAAACGTAATCCACCTACTTACGCAGCCCCTCTACCCCTTTCTCGTTGACAGATATCGTTTTCCTTCGCGTAGGCCATCGAAATCACCGGCAACGCGTGATTTCGCGCGGAGGTGTACCGCCTTGTCCGCGTTACGAATTACGCGTCGCTCTCGCGACGTTGATAACAGCTATTCCGAAGCTGATACGGCTGGGAAGATCGTTCGTGGGATCGCGATTGAATTTATACGTATCATTCTTAATTTTAATTCTCTCTACAACTATTCCCTTTGGGAAACTTACGATTCAATATTCAAAAGGCATGCGAAGTATCGTTTGGAATTTTTTATCCTATACTCCCCACCAACTACCTTTCTTGACTCCAAACTAGTATCATTGATTCTCAACCCTTAAATAGTATACTCATATAAAACGTACGTATCTCAACGATAAACTAAGAACAAGCCTGTCGTTAGAAATTATTCTTTTACTCTATACCACTAACTATAATTTTTGATCGATTGATAACTATTACGCTAGTATAGTGTAAACTAACCGTCTATTCTCAATTTTCAACCTTTCAAGAGTATTGTCATATGAAACAAATTGAAAACAAGTCAATCGCCTATTTTTAATTTTTCACCGCTAAAAATTATTCTCCTATCGAACTTGCTCTTCGTAAGGACAAATCCAAGGAGAAGAAGAGTCGAGCGACGAGTATACCGATCACCGGAGGATCCCGATCGCGTGGGAGTCGCCGGGCACCGGTCGTCCCCTCTGCAGCTTGAGTTACGTCTCACATTTTGACGTCTTCAGGCAGCACGTGACTCGTGTATTTACGAACGACGCATACGCGCTCGCGGAGGCGTGCGGACGAGGAACGACGCGCACACGCACATCGCTCGCGAAACGCGTGTTGCGCGAGGATGCAGCGGTGGCCAGTGCACGCCACGCATACGAGGAGGCAATGAACTTCACCTCTCTTCGCGTACGAGATACGACGACAACGACAACGAGGACGATGCGGCTTTTACGTGTATATAATGGGCCATGTTTATGCCCCTCGGAGCGGTACGCACGACCGGCATATACACGCGTGCACATGCGTGTCCTGAGTGTCGCATACGCGCAACTTTAAGCGTTTAACCAACCCACGAACCTGATTGTCATGAAAATCTCGTGGAGTTAAGATCGTAATAAGCATCGTGAACCTAGTCTACATTGACCGTTACAATACATGTTTTGCGAAATCTTTCGAAACTTTCCCTTGTTCCTCGTTAAAAGACTGTTAATAACAACGTGTACTCTGGCGATAAATTAACCATAGCCTCAGGCAGCTCGTTAAATATAAGACATTATTCAAATTTGACACGCCGTATTACGTGTCTATCCTGTTACGAAGCTTCACGAAGATGCCAACCTAAAATCAACCGGTCTTCTCGCAGCACGAATTGCTTTTGTTCTATAATTACTCATGCCTAATACTGTGGACCGACGTCGGTTTCATCGAGATACCTCGAACCGCGACGAAGATTTTACAAATCGAACACCACCGTCTCGCCAGTCCCTTTGACCATCGAACGCGAACAAATTCTCGATCTTTCTACGAATACGCTAACTCGGTTCTGCTAAACGAACAAATGGAAAACCGAGGGCGTCGATCGATCGATAACAAAAACAATCGATCCGCGCGTAACGTCATCCACTGCAACGGTCAGTGGAGCGAGCGAGAGAACGAGCGAACGAACCGAGCGCGGCCGCAACGTGCACGGTCACAGTGTACCGTGCAATTTTCTTAAGTCCAGCCACTTATTCTCATTTACGTTCACGTTTACATCATCGAGGCAGTAAAGTGTTACTGCTGGCGCACAGGTGCGCCCTGCTTTTTCTTTTTATCCTCGGTGTTGGTTCGTTCTGTTCGTCGGTCGACCGGTCGGTTGGCGGTTGCCTCGGCTCGGTTGCTTCGGCTCGGTCGTACGCCTTTTTGTTCGTGGTCTACGGGAACCTAACGAGTCAGGGCCTGTCATTATCCGCTCTTGCTACCTCCCTGGCTCCTAGGCTGCTCCATCTACGCGCAGATTATCCTGGAAACTTATTGCGGTAAACTCGGACAATAACGATGGAATCGAATGCGTTTGCTGAATACCCAGGCCACTGGCCTCTCCGCTTTCGTACGATTCTTTTCGTGCCAATGGTCCGTACCCGCTGCTGAGCCTCTATTTGTCGCGTGGCTCCGAGCTTCTCTCTTCTTTCCGTCTCTTTCATCCTTGTCGGCGTACCGAGAAACGTTTTAAGAAGATAGAGAACCGAGAAAAATACCCAGGCTGTCTCAATTTCTTCATCGAGCTTCTCATCGATCCTGGAAACGCTTTGTTCTCTTCGTCATTCCACTTGGATGGGGAAATTTAATTACTTAACCTGTTAACCTAATACGGCTACGCATCCTTGCAATTGCCTCGTTTGTCGTCAGATATGATGTTTTTATTTTAAACGAAGATCACGCAGCTCTTTGCGAAACGAATTATATCAATTTAGTTGTTACGTTAGCTCAGCTTGCTATTAATGTTCTTCAAATGTTCGAAAGGACGACGAAAACGCTTATTTAATTCCAAAATCAATTACAAAGATAATTTTAATGCGAAATTGAACGATAACACGCGGTACTTTGAAATCGCTCTTCTATAAAAGATATGACTCTCTACTACGTTTTTCACCTGTGGTCTCCAAATAACAGTGTTTGTTGTAATCATTGTGTGCGCGTGTTTTTCGATCCAATTTGTCGAAGATTCAGAAAGATCGAAAGACGATATTAAAATCAACTTTGCTTAATCAACATAATCGACGCGTCATACGCGTCAATAGATCGTGTCAAAACTGGATCAGCCCTTAACCAGAAACTTTATAACAGCGAAATTAAAAATCAATAAAGACAAATCGATTTCGGCGATTGCGAGTGTAACGATTTTCTAACAAGAATAAAGCGAAGGTTCGTAACCAAGTGTACCGAAACTTCTCCAGTTAACAGGATAACGAATTTCACGCTTGGCCTCTGATATTTATACCAGAAAAATCACCGACTTTCGTCCTTCCCCTCCCCACCTTTCGCGCTTTCTTTGAGGCGGGATCACGGTCAATCAACTACGCGGAAATAATTACGCGTCGATTCGATAAAGCGCGCCGATAAAAATCCACTCATAATAGCGCTAGTCATCTCTAACGGGAACTAGTTTACCGAGACGTGTACCTGCTCTTCAGACTGCGTTATTAATCCGGTGCAACTGGTACGCGCGAATTATCGGCCACGCAAACTCCTCTTCCATGCCTGTGACTCGAAAATAAAGATCGTTCCACGTACCGAAGAGAATCGACGGATCGTACTCGATTGTCCTCGAGCCTTTAACGATCTGCCAGCGTTTGGCTCGCGGTCGTGGCCGGCTTATTTCACAGAAAATTACGCGCTCCCTAAGCGACTCTAGCCGCTTCCGCGTACGCTTGCTTACGCAACGTACCTCGACTACCGTAAATTCAAGTAAATTGCATCGAATATACCGCTCGATCGAAAGAGTAGCAAAGAACGACCGAAAGAAAGAACAAGACAGAGAATCGTGGAAAAAGTGAGTCCAATTACTAATCATAGGTTGGAGACCTTTGCAGGACGCACACGTCCAAACGGGCTAATTGTAAACATCATTCTCGAGCACTGTTGGTTGCTTCAACGTGTCTCTATTCGAACTGCGTCGCGGAGCAAACCGCAAAGCGAAATATCGTACGGCGGAGAAACGGTCGTGCAGCGTATCGTGAAAAAGAACCCGGGCAACGTGAATGGGCTCGTAATTTCAAAAAGTCAGCCGGGCTTCTAACGTAGAGAGGGAACGCGCGCGTGTACGCGCTACGAGCAAATCAGGCGCTCTCGCGTGGCCAGCCGCGATCTCTCTCCTCGCGTCGTCCAATTATCGCGGCCGCGCGCCAACCACCGACGGCTCGCGACGAATAGTAAATAATAGTAAATAATGGTAACGGGCTGGCAGTCTCCACGTGCCGGCTACACGCGCCTCCAACGATAGAATCGTGGTTGAGAGCGAAGCGTTATCTCGTCCGCCTCGACAATAGGCACTCCATCGAGGTGTCCGATATGGATGGTGCGTCTTGTTCTACTTGGTTGGACGTCGCGTGGGATAAAATGCACGATAATGGACGGACGTTTTAGGGTCCAACGAGATCCAGGTCGCTGTTAAGCAGCTTAAAGTGCTGCGTGATGGGCACTGGGTTAAAGTTTCGTTACGTATTTGGGAAGCTGTTTTTCGAGAATGGCGTTAATTGAAGATTTGTTCTCGTTGCTATTGCGGAAGGGTATAGAGCGTAACTACGAAATTTCTACGCGTAATAAGTGATACTATCAAAGTGTACGAAATTTGACGAGAGTCACGAAACGCGTAGCGTTGCGGTTTATAAATACGACGAAGAGTCAGCTATTATTATCGCAATGCTATATCTGAGTATCAAAAAATTAATTGCGCTAATCCAATATCACCTATCTGCGTCCGTAGAAATCGAACGATACATATGACCAAATTTCTACGAGGTTTCGTGGTGTAGATCGAAGCGTCTCAAATTAGAATACGACATCGGTCTCTCTATTTTTGCGCGAAAACGGCGCGAGTCATCGAACCCCAACGTACGAAGCAGCCTTGAGACTTTCGTCACCGGGGCGGGGAGGAGGCACGGCCTCTTAATACCTGACGTAACCGCACGAACCGCATCAGAAAGAAGGACAGAGAGGAGTGCAGAAGAGCGGCGTGGGTGCATGGTTTGTGCACATACACGTGCACGCACCGGTGCGTACTCGAGCGATATTTATGGCACAAGCGACACGCGGATGGAAACGAATGCCCAGGATTCTCGGATGTTCCGCCGATAATCGTCCGCCCGTTGCATTCAACAACGAGTAACACACGTGCGTTCTTCTGCCGGATGGTTGGCGTTTCCTTGATCCTTTTTTCGTAAAAATCGTTGCTTTTTCGATTATCTTCAGCCTCGGTCCTCTACGATGTTTGATGAAAAATTTCTGATGTAATACGTGGGGTTACGCTTCTTAAAAATACAGACGTACTATTCAAATAGATCATCGACTAAGCGAGTTGTAAAATTCTACGACGACCGTATTGCCCTGTTTCGGAATCACACGACCAGTTGTCAGTTCCGATCCATTCAGAGTATAATAACGTCCACTATTTTATTTTCCACTGTATAATGGTACAAATAAGATGTAAGTACTGCCCGGTATACGAAAATACTGTATTTCAGTACTTCGTTAAGAGCATGAATTACATAGAAGACCGACTGCCACTCAACCTCGTCCAATAAACTTCATCCGCCAACTTAACCTTGAAGGTATACATAGCACGCACCGTGCATCTTATCGATCGCTAAATTCTAATCACGATCGTTAAAATCGTTTCTACCGACCGTCTTAACAGCTTCAAAGATACAAACGAGCTCGCCCATCTAAATCAATCCTACTCTTCACACTTAAAATCATCCTCTCTGCTCAACCTCATCTATTAATCACCTCGATTATTAATGCTATCTTACGAATAACAGTAGACGATATTTCCCATACAATACATCCTCAATAGACTCTATCTTATCTCCTCTAATCATAAAAATTGTCCATTAATCCTGCATCGAAAGCCGCCAATTATTATCTTGCGAATATCGACTAACTCGTTCAGCAAAATTGCCTTTGATCTAAATCAATCCTCTCCTAAACCTCAGCAGCCAACATCACGCGTCGCTCCTCTTATAACCTTCGCAATTCTCCGTCGATCTATCGAGGAAATCCGAATGAGCTCTCCGTATCCGTGGCACGGGTCGATGGGTGTGTAACCTCTGCATCGAGCATGGTTCGATCGCGCGTAACCCCGTGTCGTGGCGGCGAGGAAGCGAGAGGAGGAAAGATCGAGAACGAAGGACAGAAGAGCGGTGTTCCTGTCCGGACGATACGCGGAGGGGCCCCGTTTGGTGTTGGAGTCGGTGTCCCGGTGTGGTGTTGGTGTCGACGAGCCGCGTGGGTAACCGGTTTGGCGGGTCCTGCAGTTGCAACGCACGCACGTGTACGTATCGGCGCGAGCTGGCTGAGCGTGCACCAGGTACGCACGCACACACCTGCGGCCCCGCGTGTCCAGCGGCAGAGGATCCGAACGAACGAACGTATTATACAGCCGAGATACTGGTCTAAATATAGCAACGCATTTACATACGAGTCCTAAAGACCAGGGCTGGATTAATGTGTAGGCGAAACGGACAGCTGTCCCTCTCTCTGTCCGGCTTTCTTGCTCGTCGTGGAGACTGGATCCATTTGCTTTGACAATCGAACGGACGATTTTCTTCCTGGCGACAGGTAATTCTACGTGGAAAGACGCGGGCGTCCATTTTGATAGACGGGAAAGATTCGATATATTCGTACGTGATTCTTAGAAGAATGAAAGTAGTTTTGTTTGTTTTTTTCTATTTTTTTTTCTTTTTTTTTTAGTTTAATTTTTATTCGATATCTCGCGAGCGTTGTAACGTTTGGTTGATTCATAGTTAAGTTCTAAGTACACGATGTGTCTTTTTGAAAGAACGATGGCGATACTTCTTGTTTCTGTCTAATTAGTCACGATATATTCCGAGTCTCGTTTTCGGATTTGAGACTGATTCGTAACTGCAAATATTATATTATATATCATGTTTACTAAAATTTCGAAGAACTAGAGAACTATTATAGTGGTACCCGCAACAAAGGGTAGGCGAAATTCTACCTGGAAGCTGTTCTGAAAAGATCTTACACGTGACGTTGACAACAATGAACGTCATTGTCCACAAAAGGATGAAAAAGAGTCCCTTTAATTTGCGACAACTCTCACGAAAGGTCAAATCCGACGGACCTCGTGTTTCTGGCAGTCTGGTCGGATGATCCCTGGACGAACGAGAGATTTCCGAGAGAGATTAGAGGTTCCTACGAACCTGCTTCTGGAGTTCGGGGTCCGCAACGATCCTCTGGAACCGGCCCCTGTCGATGTCGATACGCCACGCTTCATCCCCCGCAGATAATCGTTTTGCATGGTCTGATAAAATCTCAGCGATTTACAATGAGAAAAGAAAAATCCCTGTAGATGTAGCAAACATTTTGTGGATCGTAGTTGCTTTTATAATAATAATAATTATTATTGTATTATTGACTACAGTATTGATAATCATTCGTTTCATACGTGAGTCGACGTATAGAAATGACTGCATCCTTGAAACTATTTTTATTTACTTTATTAATATTCGCAATTATATAACATACACGATCTATTTGTCTGCAATTTGTTTGACTATTAAAACAGGAGAATTCGCGGCGAAATTAGCGAAGAAGATTTGTCGATAATGTAACAATTATTATTTTACAATGCTATCTTCAATCATCCATCGGTATATTCCCTGAACTATTTCACTTTCCCATCAACGTCCTAAATTACCGAACAGGGTGAGAAAAAGAAGAACTAATAACTAACGTATTTTGAATAATATATATAATAATTACTTTGCAATATACAACTGCCAATCAATCTTCGATATAAATCGAAGCATGGAAACAGTTCCATCTCAAAAACTATCCCACATAAAAGTCTCCAACACGGTGACTAGTCGAATTTTCCCCGGGTGGCAAGATTCATCGTACGCGACACAGAAGTCTGTGGAACCGGGCTAAGGATTCACTTTCTCGGCCCTCGACTCGGGAAATAAATGATGAACTTGACAGGTCCGCTCGTAACACGGTAAAGAAGGAGAAACGAACCGAACCAGAGAAGGAAGGTGAAATCCAACGAGGCAGACCGACGAGAAGGAGAATCAGATCTCACCTTCCTTCTCCTTCTTCACCCTCTCGTTCTTCCTCCCGCCCCCTTTCCATCTCGAAACAAATTATCAACGCATCAAATATAACTTAGCTCGGCTACCGTATTCTTAAGCCGTCTCCGCTTCGAGGCCGTCTTTATTATTTCTTATTTACTCGTCTGGTTTTATTGGCGGGCAGCTCGGTCCGCCACTTTTAATTGGCCGCTCGTACGTGCCACCGATGATTCGGTGCTTCAACGAGTTTACACGCGACTCGATCGTTAACGACACCCTTCGCATCTCGTTCGTACGTATCCTCTAGTTTTCGATGTTCCCTTTTTCTTTTCTCTTTATTTTTTCCTTTTTCTCCTTTTTTTCCTTTTTCTTTTTTTTGTTGCTTCCTGTCAGATCGACCGTTTTATGATCGCAAAGATATTCTATTAGTTTCTTATTCTAAAAACTTATTAGCTTCCTAGAATCTTATCTGCTTTCTTTGGTTGCTCGTTCAATCGGTAATGTATTTCGATCTTAGGTAATATATTTACGATCATCGAGAACCACCGCATCAGTATTCCAGTCTTATTTGTTGTTAGCGAATGCTTATGCCAGTCAGTAGCGATTTTATTTATAACACGACTGCCACCAAGGCGACCGTGATCTTTGCGCGACAATGAAAATTATCGTCGATGGTAGACGCGACTCTTGATGGTAGAACATTGTGATTTACTAGTAGTGCTCGCCTCTTTATAGTTGTTCTCATGTACGTACCGTCTCTGGCTGTCGAGTTATGTCCACGTGCAAAAATTTCACTTCCTTAACTACGACGCTACGTTATGAATATCAAATTGTACATGATTGTCCATATTATTATTACATAAGTAGACAATCCATTTACATTCTATCTTCAATTTTCATCTACATCCTATCTCTTTAATGGTACTCGTAGGAATTTGCATTTACACGAGCCTCTGCAATCCGGTGATCGATGAACTCATTTAACGAATGTGTATCCGTAAAGTTCATTTCCGCTGCTGCATTTTACACAAAACAAATAAACGTAAAAAACGTTGAACAGTCCTAATTCGACGACTGTGGATTGAGCAACATCGATACCTAACCAAAACCTGTCTAACCTGACGGCAGCAAACAAGTATGGAACGAATCGAATCCCGAGATCGTCAGGTTCCATTCGAGACGCCATAACAGCACCGTTACACCAGCTTCCAACAAAACGATTTTCCCTTTCTTCTCTCCAACATCATCGAAACCTAACGTCTCAGGCAGAACAGCCTCGGAAACGGTGGAACAAAAGCGTGACGCTTCTTCGGTCTGGCGAAACTCCCATTTACCGCTGAATTATTCTATCCATCGCTCGTTTCAATCCTCTCCTCGTCTCCTATCGATCATCGACGATCAACCATTTCCAAGTATCTCTTCGCCTATTCCCTCTCGAAAGATCATGGAACCTTCGAACAGGTTCGCCGACATCAGACGGCGATTTCCGCGCCAATAAAAACCTCGCTGGCGCATAATTTAACGTTCTGTAGGGTAATACGCTCCTCCCCATCGGCAGCCACTGTGCTGCAACCCCGTACGCGGTCGAGAAACGCGCACGAACTGGGATAAACGCTAACTCTGGATCCTGGAACGGTGCCAGCCAGCTCCGTTCATAAATCCGCGCACGTCCTGTGCCGCTACTAGTCACCGATGCGCTACCAGAGCCTCTGCTCTTTTCCTTCTCTTGCCTCGCTGCCAGCCTTTTCGTTCCTAATACACTTCCAGGTGACGCGGAGTCACGTCTTCCACCAACGGGAAAATTACGTTGGAACGAGGGAAAGTTTCGACCAAGATTTGGCCAAACGAAAGGGCGAAAGTCGTTTTTGGAGAATGGCAGTTGGCTGGTAAACGGGGATGGGTGCGCAGAATGATGGATTAGTTGGGTTTAGGGAGATCGAGAGATGATTGAGTTAGGTGCAGAGAAAGTGGGATTTGCCGAGTCTCTATGCATTTATACCTAGTTTATTTTAAGGTAACTTATGACGGGATTTGGTATTGAATTTTGATGTGAATTTGGTTTGGTATAATTGTGTTATGCAGTTGGAACGTATGAGACTCACATTCGGTTGAATGGGCTAATTGAATCTTGGTGGACTGAGAAATAGCTGCTCAGTTAAGTGGAAAGAAAGTAAGATCTACCTGGGTCTTCATACGTTTATACTTAGTTTGTTTCATGATAAATTATGGGATTTGGTTTCGATTTTTGATGTAAATTTGGTTTGGTATAATTTTGTTAGACGCCTATAATGTAAGGGACTTGTATTCCAATGGATGGGGGCCAATTGAATCTTGGCGTATCGAGAAATAGTTGCTCAGTTAAGTAAAGAGAAAGCATGATTTGTCTAGGCCTTTCTGGATTCATACTTGATTTGTTTTAAGGTAAAAATTGTAGAATTTGGTATTGAATATCGATATAAATCTGGCGTAAGTTTGAATGCAACAAATAGGGTAGTATTCATTGATACGTGTTTTCAAAAAATCCGAATTCCTCAAAGCGGCTAGGAATGGCCGCGAACGGAGTACTCGGCGGAATATTTGGCGTCGTTAACGATGTCAAGAATAGATATAGAGCGGCGCGAGATTCCCGTACGAAGCATCGGATGCTAACGCTCTCTTGGCAGCTTCTGTGCGCAAGATTCTTGCTGTGCGCAAAGTTAATGGAGCAGGAAAGACGCTAGTCGCCAGGAACGAGCGTCTTCAGGCTCTTTTACAAAGTGGATTACAAGTTCGACGGACACGTTTCTCGACGACGAAGGAAGGTAAGGGGCTAGGTTGGCTGGCGAGCGGCCAAGCCGTATCGCGAGTCTCTTATCTGACGCGAGGAGCGTTATCGTCGGGCTCCGTTTGAGAGTTTGCTCGACACACCTTTCCTGGAATCGCATTAACTGTCGGGCAAGGCCGAGGTGACGATCGTTTCAATCCATACAGCGTGTTATTGCGGCCGGCTTTCTGTGCGCAGAATATTAAAAGTCCTGATCTCTCCTGCTATATAGCAGCCTTAGAGACGCGGCATCCTTCGAAGAAGGATTAAGTAAGCGACGGCCATGAAGCCTCGACGAGAAATTGCGTCTCTTCGGCCTGTGTCCAGTATTCATTGTACTATCGATGGGTCGATGGTGTGCTTATGCTGGCAACATCTTTTAACGGACGAGGACTTGATCCCTATAAAGCATGATATAGTGGAAAGATTATAATTAGAATATTAGAACTACCGGTGACTGGAACATGGGATTAAAGAAGTAAATACGAAACGTTATATAAGGACGAACATAATGGAGCGAGAAAGGCAAATTTTTAACCACGTGTCTTACGAAAAATCATTCGATTAACTAAAATTATGCTGCCGCCAAAAGAAATATAAAATTTCTCTGAGAAGTTATGAATTCATCGTTTTGGTAGTTGGAACGACAATGTCCTTTTTTTTTTGATAGTAATGTTTATAAAAGAGTTATCGTGCTTTCATAGAAGATTCTTAATTGGTAGGTAAATAAACGAATTTGCTTTTGGCTTATGAAGGAAAAGACGATGTTCCATCATTGTTTTTAGTTCCGGTATAGAGAAGAGAAAAAGCGGTAATTGCTACGGACTGATTGTTTAGAAGCCACGCGATAACGCAACGATAAGAAAGTAGCAACCGTAAGAAATCAAAGTAATAACCATTTAAAGTAATACTTAAAAAACATAAATTCGCGACGAAAGGAAAACTACATTCCCAAAAGCGCTCCTCCCCAAAGAAACACTTTGATAATTTGGTAATTACATTACATCAAATTAATAAACAAACTTTCTTCCTTTTCGATTCTAATCTTTCCTTCGCATTCTGCAAGATCTCGAACTTCTCTCAAATTCATGTTCCGAGACAAGATTGTTTAATTAATATCAGGAAGATACTGTCCAAACGTTTCAGAAACAATAGGGACGTTATCGACGACGAGAGTTCACGAACAACGCTGAAACTTTTGTGCGTGGAGAGCTTTTCGTTCGACCGCATCGTCGTCAAGTTCCGGTTCTTACGCAATCCCCACGTGTAGTTTCGCATGCAGAAGCGGGAGAAGGAAGAAAGAGGAAGAGGAAGAGGAACGTAGGAAGGAAAGAAAGAATCGCGTGCACACACGCGTGCCGACGCCAGAAAAGTTTTAATGACGACCCTTCTATATTATGCACGCGATAGTTACGCGCAGCTTTCTTTTTTTTTCTCTCGCTCCTCGAATAGAGCCGCGTGGAAAAACGACCGCGTTTGTACAAGGCTTCTGCTCGCGCGACAGAAATCTTCCTTCCCCTACAATGCTATTTTTGGAGGAGCAATCAAAGAAACGAGGCTACATTCGTCGGAGAGATCGTACTTTGAAACGCGATTGCACTTGGAAAAATGGAACGCTCTATGGTTTGATGGATGATAAGGTTTTCCTTTAACCGTTTAGAGTATGGCGGTATCATTTTTGTATCATTTCTAGCGCACGATCGAAGCTGCTGCGATTAAAATCAGCTCCGTCTTCTGGTACTTTGAGCAAATCAACAGAGTGCGCTTCTTCGAACGCGATATAAATTCATAATCTACTAATATGCGTAGTAATAAACTTTGGCCCACTCGGAAATCAAATTGATCGACTTCGCTTCATACAAAATTATCAATTTCACGTATTCGTGCCGTTCAGAGGTCGCACTAAACAACTCCATAAATTGAAAAGCACAGGAAAGCAATGGCATTAAAAATACTGTTCTTTAAATATACCTTAGAATCTTTATCGTTATTTTTTGGATCGTCTTACAAGTTATTTTTATCTCGATAATCGTATATTAATCACATACTTATATAACGAAATTAAGGAATTAACGAGAGACAAAGTCGCCCAGTTTCGCCTTTAAGAGATTCGTTTAACAGCGATTGATAATATTTAAAGTCCGTCGCTCTTTCTCTTTAAACAGTTCGATCGAATTTTTAGGACAGACGCATAGGATCTAACAGAACGTGTAACGATCGAGCGCTTCCCAAAAACACGCAACGCGATATCGCGGTAGCTGTAACGCACATGCAACGCCCTTTCGCCGCTCGTAATGCTCTCTGTCGCGCGATTTTTATCATGAATGCGCAAGCCGCTGGTGGCGTGGCTCGTTTGCGAGAGAACATCGCCGCAAAGCGTTTTTCGAGGAAAGGAGCTTACGCGGGCGGATTACGCGCGGTTTGTTCAATCGATCGGCCAATTAGACGCGCGGCATTAGACCTCGTTGGATGAAAGCTCGATCGACGATCGACGATCGGTCTCGTTTCCATGGGTCACGATTAAAATTACAATCCCGTAGCCGGGATTTCGCGCGCGGCCAAATATTGTCCCGCGATTTGTCCGTCCCGGGAACGAAACCATCGAATCGGTCCACGGGTTGTGTTTAGTTGGGGTTCGATTGTTTTGTTTACCACGTAGGTGTAATGGAAATTCGGTTTATCAGAGGGAGGCTGTTTGCTTTCGGTGTTGGCGGTTTTCCTTAATTATTGATAGAAAAATTTGAATTCAGATGCCATTTCGTTCGATTTGCAAATTTGAATACTGGAACTACCGATGACTGGAGTATGTCGAAGAAACGAAAATAAAAAACGTACGAAGAAGAGCACGATCTAAGGGGTAAGAGAGTTTTCATTCCTATAGATAGATTTACATAGAATCGGTCAAATTTCCAAAAATATATCGTTGCAAGTTTGCAGAATTTATGTTTGAACAATTATTTTCCGATCGCTCTTGTAGTCCATTTTGATCACTCCGACACGTCTTCTAGTGTTAAGCAAGGATTTCGATTTCCAGCTAAATAACTCTTAACAGAAATTAATTAGGTCCAAGAATATTTTTCCTATCATTTGACAGTACGTACATTCATATGATTACAAAAGTTCGATACTATGAAAGCGAAAGGTATATACATAGAACTTGGTAAAGAGAACATTTCATTGGGAATTATATGTAAATATGTATAAATGCGTGTCAATACTCTTTGTTGCCACGGTATTTAATTAGTACGTAAATGCTAAAACAAAAATAAAGATGTACGAAAACTATCGGTAGCCACTGTATCGACCTCCAACGCGTATCCTTCCTAACATATCTAAACAGAAAAAGGAGCAAAGCAAAAGAGACGAAACACCGATAGGTGAAACAACGAGTGAACATGAAAGAGGGTAAAATGAGGGTAAAGAATAGATATCGTTGTCGATCTGGATACGCTCTAGACAGACACACCATCTGATAGTGGTCGATCACGCGTACAGATTGGCCGATAAACAGACGGAACGAGAAAGCAGTGGACGAGATCGAATCTCGAATAGCACGATTTAATGAAAATTAACACGAGGCAAATTATGTTGGACAAATTGCAACAAATTCGTGGTGCGGGCGAGTAAACACGCGTCGCGGTGGCCCGTAATTATGCCGGGCGCCGAAGCCTTGAAATTTTTCGATACCGGCCACTGGAGCCACCGGTAACTCTGGTTCTGGCTCCCACCCCGAACACGAGACTAGGTCAAGTCTACGTGACTTGACCGCACGAAGGACAAGTCGTACTTGTTCCACGGGCACCGGCGACGTACGACTTGCCACACGGCCACGAAAGTAAAAGCCGACCGGGCAACGGGCCACCGATCATCTCCCGCGACACACGGCTTCGAGACACCTCTCCAGACTCTACCTCCGCCGCCTCCAACAGGTTCTCGATCGTCTAATAATGGCGTATAGTCCGTGAAAGACGTATGATTGGCAGATAAAGAATGTTTATGCATTCACGGAGAATTGAAAGGCGCATAAAACGCACAGGATGCACGGAATACGAAAAAATATATGAAATGTCCAGAGTATAGTGCTGGTGATTAAATTGCGAATTTTTATGCACATATATGAAATTAAAAGATACAAAGATAGAATGCACGTAATATACAGAAATGTATAAAATATGCAAAGTGAAGGGCTCATTATAATATTTAACGATCGAAATAGATCTCTGGTTGGATTCCATCTTTTTTAAGTTGCTTAAATACGGTCTGATTATGATGTTCAGTTTAGTGACTGAAACCAATCTTTGTTCCATTTAGGTAGATTCCATTTCTCCAATTGTGTTCGTGGAAATATATCGATAAATGTAATTCTCATGAACATCCGTAGTCTGATTATGAGATTTTAAATTAGTGGATAGAGTAAAGGTTGATACGTTAAGAGGTAGAACGTGGTTCATAATAGTCTCAATTGTCTCGTTTACGATGCATTAGTGGCAGAGATTCGCTTTATCAGAGGAAGACTATTTGCAGAAGCGCCGGTTGGTAATTAGTATGAAAATTCAAGACTCGATGTTGATTTTTTAAGTCGAGGATGAATGACACACGAGATGCAATGATCAAGCAGTGATGGATTAGGATACGAGGAAAAAGTTTCCCGCATTTATGTTCACTTAGTCCAGGTAAATCAATTATTCCGCGCGCGTAATCCATCTCCCGGCGAAGGTTCCAATTACACGCCGATTCGTAACAATATTACACTTAACGTTCCCGACCAAAGAAAATGCCAGGCTGATCTTTTACGAGGCCAGGGATAGCCACGCAACGACGCTCGAACAGCATCGTGACTCGATTCGAGCGCGTTTAACAGGTCTAATGAACGCCTAACGTTTAGCATAAAACAACAAACGACTCGTGCCTAGATCGGACTAGCGATCTATACGACAAATTTCGTTTTCACGTCGATTTTTCCAAGTCGTCGTCCATTCGAACGTGGAAAATCACGGTTTAATTTTAGAATTTGTTTCTCTTTGGAATAATGAAGTTGTTAGGACGGTAAGCGTTAACGACAAAGATTTCTGATGAGAACAAAGGACTTTGCTTAATTTTTATACTTACACCATTGATCGCTTGAACGCTATGAACCTTCAGCGTTTATCATGTTTAGAGGCTTAACGAAAGGGTAAATGGTAAAAAATATCAAGTTAGTTATCAGATTAGTCAGATTAATTTTCTTCGGCCACTATTTAGTTGAAATTCACCATTGTAATCTATCTTGCGATTGCCCTAAAAGATAAGATAAATTATTCCAGTACTTGTAGCTTTTTACTGTTTTATATATATATATTTTTACTTTTTGTATCTGTGTGGTTTATCATATCAACTTCTCCGTTCTATATTCGCGTCTTTTCAAGTCCTTACATATTTAAACGTATCAAATTTTCTGCGTACGAAATCTTTCGTCTCGCAAGTGTCCAAATTTTTCGATTCCTAGAATACAAGTTACACTGTCTCGTGGTTTCCATGAGGCGAGTTCTTCTATTCAGAACGGAACACGCTGGGTATCGGAACCTCGGAGGCAGTTAATTAAGATTAGCTCAATTATACGCGTTTAACCCACTTTCGCCAACGTTGCGCAAAACCGTTCAACGGCTCTGAAACACTGCGACAGATGCTAATAACGATTTCCACCGGTTTTAATAAGAGCAGCCGGCAAAAAGCGCGCAACAAACACAACCGACTCGCTGCCACGAACTCGCGTTACCGCCTAATGAACCGCAATTAATCCCACAATTCGAATATGTATTTATTAACAATCCTGGTGACGATTACACGGAGGGCCGTGATACTCGATGAATCATCGTAACAGACCGTTTTGCTTTTAACGCTTTTACAGGGCAGTCGATTAAATTTGTATAAAGTAATCTTCCACGAAAATTTTCTAAATTATTAGAGATCAAAGTGATTTCTTGTCAAGTACAAAGTTAAAGTCTTCTCCATTGCATCATATATCTTGCCATGTAGCTTTCATCTTAAAAGTTGTACACTTTTGTCGTTTAGTTTCAACTATACAAATATTTTTGATACTGTCACAAAACTACCAACTCGTTACTTTTCACGGAAATTTTATTCCAATTAACTGGAATAATTAATTGGAATTTTATTCCAATTAACTGGTGCGTTTTTACGAAGTCGCGTGATTTTTTTGGCAAAGTATAGGGACAAAGTCATCCTGTGAATACGTCTTTTATTTTAATTCCTTTATCGCGAGTCTTCTATTTTAGTCGTCCAGCGTTTACACCGTGTAACCTTAAACGCGGACAGAGACGATCCGACCAGTGTGCGAACGTGTTCATCGAAGATCGAAGGATCACGGGTGCAAAATGTGGTTTGAAACGTTCGGGGGCTGGTTGAAATCCCTGTGGCCGATGGGAGAGCAGTGACGCTTAAAAATAGTCGTCGAGTGCGATACGTTTAAACGAAACAGCAGGGAAGGCTGAAATGAGCCAAGATAACGGTGCGTTGGAGACAGTATCTGGTTCAAGGGCTGAGCTCTGCGCGCTTTTAAGAAAGTCTTCGACCTCGCGGGAAATGTGAACATATGACAGTCGGAGAACGAGGGGAAGAAGGATTATAGATAGTATAATATCGATAGAACGAATCTGCAAAATCTTGATCCAATTTACCAAAGTATTTAGAACATTAGCATAGAGTAAGTGTAAAAAGCAACGAATACTTAAATTTCCAAAAGTTTCTTTTACACGTATACCAAGATAAACTGTCAGCTGTGAGACCATTGTAACGAAAGTATTAATACCGATACATTAACGTCAATAAGCTCAGAAGAGTACGTATCACAGTACGTTGACGTATTAAACATATGCGTACGTTTACGATCGAATAACCGTAACATTATTAGAAAAAATAATACGATATAGTAATAACAGTATACTTTTCTATGTCAAATATCTACACATCAGAAAAACAGGAAAAAAGGATTCAAATAAAAAAGATCTCAATCGAATCGACTATCATATTCTCTCTCTCTCTCTCTCTTTCTCAAAAAAAAGCATCAAAAAGTACAATGAGAGATAGAAAGAATCACGTGGCTCTTGGAACAAAACCGAAGGCGCATAACCTCGCGACACGAGCACCTCGATGGCACGAGTCCGGCGATCTCGGCGCGGGAGAGGGTGGGAGGACATTGGAGAGGGCACACACGACGTGCAAGCAACGAGCAGGAGGCAGGAGGGACGTCAGCCCGACCATACGTTTGAGTTGGTTGACCCGGCGCGGCCACGTTCCTACCTTCACCTCAACTTCGTCCTAAGGAATTGCCTTCACGCTTGCGATTTCATTCCGCGCGACCGCCGCTTTATTCCTGAATTGACCCCGCGCCGTTGAACTTGTCCCGGTAATTGATGGGTCGACCGAAGGAAAAACGAACGGGGAACTGCCAGGATAATCGATCTCCCGCGATACTTCGCTCCAACGAATATTTATCATGAATTACACTGGCACGGTTTTACTCGATAACATTGCTTAGAAGATTTGATTGTACAAAGCAACACGAAGGCGACATAATCAATTATTCGAATTAGAAAGTCGAGAGATCATTACCTGGGGCGATAGAACGATTCTACGAAGATGTTTCTGTTGAATTATTTCTATTTCGCAAGATGATCGACAGGAGTTTTAGATTCGTAATTATTTTTAATTTAACGAAATTAAAGTATCGCTCGGTATCGTTGTTTACACAGAGCAGTATTGGCTTAAACGTAAACGCGTATATATAATTCGTGCACGTTTGAAAAAATAAACCACCGGTGACAATCGGAGTACACGGTGACAAACTCGCGGGATAAAAGTCTGAAAGGTTCAGCGCGCGGCGGAGAGGGTTGGCCATCTTCGACGAGCACCCCTTACCGACATAATTCACAGGAACGGGACATTTTCCGGTTTCGAGGATCCGGGAGGAGGAAGCGTGTCTCTGCAAAGCCGGAGAGGTAGAAACGAAACGAAGATCCGAGTAAAGCCGGTATTACGAGAGGTAGCAGATCGAAATAGTGCGGAAAGAGGGAGAGAAGGGCAGTGGCTGTTGGCGAAGGAGAGAGAAAGAAGGAGAGATTAACGGAGGGCTGGCTAGAGGCAGGAGGGACACGGAGGATGGGGGAGGGAAGAAAAAAGCAAAGGGCAAGAAGGAAGAAAGGAGACGGAAAGAGGGAACGTCGAGGATTGTGTGCCTCTGGCGCGATGTTCAGCTCGTGGAGGATTACTACCTCTCGAAGCGACGAAGAGAAAAGAGCGAAGGAGCGAGGCAGAGGGCAAAGAAAAGGGGGAGAAAACGAGGGAAAGAGCGAGAGGCGAGAGCAAGGCGACGAGGAGGGGCCGACATCACGTCGTCAATCATGGTCCAGTTGCTTCTATGTACTACATACTCTCGCTGAGCGCGGAGAGCGGACCTGTACATGCTACTGCATTGTGGCGCACAATGTTCAATCATCTCTGCGTCGATTCCTTCGGCTTTAATTGAAGAAAGGGTCCCTCGAAACCACCGCGCGGCCGCGGTGGGGCAAAGTGTCCGTTGGAGGGACGAGGAAAGACACAGCGTGGCAAGAAATAAGAAAAAGAGGGAGTACAGGAGCAAGAGTGACGGCCGGCAAGAGGCAGGAATAAAGAGAAAGAGAAAGAGAGAGGGATAGAAAGGAAGAACGAAAGAAACGGAACGGAATAGGGAAAAAAAGAAAGCGCCGCGGGGGTGTCGTTGACCCCACGACGACGATATTGTGTACCACTTGAGTGTTTAAGTCGAGGCCTCGAAGGACCCCGGCCAAGAAACAAGGACCTTCTCAGCCACACTCAGCCGAGTCCTTGGCTCCACGGATCATTAACCAGAGCGAACCGCGAAATACGAAATCGCGCCGAAAATCACGGACCTTTTGATTCGCGTGCACGCCCCATCGCCATTGCCATCGCCATCGCCATCCCTATTCCTCTTTATCCCCTATTTTTATTCCTCCCGTTGGGAAAAAGTCGGTTCGAGTGGCGGTGCCGCTCGAGAGTGCACGAAACGAACGGAATAAAGAAGAAAAGGAGAGGAAGGAAACGCGGGAAACGCGAAACTCACCAATTTGTTGCGAAACGCACTATCGATTCCCGGTGGCCGACCATTTTTTGGGCGAAAGGAGAAAGGGCAGGTCGTCGAGTGTTCTCCCTCGCGAGCACGACAATGAAGCTCTCTCGCCGTTCTGGAGCCTCAATTATGATCCCGCAATAAGGAGAAAAAAAATATCACCTAACGACCGCGACATTGCTCGTAACAATTAACCCTCTAGAACCGATGAGAGACCAACGAAGCTGTTCAAGGATCGGGCACACCTTTTTTTCTTCCTTTCTTCCCCGTTGCGTCGTTTCCTTTACTTCCGCCGGCTGCTCCTCGATACTCGTTCCCTACCGTAATGAACCGAAGAAAATTGATCCCGTCATGCTTGTTACCGGCCGCCTTATTATCAATCGTCTCGCTGGCGATTCGCGATGCGAATTCAATTACGTGACTTCGTGTTTACGATCACCCCTTTCGAACAATATTTACGACATAACGTGGCATCAAAGACGAGAATCAACCCTTCGTAGAATAGGACGTATTGAACGAATCTCGTCATCCCCTACCGACTACGTCGACACTACGAGACTGTTGAAAGAATATTACGATCGATCCTTCGATTTAGCTCGTTTCACGGTTTAGATAATGCGTTACCACGGATGAACAGCGCTTTGAGCGTTTGTACGATTAACGATAAATGCTCTTATCGTTCTAAAATTGCCTCAAAATATCATTATGATTCTTCGTTATTTATCTTCATTATCTTCATCGCTTTTCAAGACGCTTTAAAGCGACAAGATTTAACACGTAAATGATAAATATACGATCTTGCCAAAAATATAAAGCGATCTTAAAACAGAGGAGGAGAAAGGAAAAATCTTAAAAAGAATTTTTCTTCCTGCGATATTCCCCCTTCGAAAGCATTTCCACTACGTTCTATACATTTTCCAGTATCGCTCTAAACAAAGGATATCTAACTATACGAGTATTTGGGTATTCTGTCGAGTGTGAGACACTCGGTACGCGCGAATTGTAAATATCAGGGAGCCAATCCGAAGACACCAGCCAAGCGTATCTTTGCGTTTCGTCGCGTTCCCAAAGTGTCGCTCGAACAACGTTCCCCGAAAAGGCGAGCGGCGTTCCACCACAAAGGCGTTTCACCCTTGAAACAACGGAATCGACGTTTTGACAATTGACTGAATGTTGCGTGAGCAAACGGCGTCCGTACCACCTTCAGACACGACTTCTGTGGCCGTCGGGTTACGCGAAATGAGATCCATTACGCGATTTCCTGCGAACACGATCTACGGAGTAGAAAGCAGAAGTTGAGGACGATGGGAGGGGAGAACAGCCCGAAGGAAGACGGAGTCGGTGGGATACAATGGCGCGGATCGTGGCTGCTGCCGCCGCCGCCGCCGCCGCCGCAGCCGCCTCGTATGCCCTTCGGTTATGGTAAACGCACGGTAAGTCGAGATACGGTGTAGAGGTATACGCCCTGAGCCGCTTAGGTTACAAAACAGCGGCGGTAATTAGCTCAGTTGGCGCCGGCTCATCCTACTTCGCTCCGTTTTCTCTTTCCACGATCCTACATCGCGTTTCTTTGTAACACCCGTGATGAAACGAAGAGGGGATCGAGTCTATAGAAAGGTTCTTGGCTGTACGCGTTGGGGTTGATACGAGATTGAAGAAAGAGAGAGATACTGTGTATATGTAGGACGTTTAATCCGTCAACCTTTGGTCATCCCTTGATCGGAGAGCTTTTTAATTATGAAATTGCAAGTTAACCAAGACGCGTCGATTTCGAACAGACGGATCTTAATTCTGTCAAATATTTTTGATGCGTTTTATTTTCAATGGAACCGAGAATAGAATGTTGTACGGTCTTAAGCTTCTCGATGGTTTAATTTATCTCGTTATATCTTCGCCCGTACTATAATTCACAAATTTTACGAGGGATCAATATCGTTCGTGGATTTAACTTGAAATTCTTCGTCGTTGAATCGCTCTGTACATTGGCCGCGAACGATTCTTCTTCTCCTTCCATCCTGTTCGGCAGACTGCGTAACCGTAAACGCTGTTTATACAAACGTCCATGTTTCTTTCTGTATATCCTCCCTCGCGCCTTCTCCTTTTTCCCCGTCTGTTTCTTCTCTCCACTGTTTACCCTGGAAGTCGTACAACGCAGAATTCGCCCGTCCATATTCCACGAGACTTTCATCCGAATATTTCAAGAACCACCTTTTAACGTCCACGAGTAACCATAATGGCGAACCACTCGTGGACTTCGTAGAGAAGCGTTCCACTTCCCAAAAGCATTCGCTTCGATCCTCCGCCATGATACGCATCCATTCTCCCATCGACAACCGCGTCACCTTTGTACCAGTTTACTTTTCGTTCCTCGGAAAATTCCAGCTTTGAATCCTCCATCCGCAAGACCAACGACGAGACCAGACACACTCTCTGTCTATGAACGCTCAGCAAGAATCGCAAACTCACACAAACGTCCCTACCACAGCACTCTCAAAGAATCAGCAAATCGTCTTGGAACTCCATCGAAGTCTTCAACGTCCCAAGCACAACGTGCACTCTGCTAAACGCCTCTGTCCCGTTTCAATAGAATCTTACTCGTCTCTGTTCTCTTCTAACTCGTTCTCCTCCGACGCGCACTTTATTCCCAATTCGAAACTCTCGAATTCTACGCTCGTTGCACCTTCCTGGCTCACTACGATGGCGATGTGTCTCGCTCGTGACAGCCAAAGTGGATTGCATCGAGGATTATCCCTATGCACCGTTGACCCTCAGTTTACCGGTACATCGTGAAATTCTGTATCGTCGGGCAGCTGCATTAGGATAATGAGCCTCGTAAAGCAATCGGGAGCCGAACCATTGGGAAGTTTAGCTTGACGATGCTAACGCGGCCGCTCGCGGTTTGAGAAAGACGCCTTTGAGCCGTTCGATTCGATAGTCGTGCGCCATCGACGTAAGTATAGGCAAGTGTTTCGATCGTGATCGTACTTTGGCAGATATTTGACTGGAAAATCTTTAGAGATTGAACAAAAAGTAATTCCTTAGATCGTGATAAGCCGATCGACTCTAATTTCTCTTGATTTCTTAGTTTTACTACCAGAATACGTGATCGACGTTTCACTTTCCAAAATGCAAATGATTATTTTCAATAAAGTTGATCGGTTCGTCTTTTGCGTACTTCACATCATACGAAGCATCGTGAAGATTTTTCGACGAAAGGAAGAAGACAAGAAGAGCGCAATAATTAGTGTTCGTTGAACCACGCGCCTTGTATTAAACCGTGTCACCTGTATTTCTTATTTCTTTATTTTTTCAGGCAGTTTGAATCTTTGTGAAAGATCAGGCTTTTTTATCTCCTTGTCTGCGCATAAGATTACAATATTACGTATCATTGTCTCATCTAGCGTGGTATCTCGATTGTTGTCGTACCGTTACAACGTAACAAATATTCGAATCAAGGATTCGATCACGTACGCCAAAGGAATAATACACGAAGTACACGAATCTTAATATTATTGCCATCAGTTATGGTTCAAGTTGCCATCTTCCATACCGCAATATGAAGTTCAGTTATCGCATCCGAATCGAATCGCTCACGAAAGCCCATCACGTCGTATCCTATGTCACGTAATTGTCCGCTTCCTTGGCCGTGCATCGTAACTCCTCGCCTCTGCTCCGAATACTAAAGCCACCTAACTCGTTAATAAATCAAACGAAACATCGCGGTTCGACAAATCCGTCGGCGTTCACGCCGTCGTCGTTCCCACAATGAAATATCGTCGAATCCTCTTCGTTTCTCGATCGCCTTCTCGCCGAAAGTTCAATGCACGAGCCGTGTTTAAGCATGGTTCTCGATTAAGAGTGTAAGAAATCCGATGTTAAAAATCCCTTTTGCACGCTGTTAAATCCCACTTCTCACCCTTTTGCTTCCGAAGGGAAGCGTTCGAGGAGCTTCCTCGAAAGGAACGACGATCGAGGAGCGTACGCGTGACGCTTATACGTGACGCAGGTTCTCTCTGCTCGTTGCAATCGTATGTGCACGCTGAGATACCGTTAGCCGTACCCGTCACGCGCCACTCGATACGTCACGCCGCCTGCGACGAAACCCAGTCGATCATAATGATCCCCCGTCGAAGAAGGCTAATCGACCAGGGGATCGATCAAGCGTTCGTCGCACAGGAGTACACGCTAAAAACGTTAATGCGTTCCGTGGTGGAACCGCGACAGGAGTGGAGCGAAGAACATTGTGACGAAACGGTACACCGTATAGAAGGATGTGATTCTCTTATAGGTTGTTAGAGTGTCATCGTCGAGGATGACGAAAGTGATTGATATTCTCCGCGAGAAATATCGTTTCGAGGGAACGATACAAGAAATCGGGGCGTCAGGGAATCAGCGAAAGGAAGCGTGCAACGTTTTAATACACCGATTACGACAGTTGGCAAGAGTTGGACTTCATAAAGCTATGATTGCGAACAGGAACAGACGATTCGCGTGGAGTCGCCGATCGGAAACGGATCACCAGTTGGCACTTGGCTGCAAGAACGAATTAACCTTTCCGGGACTGAATCTCTTTCGTGCTGCAAGAAAATTTTCCCTTTATGGATCGTCATCATTTTTCTGGTGTTTCCGCGAGGAAGATACAATGCACTAAAACGGAAGGACGGTATTATGGGAAATAGATATACGTAGTGCGATACAATTAAACGATCGCTACTATGAAAGCAACGAAAGGTAATAAAAATTAACGTTGAAGCGATCGTTTGTCGGAAATATACAGACTCAATGAAAAAATCATCCTGGCATGGGAAACAATGAGCAATATATTTATCGTTTAGTTGATCAACAATTTTTCCCAACGTAAGAGAGTCAAGCGATCTAACGAAACGATAAATTGACATTTTCCCCAAACAGCCTGGCAATAACGATGATTAAAATCAGTTTCATTCGAGTTGGTCGAGCTGATGCAACGAAACCATGGAACCAACAGATACAAAGAACCCTGATTGGTTCCACTCTGGATCTGGAGGATCATAGCCTAGCGGCGAATCTCCGAATGATCGAACATTCTCGATCGACAGCCCTCGCTACCGGTGGTACCAACGTCGCTGTTCGAGATAAAGCCGCGCAGATCGAGCGGTGATAGCGGCTCGTACACAAGCTCGCAGCGAAAGATCCCGCGCGAGGTTCTTGGACAGACAGAAAGGAATACATGTAAAGAAAGAAGCAGAGACGAGAGACAGAAAGAAGGGGAGAGAGAAAGAGAGAGAGAGAGAGAGAACACGGTACATACGTACCGGGGAAGCCGAACGAAAGGTGAAGGAAGAGGGAGAGGCGAGAAAAAGGAGAAAGAGCCTCTACGGTCGGCGTCACGCTGTCGGGTACACCGGTTTCGCTCTCCTCCCTCTTCCCGGCGTTCTCCACCAGCGCAAACACACATTCACGAACACACTACACACGACGTGACTCTTAGCTTACTCGCGAGCTCTCGCGCGCGCTACACGCGCAATATCGCGAAACGCGCGGCATCAGGGACTCGCATTGATGTGCCTGCGTGTCAGGTAATCGTATGTAATTGCCGGCTAGGATAATTAGCGATCAACAATAAACTTCTACCTCGCTCTCGACGCTTCTACCCGCCCGTTAAACCCGACGCGGAGTCGCGGTTGCAGTTGCAGTTGCACGTGTGCATAGACGAGGGACACATCCAGTCGAGGTGAGCTCTCTGTGGCATCTACACGTTAAACGATTCTCCCTTTCTCTTTTCCGCGATCACGTTCGTCCTCTTCTTTATCTTCGATCCTTCGCCATCCTGTCTATCCGTTTATCTATTTCTCTTCTTTCCTCCTGAGTTCCCTTTTAGTAAGAGGTTTTTAGTGGGAAGAAAGGAGACGGGTGGCGTCGCACGGTAGCCTACAGGGCCGATCGAGCAGCCTGGGGATGCTGTTAATAATATGCTACGCGAGTAGACGCGTTACTCGCGCTACTACCAGCCACTGACCAGCCAGCCACTGACCAGTCACGGACCATGATACAACGAACGTAGGAGGGATATGAAAACGGGAGCCAGTGAAGGATAGACTAGCTTCGACGAGAGGCTGCACCGATTCAGTCCCAGTACCCCTTTGGCGCAAAGCTGGTTCGATCGATCGACGAAACGCCAGGCCACGACCTCCGGCTTTGACTCAGAGAGCTAAAGCTCCGGTGACGAGCGTCTCCGGATCTAACGTACGATATATCCATCCATGCAAATGGAATCCGGTGAATGCTTCTGTACGCGCACACGTGCTCGATTATTGCCACCGCAGCTCTTTAATCTAGACACGCTGGAATTATTTTGCGATATCTTTTAAACAATCTTATCTTCCTTCGTTTCATCGAATGTATCGATCAGATGTTTCATTAGCGATGGCTAATTTCCAGTAGAACGTCTATCCTTCCAAATGGTACTGACATTTCAAGGATCGAAAAATAAAATTGGCTAACTTGTAATTTTTCTTTTGGAAACGCGATAAGTATATTGTTATCCCATACGACGATACTGTGAAATTTAGCGATAACAGAATCGCATATACGTTACGTCATTGTAAGTAGAAATCTATCGAATAGTACATTGTCATCGATGAAATTGACACAACGTTGTTCGACGGCATCTTGTTTAAACGTTACAGAACGAAGTCACCGTGTCCCTCGAAACGTGATCCGTTCAATAGAGTCTAGAGATATGCGACGATTTGTTTCCTGGAGTTCAGAGAATTGCGGCGATTTGTTCCTCTAAAGTCTGGGCAGATACGAATACAATTTTCTTAGAATCCTTTGATCGATACGTTTGAGGATGGCGACGAGAAATATCGTTATTTTGGACGTGGGATGGTGATCCGCGTGGATAGCGGCCAATCGAGTCTGGCACGAGTAGTTTCGAGAGCATTTTGAAGAGCGCGTTCGTGGGAACACGAGACACGTCTGGATCGTCAGAACATGCCGCGGTTAAGTAGCTACAAGTGCAACAGGAGCTTGTACGATACAATGGTGTCCTAGTTTTTCATGAGCCTCTGCCCCTGAGTTTCGTGTCGTGTCGGTGCTTCCAGACACGCGCGATCATTCTCTCGATAAATAATAACCGCGAATAAAAAACACAGAAATGATAAACTCGAACTTAGAAACTACAATTATAAAGTTCAAGCTAATTGAACATTACAGAAATACTTGGCGTCGTGCGTTATTATTCGAAAGAAAATTACTATTTGGAAGTATAACAACCTTGGTAACATTTGCAATGCTGCACAACCCGACAGTAGTAATTATAGGATACCGAACCTTATCGTCATCAATTTAACATTGAACGTATAGATGATACAAATCTACGGCATTACATAGATTGCGGATTTTGACGCATTTATACAAAATTTTGCAAAACTACGCAAGATCTTCAAAATATAATACTCCTTATAACATTCAGCGAATAAAATAATTGTATACCCAGACTCCATTTTTCGAATCGTGCTCATAGAAAAAGTATGAATTTGCATAAACATCCACGGTCTAGTAATACATAAATTCACAGGCAGTTGCAACTCTTTCGTTCCGAAACAGGATTTTCCGTTTCTAACTACAAAACTAGCTAACTAGCTACGAAGCTTCTAAACTACAAAAATATATAATTTGCTGATCAGTAGTATCGAAAACTGCACGGTATACAAAGCGCAAAGGTATCAACTAACTGCTGAAACGAGGATAGACCGGTCGCCCACCGTACAAACCCAAACCGTTTCGATTGCAGCAATTATCTAGAATATCGTAATACGTCGTACATTATTCTCGTTCGAAGGAAAAGAGGATTGTCTGTGCACGTGAACCGATTGTCCACGACGACGTCTTAAACGACGACGTGCCGCGGCGGCCGTCTGCGTAATTAGGCGATCCAGCCGCGCACCTGTGCACTCCCATGACGTGTCTGCCATGTGGAATAATCGGACGACGGCAAGCAAAAAAATCTTCGACCCGATTTGTCAATACAGGATCTCGGCGGAGATTAGTCACGCGCGGCCGTAATACCTTGCGAACACGGGCCCGCTCGCTTCGATATCCGTCAGGCTAGATCGACCAGGGGGATGCGATTAGCTGATCGAAATCCCGGCGTCTTCGAGTCTGTCCTCGGGGATCCGGACGGGTAAACGATGGCCCGCGAGGATTCCTCTATAACCAGAATTGATACGGTCTATGCCTTGTATATACCATAGTACATGGAACGGTCTCGCCTGGACGTGATACGCTGAAATTTTGCTGATGAGACACTGCAAAGGAGGATAATTCCAATGATGGGATTAGGGAAAATTTTTGTGAATAACGTAGATTCGTATTTGTACGAAATGAATTAAAATGGTAGAACCTAGGCAGATATTTGATTCACGCGTGAATATTACGACGACTATTCCTGTTTATATTTTCCAATTTCTCGCAAAGTATCAAAATCCCGTAGCACGCCAGTTTGTGAAATAGACGAACAAATGGCTCGGATTATTATTCGACGTTTAAAGAGCCGAGAGAGCGAAAGGGATTAAATTTTAAATATAATAAATATATCTTAATATATGAATGTTAACGTAATATTACTGTTAAATATAGAATAAGATATTATCTTAATGTAAGCATATTCTGCTTTGTTAAGAAAATATCACTCTTCCCAACAGTTATCGCTCGATATACTTTCGTTTGAATCTATTACTGCATAGCTCAATTAACGCGAAGAGTCGAATATGATGTTCTTAATGCGATGATGCAATTGATGCTTTGATGCACTAAGGGTTGTTGATCGTGAAACTGAGAGCACATGGGTATAGAAGATCGACGCGTACCGGGTACCGTTCTGTTTTACGTTCAAATATTGCCACTCGGTAACTGGATCGAAAAATGCCTTATAAATTATGTTTCCGTGCTGCTGTAATTTCTTACTCATAACGGTCATCAATTATAGAACGCAGGTGCGAGTGAGATAATGGAGCGGTATCAGTAGGAAACGCGGGGTGTGGCGAAAAGGCGCGAAGAAGGAGATACCAGCGCGTGATGTAAAGAGAGTAATCGCGTGTATGCACATGTAACTTCAGAAAGAAAGAAAGAAAACCTACGCTATTACCGCTAAAACTACCGAACCTATTAAAACTGTAGGTCTCGGATTTATCGAAAAATATATGTATCTACGTGTTTCGACGAAATTAATATTCAATCTTATGGAGATAGAAATTTAATTATATCGTCGGCTTGTTAGAAGAGTGACGTAGCTGAGAAAAATACATTTTCCAGGAAATTACTTTCGAACGAGAAGTTCCAAGTGGAAGATCATTTAGCAGTAAAAACTTTTCTCTCGAATGTAGCACGTAATTTCTGGATCTTTTAAAGAACCTCTAGAATATAATGAAATAACCCTGTACGGAATTGCAACGTTATTCTCTTTAAATGCGCGGTATAATTTTTGTATAATTCTACCAGGTAATTAACACGCTTCTGCCCTGGTAGATACTTTACTTTTGGAATTCGTTTTTGAAGTATGCTTATTTATCCTTCGTCGCACAAATCGTTCAATTTAGACCACCTATGTATCAACATATTTCGCTACACATAAATTTCTAATACTACCGTCAAATATAAGAACCTTTTAAACAAATTCTATCGATGAAATCACAGCAGGAGCTGAGAAATAGGAAACGGAAGAGCAGAGTATCCGCTCGGAAAGCGACAAAAGGCTCTGTGGTGGCGGCGATCGGATCACGACCTACGAAGCTTTTCGAAGCGGGCCGCGATCGAAGAAGCGTGGGTCGCCAGAAATAGAAGGGAAGATACGCGAATTCGTAACCGGCCGGTTCTTAGCCCGACTCTCGAAAGAAGAAGAAGAAGAAGAGGAAGAAGAAGAAGAAGACGACAACGGAGACGAGGAAAGAGAAGAAGAAAGGAGGACGCGCGGAGCCGGCCCCGCGCGCGGTTTATCAACCTTATCTCCCTCCTTCTCTCGCCCTCCTGCTTCCTCGTGCGCGTCCCGCAGGCGAAAAACAAAGTCAGTAAAGTTACGGCGAAACGCAAGCAACACGAAACGAGGGTCAAAATCCTTGCGCTTCGAAGGATGCTGCTGCCGTTGCCGCTGCTGCTGCCGCTGTACGCTCGAGGGACGCTCTGAACGGGAGGAGGAAGAGAAAGAGGAGGCAAAGCGATGGTAGTGATGGTTCTAAAGGAAAGAAGAAGAGGAAGAAAGGCAAACCGTGTGCCGAAGAAGAGGAACAAAGCGAGTCGAGTGAAAGAGACGATCGCTAACGTGAATGTAAAAGCGAGATAAATGTATATATACAGGTATATACATATATCTTTATATATATGTGTGTGTGCGTGTGTATGTGTGTATATATATAGATATAGATATACAGATAGATAGATAGATAGATAGATAGATAGATATAGATATATGTGATGTGTTTGTACATATATATATATATATATATATATAGAGCAAGCGAGAGAAAAAGGTAGAGAGAAAGGGAGAGAGAAATGGACGCAGCAAAAGAAGCAAGAGGAACAGAACGAGGATAAGGGGTCAAAGGAAGGGAAGGGTAAAGCTACTGCGCGTTAGCTGTGCCTGTAGTACTCTACCTTCGCGGCCTCTGCCACCTCCACCTCGACCGGCTCACCTGAAGACAAGTTACCCCGCAATAAAAACACCGAGAAAATTATATGCCTCCCGGCCGCGCGCGCCAGCGCCAAGCAAAAGGACCACTTGGCTTTCCTACTAACGCGGGGAAAAGGAGAGCAGAGGACAGAGAAACGGACAGAGAGGCGAGAGCTTGGGACCATGGGTAGAAGAAGAGACGAAAGGATACCGGACGAAGAACCGGGGTATCGGGAGAGAAAGAGCGAGACGCCGCGTTTGGCAAGAGAAAAAACCGCGACGCGAAGCGAAACGAATAGAAAGAGAGGGGAAAGAAGGAAGAACGTTCGAAGGAGATGATCCAAAGGGATGGAAAGAGAGAGGACGGTTGTTCCTGTCTTTCTCGATTGGGCCCTAAGGCCTGCCGAGGAGCCGTTGAAGGAAAGGACTGTATAAAGGAAGAAACCGTGCATCGCCACGGAAGCCTCGATCAAGCCACTAAAGCCGGCGTCTCTCTAATACACAGGGTGTTCCACTTCGGTTGCAGCGTAAGGTCTCGTTCGGGATCGGTCTATTGTGCTCGGAAACGCGTCTTTTTATGCACTCGACGTCCTGGAAGGATCGGTGATCTTCTTCCACGGTGGCGTCGTGAGCGGCCATCCTTTCAATCTCGCCATCTCCGCGCTCGTGTTCTCTCGTGTCGTGAGATGTTGTTCCAATAGAAAACAAGGGGAACATCGTTTATCCTTCGACGCGATTTTATCGTTCACCGATTAGAATAATATTCTAGTAGCCTCAGAGATCCTCTCTCTTTCTTTCTCCGTATCTAACCATCTGTTGTACACGTAGATCCTAATCGATTGTTTCAGTGGATTAAAGCGAGCCTGTTAAACGCTATTCCGCAGGATCATGTACTATGCATGTAACGTTGAAACGGGCGTTCGATCAGCATCGAAGGAAATCAATGGTCGTTTTTACGAGCGAGACGCATCGTCGAGTAAAATCGATACGCGTCCACGATCCACGCTCCAAGCTGCTCGCCCGTATTCCGAATAAAATTCAGGCCAGTAACAATCTCCCGGTGACGAACGGAGAACGACGACTGGTTTCATACAGGAGAGAGCGGGACAGCAACACAACAGACCAGTCCGGCCAGCTGATGAGCCGGTTCTCCGATATACTTTTGTTTCCTCTTATTTCCTCGCTCCTTCTGCCCCCTCCGTCTTTTTTCTTCCCTTCCTTTTTTTATCGCTAAGGTTCTGGTTCGAGAAGGGACCCGTTCGTGGTGTATTTATACCCAACTCTCACTGGTTCCTCCTCCGTTCGCCCGTTTATACGTGACTCCGAATTTAAGGGTCCCCGGTCCGCGGCCAGCCGTCCCCGGGTGCGTTCCCCGCGGGAGGCAGCGCGTACACGCCTCGCGACTTAACGAGCTTTTTGTATATTTCCAATGTACGAAATGAGGATATCTCGGGATCGAGCATGTTCGATTCTTTTATTCCCTTTTATTCGTCGTCTTATCTAATTTTCTTTTCGTTCTGCTTCGAATGCAATCGTTCGTAGATACGATACAACATACCCAACGAGTCTAGGGTAAAATTAAATATTATCTAATATAATTTATATAAATTATATGATATATTAATAATTTTTAAGAATAAATTTTAACGACCAAGGTAAGGCTGTTCGAGTTAGTATATCTTGTTGTAACATTTGGATCTAGCTGAGCAATTTACCTTATGGTTCGACAAATTCGGTTATGAATCATTTTTAAGCGATCTACGTTTGAAATCGGAGTATTTAACTCGTTGTTAGTTGCACGACAAAAGGAGTTTTCCACGAGGATATGGCTTCTATTCGCCAAAGGGAAAGAAATTCGCTTAAACAATATTGATATTCTCCATTGTAATCTTCACAGTCGAGTAGCTTGAGAATACTAGTCTCTGGAAATTATTTTCTTTATTTTTATTAAATCTTGTATAATCTCGCTCCGTTTTCTCGTCTTTGTCGTTTCTTCTTGTTTGTTGTTCTTCCTTATTACATTAAAGACTAATGTACGTGTCTCGTAATGTACGATTTCTATGCGGCAGACTGTAAATCGATATTTCTTACGATCGTTCCCTCCGGCTCGTTGTTTACGCCTTTTCGTTGGAACTGGGACAAGTCACTGGCAGCGGTGGCTCGACCGAGACCGGAGAAATTACAGGTTTATCGAAACAAACTGATCTTTCCGCGGGGAGACGGACGTTCGTCGATACACGGCGCGTAGATACGCACCGGTGTATCCCGGCCGATACTTCGCTAAATACTTACGTTTACGTTGGTCGACCTGATAAATTTCGCTATGAGAACGCGGCGAATTCCACGCTCCCTTGATCGACCAACGATCGACGTCCCGATATCAGCCAGAGCCGGCAATGAGATCATTGCCTGGAATAAACGAGGCAATAATTTTATGCCACCACAGCGGCACCGCGCGCGAGTAGCAGCACCCTCGTGCACTATCGCCTGTCTTAGCTACGAAGGCTGTTGCGCAACCATTTATTTTCCGTTGCGATATATGCGGTATATAGCGAGGACTGTAGTACAACTGGCCTTGGATGAGATAGGCATTACACGATGGCATAATGCACGAGACACGACGAGCCAGCTGCGTGCTCGAGGGCCCTGCATCATCATCGTCATCGTCGTCGTTGTCGTCGTCTTCTTCTTCTGCTTCTTCTTCTTCATCTTCTTCTTCTTCTTCTGCGTTTTCTTCTTCTGCTTCTTCTTATTCTTCTTCCCCTTCTTCCTCCTCCTCCTCCTCCTCCTCCTCCTCTTCTTCTTCTTCTCCTTCTTCGCCTTCTTATTCTCTTTCTCCTGCTCATCCTCTTTAAAGTCTATACTTCTCTTTATCTTCTGGACGTTTTCTTCTTTCTCTGCCGCTTCTTGTTTCTCGTGTTCTTCGTCTTCTTCTTTCCTCGTGCCCGTTCATTGCCAGAACGCTACCGTTACACGGTGTAAACGCAGATTGGCCGACGTCAGAGGAACCAGCCAGAGGTTGTTCGCGTCGTCGCCACCGGTCAATTAATCCACGTGCTCCGCCTCGCTCTCCTCTCGTTCCGGCTTTCGGCCGAAGAAAAGGTGAGAGACGAAAGGAGAGGGACGAAGGCGAGGCAGGCGATGCTATCGGTTATTAGTAACTCGTTTCGCGGCCCTCTCGAGCGCTCTAGCCGGCGGCCACTCGCGCGATCCGCGCGAACGGGAATTAATATCCGAGCGCGGCGAACGCGAGGATAGCTGTCCCTCTCCTCCCGTGTTTTATGTACTCGTTAGACGCGCAGAAGACACGCGTACTCGCTGAGCGAGCGAGCGGGCAAACGCGGTGTTTTGCGCGAGCCGTGGATCGTTGCCCCCGCAGCCATTCGTCTTGGCTAACATAATTTTTGCCAGGCTTCCTCCGAGAAACAGAAGCGAGGAATCAGTTAACTGTGCTTCGATTTTTACTTCGCCGAGTGTTTGGTAGATGAAACCGATAGCGGAAGAAATATCGGAATACTATACAATATAATCGATCGAGCTTATCAAGCCTACAGTCGAGGCGAGAAGAAACCAGGCTAGAATATCGCTTAATTAGATTCCTCTCGATATTTAGATATTCCGTTGGCAAAACACCGAGACGATCTACGATCGCAATTATCCAGGCTCTTTATGCGTGCACGACCATGCCCGGTACCCATAAAATCCGACAACCTGACATTTCTATCCGCAACGAGAACGCACCGCTCTCCCGCTGTTTCCAGCCGCGCGTAATTTCCCGTGGCATCGGTTAACAGGTATACATGGCGCGTTCTAGGCGCGACTCGGGTTTACCTTGATCCAATTAATACCGATTAACAGACCATCGTCGATCCTCACGGCAAATAGCGAGCCCTGCTGATACACGGTTCATCTTTGGCCACTATCTGGAGGTGCGTTTGGTCACGACTTTCGGCCAGTAGTATCGTGACGGGTCCGTCGATGGATCTACATGACGACGCGCGATTCGACCCGTTGCTCCGTCTTGTGTACCCTCTTCGTTGTGTACCTATCATTCCCTACCTAGAAACTACACTGTTTGCTTCGCTAATTAGACACGTAGTACGTACGCATTCTCCATGTTCACGAGACCACACGGTACAGAGAAGGAGGGAACGTGTAATATAGTGCATGGAAGAGACGAAGGAAGGAAGGGAGGGTTGGCTTGGTTAGAGCGTGCGAGACGGGGATAGGGAGAATGGTTAGAGAGACGGAGAAAGGCAAAAGGGAACGGGTGGGTAAGAGGGTACGCGAGAAAGACGCGTATCTAACACCGGCTACCAGTATTTGCACGCATTCGAACACGTACACGGAATATTGATCCGGCTACGTGACTCCATAGATCAAGTCAAACATCGCGGATAACCAGCGGGGCGGTTGCACGATCACCTTGGTCCATTGGCTTACTGCTCTGCCGCGAGCAGAGGGAACACAGCCGCGTGCTCGGACCTGTTATCAAAACTGGTACCCGGTGAATACCGCGATCAGTGTTAGTCTCTGGATTCTAGGAAGAGCCTGGCGTGTTTCTCGATTACGTGGCCCGTAGACGCAGCTGGGATACAGCAGTTCCTCGTGTTCTCTATTAGGGCTCGACACGAAACCTCTTTGCTTGGGTCTGACGAAGTTGGATCTTCGGAATAGCGACGTCTTTTCGATCGTTTTTACATTTGTTCGTCGCCTGGCGATCTTGGTTCAACGTATTTACCTTGGAGACAGTTCGATACATCTATCGTCCGGCGACGAAAGCGTAGAAAATTATGGATTTCGAATCGTTTTGGAATCGTGTTTCAAGATATTTGTTTTTTTTTTATACAGCTCAGAAAATTCCTTGAAATAATATGTCTACTGTAGGCACCGATCCACTGAATATTTTATAAGTTTAAGGAGATTAAATCGCGAGAGGCAAATCTTGCCTCGATTCAGAAATTTTTACAAGAGATACAACGTTCGTACGGAGACGTGTAATGTCATCTATTCTATTAGGAAAATCAGCATAATTTTACTTAAATTATATTTCACGATAATGCTTAACGCATGGATCTCGTACCGTTGACTCGTTTACGAAATATGTAAATGTCACTTTCCCATGTATCGATAATACTTTGAATATTACCACTATTCATAGCTTAGATCTTGGGTCACCAACGTTTCAAATATCTATTGAAACCTACGTATTTCTATTTCGTACCTGCCTGCAAAATTGAACCTGGCAACCTTTCTTGTAACCCCAGGGGTTTACTTTACCGGGAATCTAAAAATCCTTTGTACTTAAAAAGCTCAGCGCGTTCACGGAAGCTCGAAAACAGCAAAAGAATTGCACCATTACCCTAAGTAAGATTCTATCCCCGGTCGACAGGAAAACTGGATTGCATCATTTCTCTAAGTAAAACTGAATCCCTCGACGTGATTCACTCGACGGTCGCCGAGCGCCTGAACGTCAGCGATTACGCTTTTGGCGAGCATGGCTACGTGATGCACCGACGCGCACCTGCGCTACGAACATAATCACGAGCGCACTTTTCTCTTCCGTGAGAATGGAAGAGACTCATCGGACAGGTATCGTTGTCCTTTAGCCGCCTGGGAAGATTCTGCGTGTCGCGGATCACTTTCGCAACGCCGTTCCAGGCAACTGAAACGCGTTTCCACGGATCTTCCGCGATTTTCCCATTTGCTCTGCCCGCCACAATGACACACCATTTCCATTTGCCTCGACACGTTTCTCGTATTTCGCAAATTCGTTAATTCCGCGCGAGAAAATAATAGGACGTTCGCGTCTTTCTAGTTTGTTACCCATCTTGTTTGACATCGTGCCACAACTTTGTAGTTAGCCAAGAGTTTGTTCTTCGCTTGCAAAAGGTTTCGATCGGTTTTTGTTGCGATTAAGCGATCGTACGTAGCGAAATTCCTGGAATCTGATAAATGACGTGAAAGACAGTCTTCGTGTTTTATGGAGATGTTAAACGAGGATATAAATTCATTTGCTTCGAGTTTCTTTTTTATTGCGTTTGATTAATTTCAATCTGCGGCGAATTCACAATGTTTGCCGATAATAATAATAATTGTTTCGTAATTGTGTCAAGGTGACACTTGTCTTTTAGAGGTTTGTATCAGCCTGATCAAATACCGAGGATCGACGATGAAAGCTGAAATGTTTCTTGCGATCACTCGGTTAATAATTAAGTTCCCGCTGTGTCTTTGCCAAATCATCGGTGATAGAATACATGTTTTATATATGTACCGTACACCGATCGAATTTCTATCGCCGCTGCCTCTGCAACTCGAAGTGTACCAACAGCTATGCTGCATCGCGGGAAGTGAGAAACCGATCGTTCAGCTGTTAGTATTGTCTCAAATAGCATAATACGAGACACAAGCCGTGCCTCTACTTCTTCGCCCTTCGACCACGTGCATATCCACGGAAGCTAATCGTTTTTCAGAACGAACGTAGAACGCGTAATTGTTAATGTCTGCCGCGTCTTTAACTTTTGAATTTACGTACATGAATTTACATTTTGTATACGTCGAATGAAATTAATTCCAAGAGGAAGCTTGAATTAGTCACATTTTCCGAAAAGGTGAACTAAACCTCTTTTACTTGGTTATTTTCGACTCACCGAGGTTTCTATAACTCGAAGATCTTAGCTCTTCCCTTGAGATCCGAATTATCCGAGATTCGACTGCGTTATAACGTAAAATAGAACTCTTCTATCTACCAATACTCCAATACAATAAATTCATTAATACAAAACCAATAGCTACTTGTCGCATTTATCGATATTTCATTTTATCAAAGAATCAAACAAGCGGATAACCTTCATTTTTCACAATTTTTCTCGTTTTCACCTTCTCCGTCTTCGATCTTTCATCATCGCGATCTCCAACCACAATGCCGAATATGAAAGCGATACGCAGTAACAAAATTGCGTATGAAAATGATACGCAGCACATTCCTTGCGCGGCAGCTGTTACTCATTCGTGAATCATTGCACGGGAGACAACGAAGGTTTTTATTTAGCCCCGCGTCCATTTTATTCCGCGCGATAACAACCAGCGCAGTGAATTTCGTTCGCGCCGGAACATAAACGGGAAAGAGCCGCCAACCGTTACAAATATAAAAAACGCGTCAACACGTCGGTTCAGATTTACAACTGTATGGCCGACGCCGGTCCACGGCTACCGAATTTACCGAATTGCTTTTTTCCGTCGCAGAGAGTAGCTTTGCCCGGACTGTTGCGGTCTCGGAGGCGAGAACGTTCCGGAAAAAACAATCGGGACGAGATACCGTCTGATAAATTGTACGGCCATATTTTGCACGTGAAATTTATAGAGACAAAGTCACCATAGAAGAATCGTTTGAAGATTTATCCAAATACGAAGAGATTGATGCTTACTCGATAGATTGCAAGTTGCTCGGCGAAACGATTGACTCGACGTGTGAAGCGTCTAGGAAAGCAATGATTGTAATGTCTCGATAAAATAACAATCTTGTTAGTAGGAACGTAAAAATAATCCTAATAAGGATTGCTTTTGCAAAACTGGACATTTCGCATTTGATCATAAGCCAGGGAAGTAGATTTCTACGATATCGGTTTTACCGTATTGCGAATTTCGCCTAAATGCATTATCATAAAAAAAAATCGCAACGTTCGATAAGGATTATCTCTACCATGAGCCTCTTAATTGTTGAAACAAGAAATAAAAGTTGGAGTAAAAACTCGTTATAGTGGATTATTAAAGTAAGTAGAATATCCACGCCCGTATCCTGGTCTGACCAGTTGATTAATAGTCTTATTCTTCTTGCATTAGAAGCTTGCCCTTAAACTGACGTGTCGTTTGAAGCGTCGTTAAGCACGTTTTCCGTGCAAAATGATTATTCGTTAAAACACGAACAATTGACGTTAACAAAATTTGCATTGGAAAGCCAACTAACGATAAGCTCTCGTAACTTGCCAATTGCATCTGAATCGTATAAACTTGAAATACAATTTCATCGCGAATGCTGGGAAAACTCCTACAAAACCAAGTACAGAATAAATTCAGTCGAGTCCCAGGGCTTTAAATTCAAACTCGCTTCTAGTACCCACTAAAACTGACAATTTTTACAGAATCACATACAATGTTTATCATGCTATAAGAAGGTAACGTGGCGCGTAACACGGTCGTCAGACCGGTGGAATCGTCGCTTAAGCAAATCCGTGGTTCGTGACAGAAGGAAAACGACGCTGACCGTTGCTGGGCCAAGCATAAACCAGGGAGGACCATCCAGAGAGGCGTAAAAAGTACATTAACGCGCTCGTAGAAGTTTACAAGTATATTCTTTGTACGGGCGTTCCGGCGTTCGTCAGCCGCCGGTCTGACAGGCATCGATTTACAGAGCAGAGGAAGCTTTCGAGTTATGCGCGTTAAACGGCCGTTAAGCAAAGCCCATGCTCGATTTTTTAATGCGCTTCTCCCCGTGCGCCGAACTTCACCGTAAAACGAACCGACTCTCTGTGTTACACTGTTAATGACGTCTCAACGGGCTGTTTGTAGCATCTCGAGAATTTCCTAGGAAGTCCACGCGTTACTTTGTAATCGTTACGAGGAACTTCGGTTCTCTATTGTAATTTGTTTTTCACTAGAACGTTTCTCGATCCACTGGAAAATGGAGCCTCGTTATAAGTTAATCTTTTAGGATTTTGTATATATTTTTTTCTTCTTTTTTTTTTTTCTGAAAGTTCAGCGACTTTCAATATTGGAACTTGGTTATTCTCGAATCTAAGGTTTCGTTGCAAGACGATTTTCCCGTGACTGCTAAGTTTCCAAGCTCTGATAATCTTCATTTCCGTTTCAACCTCTTGTCTTATAATATCGAGTCACAATCGTGATAAGGATTAATGTTTCTAGTTTCTAAACGACACTTTGTATCCTAACAAAGATTAAGTTGACGAGCATTAACCATAAATTGTGTACAATATTTCAACATTATGTTATCTGACAGTGACTATCTAACTGTCGCTTAAATACCTACTAAAAAGATCATTAGGCAAGATGCCAATTCCGAACCAATTTGAACCGCTTCCACGTGTTTTCTGCCATTTTCATTCGTCATTTTCTCGACATACATCGATCTCGATTTCTTGCTCGTAAAATACATCGATGGAAGAATCGAAAAATCATATTCTCAACATCTTCCTCCATTCTTCTTTCCATCGAAACAACGAAACGAACAAGATATTTCGAAGAAGCTTCGTCGAGGCGCATTTTGTCACGCCTCCTGCTCACGTTCAAATCGACAAATTTCGGACGTCGCCTGGCTGAGGAGAAATTCGTCAGGAATCACCGTTCGAATCCTTCCCTTCCGATCGTTCGACGCGTACTCGAGCAACGGCACGAGGCAAAACGAAGCGGCCTGACAAGGGTCCGAACCTTTTTCTCGAATTTCTTCTCTCCGACTCTCTTTCGGAGCCACCGTGCTGCTCTCCTTCGTCCCGGCAGCGCATGATTTATTTTCACTGGTACCACGCGACACGTGTTGCCTTGTAACACGTGGCCGTGCTTACATTTCCCGCAGCTCGCGCGTACACGCGCGCGCTTGTCATACTCCCGACATCGACCGGCTGTTATCTTCGACTTATTATTTTAAGGTCACTTAGGGAAAGCCTCACCGCTGCTCATTGTCGATCCTCCTGCATCTTCACTAAACCATCGTGAAATTTTAGGTCAATGGATATGGAATTTTCGTTCGAGTGGCCCTCCGCTATCTTCCTTCCGGCACTTAATTCGTTTCTTGTCTTCTTTTGTGCTTTGCGGTTTTGGCCTAAGTGTTTCGTGGAAAATGAAAACGTTATGATGTGGACAGTTACGATAGTAGTGGACAAGCTGCGTCTTGTCAACTGTATATATGGCTCTTCTAAGTTCTTATCTTGATTCTCGTATATATAAACAGCCACTTTTGATGAATTTCGTACACATTTGGCCCGACAGCGTCTTCTATTCCACCTTCGTTACAGTAGTACAAAGACGCTGTCCTAATCCGACGATATACCGTGTTATGTGAAACATTGTGAAATTTCATTAGCGCCATAACGAGACAGGACTGGCATGGTGGAACCAGTCTAAAAATGTACATATACGTAAAAGCTGCGAGATATTTATTGCAAACTAAGTGCTGAATATCCAGGTTTATTAACAGAATGGTTAATTCGCCGTTTGAATATCTTTGCGGTTTCCGTGAAATATATACTTGCGTTAAATATTTCGAAGTTTTTACGTACATCTTCAGATTTTCTCCAAGCTTTATCGATACGACCATTCTGGTCCAGTCTCGTTACGGTGCTACTGGAACATTGTTTCGTACGAAACATAAAATACGTTCGGAAAAAGTTTCTATAAGCGTTCGAATACTTTCCTGACCAACCTGTATGCATGTACGTATGTAATAGTTTTTTGTGGCTTCTATCGTGGCAAGGTCTAGCCATCGCTATTCTATAATGTATTTCAAATTCTTTGAATACCTTTTATCCGATATATGTATACGTCGGAAATAGAGAGGAGCGTGAACCGAGGCACCGAAATGGCACGTTAAAACAAACGACGAGGTCAGATACGCGTACGCGGAAATTCATCGGCGAGAGTTCCGCGAACGCGGGCAAATGAAATTCCCTGAAGAGCCGGGGCTCTAAAGCGAGGCATTATTTCCAGCAGAACACATTATCCTGTGCGCGACGTCGATCGTGCCGAAGATCGTATCGGCAGACGTATTGTTTCCTCCAGCGAGCGCAATCATCGCGTTAATTGCGCGTCTCTTAAAATATTATCTCATTCCCGCTCGCGGAACATCTGGCGATCGTCCAATACATCCTCGTCATCTTCTTCGTCGTTTTTCTCGTGTCTTTATCCACAGAGACACGGTCGTCGATTTCGCGTTTCCATCAAAACTTAATTATCGATACCGGAATGAGCGGAGATATCATGCAACCTTCGTTACGCAATCAAACGCGTGGCGAGCACAAAGGAGAAAGAAAAAGAGAATCGTAGAGTAGAAATAAACGGAGAGAAAAGAAAAAAAAGAAGTGCTGCTAATGCTCCGTAATCACTGTAATTTCGAAAACGAAATAACCGAGAGAAACGAGACGCGAGATATACGATGAGAGATCTTAATTAAAAAATTACATATCCTTCGCGGCTAATCGCCACAATTTTCTCCGCGGAGGTGTGCATAATGCGGACGATTATAGGTTCTTAATCGTTGCGAATCGTTGCTAGAAGACGCGTTGTGTCGATAGCGAAGATCGATCGACGGTTGTGACTTTCGTAAACGTGATCGAGAGACACGCATTGTCTTTGCCGTGATGAACGGTGCCGTTATTAGCTGATCACGCTGATCATACGCCCCGAAGGCGAGCGCTATGCGAGATCTAGATACGCGCACTGCTCGATGAATCCTTGAGCAAGAAGTGATCTTAACGATTCATCGAAAAAGTAGTGACGTGAAAAAAAAAGAGGAATTACGGTTCGGTGCTGAGTAATCCAAAGTAATCGCGATGCTCAGCTTCTTCTTGTTTCTATCGATATATGCTGCGTGCGCGTGTGTGAATACACGCGTTTAAAACTATCTAATATTATGCAAATCGTAAAACTTCCAATTAGAAAGTATATAGAAAGTATATCGACCCAAACGTAATCCTATACTAGATATATCTATGTTTTTTAACAACGAGCGGAAGCTTTGTAATCAGCACTGTTGGATCTTTTCGTTTCCGAGTATTTTAAAGATGCAGACCTGCTTTCAAATTAGTCGAGCCACTTAACCTCGAGTCGATCGAAATCAACCGACTTGACTAGTCCGAACAAGTGTTGAACGTTGCCCCCAAAAATACTATAACGCGAAGCTGAAAATATAACACGAAGCCGAGAATCGACGTAATCGAGACAAATTATATGAAAATGCCAATCGAGGAACATGACCTTGACCCATCAAAATCTTCGACCTATCCGTGCAAGTTCTTCGTCCGAATGACTCCAGAAATACAAACGGTCGCGTCATCATTCAGAAATCTCCGAAATGCTAATACCGCTTACATAAGTGGACCCACGGCCCTGCCAAATCACGCTAGGCGAGCATACCAGCTCCAGCCGAAGCGTGCCGCGAGCATACCTTACTCCAGATAAATAATCGCGCGTCATTATGCAAACGACTCCGCGAAGACATCATCGATGCGAGCACAATGAAGCTAATGACACGAGATGGCTGATGATCCTAACGATCGGCACGGATAATCAACCGTTGGGTAAGGTTACGGTGTCATGGCCAGCGGTGTTTGTATTCCCATCGAGCTGCCGAAGATCCTGGAAAAAGGATACCGGCTGCCGTCGTTGCTGTTGCACGAACAGCCTCGACACTCGGACAACCTATAATCTTAGAATTATCTGTTCTCTTTTACCGAGCCGGGAAGGGCGGGGGAAGAGAGGGAAACGGCAAGGCCAAGTTTAGATCATCGAGAAGCGAACATCTCTCAAAGCTCGTGTCCAGCTCGTCGTCAAAGACTCGTTCACGGTGGAATCGAGATTCCAGCCGATAACGCGAATGGGGTGGATCTGGCTTGATGATAAAAGTTCGAGCGCGTAGAGATTGGAGGATACGTCTGTTGGTTGCTTTAATTGAAAGATAATTGGCGATAATGTTATTAGAGAGATTTGACGAAGTTTAAAGAAGAGGAATTCCTTCTTTGTATTGTGATCGTGTAGTCTATTAACAAGGGTTACTTTTCTTTTAACGCAGAGATTCTATTAATTTGTGGAAGTTTTAGTACGATAATATAGTTGCAAATATTGTACGGAATGTTATTGTTTGATAAAGTTTGAGGTAGTAAAAAGAAGTTATTCCAATCGTGAAATCTACCTATCGAGGTTACTATATTTACGGTACAGAGTTTCAATAATTTGTAGAAATATTAGTATTCCAATATAACTACCGAAATTGTATCAAAACGATTTGATGAAGTTTGATACGTTAACAAAAGTGAATTTTCCGTTTTCGTATTCTAGTCACAACCTATCAGCGAAGGTTGTTTTACTCGCAGAGTTTCAATTACTTGTGAAACTATTACTATAATGACTATGGATATTCTATAGAGCACTGGTTCTACGAAAATTATGTACATCACGAGAGGATCACGGAGGGAGCCAGAGAGCGTAGATATGATGCAGCTGGAGTATGTATGACCGGCGCACGACACAGCGTGATAATGAGCGAATCGTGAACAGCTTATCTATGAGGCCGGCAGCGAACGTCGCGGATTATTATTCGCCTAACGAGCGTGCTATGTAAACTCGATCAAGCTCACCGGTGTATGGTAAGCCCGATTCTCTCGATAAGGCACTCACCACGGATGCCTATCATTTGTCACGGTTGGTCGTTGAGAAATTGATCGGACTCGCTCGAGGTTTTTTACAGAAAAACCAGGGCTGCTCCTTCACGGCGAGATCTCGACCTTTCTTTGTGCTGGAATAAGTAGAACATAATTAGTTCTTGCGCTTTACTTCGTAGCCAGCACTTCGCCCTGCAACCGTGTTTCGTGATCTGTACTTCCTTTTCACCGGTACAGATGGAATTTCAGAATTTGGTTGGGAAACAGAGTAAAAAGGAATGGAGACATAATGCAGGAAAATTAGCTCGGATTCTTTGATGAACCACAATCCGTTATTTCTATAAGAACGGTATCCTGCGCCTGTTTCCTCGTATTTTACATTTGTTTGTTTACATCACTAGGTTGTTTGCTTATATCTTAGATTTCTTGTGTGCGTTCCAAGCTTACGCGGTTGGATGCCTAATTTGTTTCGATGCAATCGCCTTTGTTTATTTGCATTAACATTTACATTTCAGGTCTGTTTGTTTACGCTCTACGTTTACGTGTTTACATTCCGAGTTTGTTTGTTTACATGCCAGCCTTGTTTGTTTATGTCTCAGGTGTGTTTACGTAAAATCTCCTTATTCCTCCGCAACGATCCAAGACATCTCACGGCAAACGCTAAACAGGAAATTCAACACGCAGCACGGATTCAATTTAAACTGCAAACCTACGAACGCATCCTCGCTATACCACCTTCAATTTTTTGATCCGCTCAGTCCGCTTCACCGAGCGATCTCTATTCACCGAAACCAGCGATCTGAATAAACGGCGGAAAAATCAGCCCGAAGGCCGTAACTTAAACTCATCCAACGATCTCATGCATTTTACTTCAACTTCCTGGATTTTTGCTCGTCCAATAGTTCCTACATTCCCCGGGACGATGATCCCGCCTGGCAGTTGGATAATTCAGCAAAACATCGCGCGCGAAACACTCGCGGGATAAACGTGGTTGGCCTACATTGCGCGGGGATCGCGTAGCAAGGTTCCGAGAAGAAGCGATCGTTCACTTCGGGTACGGTGTATCTTTGCCGAGACTAATGGAACAACAACGCGGAGCATCGGGCACGTAACACATGCAATTTGAAGAGTAGATAACCGATAGAGTAATAAAGAAAGACGGTGGCCGAAGGAAAAAGAGCTGCCACGCCAAAGAAACGAGAACGATCGCTGGGAGCTCTTGGACTCGGAATAGCCTGAAGAAAGCAGAAGAAACGGAAACCTTTAACCAATAACGAGGAGCAGCAGCAAAGGAGCACGCGCGTCCCGTCTTTGCACGGTGCTGCGTTCACGCTCGGGACCATTATGCAAAGTCAAAGCAGTGAAACGTGGGCGAGCGTGGCTCCGTTGTAAACTGTGATTAAAACATAAATCATGCGTAAGTTGGTGGAGCCATTCCTTACGATCCGGGCATTATGCGGATTTGCCGCGGCAGATCCTACCGTTCCGCGCCGTTTAAGTGATTTCTTGGCGGAAGAGACGCCAGGAGACGCGGCCCTTACTGCTCGTTTTACGAACACTCGAAGCCTTGCCTTCTGCAAACGAATGCCCAGGCATTTGGATGATGGATCGTCCTTGGTGAACACGTTTGAAATGGAAGGCTTCCGCGGCAGGTTGTCCCATTGAAAAATCGTGGAACACGTGGATAGTATCCACTGGGTACTTATGGCACCGTACCAACTGCGGGCAAGTGGAAATCAGAATCGAGGATTTCGTTGGATTTCTGTTTGCTGTGCCAAATTGGCTATCGCTCGACATTTTCAACGTCCTTCGTTTCTTTACGAACGTTTTTAAAATCGAAAGAGGCGAGTGAGCTCTACGATAATTCCCTTTCTTTTGTTTAATGTTCTCGCTAGTTTGCGAGAAACTCGCATTCTTGTCTTCGAATCGAATAATTTCGAAGCGAAGAATGAAAACGCAAGTTCGATAGATTCTAGACAAGCGCTCGATCGTGACGATACAGGCAAGTTCTTCGGTGGAAGCAAATTTAGCTCTACGGTGTAGTATAACTATAAAATAATTGGTTTACTTGTGCACATGATCGTCTATGTATTTAATTTGTCGTTTAGGATTGAGCATAGAAATTAGATAAGCGAAATTCTCGCACGAGCTCTTTATTCAACGACCAGAAGCTGTACTTTTGCTAATTATATCGTCCTCCTCGGAACACGATCGAACAACGCGGTAACAAGAAGCAGGAATCGCTCGAGTAACAGCTAAATCTCGATCGACGAGTTTCTCTGTCTGTCGCAACATCACAATGCCGTGTGGTAACGCGTGCCTCGTAATTATCCGCTGCGATATCTCCGCTGCCTGATAAAAAACTTTTATCTGCCCGAGTATCTCTGTCAAAATCTATCGATCTCGAGCCAGTCTCGACCGATTCAGCTGGAAGGTTAAAGTCAACAGGCTAAAAACTCAATGGATATATCGTAACAGAGTGCAACAAGCAATTCGATTCGGAAAAAAAGGGGAAAAATCGGCCGACGATTGCATCGAACGATCTAAAGCGTTCCTTCTTAATCACTTCAGAAAAATCAAGCCAGGTTTTTCCTGAAACAGTGACTCAACTCGATAATTGTCGCGGATTAACAGACCGCGACACTTCGTTACCGATCCTTTCCTTTCGTTCAGATTACAGTACAGTTCGTCGGTGGTTTCATACCATAAATATTCGCAACCATCGCGATCACCTGTCTCACAGAAGTGATTACGATCTGTCACGCCCCTGGCTACGTCGATAATGCCGTAACAATTAAGGTTAACCCTTTCAACGTATCCACACGAGGGCAACGTCTCGAGAAAGTGATAGGTAGACGCGCGCAACCGATTCCCGTGTGTCCATCAAACGTCATTGGCATGACCTCTGAACTCGTATGCCACCGACACGAATATGCCTGCTCAAGATCGAGGAACCTGACGTTCATTGGTATTGATGACGCGAGAAATGGATATGTGGCACTGCTACTACGTCGACCTGATTCCTCCAAATCTCACTTTGTGTCAAGCTATAGAACGGTGTTACTGTACAAGGAATTATTAAAGGATGGTTAAACGACGCCGTAGTGTCTCTTATGGTGAAATGTAAATTACATTATTACTAAGAATATATGTTTTTATTAAAATTATTTTTACTAACAAGCCTAATTAAAAAGCTTTTGCTTTTAGTGGAAGACGATTATTTATAAAATGTAAAGAGCGTAGGAAACGAAACCTACGAAATTCAATTCCGATATTTGTAACATTAACGCGACCACGTATCATCGCTGTAACGCGAAGAATATTTCAGGGAAATATCGTCGGCTGATATAACGTTTCTCGTTTTCTACGTGCGCGCACAAAGCTTAATAAATAAATAAAAATAAAAAGGTTAATTTAACTCGATAGTACAGCGTTGATCCATACGTCCCATCGCAAATACGGATATTCAGAGAAAAGGGGAGGATGATATTAAATAAACAGATGAAACGAATACTGTTACGTGTTGGATAACCGATCGTTGGCGGACGCGGAGAAACAATTATCCTGCAACGTGCGCGGCCACGCAAAGCGGCGCGTTGGATGCAATGAAACGAAATAATCCGCGGATACCGATTACACGGACCGATAGAAGTGGCCGATCGGCCGAGATTACAGAAGGACAGGGTGGTGCGCGGTGAATAATGCAATTAGCGGCCGCGAAATACATTAATTCCCAATGACAACGTTCCCCGCGGCTTTTACTTCCGACACGTTCGCCTCGTTGCGTTCGAGAGCATTAAACCGGCGATATTAAGCCGCAATTATCGACAGAGGTAATCGATGCCGCGGCGATCCTAGCCGACTTAATTATTGCCCTGGCCGGTTCGATCGCTCCAAGTAGATCGGATCGCTAATTAGCCGTAAACCTGGCACCGAACACGGAGACACGTCGCCCTATGAATAACGAAAAGGAAATTAGGCGAACGTGACACAGTCTATGATAGAGATCCTCCTGTTTCTCTGATCTTGTTCCGTCGATTGTCCTTTGGTCGATTTCGATGTTTACGATCGATTTTATCCGGTTAAATGTCCCACCGTTTGCGTTTGATCGATGTGAATGCACTTTGTCCATTAGTTACTTTGATCCGAGCTTTATGGACTGGGAGGTTTGATCGACATAGTAATTGCGAGTGTTTCCGTTTAGTTGATGGAGTCTCGGTTTTATTCGAACGAAATTTTAGGTAGTGTCCAATTTTGGTGGTGATTTCTATCTATTTCATCGTGAAACTTCTCTTATATAAAGTACAGCTGTACGAACTACAGGCGATATTGTTTTACTTCAAAAAATTTAATTAAATTCTATAATGGGCCTTTGTACAATGCGAAAGATACGTCCGGACTTGTTATGCTATGATTTTAGGTTACTTCGATTCAGATATAAGAAGTAATTGTTCATAAACAATAGCGGACTATTGAATGTCCAAAAGAAAAATGGAGTCAAGAATCGTATTATATTTATCCAACTCTGTATTATACACAAGAACGATCAATTCTTTCATTGCGTTGTACGAACCTGCATTACACCATATGCCATAAGATACCATTGGAAGTAACTTTACTACCGTAGGTCCTCATTTCGCAACGATCACCGCGCGAACCCAGAGCCAATCGGTGACATTCAATTTCCCCGACCACACTTAACATCCCCTGAGTTTCCGTCTATCTCGTATCGGTATCTATTCCATGGCACAACAGGCGTTAATTATTCATTTCCTAGAACAGCTCTCCGCGAGTAACCTCGTAAGGTCCCTGCCTCTCTCCAACTATCTTTCCCTGTCTCCCTTTCTCGCCTAGCTTCGTCGATTGGTGCTCGGTCGAATCGTCGACTTAATGCGAGACACTGACAACGAGGTCTATTGTAGCGGCGCACGCGAGAGGAGCTATTATAGTGCGGTGACAGTATACTATGCGTACACACATAGATCCCGGTGTGTCTTGGAGAATAGCTTTGAATACGTTTGAATCGATTTGCAGGATTGTTAGAATCCGTCGTCTGCTAGGTGCAGCCGAAGGTTCAGCTGGAACCGGGCCAGCGGCAATTCCGGATGGAAATCTCATTCCAGACGCGGATATCTTCGTTGCGTCGAGATTGTATCGACGCGGTAGACGCGGACTAAGGTCGCGTCCAACCATCTAGCTTCCCTTATGTAACGCCTGCAATCAGACTCTTTCTTCTTTCTCTCCCTCTTCGACCGTTTTTCGATTCGAACGCTATCTTCGATTCCTTCCTCGATTCAGCTTACGTTAGAAGTCCGTGTGGCCATCGTCCATTTGCATTCATCGTTCCCTTCGCTGAACCTGACCATCTCGTGCCACGAACATGGCCACGGTTAGACCACGGCTACTACCGAGCGAGTCGTAAGCGAGCGTAACTGTTGTTTCGAGAGGTCGAGAACGATTCGAGCTACGATTCGTATACGCGTGATGAGCGAACGAATGGGAGAATCGACGAGCGATAACGGGCCGAATCGCCCGAGGAACATCGTAGGGAGCAACGAGGCTACGCGTTTGCAGGATAGATTTACAGGAAAGCGCTAGGCACCGGTCACACCTTCGCGCGTAAATCCTCCCTGAACGAGATGATCAACGGCCGCGTCTACGATATTCATCCGTTCGATATCGAGAAACATAGAATCGACGATATACGTACGATGGCTCACCAAAGTATTTGAACACTTGTAGAAATTTTTTATGAATACGTTATATGTATCGTAGAAAACATTTTGCAATAAATTTGTAAGGAGACGCGACGATCGTGATTATGTTGGAAATATTTGAAACCGATCTGAAAATGTTTATGGAAGTTGCAGCATATTTATTGCATACGCGTCGCAACGATCATTAACGATATTTAAACGTCCAATTATTCGTTATATAAATAAGTGACAATACTTTTAGAATGGGCTACCTTTAGAACTAATTATGTAAGTCAAAGCATCTGTTCGTACTACGTTATTTTGTAAAGATCTTGTAATCTTATATACATCTTCAGGTTGGTCAACAAATTTACCGATATAATCGTAATTGTCGCGTCTCGTTTCAGTATCGATAAAGTTTAAGAATGGTTTACGCAACGCAGAAAGTTTTGTAGCTTCGATATACATTTTCAGATCGGTTTTAAATTTCACCAATTAATCACGATCGTCGTACATCATTACAACGCTAATGATATTTCAAAACGTTTCGCATAAGACACACGATACATTCGTGGAAATTTTCTGCGGTAAGTGTTCGAGCACTTTCGCGAGCTGCTGCAGTTATTTCTCTTAAATCGAATCACGTTCGAATTCTCTTCTGTTCCAGCTTCCCCTGTACCAGTCGATTTGCATTCCCCGCTTCCTGGATACTGTCTAGCCCTGGATCGAGTCCTCAGTAATAATAGAAGCGCGATAAATCGCGAACGAAGATCTGAGAGGAGAGGAGGCCGATGAAAAATGTTACACAGTCGTTCGAAATGTATTCAACGACCTCGAAATCATCGGGCATCTTCCGCGTTACGAACCAAAGCCCTCTGATAGTGTCTCTGAAGCTTCTTACCAACGCATCTGTGCTCTTCGTCATGGTCAAAGGCGCTTGATAAAACCCCTTTTGTCGTTGTTGTTAACGATTGAAAATCTTCTAGGGAAAAGCTTCCTTACGAGGCAAGATGGTGAATTAAGTAAATTGCTTCAAAGCTTTGATTCTGGTATTGTCATATTAGCGTTTATTAAAACATTTATGAAAAGTAGCATCCAGCTATAGAAATTCGTTTCACTCGTTAAATATTATACTTCGCAAACTGTCCTTCAAATCGATATATTTTTGCATATTTACGCGCATTCTATACGTTTCTGCGCCATTAAATTAAACCGATTGTATCCATTTCTCCAATCTCTTTTATATTTATGAACTAAATTTTCAATAATTTGACTAAAATATACGCTCCGCATCTACGTGTTTTCCATGGACCCGTAGATTCGCTTTTTCTCTCTCCCAGGAAGCTTCTCGATTCGGTAAAGGATCCTGTAAAGTCAGTCGAATCTGTTCAAAATCAAATCATCTCGCCGAATCTCTATCTTCGTTCTCCTCTTTTTTTCTTTTTTTCTACGCGCGATTCTTAAATCGATTTTACGCGCGAGAAAGTCTTAAGGCGTCGAACGGCGAGGTCTCTTACCCTGGATAAGAGCAAAATAAAGATTAAGGAACGTCCACAGGAGGGGGTAGTTTAAAAACACATCGACGTCGCCGCTATCGTCGTCGTTCGTGGGGTTTGTGTGGGCAGAAACCTAAGGTTCAGGTTAGTCAACAGGTGGCTAACCTGCCAGGGGAGGCAACCTACACAAACAATACGTCGAATGCACAAATACAAATCTCCCCTTTCGAATATAACTTAGGGGCACAGGGGTCCGGAGGGCGGTGGAAGGGAGAAGGAAGGAGGAAGGCCTGGCTCTCCCTGCGAGGAGAGGGAGAGAGGAGCCTTCCTATATCTCAACTCACACAAACGAACGGTACCATCTGAACACGAATACGTTTACAGGGGGACCTGGACCGTTCGAGACTGCACGTGTTCCTAACGTACCCAAACCCCTGGCTATCGTGGAGCGGTTCTCAGCCGGTCCCTTTCTGGTTATCTTTGCTTCTGCTGCACTGCTGACAGTTGCTCGCAGTTGTCGGATCGTCAGATTCGTGAGTCAAGGTGGTCAAATATTTGCTTTTCTTCTTAATGTACCTCTTTTTTCCAGAGGGACATTATCTTCGAGCCAGAGGGCACAGCCAGATATTTCGGAAAAAATTTGGAAATGCGCCGTACGCGCGATAACGATTTCCTTCTACAATACGTATCTTCGAACGAGGAGTGAAACCGACTTTCAGTGAAATAAATTTACGTTCGATTCGGAGGGTACGAAAAACGGGGGATTTTAAAAGAAAAATCGAAAGAACGCTTGTACGAAATTATTTCGTTTCGTACGTTCGATAGGATGTTCCGTAGCGATTGCTCGAATAAAGGAAAAGAGACGTTTAATGCGAAAAATCGGTAGACAAACGTGAAAAGAGGTTGAGAGTCGCTGGGACCCTCGCCGCGGGGCACCGTCCGTGACTCATCAGGCCCCTCGATTCCCTCTTGTACAGGAGCAGGGCCCAAAAACGAACAAAACCTCATCCACAGCGAGCCAAAGGCAGTGTCTGATCGATTTACGTCCCACTCGCGCTTTGGGGAAATTTACAACGGAAAACGTGGCTATCGCGGTTCGCTGGGACGAGGCCCCGGTATCTTCGGCCCCGGAGATCGTTCTCCTCTCTTCTTCCTCTCTCTCTCTCTTACTTCTTAACCGCCCCCTTTTTTCCCCTTTTTAATTCGACCCGGCCCAGTGGAAGAGCTGAAAAGAGCAGGCGTGCAAACTCAATCGGGGCTCGAGAGGAGACTGGCAGGACTCCTCAAGGTTAAACCTCGTTTCGCTCCTTCGCCAAGACTCTCGTCTCACTCTATATACGTGCACACGAGAGATTCGCTACCAGAACTAAGTGGTCAAGGTCAGAGGAGGCTAAGATCGCTGTCCGATCGGGATCATATCTTGGAAGATATACGGGGATCGATCGACAGATACACAACGCCGGGGATGTATACCTGCGAGGTTAGAGGGAAAAAGGTTCATCGGCCTCGGTGACGATTCCACCTTTATCGCCCCCTGCATCATCGCCTTTGGGATCAGAGCAAATTGTCGCGCTTTTGTTTGGATTTATTCGCAATATAATTCGATAATTTCATTGTATTCTTCCGTCGAGATATAAAATTACATTTTAATTATTTCTTTTAATCACAGACGATAAGAAGGTTTGATAATACATGTCGTTAGTGATTTTTCGATTTGACGAATTTTTTACGTTGTTGACGCGTGTTAAGAATGAAGTCAATTTTTACGAGAATTCGCTGTAATCTAGATGCATTGGCGAAAGATCAAGTTCTATATTAAAGTACCGAGAAGTGTGTGACATTATATAAGAACAACGTGACAATATCGTGTATCGTTGTAGCAGAATTGCTTGTACAGTAATATCGAGTAAGGTTTCGTAAGCGTTTGATAACGGAGATATAAAAATAGATATGCAAAGAAGCACTACGTCCACGACGTTGTTTCGAGGTCAACGAGGAATGAATATTCAATAGAATCGAGCCCGTGTATCCATAGGAATTTTTTAACGCACAGCATAGGTGTACCAGCCTCTATTATCGTTCGTTAGTTCCAAATGGATGATCGAGGATTTCGACCTCGGTTGACCCACAGGAATGGAAATATCTCGTGGAGCACTGATAACGAATCCTGACTGCGGGTAACCTTCCACGAACACGATTTTATGGTGACACTTTTGACCCAAACAGCCCCACAGTGCGCCTCTACCAAAGGTTCAACGGCCTCTGGTTTGCCACTCGCCATCGTCTATCCATCCTTCATCTACAACTCCACTTCGCTCCAACCAAGCTTCAAATACAATTTTTCAAATCTACGAAGCTGCGTCCTCCTCTCTATTTCATTTTTCGTCCATACAAAAGAATATCGAAATAAACTTTAACACTTTGAGGAACGAGCATAGAGCCTTTCACTTCTTTATAGCTTGCTATAATAGTCCCTTTCCCCAGCGCGAGGAATAGAGACTCGGCGTAGGTAACCTCTCGACACGTATCGATGGATGACGCAGAGGGATTACGCACAGGTCCGATTGAATTTTCGAACGCCTGCGTCTCGATCCTTAACCCGTGGGACTTCATGGTGGTACTCTTGACCCATCCCCTTTCTTCCGCCGTTCCAATAGTTTTTCGTGCCATACGTATACGAAGAGTCCCTTGGATATCGAATTCCCATGCACGTGCATTCGAGCAGTGTCATCACCTTCGAGCCAGCTTTCTCTCTCTCTTTCAACTTTTTTCATCCCATAGGATATTGTGTTTTAATATCGCTATTACGGTCAGACGGAGGGCTCCTTCCATCTCTCGTTCGAGAATCATCCCCGTACGCAGAGCGACGAGCCAATGGAGCCAGAGTTCCTCGGCCAGGAACGAACTCTTAGAAAACCATGCACCTGTGAGATTCCCATACACACAGTCTGCACACAAGTTGGTTTCCCCAACGATCTGCCTCCCTCTCTCTGCTCTGTCCCCTCGATAATACAGAAAAGACTTGTTCACTGATTCGTCCTCTCTTTTTGTTCCACCTGAAGAATGTAACTAAAAAACGAGACGAGGTAAGGGGTTGAGGTGATGGGGTTGGGCCAGAGTAAAAAGGGTGTTAGAACCAGTTGGAGGAAGAGAGAGAGAGAGAGAGAGAGAGAGAAGAATCACGGTGTAACCGTTTCTATGGGGCGGCCAGCGTAACACACTTGTCCTAAAGATGTATTCTTTTGTCGTGAATAGGGTGGTACACCTGCGAGCTTAGTAGGGGAGCCATTGATACGGAGATCGCGGTGTTACGCTACACCGTAGCCGTTCTATGAAAATAAGAAGCTACAAGGAGGATGGAAAAAAAACGGCCGGTTTTGTCGGGGCTTTTGGCGCGGCTCTCTAGCTGTTCCTCGTCTTTACTCCTTTTTGCGATAGCGTCAAGGATCATTATGGCCCGCGCGACCATCGAAACTTGACCGAGGGTGCGAGTAACATGAAAGCTCGTCTTCCCTTCCAGATCTCGGTGTTACGTTTCATCTTTCTCGCTGCGCTCGAGAATCCGTGTCACGGCCCCCGAACAGAAAGGATTCGGTCGTCGTTTAGGATATTTTAAAAAAAAGGTTGTGACAGACGAATCCTTTTTTTCTCGATGCTGGCACGTTTACCGCCACGAAAATTTTGTACTTTTTATTACAGTTTAGTAGCGCAATAGTCAAGTTGCGTTCTTTTTATGACCAGCCAACTTCTTCTTTTATTAATTTCTTAATTTCATTACAGAAGCATCGATGTTCGATTCTCAAGAAACAAATGACCTGCTTCTACTACCAGTGCCATGTCATTCTTCTGTTCTTTTCAATTTATGAAGCTGAACATAATGGCCTGTAAACTCTGCTCGTGTAACATTTCCATAGATGTAAAATGTGTGCATTATTTTTGCAACTTCAAATATTTATGAATATAATTACACGATCAAATAGAATATAAATGTAAATATTCTACTTTGAATATTTCATATATTTTTGCACTATGTATACATCTCTGTGCCTTTCAATTTTATTTATACGAATGCGTATATATCCGCAATCTACTTACGAATCTCCAAATTTCAAATATATCTCTAACCAAGTATTTAACGTCGAAATAATTAAAAATAATTTACATTCTTCCACCTCTAAAACAAAAGTGGTCCCAGAAAAGGAACAAAAATAGGCTACGATGGGAATCACTTCGTTCTTCTTAAGTGGTCAATTAACTAAAAGTACCAACCATATGTTGCATCCGTCGCCTCCCGCAAGGGGTTGCAAGCCCCTGTAAACCTTCTGAAGCAAACGGCGCATCAAACACATTTTCAACACGAGGCGAATGTAATTGGACGTGTGTTCTTCAAAAAAAAAAACCGATATCGACCGATCGTGCCCGGAACCGCGTTTTAAGTTACGTAACACGCGTCATCTAAGAAATAGAGGGCTCGATACGGTGATATTTAAAACCGGCACGATCGCCGACCCGTCGAGTGGCATCGGTGTGGCAACGAGAACAAAAGAAAGTGAAGACGAGTGACTCAGGTGGAATAGCCTCCGGCCGGTGCGTAATTATGTCACCGGTCGTGGCTGGTGGGACGAGGAACGGTCGATCGGTTGAAAAGAGTAGCACGAAGACGGGCGGCAAGAGGGAAGAGCCGACGAAGGGAGGCAAAGCCTGCGGGAGAGGCTCCGTGCTCTCTGCAAATAACGTGAATCACACCGGAGAGAAGTCTCTGTCTCCGGGTACGCAGTAACTTTAGAAGCGTCGCGCGGAGAGAGCGGACAGGAGATGAAAAAGCTTGAGGAAGGAACGAGTCGAGGCAGCGTAAGTTTCAAAAAAAATAAAAAAAGAAGAAGAAGAAAAGAAAAAGAGCAAGGGAAGAGAAAGAAAGAGAGAGAGAGAAAAAGAAGAAAATACTCGACTGTTTGCAAGTTTGCGAGGTAAAAATTTCCTCTCCGCCGAGAGAGGAAATATTTATTAATTATATCGCTAATTGGAGGGTTGACAGAGGTCGGGCAAAAGACGGGAGAGAAAAATTAGAGAGAGAAACGGCGAACTTTGTGAAAGGTTCGCACGTTCGTTCGCGGAGCGGGAGAAATAAAAAAGAAAAAGAGTCGAGGCTTTTTACCGTTTACCGATGCCGGTTACGCGTGACAGCAAAGAACAGCGCGCTGGGGAAAGCTGTTAAAGCTAACCCCGGTCTGACAACGTCAAACGCTTCAGTCGCACAAAGCCGAACGCTTTCTTTCTCTTTGCTCGCCCTAGAAGTCGTTTGTCGGTTCCGTTTGCTGGGAAATTAACTGCTGCATGCCATGCAACGGCCATGTGAGACTAGCAAACCAAAATTGGAAGGGCCGTATTGTAAACGAAATTGGAAGAGACGATGGGATTAGCGACGCGCACGGTGGCCGCTACTATATTCTGGCTTGCGTTTTAAGACACACGGCCTCGTTTCGTTCCACCCACGACCATAGTATGCTTACTTAGGACGGCCGGCTAATCCTAGACGCGTATGCATGGACACATTGAACGATCGCGGTCCTGTTTTCTAAGTGGAACATCTTCCACTGAATATTGTTAGAATGCAACGATACATAGTTGACGAGAGATTTTGAAGTGCGGTCTATGGAAACGTGAACAGGTTTAATTTACGTTCTTTTGCAACATTTTGTATGGATCTAACAGAAGTATAAGAGAAGAAAAGGAGGAAGCATAAAAGCAGGAAGAGAAGCGGTCAAGCGTGTTCGTCGGGACAGTGCGTACCAGATCAAGATGGTTCTGTTCAATCAAATCAATCATGATCTGTCAAATATAGTATAATGTAAATTTCACATCACGAACGTCGTCATATGTAACACAATTATTAGTGTTTATTATAAAATATGTATCTTCTGCCACGGACACTGATACCAGAAACACACAAAAACTTGACGATAAAGAAATCCGAAGTCTTCCTCATTTTATCATACTGTCAAGCGGTCAAATGCTTTTTTACTTTGTCACTGGCACATGAAACTCGTTTCATCCGCAATCCTCCGCTACAGATGTTTTCCTATTATGTATCTTATTTTATCCGGTGTGCTTTTGTTATTACGAAATTGCATTGTTTGTAAATAAACGTTTATGGAATATGGAAATGTCATAATAGCGATATATATAGTTTTTGTTGGACGATTATTAGTAAAAATATCTGAACCGCATAAATTTCCCAGACTAAATCATACGTAAATACATCATTAAATCATTTAAACAGTTCAATCCATCGAATACGTTTCTTCTCTCATCCTTCGAGTCTCATCCGTCGAAGCCACTCAAACGTTTCCCCATGACGTTTAGATTCGCTCCAACTTGTAGCCTGACCAGAGGTAGTAGATACCTAATTATCAAGCACTCTGGATCTGGGTCATCGTCGCGTGAGTCTAACCAGACCGAAGAAATGAACAAGGATTTCGTTTTCTATGTGGTAGCTGAAAAGACATGGTCCGCCATTCCTGTTCCAAACACCCATTAGAAGGTCTTTCTTCGGAATGACGGATCGTTTCCTGCGATTCAGCCGTTCGAGCCGCGTCGAACAGTGAAATCATCGAGCGTGAGCTGCGTCCGTTCTGCGTAGAGGACTCAACCAACCGAGGGTGCGCTTCGAATTAACGAAGGGCTACCTGTGTCTCGATTGATTTAGGAGTGAAAGGTTGAGGGAGGTGAGCCGGGGTTATGCGTGCAGGTTGCGATGAATTTTGAAGCGGTTCTGATCGAAATTCTTCACGCCTCTATAGTAATTTTGCAGCCAGAAAATCGAGGCCCTTAAAATCCAATCTAGAAAGTTTATGGATTGCGGATGTTTATGCGCGACTAATCTTCTATATATATATAAATCCGACGTATTTTTTTTTATATATTTTATAACTGTATTTGTAATAACATTAATACGTGTAAATCAATTTAGTGACTTTGGAATTTTGCACGCGTACGGCAACTTCGACGAAATGAATGGCTACGTAATTTCACACGTATTACTCGAGTAACAGGGACTATCGTGGTGATTAATTTTGTATTTCTATAAATAAAACTCGACTCTTTTATCTCAATGCGCACCGAATTAATTTACACAGCTAACGTTTAAACTACGAAACGATTCGTTATTTACTTTCTATGCCTCTATAGTTCTGGTCATAAAAGTCTAAATTTCCAGAAATATCCATAATCTATCGTTCCGTGAGCCGTAGCCAAAATTCTAAATTAACGAACTTCTCCATTTCTGCAATAACCTTTACACAACCTCGTAATCAAGGATATCCGATCACTTTCCCTAGGTATCCAGCATTCGCCACCTCTTCATCTAAAAATCGACCATATCACGACGTCTAGATCCCGTTGCAGACAAAATTAAACTGTCAATTAACAGTCGTCAGCTGTTCAAAAGCAGTTATGTACGCGTAAGAGGCTCGGACCCGTGGAGGTTTCGGTGCACGCCCTGAAAAGCGTCAAACGGCTCCTCAGCTTCCTCGGTGCAAGTTACCGGGCGATGTAAATCTCCGCGGATCGGCCCATCCGAAGATCGTTAGCGGGCCGGCTCGCGGCGTTACACTCGCCGATTAAACGTCTACCTCTCCGCTTATCTCCGCGTCGCTTTCAATCTCTGTCGACGTGTTCGCCGACAACGCTGACTGACGCTCGATTCCGCACGGTAGCTGGTAGACCACTCTTTCTCGGCCCTGTCGATCTATATCGGGCCGCGTTATCGTGGATCGTTATCTGCCAGTCAGCGGACAGGCGTTTAGAACAACGCTGATCGAATGGATCGACTCGACAGAACCGGGCTAATAGTCGCTTAACCGCTCCAAACGAGAAATCCGATTTAGTGTTATACAATACCCTATATACCGTTCGAAAGTTTAGTTATATGATTTATATACAGGATGTAGCGAAGTATACGGCGCGATAGGAGGTTATTCCGCAGGGAAAAATAAGACGGGAATAACAATTTTTCGTTTGAAGCCTGGTTTTGGAGAAAGTTAAGATCGAATAGTTGTCAAGTAGATGTAGACGTGGCTATATGTATATTACTCGGTTGGATACAAGGGGGTAAGAGGGAATAGTAATGTGCGTCAGTCCAATGTTTCTTCTCGTAATATAGAGTTCTGTATTTATTATTAGAAAAAGTTGATTATATTTTTCAACTCATGGAAATCGTATCGTATCGTAGCAAAGACTAACGTTCTAATTTAATTGGTTATGGAAGTAAAGAAGTTACAGTTTGAAAGTTGAAAGAGAATCAGAAGAAAATTTCACAACTGACGGAAGGTTGTTCTAAACGCAGAAGGAGGTCGAAAACGCAAAGGAAATGCAATTATCTCGCTTGAAGAATTAAATTTGTATATTCATTGGCTACACGTATATCGAACCAATTTTTTATGTAAACATATCCGAACTTGATTTTCCTCGAAACGAGACTCGAGATTTTATTCTACGTATTTGACTTATCTCTGCGTATAGAATAACTTCCTGTACGGTTGTATCATACGTACTGCCACAACCTGTACGATCTTGATATTTTGAAGTTCTCATATGATTAATTGCAAGGTTGTGTAAGTTGGGCAATTTGTATTGTCTATCCTAGAATGCTATATCTCATTTGAACTATCATGGTATAGGAATGCTTGAACACGTATCAGAGACGTGACGGTGTTTCCGTAGGGACTGCGCACGTGGACGGCACTGTTTTAAGCAAACAGTTCCAGATTTTATCACCGATGAGTAATAATACTGGGAAATTTTCAGATATTCAAACGTAATCTCTGAAAAGCTCCACCACGTCGTCTATATCACAATTAAAACGTGTTTTCTTTTCCTTCTTGAATACCATACGACAACCATGCGTACGTTTGTAATCCATTCTGAAAATGAAAGAAAGAGTACAAAAATATCACTTAATAGTACCTTAGGGTACTTTGTCACGAATCGGTGAACCGCGAAAATCAGCGTCCACCAAGGTGGCCAACAATAGATACTAACGAAACCGACAACTTTCGAACGGTCGATCGATCAACCTTAATATCCCCTAAATACCGGAACAAGTGACACACGAGGAGATCGAAAACGTCGTTATCAGATGAACGAGCAACCGGTTAAAGTCGAAGTGCTTTAAAATCCATGACTAACGGACCATCCATCCAGTTGCACTCGCGATACACCTATGTACGAGCGCCTCTATGTAGAAACGCGCGCGAGTTTGTCATACAGAGCTCGAGGGTCGCAACATCACTCACCTCTATGACTATTTTATGGTTCGGCCAGTGACTCATACGGTCAGGGAGACAATGCTGGAAGCCCTTCATCATGCGCGAAGCCGCCGCTTCCCGTACGTACGTACGTACGTGTAACGCACGCGTTTCCGTATAGAAAGCACAGCCCTCGTACCTGTTGAACATCCACCCATACAAGCAAGGCGGTGGCCGCGCGCGTATTTCACGCACACCGGATCGCACCGTCCACGGGAGCAGCGTCGTAACACGACAGAAGGTGATTCACGTCAAACAAAAGGCCGAACACAGACCGGCTTAGAACACGTGTACGGGTATTTCAGATAGGAACGGTGCATGTGTACGACACACGTTGACAGAGGTCTCGAGGGGGCGGAAGGGTCAGAACGCATCGTTCGATTCTAATGAGGAGAAATCTTCTCTGGCTTTGAAAATGTCACGTCTTTTACGCAACACTCGACCCTGAACGCCTCCATATAGAACGTGAAAATCTGGCGAAATCCAGTAGCGAAAGGATGAGATGGAAAAGCGTTGTACAGTGGAGCTCCATTTGTTGCAACGAAGTCCTAGTTAATGACTAATTAAACGAACTGTCCGATCGAATTCGTTTATCCGAACGCGAATCCCTATTATGCGAAGGAAAAGATAATAAGAAGAATCGGTAAACTACCGTTATGCGAATTATTCGTCCTAATGAGTTTAAATGGGCGCAGATCTACTATACTTATCGCCTACTTATGGTCTACTGTACTTATATCGTTAGTTTAGGACTCGTTCGATCGAATCGACGTATTACAAGAAGTGAGATACAGACAGAGCTCGTTTTTACCGTGAAACATAAAATAATCGTTTCAATCCCTGCTGAAAACACTTACGAAAAACACTCGCGGCTTTATATGGACGTAAACGATGGAACGAAAGCCAGTCGACAATACGAAAGCTGACGGCTGACAACTAAACGAAACTGCGCGCAATCGTGGACGCCGATCTTAAGTAGCTTTTTCGCAGAGACGAGTGGTGCATTCATTGAATATCGAGGCTCATTCGTACGGAACAGTCGGCGGTCACAGCGATTGGATACAATCCCGTGTCGTTGCTATCTCGCACGATCTTCCACGATGCTCGAGGAGGAAAGGTGGCGCGTACGAAGACTTTTTTACAGCTTACTTACACGCAATACTGGTGTGTCGGCCGTTTGCTTACGTTTCAGATCCCTGACTGTACGCGTAAAACGTCGTCAATTGCCCTTCGTCCCCTCTCTCTTTTTCTCTCTCCCAGCCATGGCTGGACCCGGCCGTTTCATTACGCGTAATTGCTATGGTCTGCGGTCTGTCCCCTTGGCTACACAGGTACAGTATCATTTTCATAATGACGCCAGTCACCCCTCGCCTCCGTTCCTCCGTCGCTCCTCTAACGTTTCTCTCTTTTTCTCTCGCTTTGGGACAGGAGAAGATTAACCGAAAGAGGTCTCTCGGAAGGAAAAAAAAAAGAAGAAAATAAAAGGAGAAAGAAACAAAAACGAAGGAAAAGAAGAAAGAAGTACTATAACGCGATGTGTTAGTCGAGGAGGAAAGGTCGCGATCGACGACGGAAAAGGGAAGGAAGGGCAGCCGAGGCCAGAAAGAAACAATGGAAGATGAGGATCTGGCGAGCGAGAAACGCCGCGAAAACGGTGGGGGCAGCAACCGGACAAAAAATACGATCAACCACTTCGACGTGACCCAGTTCAACGGACGGACCGTTGGGACCTACATACATACTACGTCGCCCGTTTGTCCCGGGGTAGAAGACCGCCTATTCAAGGGCTGACTTGCACACGCTGCACAATAGACCTGCCCTGGCATTATTCAACCTGGAAAAAGCGGCATCTCCCCCCTTCCCCGTGCGTTACTGCAACTATAGGATTACCAGGCGTATACGGGAGTGATGCACGTGCATTTTTTCGCGCCCTTTCATCGGGAAATTGCCGGCTACTTTCCGCAACAATGGCCCCGGTTGGCACACCGGCCGCGCGTTCGTTAGTACGTACGTGGCTTTAACGAGACTCTTCTCGTGTAACGGTCGAGCGTGTTAATTTGAACGGTTGCACGTAGCTGTGCAACAAGTAGGAGCATCGATAAACGCAGCACCGCTTTAACGATTCGAAAAAGCAAATGGCTAAAAATCCTGCGGCTAAGCTTATACAACTTGGTACGTGTCGTTGTGTTAAGCGTAACCGATTCCTTTCGAAGTTCCCTCGGATCAAGTTGGCTTAAACAACAACACAGATGTATCGGAAGCCCGTGGATCTTGAGACAGAGCGAGGCTACGCCACTGGGGCTCAGCTGCACTTTGCCTCCCTCGTGTTTCACTTTTTTTCTCCCTTTGCTCGTTTCGTTTGTATCTCGGCTCGGTCTGGTTCGCCTCGACTCGGCGTCGCTCGGGCCCCGAGTTTCTCTCTCTCTCTCTCTCTCTCTCTCTCTCTGACTATAAAGAGAGACCTTTCCTCCACTCAGGCCGTCATCGGCCGTAGCATCGCAAGCCCCGTCCCTCCGGTCGTTTCTCTTCACCACGGGCCCTGCCGCCCGAGCCCCTGTAACCCCGCGCAGGGCCCCACGGCTATCAGCCACTCGTGTTTACATCGGGCCAGGCTGGTGGGGGTTTCGACAAAACGACGAGCAAGTTAAAGCACCCGCCTGCCTTCCTCTCCTAGAGCTCGCGCGCGCGCGCACAACCGAGACATTGGCTCCGGCTTTGTACGTGGAAAGAGGATGGAAGGATCGAGCGAAGGGTAGGAAGAGAAAGGAGAGGCAAGGGATCTCCACACGATCTCGCGCACACAAGGAAGGGAAGAAGCCAGAAAAGAGGGTCCATCGACGAGTCGACGCACACGTACAGGAGGATTTGTCAAAACAAAAGCCCGGTCTTTCGTCGAGTCACGTTCTAAGGGCAAAGAGAAAGAGGCCGAGAAGCGGTAAGAGCGAAACAGAGAACGAGAGGCAACGGTAGTGGTAGTGACCGGAGAAGCGAAGCGAACAGAGAACCTCGAACGAGGAAGAAGGAGACGAGCCTGTATTGTGTGCTCTTTCGTCTCTTCGTTTCTCCGTTTCTTCGTTCCTCCTCGCCTTTCGTCCGTGTCGGAGGTTTCCTAGTAATAAACTGTCAGAAAAAAAGTGACCTCCTCGCCGGTCCTCCACTCGGTCCTCCTACACCTCCGATCTTCCGTCTCCACGGATCAAAATCCAAGCAATTACGGCGCGGCTGGAAAGGGTTCTAGTCGGCCGAGCGGGACACGATCGAGCGAACCCGGCGACGCAAGAAAAGAAGAGAACGGCGCAGAGCAAGGGAGAAGGTGAAGCTTAGAGTCTCTCCCTCGGATCGGCGGATCCACTATCCAGGATTACTCGTTATCCTTGAGAGGAGGTTGCGCTCGCGCGAGACGGCCCTCGATGCGCTCGAGGAATATAAGACGAGGGGGAGTTGGGTGCCACGGACTACTCTCTTTCTCTCTTTCTTTCCCCACCCTTCTTTATCGCTCTCCTCGTTGCGAGTACAACCTTTCCTTCGTTTCACCATCCCTCGCCTGTATCCTACGTCTTTCGCTCGATCTATCTTTTTTCCCCTCTTTTCCCCTCTTCTTTCTCCTTCTTCTCGCTGCCTCTTGACACCTGTTCCTCACGATGGATCCGAATCCTTTTGGGGATTCAGGTATATCTACGCAGGTAAGAGCATAAAGGAAGGTTCGATGTACTCGAAACGATCGTCAGATCGCGTAGTATCCGACTGTTTCGAGGCTGCTCGCGAGGATGGCTATAAAATGACTCGACCGTTTAGTTACGCTCTTAGAAATTGACGTTACGTGGCTCGGTTTCGCGAGTGTACAGTTCGTATCGGGATGAGCTATTAAGTCTGACCACCGCTGGCTTACGCTACTTTCCGCGGTAGAGTACTACTTTAAAGGGGATTGGCAGAAGCCGGTGTTTTCCACCGCTGCAATTATCCTTTACCACGCCGTTTATCGAATTTCCTCTTCCTCCGGTTCGTTAGGCGAATGAGATCGGTGGTTGTGATTCGAGGGAGCAACGGATGGATGCGAATCGATAGCGGCTTGATGTTTCGAAATCGCCCTTCGTTGAGTATGAAAGTATATCTCTATCGTCAGACCGCAGATACTTTATGCATATAAACATGCAAAAATATATCAAATACGTATCGTAATATTTGGAGGAAAGGAAACAGGTTTCTATCCTTTATCGGTAGACTTCGGACCTCTATACAAATTTATATTTGCGCGATGAAGGTTCAAAAACAGAAGCTGAGTAAGTATTCGTTTCACGAATCAAATACTATGACTTCTTTTCGATGTTCTACGCGTACAATTTTACATATCATGTACGTTCTTGCACATCGAAGCATTTCATAAATACATAGTTTCAGCAGCCTACTTATCGGTAATCGTAAAAATATGAATTCGCATAGACATCTGTAGCCTTTATTTCCCCCTTTTACATTCTAATATAAAATCACGATAGATGGAAATTTTCTTGGCAAAATTACGAAGTACAGGGGAATATTTTCCACTTCCTAGTGTTGGTGAGCAAAACAATGGATGCTTTCGCGTAACGGAGGAACTCGAGGATGGGTCCGAAAAATCGGTCGAAGAAACACGAATCCAGAAAATCCTGTTTCCCGCGACGGGGGCCGGAACACGCGAACAGGGACGAGGACGTGTTGATTTAACGGAACAAATGCGGCGTATCGGGGCGGACCTGTTCCCTCACGTGGGCAGAGCACGGCATCGCGCGAGAAACGACGCAGAAATCGGCTGATCGGGTTCCTTGAACCGTGGACGTGCGCTATAGGTGGCTGGTGTTGCCCGCGCAATTCGGTTCCGTGAACCCCGGGACCAGTTTAATCCGCGTCCAATCTGCGGCCGCGGTTCCTCGAATCGAAGAATGAGTTGTCGGTAGCGACTGGACACCGCGTCTCGGCGCCAACGCGCGCGCGTTCCTCTTGCCCATCCACTTCTTCTTCCTCTCCTTCGCAAGCTCGACAGATGTTCCACTTCTTTTTTCCCTCAACGTTTTTCTTCTTCGTTGGCCGATCGAGCTAATTGTCCCAAGATTAGCATCACGAGTCGATGCTAGCAGCGATTGGGTGTGTCTACAGATTAGAATAATACATGGTGTAGATGCCTCTTGGCTTTTTCCTTTTATCGAAGATAATCTATATTAAACATAAATTTTGCAGCATAAATTCTAGCATAGATTGGATATTAATTTTACATGAATCGTATCACAGACTGGAGATTGTGTATCATAGATCGAATATAAGTTGAGAGTTTTTACTATCTACCTAGACGAACCTTGGCTATTTGCTGGTAGATACATAACGCTAGATGTAGAATATAATTTATGTTTATTAACTCTTGCCAAAAAAAAAAAAAAAACTGAAGCTAAAATCGGCGTTCTATCTAAAGTTTCTCACAACTACATTAGTCACGAGGAATCCGTGATAGTGATATACAACATATCGTCGTGCGAAAGCTTTTGCGCCACGAAAGAGGCGGAAAACGAGACGAACGACTCGAAATGGGAAAACGGAGGAGACGAATTCGTAGCACGTCAATGCCACCTTGAAAGCCAGCGGGGAACGGGTTCAAGTTCATGGAAGCGCGGACGTCGTGCACGACACGCGATCTCCGCGATCTCCTCTCGCCTTTCGATAGAGACGAGCTCGAGGAGAGTCTCGTGCTTGGCTTCGGTGGTTGGCGCGCCGTGAAACAAGTGGATCGAAGAGGCCTCGCAAACACGGCCTCGTAAATAACGACGGTGAAAACGGCCGCGAAATAAATTCACCGGATAGGCGAAGCGGTTCGATAAGGGGCCCGATAATAGATGTGTGGCCGCCGCGATCCTCGAGACGCGCGGCTTGATATAATTCACGCTGCGAACCGCCTTTTGAAAAACCTGTTGATTTACGGCCGCCTCGCGGGATGCTCTCGTTCGCTCCTCTTGGGGATCCGCGCTCCACGACTTGATGAGACTAGATCAGATTATGATAGGATCGTGTTTGTGCTGTTATTTCGGATATTGATATTCGTTGCTCGGGGATGCTTCTCGTTTGTATGCTTAGGATTCTACAGGGAATCTAGGTTTTTAGGAATCGAATATGGGTTAGCTGTTTGCCGGCTACTCTAAAGGTAGTCCTATTGATTGCTAAAAGATATAAGTAGTGGCATATAAACAGAGTAGTAGCAGGTAATTATTTGATAATACATTATCATTTTTCATAGGTTTTGTTACAATACGGGTATCTTTGTTATACATCTTTTACAAGTACGAAACGATAGTTTGAAAATGAATTTGGTTTTTAATGAAGTACTTCGACCATTCCGTAGCGTATTATCATTTTGGAGATACTGCTAATCTAAGTGGAAACAAGAAATCTAAGGCCTCGTTATTTACGGCGATAGCGATATCGAAACTTAAAAAACCTCGCAACGTCAAGCCAATTCCTTATCGTATTAACCATTCAAAATAATAAATTTAAAACCAGTCTTTCCTATGATCTGTCCAACAAAACGAGGCAGCAAACGTAAACAAACTTGAAACTCGAGCGTCGCTGGTCGGCAGCCAACGGTTGCAGCCGCAGCAATCAAATTTCCTTTACGTTTACTGCTTCGTCTCGTTGGACGGGCTATAATCTCCAATTTTCGAGCACAATTTCAACTTCTATCATGATTATCCTATTTTTTCGAAGTTCGTCGTACGACGTGAGGACACAGTCAGACGTCCACGTTCGTCCAACTAACGGATGTTAACATTATTCACGCGCGGCGTTATCCGCTCGCTGGTGCGCTCGCGTCCGCGCAGGCGCCTTCGCGCCGGTTGTCGCGCTTCGCCTTCACTTAACATACGCACGACGCTCGCTCGACACACTCGACACTCGGTGAACCAAAACAAACCAGTGCCCGCGCGAGTAGGACGAAGAAGAGAGCAGGAAGGATGGAAGAGGCCGGCGAGCTTGGAGAGGGAGCCGTGCAAACGAAAGAGGCGAACGACGAAACCGAGAAAGAGAGGCCGAGAAACCCGCCTCCGTACGCATTAACACCCTCGAAAGGTACGACGGCGCATGGACTTTTACGCGCACACACTCTTCGGAGCTTCTTTCTCTGGCTGGAGATGGCCTCGCGTCAAATCGTATGTAGGTACGCGGACGAACAAAAGAACGAGTTGACGATCGTTTCCGAGCGAGTTCTGCTGTAAGAGATGGTACAGGATTTTTTGGCGAACCTGAAGAAACTGTTATTTATTTCCCTTGAAAGATAAAAAAAAAAGAAAAAAAAAAAGAAAACAGGATAAAAGGCAAATCTACGAGGAAAGAACGTGGATAGGGGAATCGCTATTGGAACGGCGCTAGGTGCGAGTTGCAATATACATTTGGCGTTGGCAAAACACTAATCGGGTTTTCTCAGCAACTTTCCTAGGTTAAATAATTCGAATTCCTGTCATAGAGAGTTAAGCGTTTAGATAATACGTTAGCCGATACGCAGGAAAATATAATCACGTATTGAGATCGAAGATAAAACATTTCATAATAAACGACGATCGACTTCGCGTACTACTGTTCAGCTGTTGAACGTTCGAAATTCGCGGGATAATTGGTATCGCGAGACAATGCTCGCGAGCCGCGTTGCGATAGCCGCCTTATTATATAACTCGCGTTAAGATAGCAGCGCAAGTCTTTCTCTGTCAGTTTTAACAGTATCCGCGCGTTTTATATTTCAATTTTACTAAGCCGTGGTGTGACGTGCGGCATGCTGGAGCCTCTCTCCGTTCGTGTACACCTGTGCTATCCCTCACCGTATCGCGAGGGGAACGAAATCCATCGGACAATTTTCCAAAAGACTTTCACCATTTTCCCGCCCCTGCTTGTAGCTCGCTTTATCGGCTTACGCGGACGCACCGTTTCCCTTCCTCCTCTCCTCTTCTCGCGATGCGTCGCGTTGTTACGCGCACGAGAGAGTCGTTTCGAGTGGCCAAGAACAAGTTCACGCGGACACCGGAGGCAGGCAGAGATATCGAGAGAGAAACGGGGAAAGAAGAGGCGCCACTGGTCGAAGCGAGAAAATAGGAGAAGAAAGAGCGAGGAGAAGAGGCACGATCCGACCGTGAGGGAAAGAAAAGGGCGAAGAGGAAAGAAGAAGAGGGTTAACGAGGGACGAAGAGGGAACGACGCAGAGAGATCTGTTCCCCCTTGCGTCGAGAGAGCGCATGCAGTTTAAGACGCACACCGGGGACCGTGTTTCCAGCACGCACACACGTGCGTGAACCAGTCTAACCACCTCATCACGAACAATCTCCTCGTGTTACTCTTTTCCTCTCGTTTTAGCGGCGTCCTCGTTCAGCCAACGACGCAAAGCGAGGCCCTCTTTGTTCAAAGGCAATCAGCAGGCCCCGATAACGGGCCTACTCTGTCGTAACCCAAGACACGAATACGAATGCATCGACGGAGAGCACACCAGATACGTGGAAGATATACGAGAAAGAGAGACGATGCCTGTCTTGTGCCAGTGAATATGAAAACATGTGTATGTGTGTACGTGTGTATGCGTGTGTGTGGGTACACGCGCGGGTACGCGGAGGGGAACCCTCGAGGATCGTGCGATGCGTAAAAGGCACTGCGTAATAGAAAAACTAATTTTCACGGCGACTGAGACGACAGGGATGGATGCTTTTTTAAATCTTTTAAAAATTTTTTGAAATTTCGGAACGACGTGACAATTTGATGGAATATCGCAATTAGTTTGTGGTTTAATTATGATACGCGTATCGATGCTGCACCTTGAAACCTTGGGTAATAGAAAACTAATCTCTACGACAGGAGTCCCGATATCTTTTGCAATCTTTACAGGTTTTTAGACATTTCAATCTCTTACTTATGCAATAGTTTGCTGCAGTTTTGCAATTGGTTTATGGTTCAGCAATGCTTCATCGATCGAGGGTGCACCATCGGACCTTGGATAATAGAGAACCGATCTTCGCGACGACAAAGACTGTGACTATTGTTGGAGCGTTCAAGAGTTCTTTGAAATTTCAATGTTATACGTATGCAGTAATTTGACGAACCAACCAATTGCGTAAACGGTTCGTATTTGAATAATGGTACACCGCGATGTGTCTTGGGTCTTCGGGCTGCGTCAAATTGGAGAACAGGCGAAGATGAAACCTGACAGCTCAGAAGACGACGTCCGTCTCCAGTCAGGCGTAACACGCGATGCGGAATCGAATTAGTTGGATCGATGGCATGTAATCCAATTAACGCTACACACGCGTTTCAGATCAAAGGATTAATTATACCGCGCGAGGTGTCCCGTTATAATTATCGGCCACGCGGTTTCTGGCTACGTTAACGACATTGCAAATTGCCAGGAATTCTGTTGGTGATCCACGAGACCCTCCAAAATTCTACCTCCAACTTCGAGTAAATAGACACATTTCCAATGAGATTTCTGGTTAGAACCCGGGGTTTATTAGTGTAATAACAGATTCGTTGCCATGGAGCATCCTAACGTTCGAACGAATCAATCGGTGATGCATATATCGATATATGCCGTCGACATTTCGTACCTGTTCCACTGAAAACTGGGATATTTTCTGCAAGAATATTTACGAGATGAAACGGCGAATTAAATTAAGTAAATTAGGCTAATTGCGAGTTTTAGTTCTAACTTTGCAGTATTAGCTATATTTGGATCGATAATTATAAGAAGCCCTTAAAGAAGTTTGTTCTTTCCATATTTATAAAATAAATAGAAATTTCGTAACATAATTCAATCGCTGGACTGGAATATACACTCGGTATACTACTCGGTAGCTAGGATAAAACAGGCTTACGAAAATTCAATCTTGAACTTTTCGCGAAATAATCAAACTTATATATTACGGGACACTATCTGTTTTTAATGTAACAACGAGAAAATGAAAAAACGAAAACGAGTAAAAGCCTATCACAGGATTATTTGAGTCAACGATTTGAGATTACTCGAATCGAGCAAAGAATTTCAGACTTAAATAAAGAGATGTATAACAGGAAAGTTGGACTGCGGGCTGAATTAAACGTAAAACATAAATCATACCACAGACTTGTAGAACGTTTTTTCAGTAAGCTCTTTAATCTCAAAATCAATCTCGAGTCTCATTACGTAAACCAAGCGGTAGATTACTCTCACTTAGAATCAAGAGAAAGATCAACCCAGTTCGCTGCATCTGAGAAATCACTAAACCGATTACCGATCTAATCATCCGAGAGCACGCGACCAATCGAAAACATCTGGAGCCCAATTCGTCCACTCGATTGCTGTAAGTCGAAGGCGTATTGGAAACGGCTCCGCGAAGGTTCATAGCACGCGTCGAATGAGAGAAAAGATCCAGGTCGTGGTACGCATGAGCGCGCACACAGAGCGCAAAATCGTTACGAAATGTGTGTTGTTGGGTCTGTTCGCGTAGGACTCGAGACCGGTTGCGATCTATAAGATCGTCGAGAAGCGGTCGTCGAGAGAGGCGATCGATAGTCGAGCGGCTAAATTATTAATGGGGAAAACTGGACGGTGCGAATATCGTCGTCCGCCCACGGCGCGACACGGCACGTGAACGCTTCGTATCGGTCGGAGCGGAGAAAGGCTGCCGGTTGTTTTCATTCAGCCCGGCCTTGACGATGTCGCACCTTCCTTATCGCGACGCTGTCCGCATCTTCGACGCGTCTGTCTTCCTCCGTTTCCATCAAACCAGTTGACATATACGTACGCTGTCTGCGAGTCTCTGTTGCGACGGTTCGTGACGGAGTTCCTGTTTCCCTGACAGATACGAGATTAATTTGGACGAGGCCGTATCCGAGCTGATTCGAGCCGAGCAAGTCTGGTGTGCAAGTTGTGTGGTTCCGAAAGATAGGTCTGAGAAAAAGTTGCAAATATTGCACTTTTACATATTTTCACGATCTTCCTAAACTCTTCCATTTTCGAGTTGAGTAGGTCTGCGGAGATTGGAGAAAGAAGACGATAGTTCGTGCGATTTTGTAGGGAACTTACAAAAGTTGCAATTCGAGATATTCTTTCTCTATCATCGAGATTTACTCAATAAGAAATGATTTTTTTACTTCGGCGGTGGATTAGGTCTTATATGCAAGTCGAGGAAAAGAAGAGACGATACATTTTTTTTTTATATATTTTGAGAAGAAGCTGCAAAGATGACATATTTGAAATACCCTTTCTCCAGTGTTTCTTAACCCATGTGACATAGCATTCGTTCGAGTTGTAATGCTGTGTCGCTCGTCCGGATCGCCAGCTTCTGGCATCCCTACGACCTCGATAAACCGCCCCGAGGGAAGAGAGGAAAGGATAAGCACGGCCGCTGGAAGAGAAGCGATCGACGGCGAAAGGTGCGACGCACCGCGTCGTCCGATACTTTACGCATTCGTAGTAACCTAGAAACGGTCGATCGGTGGCGTGGTTGTGCCTGCTTCGATACTTGGAACAGATTAGCCGTGTGCACCGGCACTGGAAACGACAAAGACGACGAGGACGATGTCGACTGTATACACACGTTTCGTGTGTATATACTACGTATACATATACATAGAGTGAATTACTTTCGCCGTTCGGTGCACCGCGTCAATGCCATCAGCCAGCACGACTGGCTGGCTAGCTGGTTGCTTGCTTGGTTGGCTGACTGGCTGAAACCGGCTACGCTGCTGCAAAGCCGAACGAACGAACGAACGAACCGAGGGACTGCCCGGAGAGAAACTGGTCAACTGGAACCGGAGTTGTGCTACCGCGGAGCTGGACCAGCCGCGGACGACGTGGGTTCACCTGGACAGCTGGAGAGATACGCCGACCCACGCTGCACGCTGCTCGTAAAGTATTGCACTATAAAGTGCAGGACACACCGTAGTCGGTCGATCCCTCCTTATCCCTCTTCCTCCCGCTCCCTCTTTTCTCTCTTGCATCTCTTATACCTTGGTACTATCCAGACTATCCCCCGTGTCTCCGTTTTCCTTTGCTACGTTCTCCTTTATTCCGTTCTTCTTCTTATAATATATACATCTTCGACGCGTATACATCTCCGTGGTTCCTTTCGTTGATTTCTTTCGGGATCCACTCTGGTGGAATCTTGGCTGATTAGGTACTATATACTCTCTCGAGATTCGATTCTTCAGCTGCGTGTAAAAGAACGTGGGCGTGGACGATTGGGTTCAGGGAAACGCGACTGGGAATTCGCGTTTCTGATGATTAGCCGAGCGACTCGAGAGAAAAAGGCTTAGGCAGGAAGAAAGACAGAAACGATGCTGGGTATTGGTTTATACGGAGGCTGGCGTGTCGGCACGCGTTGGAAACCAGTCGATCTGTAGACGCTGATGCTATCGCGAGCGATCTGCCTTTTCGAGGATAGATTGTTTTTACGAAGGTATTGATAGATCGCGTTGCTTCGTGGACCTCGATGATATATTCCTTCCAAGATCCCCTGGCCGTCCAACGTTCTTGGAGATCTCCGTCCATCGACGTTTAGTCTTTAATTTATATACCACTTTCGAAAAGAAACGCCACGACGTAACGATAGGCTTTTGTATATATAATTTTTCCTACGACCATGTCAGTGTCACTGGGATAACGAAAGAATGTCGGCCCGTCGAGTTACGAGCTGGCTTCCTGGTTACGCGTTATCGATTCCCGGTAGCTTTCGACGCGTCCAAATGAATCTATAAAGCGTTAAGACTCATCGTCGATGCAGGAGGATGAACGTACACCACACAGGGAACCAAGGGGGACGAAGAAGAGGGACAAAGTGCCGGTATATTTAATGGTAGTTAAGAGAGTAAGCTGGTATTGGTACTGTTATATCTGTAGCGAGCACCGATTGGTATTGGTGGCGAAGCTGGTGGTGGGGCCTGATGCAGGTGTTGGCCTTGGGCTCCCTAACACCAAGCCTACAATCTCTAAGGCTCGCCTATATACGTTTGCTGGTCGGTTCTGAGCGCGCCACCACCTCCGTTTCACGATTTTAAAGCTATAACGCAACACGCCAATCCGTGTCTTTGTTTAGGAGCCGAGACGTGTCTGATTGGCTACAGAGACACGATGAAAAAAATTACATATGCCAAGCTTCGAGAAGGGGGAAGAGGGAGGGAGGAAAAAAATGCCGCGTCTCTTTCGTCACTCTGCTCATGGGAATGTGATTTAATTCGTCGAGAAGTTGCAAAAGGGTATTCTCCCCGCACCTACGCGATCAAGGATCCCCGACGCGATTAGAATGGGGAGGGCAAGGACAGTCGGCTCTTTCCAACCAGAGTCCCGATGTACAGGAGAATTAATTAATTTTAATCCAGTAGCCGGATCGATCCATTAGACCGAGCTGCGACTTCGTTACGCGGGCATCGATGAGATTTACGTTCGATACGATCGTCGGTACTAACGGCTTTGCTACTGTCACTATATGTGCCACGCTTTAAGATTAATTATGCTTAATTTCAAGCTGTACCGATGCTGTTGCACCCGCGCTTGGTCATAATGAAAGTATATCGTACCCATCGTTAAATGTATTGAACGAAAGCGCAAGAAACAAAACATATGATCGATGATAAATTTTTCGCTCCAATCCACTATGAGTAATTCGCTACTGGCGAGTGTGTTAAATAGTATATTAATGGCTCTGGAAACATAATTTATACGCCGTTGTACATATTATAGCATTAACGTATCAATTAATTAAGTTCAAATATTTTATATTTCGTATTCTTCGACAACAATGTCGCACAATTGAAGCGATTCGATATTATGAAAAATATACATCGAGAGTTAAGAATATTCGTATATACTTTCTTCAGTCACTGTATATGTACATAATTTTGTCTTCGTTTCGGGTTCAACGAACTTTCACTACGCTGTACTGTACAGTGGCCAAGTACTTAATGAGTACGTTTTTCTATTATGCTCTAATATTTCTTATCAGTCTATCCTCTTCAACTCCAACAGCATTATAGATCTAAAAACCTTTCAGTCAGCCACTTTAACATCCGAGACATCTATCAAAACACCTTCACCGTAATTACCCCGCCTTCTAACACACCCATCAAACAACTCAATCACACCGTATCACGTTTAGCTAACGAACCTAACCCCGCGAACAGGGAAGCGTCACCCAAGTATCACCCAAGCGTCGCGACGTACGCAGCTTCTTACTCTCGATTCCTGTCCCCGTGCAAACAGTACCTACCACTACTCGGTGCTACGTGAACACGCACACATTCGTCGGCTCTTTAACCGATGAAAATGAATGATTCCGCATGCATATGTATGCGGGGGCCGGTACGCGCGCATAATGCCGCTCACGCGAGCGTGTAACTTGTCTAAAGAGCGAACTAACGTTCAGACAAGCTAGAAGAATCTTCCAGTTGTGGATTTAACGCGAATTTATCCAAGATACTGATTCATTGGAGTTATGGCGCGCTATAATTCTTGTTGTTTGGGTAGGTGTTTTTATGTAAAACAGATTGAGGAGGACCGATCGAACAGAGGCCTTGGAGAAAGTGGAGAGACGCGCGCGTATCGCTACGAGCCAGCTCGCGCCTTTCCACCGACCAGCAAGAATAAATTACCGCGGTACCGTTATTGTCTCAGTCCGGGAGAAGCCGAGCGTCTTTATTTGTGGAAACTGCTGGATCGGCAGTTCGTTAGTGTATTTGATGCAGAAGACGAGGAAGAAAATATTATAGGCGAATGCAAATCATCTGCGAGCAATTAAATAGTGAATTATTAGTAGAAAAGATCGAAACTGTTGATTTGAAACGAATATCTTTAAAGAATGCATTTTTCCTAAGATAAGACGATTATTTCGCATTCGTGAATTTTTCTAAAAAAAATATGCAACTCACTTCCATAAGTTTATTCGTCGAAAAAAGGTCGTAGAAATAATTGTACATTCCAATGTGTATTTTAAAAAATAAAGTTAGAAATCTCGCTTTTTCTACTTTTTAATTTATGGAATTGATCGGTATTATGACTTCCGAGCGGCTCTATGTCTCTCGAGGATTTTATCAGTAATATGTTTCAATAGCTAAAAGCCTATTAATTTCTCTAACAGAATCCAGCTCCGTCGAATCTTTTTCACGTTAAATATATCGTTACTCGTACTAGTCTTTCCCTGAAACCATCGTCCACGAAATCTTTCATTTGACAAATATATGTATATCCAGCAAGTGCCAGAAACACCCAACTAGAACTACAAATCGTAGACCCGACTATAGGAACAGCTATATCCATCAGATTTACTGTTAATAATTTACTGTTGCGTCGCAGCACGACCCGAAGAGAAACATTCCCGGTAGGATCCCGGAGCAGGCGGTGCAACGAGCGGGCTCGCGTGAACGTAACTTAAAGATTATCCCCCGAGGATCGTGCGATTCGTGACGTCAGCCCCGGCCACGTGTCGAAGAGGGAAGAAGAGGTCGAGGAGGTCCAGCATGACCGGTGGTTCCGCGAACAGATAATTTCAGGATACGGACAAAGAGATGTGGCTGTGATCGTCGCGCGCACCCTGCGGCTCGATACCATCGCTTCTGCACCCGCGGGCGGTTCATTTAAAATTAATCTCGCACGAGCAACGAACCATCACTTTAAGTGTCGTTAAACGAACGACTTCCTCGGTCTTTAGCTTAGAACACGTGCAAGGTAAATGGACGAAGAAGAAACGGCGATTCCAAACGACGTTTCATCGAATACGAGCCATTACGCGATGAATATTTCCCGAAGAAGAAATGGCGAGTAAACAAGCGAACGAGTTATCTCGGTGGAAACCGGGTTGGACTCGAGCCCAATCCCTCGATGGAAACCTCGATAATTTATGGTTACGCATCGAGGAAGAGATACGGGCGTCAAAGAAGGAACAGTCCTGTACGCGTCGCGCGCCTAATCATCGGTTATCGCGCTAACGGCAGGCTAGCAACGGATAATGATACCAATCGTGCGACAAAGAGTGTACGCGTGCATTAGCGGTGGCTTGTTGAACTGACAGAGGGACGGAAACGAATGACACGAGCTAAAGTTCGTGACGTTGATGTCTCTTCTTGTTTGAAGAAACGCGCGGTTATCTACGAGGCACTAGAGTGGATCGGTAAACGACCCTGTACATTTATGATTTTAAATATTTGAACGTAAACCTTAAATCCCCTTTAAAACATTGTGCTCCGATTCCTTCGAGAAACGAACAAATCGAATAGCCTTTATCTTCGATGTATGCCCGTATCTATAGTTATATCGTCCGAAACGATCTTCCTACAAATCTACTAGAGGCACGCGATGTGTATGGGCCCTAAGGTTCTCGTGACGCCGCAGCAGCCTCGGTCGTTGGAGCCTCGTGACGTCAGTGGTGACCACGTGCTGAACAAGAGGGAGAGTCGGCCAGAGAGAAGCCACTTCGTGCCTCTCTCGTATCGTATGGAGCGTGGCCCGGGGATCAAGGACGGTTTTACTCGCGAGAAGCGGAGCCGCGTGTCCCTGCATCTCGTCGTGCTGTGCAGCTGAGAGTGCACCAGTGGCGGCGCGGAGGGACGCCGAAGGAGGACCAAGACGTGCAGCGAGACGAGAGAGGAGGTAGGACAGCAAAGGGCGATTGGGTGGGGGTAAGGTAGCGGGAGTACAGAAGAAGAAGAGAAGACGAAGCGGAGGGAGAGAAACGTTGCAACGAGAACGGGGCAGCGGGATGAGGGAAAGGAAAGGGGAACTCGAGTTATAATGCTCCGCGCGTCCAGTGTCCCTAGCTGGAGGAAAGGAGAGGTGGAAAAGGCGATGAAGAAAGAGCCAGAGGTAGAGTACCTCGTTCCCTCTCGTTCCTCGTTCTCCCACTCCCCCTCGTTCACTCGACGTGTCTCGACGTGCCCCGCTCTTTCTCTTGCTCGCCCGTTGCCCGATTTCGACTTCTTCGTCGCTCTTCTCGCCAGAGATAAAGAGAGTAGAACGAAGAAAAAGAATCAAACGGTGGAGAGAGGAGGGTATACTCCACGAGGGAGGGAGGGAGGGAGGAAGAGGGAGGAAGGGGGAGGACGAAGGGGGAGGTTAGGAAAACGTGTCCCAGCCTGCACGACCCGGTACACTCACCTCCAACAGTTCTGACCATAACATTAGAGGAACGAGCCGGAATCGCGAAACATCGCGCTGAAACACCTGGTTCTGCTCGCTCGTTACGTCGGCCAAGGGAACATGATAAAACGTTACCTGTTGCTACGTGCGCTTAGAAAAATGTCGCCGCACTTGCCGGCCATTTTTTCTCATAATTTTCTCCGTTGTTCGTTTTCTTTGTATCTCCTTCTTTTACTCTTGCTGCTCGGTGTACACTACACGAGAGACCTAATGCTGCGTTCGAAACGGATGACGAAACAACGTTGAGGAACGACGTCACTCGCGAAGCGAAACATCACACCAATTTACGTCTGATTTCGGACAAATATTCATTTGTAATCGCACACGTACACGCAAATACGTGTACATTCATATATCGATACTTGAATTAATTGTACTTGAAAACTCAACCGTCAGATTGGTAGAGTACGATACCACGAGCAAAGATAACGTAACGACGAAAAAAGAAATGAACGTGGACCATCAAATATTATGCCCTACTCGTGTGGCGACTAATTGTAAGTGGCGATCGCATCTGGATGCTATCGTTCGCTTATGCAAGCGGTTTCGAGTGGAATTATGCAAAAAACTGCACGCGCTTGATTAAGAACTGAATCCGCGTGGCGCTCCCTCGCGTTCACGGCTCGATATTTTTTCCTCGGGAACCGCTGGGGAAGATTAGGAAAGCGTGTCCGTGCTTGTATAAACTCGTACAGTTCTGACAACGAGTTCAACCGATAACAGTCGAGGCGAGACGCGATAACGGAACGGTTGAAATAAAACGGAGGGTCGTTTAATCAATGCGCCATTTAATCAGTTAATTCGTGCCAGGAAGTTGGGTCTCTGAGTAACCGTGTCAAAATATTCCGGCGACCAAGTTTATAAATTTTAATTGCAACGATAAATTAGACGAGGCTTACATTTTTTGTAATTGCATTTATTACGCATAGGTAAGAATACAGAAAATAGTTTTGTAATCGAGAAGGACCACACATTCCATTAATTTGGGTCCATCAGGAGACGAACGGTTCACATAATTGGAGTTCATACTTCATATATAATACAAGCTTATTAATTCTTCCGACTACTAGGAATTTTTCGTTCACATATAAATTTTTCGTACAAGCGAAGTCGATACATTTCACAATAGTTCACGTTCGATCGGTCACTAACTAAAATCTTATTCCCGTAAAAGTAATCCTACAGTAGATAGAAAACGCTCATTTACGGTCCTCGCGTTAAAAAAATCCAATATCAGAGCTCAGTCACGATCTGAACGTTCCTTGTATCCTATAACTTCTACAAATTCGATTTCAAACTTCCCTAAGAATGTAAGTTGCATTTAAGAAACACGAAAAAAACTGGCTATCCACAGATTGCGCTTTTTATTCGTTCAGGCAACAAAAAGACGTTTCAATTTCAAGTGTAAAAAGCGATGTACAGAGCGAACGAAGAGGGCGGTGTACGTGCACGCCGAGCTCCGGCTAAGGAAATAATCCGTTAGTTTATTACGAGGCAGAGTACGAAGCTGCCGCGCGTCGCTCTGTTTTTGCCTGGACGCGTAAGTAAAACCTGTAACGCGATCCCGGACAAAATGAATGATAAGTTATATTCAGCGTATGCACCTCCGCGTATTATGCGCGTAGAGGGACGAAGAAGAGAGACGCGGAGAACGGAGAAGAAATTTTGGTCTTGCTCGAATGGACTAAAGGAGATGATTGCGCTGACCTTGGACGCCTCGCGCCACTGCACAGCCACAACTGAATCGCGTTACCCTGCGATACTTTCATAACGTAGCCAACGCACGACTCGATAATAAAGTAACGTGGATGCCACTGCATTGCAGTGCCCCGCGTTTCTGTTTCTGCTCGTTGCAACGAAGCTACACGGATTTTCTTTCTTCGTCGCCTGCTCAACTTCTTTATGCCGTTCGCTTGCCCCGTCCATTATCTTCGCGGTTTTTCCGCGTGACTCCCTTCGTCGTCACCTGGGAATTTATACGATTCCGTATCGAGCGAGGTTCGTTACGGCCGATTAGAAAAATTTACGATTAACCGGAGTCGTAAATTCGACGAGCTTTATACTCGCCCGCCAGCTCGCTGGCCATCGATTACGAAACTTCGATTGCTACGCTTCTAATGGGAATACCACGGACACGCGCGAATCAGCATCGATCCCTAATGCGTCTTCCGGCTCTTTAAGTGGTCACTCAAGACCACTTTCGCTATGGCGAACGACGTCACAAATTTTCATGCTCCTGGAATTGGAATCTGTTTTCTTTCTTTATTTCGAAACTGGTAGAGTTACATCGAATACGGTTCTAGGTTTTTGACTGGATAAACACGCGAAACCGCTTTGTTTTATCGATAGAATCTGTCTGATAAACTCGACGAAATTCATCATCGAGAAACGTCACTGGCAAGGACGGTAAAAGGAACGGTAGCTCTGTGAAGCGTTTGAAACGCTGCATGGAACACAACGGGAAAACATCATCGACTATCAGCCCCATCGAGGCATCTCGATTGTCCTCGAAACGATGTGACTCGGCGAGCTTCCGCCTTTCGCTGTCTGATCGTGAGTCTTCTGATTTAGAATAACGATCAAGAACGATATCAATGTCGGTCGTACGAATATCAAGAGGACACGTTTCATTCTTCCAAAACTACTCGGCCAAGTCCGCCAAACAGAAACAGTTCCGACTATTTCTAGTAAAACACAAAATTAATCTAGCCGAACTATCAGAGAAATCTCTGTCGGAACGACGTCTAGCAAATTTGCCCAAGAACCTCATCGAAACTTTTCCAGTCTCTCGAACAACCCGGAATATTTAGAGAAGCTTCGTTCGAGGAGCATACTCGTTGAAATCGGCGACGATCGTCGTTTGCGCGGCTGAGGTCGCTCGGCAGCAAGCGAAACGCTCGCGTCGTCGCCAGGTCGCGCGGTTAGCGACGCGAAAAACGTTTCATCGCGACGGTGGAAACCTTGTCCGGGGTCAGCGTACACTACGTAACGAACCAGACGGCCGGAAACGGATGGAACAGCCAGAGTCGTGGAGGGACAATCGAGAGAAACAACGATCGAGTGGATTATTCGCGTGGCGAAAACACTAGAGGAGAGGCAAGCAAGGAATAAGAAGAGCGAAACTGCTCGATGTAATTTCGCGAAACGTCGAGTGCTCGTCGTATCGTTTCGATTCGACGAGCTGCTCGCTTTTCCCGGGACCCGAGAAATGACCGGCAGAACTTCCTGGAGTGCGCGCGTCGTCCTAGGATAACGCGAAGCGTCAGGACCTACCACCACAGCGCGCCGGTTGCGGCTCCCAGAGGAGGGGGAGGTGTGGAAGAAAGAGGAGCTCGTGTGTACAAGACCTTTGGTATTACCAAGTCAAATACATCGGCGAACATTGGCCGACGCCGGAAAAATGGCGTCGATGGAGTCAAGGAACCTGCTACGATTCCCCTCGGCGCGTCGTTTCACTCGGTTTTCCGATGATACTCGCTCGCCTTAGTGTTTGGTTCAATTTAGGGGAACGACGTGTAACTCGTGCTTTGGATTAGCTATTGAAGTGAGAAAGGGTAAATACGTCTCCTCGTTGTTGTATTCATTTATTCAAACTTGAAAGTGGGAATAATATTGGATAGTTTATCGTAGGTCCTAAGTTATTGAAGATTGGTATATGTTGCGGTAGATTGTTATATTATTATTTCGTATATAAAGACGAAGAAAAGGATACGTTACGGTAGATTATTATACGGAGCGAGAAACTCTATATAGATATGCGTTTTTATTTGTTGAACTTATTTATTCGAACGGTTCTAGGTTATTGAAGATTGTTATATAGTTGTTTCGTGTATGAAGAGAAAGAAGAGAAGCAAGGTGAAAGAGGTACAATTCGCATGGGAGAGAGGAGGCATCTTGCGTCAGAGATCACCGGCAGAGAGCTGTTGGCATTTCTGCTGGAAAGTTTACCGTGTCTACGTTCGATTCGCTTTCCACGCACAGCCTAGGAGAAACGCGCTTCTTTCAATCGCGGTCGACGATTTCCTGGCTCCGAACCGCGGCGCGATTATCTACGGGCTATTTTGCAAGCGCCCGATGAGTCAGCGCGCGCGACGAAAACCACCGACAACGAGGTCGACGACGACCACTACGACAACGACGACGATGACTACGACAACGACGACGATGACAACGACGACGACGACGACGACGACGACGATGACGATGGTGACGACGACGACGACGACGATGTACACGACGTTCGGAGAATCGATAAGCGAACGATTCTACCTTCTGTGCTCGCTGGTCCCCTTCGATACCGGATTAACCAGTTTTTGCCCGCAGCGAACTCTGCCCGCTATCGAAATAACTGGAAGAGAGGAAACGGAGCAACGCACGCGTGTATACTCATGCTTCATCAGAAAACTTAACGAGAACATGGTGCACTTAATGCAAGGTACATATAGACGAACGTAGACGAACTTTACCTAGTCGAATACGACGAAGAACGGGGAAGAAGGAGGAAACGGTCGATCGATTTACGACATGCAGCGTTGAATGCTCGAGAACAGACACCAAACCAAAGATTCAAATAACTTAAAGAGGTCATCAGAACGATGAACGTGTATTGTTAACATTTAGGGGTACTCAACATTATCGTTTGAGCGCCTCTTAAGTCTATAATTATAGCGGATGGGTATTCGAACGAACTGGAGAATTCTGACGAATTCAATACGTCGAAGCAATCAAATAGACACATATATAGATTCTTTCGAGCGTGTGCGATCTTCGCGCGTTTCATTCCGAATATTCCTCCGCGGTAACAACGAGCCTAACGTACACGCATAAGCGAACTTTGCCTTATCGGAGAAGGCGAACAGGGAAAAGAAGAAGACGGTCGATCGACTTAGGACGCGCGGCGTCGGATCCTCGACAACAGACTCGAAATCGAAAGCGCGCCGAAGCAGGCTGCCGGTCGGCTTCCGTGACGCAATCGTGTCCGCCGAGCTCTCTGTGTTCCTGACCTGCCTTCATTTTTTATCCCCCACCAGCGGCCACGGTAGCGTGGCCGGCAACACAGTTCAACGTAGTGTAGAGTAACCGCGATCCACGAGAGAGCATAGAAGCCTCATAACGACGAACAACCGGTAGGTTGTAAAGCCATCGTAACTCCCGCAGGATAAAAATCCTGGCACACGCTCGAACCGGCTGTATCGGCTCGGCACATCGACCACCGCCGCCGGTGGAGGTGGAGACACGCAGAAAGAACGAAGGAGAGGAGACGGTGGGAGAAAAAGAGCGAGAAAGACAGAGAGCGACAGTCCGGCTATTTCTTGGCTTGCGACACCCTCCGCAAGCGGAGACCAGCGTTTTCCGCTCCTTGGCCTTAATTAACATCTGACACGAGTCCAGTGTACCACCGTCGATCCCCCGTCGGACCTCCCAACGCTCTTTTTTTTCCTTCTTTCCTCCTTTCTTCTTCTTCGTCGTCTTTGCTACCAGCGCTTACCCGCCCCGCTGCTTAATGCCGTTTAATTGCTCCTCCAGCTGTGGATACGAGGTCGGGAACACCGGTGACCGATGCTTGCTTAACCCTGAAACGACGTCGTTTTGCCAGGTGCAGAGTGCGGGGGGGAAACGATACCATCGCCGAGTCTCCCGCGACGAACGGTCACGCCTAAAGAGCCACGCTGGCTACGAACTGACGAGCCTTCGCAGAAATTTATTCCTTGTTTTTATTTGTTGTTTTTTCCTTGACTGGCTTGAGTGACGGTTAGAGCGACGGTTAGTTCCGTTAGAATGCGGTGGGAAGTTTCAGGTAATGTCTGATCGGGGGATATTCAGCGTCTTTGGATTACGGTGAACGGCGAAGGTTCGTGTTAATCGTATGTTGTTAAGTTCGCCCTGTTACGTTTCAGCAAGATTATCGATATACGTATAATTCCTTTGTTATAATCCCGAGGAAAAATTCTTGAATTACGGTATGTTCGTGAAAGCAAGAGTGAGATTGAAACAGGATTGGTTAAGGGAGACTGCTGAAGATTTTCCAAAGCTAATTAAACCGTGCAAGTACGTACGAACGATTTTTATTTAAAACAAGTATCTCGATGTTTCGTCAGAATTACAACCACCTTCGTGAGAATAGTAATGACTCACTGGTATCTATGAGAACGTCGTTGCTAATTAAACTCCTCTGCGAAGAACATCGTGCAAAGTGCATATCATCGAACCAGCATCGAATTAACAGCAGACATTTGTGACCGGCGAATCAATGAATCATCTCATCGACAGGAACAAATCAATAAACAACGAGCTACCGGTCGGCCGTTTCTCAAAACCGCTGGAAACCTGTTCGTTACTCTTCGTGCGTCCCCCATACCAGTGACATTTTAGCGGGCACGCGTAATTTGCATGCAAAACCGTCGGCAGACGGTTAATTGCGCGTCGCTCGATCGTGATTTATGCGAGCTAATTACCGACAAAAGCGGCCACCGTTGACTTACAGCTGCGGTGTACGCGCATAAATGCATAATAAATTCTTAATATCTCCGTGTTCCTGGGGACGAGGACGATATCGATCTCGCGTCACGAAGCGGAAAACACTCGGAGAAGACGCGTCCGTGAATCGGCGAGGAACGCAACCGATTCGCGGCGAAACAACGTTCTCGCGCGTTTTTCCGCGCAGAAACGCTCGTGTGTTCGGGCTGCGTAAAATTTCATTGTTCAGCAGAGGCAACGGTGCGGCACCTGTAGTAACCTTGGCCCCGATATTATTTGCTAATCTTCGAGTTACGCGCGTTTACTACGCGGCGAACGATCGAACCAGAGATAGCTTTGTTCGAGGAGAGGGAAGATCGGCCGCCGCGGAACCAGGAAAGATTCTTTAACCGGAACGAAAAGCCTTTGAGTACCGTGCAACGGCGTGTGATACACGGTAGGCGAATCAATAAACAGCAGCGGACGGGACAAAAGGCACAGTGTAAGGAAATCGCTTTGACTGCTCGCGAACGCGGCTACGTTGTCATTAGCGTGCTGTGTATTTTCGTTTGTTAGATGTAAAATTGACCGACGTTTATTAATCGTGGTTTTTATGCAGAAGATTGATTTTATGTTTGGATAGATGGTTACAGAAGCCCGAGGGTTTAACGATTTGCAGGTGGAAATAAGGAATAGGAAAGTTATTGGTACGGTCGATAGAGTGAAAGTCGGTACGCTGACACAGCGGTTTCGTAATGCTTCGTACAATTGAAATAGTCGAAAAAGTACTTGAACTATACGCGTTTACGTAAGTGCGAAGCCGTAAAGCTGAAAATTGTAAAATCGGTGTAAGAAATTGCGTGTGATTAACAGCGCTGCTATACAGCGAGGAACGTCGGTTCCCGGCTAAGAGACCGTCCGAGTTAAGCTTCATTGGACGCGGTTGCTACTTTATAGACCGACTATCTATGTGTACGTGCAAGTCGTATTCCATGGAAATCCGAGGATATCTCTACCAAACTTGTTTAATCGATACGCGATTAATCAATTCTGTCTTAGCTTCCTTCGTAACAAATCGTATCAGTATAATTAACTTAGTAGGTACTATCAAACTACAACTATCGACGTTTCATCGAATTATCTCGGCGAATAATCCAGCTCGGCAAGTTTTATCGCAAGTACGCGTTTCACAGTTACGATGTGAACTTTCAAAGCCACTGTGTACTTGACAGCAAAATCAAGCGCCTGTAAAATTAACCAACGATAGGTCTCTATTGTGCGTAAGAGGATTCTTAGTTCGCAATCGTATCGTCTATAATTTGAAGAACAAGTCTCAATTAACATTTTTGTCCGTGAAGTTTCTTCGTTCCTCGAGATATACCGCAGAACTGTTTACTATATAAAAGATACTACTATATAAATAATAACATAAATAAAATATAATACAATATAACAAGGTATCAGGCAAGAAGAGAACCGATCCCGTAACATTATTCCGCTAATACCTACCATTTGCAACACTCCTTGCAGAGCAAACAAAGCGATCAGAATTTCAAGAAAAACAATCAAAACGGCTGTATAATCTGGAACCGAGCCATGCAGAGCAGCACGTGGTTACTCCGGTTTTACATCCCGTCCTCCAATTGCGTCCACGACCGTACGGGTTGCAACGGTACACACGCGGAACAGAAATAAGAAGAGCAAAGGAGCAAAAGGAGGCGGAGGATACGCGGTAGAAGATGTCGAGAAGATAGGGGGGCGTGGGCAAGTTTCGAGCGATTTTCTGCCTTTGTTAAGGTAACGGAGGAGAGCGGAAGGGTAAAGGGGAAGTCGAAGCCCCAGGGAGACGATATAAACGAGGCCTGATGCAATTACTTTTACGAGAGACAGGGTATATAGGTATATAGGTGGCTACCGTGGCATTAAAGCGCCACTAAGGCAGACACGCTCGCGCTTTAGTGCTCCTCGGCGCGAGCGCGTTACACCGGCGACCGATCGGACTCGGCCACGGGCGGATTTAGCTCAGGGCTAGGCGAAAGTATCGCCACGGCCGATCGCGGTTGATCTCTTCTGTCCTTCTTTCTCGCTCCCGAGAGTCGTTCGAAGGGCTGAATGGTACGCGACACACTGAACGTCGCCGTGGATCGTGACCTGTTCTGCCAACTAGGAAAATTGCGAAGACGTTATGGTGGTAAAGGTTAGGGCTATACGCTTAGAGGTTCTTGCTTTACGGTGAAACGATTTTTTAGCAGATTATGATGAAGGAGCTTCTGACTACAGTGAAAGATATACGTGGCATATAAACGAGTTGGATTTTCTTTCAAGAGGAGATTGGATTAAGAGACAAATGAGCCGTTCAGAAGCCACATTGATCAACTCTATAACTTGAAAAGTGATGGTGTTACGTACATGTCTTTTAATTTATCTTGGAATTTCCTGCATTTTATATCGTCTTTTTCCGATGAATGAACTTGTGCAAGTAAGTTGTTTGCTTCTTGAGAACTGAATATCGATTCATAGTTATTTATGAATTAACAAAATTAATGGAAAAAGCGGAGCCGATCGGTAAGGCTTTCGGAAGGCACGAATGCCAAATTAGCAATTTAGGACGACAAGAATAGCTACGTTTTTCATCGATTGGTTGACTGGAGAATATACCGGTGGTATAATTGGATGATACATAAAATATTTGTTTGTAGACAGATCGTGTTAGAAGTCAAATGTCAAATTGGCGATTTGAGGCGAAAAGAACAACTCTATCCTTGCGCAAGCCTTTGTTCAGGGGAAGATTTATTGGAATACTTCCGAGGACGAGTTTCTCTAGCGTAGGTTGTTGATGCCATTGTCTTTCTCTTTACTTCGCAACTCTAAATTGTACGATTTGGTCAAGGATCTGTGAAACACGCACAGACAACCTTCTGACATCATAAAGGAATCAAGATTTTCGTAAAACTTGATTTCGATTATACGATATCAGATACACTCGAACGAGAAAATGTCTTGGTACAATATTGTGTCTCATTTCAGAGACTTCCGAAACGATATCATTCTGCAACAATACGAAATCGAACTTATCCATTGTCCCGTTTTTGAACTTTAACAAACCTGTCATCCAGTCTTGTTATCTGTCGTCCAATAAAACTTTCAATTGTGTTAAAATAAAAGAAAGCATCGTAATCATGATTACATCGTAATGTACAGAATATTTTCTTGTCTGTTTACTATGACACTATGTGTTAAATACACTTAACCTACATTAAACCTCTTATGTCCACTAAAACCTCGTCAAACTGCCATTTCCGAGAACGCGACTCGCCATCCCTAGCCCTAACCAATTTCGACAGAAAACCCCAAACCTCAAGACAATCATCCCAGACATAACATTTGCTAAAATTTCCTCGATCTTCGAAACCAATATCGTCTATAAATTCTACGACCAATATCGGCTCCAGAGCTTGTTCGGAGTAAGCGCATGTTCCCTTCAAAGGCAAACCGCGTACATATTGTCGAACACAAGGGTCGTGATAATCCAACAACGCCCGAAGCGAGCGTGTCATTGATTTCGCGAGTGGCACACGTAAGCATACGGTGGCGGCGGATCAGACATCACGTCGAGCAGCTGGAAAAGGATGTCGCATGCAAAGCGAATCTTCCTTCCGATTCGACAATGGCCGGCGGCGGCCCGTACGTTCCCTGCACTCGAGATATGCGCGGGCTCGCTTCATTGTCTACCTGCGGTTTACAATAATGACGACGCGGCATACAGAGAGCTTCATTTCGCGATGCCTTTGACCGACCACCGACTGCGACCAGGCCTGACTCGCGACCTCCTGCTGCGGCCACGCCGTTTTCCGTGTTAACCGGATATCCAATTGCTTTCAGCTACCGTCTTAAACCTGCTCCACGCTATTGAACTCTTTCGGAAGATATAGGAGTAGCGGGAATGAGAATTCTTTTTCTTTCTTGTTTTTTTTGTCGTTCTTTTTTTCTTTCGAAGGTCAATATCGAAATGTTTTGTGGAGCCGAATTTCGGTTGTAAATTTAGAGTTCTAGATATGGCAGTTGATACTAATAGATCGCAGGTGATTGGTTTGATTAAAGATTTACTTTATTCGATAAATATTACAACCAGTACTCTACTATACTCTGAGAGGCTCGATTGAAGCGAGGATTGTTTGCCGATCTGGTGCTTTGCTGTTCCAACTCGGTTAAAAAAAGAAATGTAATTATAAAGGATGTTTATAAGCGGTGGGATGAAAATTCTACCTACAAAGCAAGAGACATACAGATCTTTTAAGTCCTGACTCCGCACAACGTTGTTAAACTTCGTAAACTTTAAACTCAGTTTAAACTTTAATCTCCTCCGTTTACAAACTAGCGGAGATGGAATAGTTCAGAACTAGAGCGACGAGCTGTTTTCAGAAGTTCCATCGATTCAGGTACATACGCAAACGATGAATTATTACGTAATTAATCTTCGTACGAATAATTAGGGATTATATACCGCAATATTATTCAGGAGATAAGTAAACATTTACGTGTACGAAACCTATGTAACTAATCGACGTTTTCACCGGATTTCTGTCGAAGTGACCAACACGCATAATGTAATTAATATTCAACCAGATATCGAAAATTGTGTTAGACAGCCGCGTACTCTAGTTTATGAATGAAACGTTATCGTGATTTAGCTACTATACGCGGTGCGCCGAATGAAATGCCGTAATTCCCACTGTGTCAACGGGATTAACCGCTTCCCCAGGCCATTGTAACTCTCTGTAACTCTCTGGAACAGAGAGAATCAACAGAACGCGCGGCAAATTCCACCTACGTGTTACGGTACAAAATTCCGTGGAAATTGAAACCGATATAACATCGAGGACGATTCTCCGATGGTGTAAACGAACACGAGAGTAGATTTTGAGAGAGGGTTAACGAGTGCCTCGCGAGAAAGAAGATCAGTGAGCAAAGGGGATGGAAGACAAAGGTGAGCGTTAAAAGGGGTTTACGGGTGGCAGTACGATTGTCAGAATAATTGACGAGTTAGCCAGCTACGGAGCCCGAGATATTTTTTCGTGCAAAAGTAGATAAAAAAAGACAGCTAGTTGGAAAATAGGCTGCTGCGTGCCACGAAGCTCGCGTACCGACAAAGTATGCTGTTTCGCAACGCAAAATTCGGTTATATCTCTTCTTCTGGGAATTAATCTCGATTCACTGGTACCTGGTGTACAAATCGGGGATTTTTATCGTACACGCGTATTTGCAATGTCGAGAATGACGATCTTTATTGCTGAAGGAAGCGTGACATATTTTTCAAAGCAGCTGATAATACAGCAGACTAAATGACGGCAAACAGAGCGAAGATTAAACGTTTTAACGACTTTGAACAGGCGGCTTATCAATTCCTTGAACTTCAAGCGGGGCCAAATCAAGGTTTGTCACGTGTCATTAGAAAGTACGCTGCTTAACGAGAAACATAATTCGTCGTTTTTCTTCTTTTCTTTTTTATTTTCTTTTTTAAGTAGACGTACTCGACAGATAAGATACCTGCTCGTTCTTTTTGCCCAGTCACCGTGTCAGAACGGTAGCCAATATCACATGGCCCGAAGCGAAATCCTAATTCCACTTAAACGGTACAACTCGACCGAATATCGATCCTGCCACGATCTCACGTATGAAAGACCCACCTGACGTCGTTGAAAGTGAAAGTATAATACGGTCGACATCGACTACAACCTTCCTGTAGCCATATTTCAATTGGTCTAGGTAGAACAAGAAGTACAAACACCGGCTGAAACAAGCACGAGAATCACGTTATCTATTCATATATTCCGTGTTCTCTTAGATTTTCATTCGAGCAGCCGTGATATTTAATATCAGCCAGTCGATCGAAAGTCGAAACTTTCTCACGAGACAAGAGACACGCGGTCCAACGAACGAAGTTCTTATCAGACGGTGTTGCGCTGATAACGAAACGCTGACACTAGCCTTCTCCAGTATCGTGAATATACGAGGAACGATAGTAATGCGCGTAGCGAGAGAAAAACGTAAGGATAGCACAGGAAGAGAAGGTTTTAGAAGGAAATTTTTACGTAAGCAGTACTCGTGTCGAATAAAACACCTTGAAATTTCATTGATGTTACAACGTGACAGAGCTATCGTGATTATCTTGGCAAAATTTAGAGCCAATCTGAAAATGCATGTAGGAGTTACGAGATACTATCGCGAAATTTCATTAGTACTTTAATGAAACACTGCTGCCATGATTATATTGGTAGAAGTTGGAACCAATCTGAAAATGAACATGGGAGTAACGAGATAGTTACATATTATATAAAACATTACGAAATTTCATTGGCATTATAATGATACGTCGCGAGTTTACTTATGTATGTTACATACTTACTACAAAATTAGTGTACAGCATGAATAACCATTTTAAACGTACAATAAGTATCAAAAAGTTAACTCCACCGAATATTGTGGCTTATTGATACAATTGATAATTGAGTGTTCAAATACTTTTGTGATCTTTGTGAAACGTACAGGTACTTGCGCTAAATGAAAGACCAAGAAGCATAGTAGGGTAAGTTTATCGTTACGTGTCCTATGTTTATCATTATAAAAAATTCATTATATCTTTTCAAGTCATGAAAACGTATGGTGACATAGAATAAAATTACAACTCAATTAAAACACTACAGTTATGATATCCTTAAAAGCTGAAACATGCGACTAAATTAAAATTCTCAAAACCTCGATTTAATTCTGAATCCACCAAATGTCTCGTAACGCCTACTTACGTACACTTTCGGATTTATTTCAAATTTTACCGATATAATCACGACAGTTCTGTCTCGTTACAATACCAATAGAGTTTCAAACTATTTACACCCAATATATTCGTAAGAGGTTCCTATAAATGTTCGGATACTTTCGTAAGCTTCAGTATGTATAGACAAAGAGAGAGAGAGAGAGAGAGAGAGAGAGAGAGAAAGAGTGAGATGGGGGAGAGAGCAGGGAGTGCACTTACGTGGCAGCATCGATAAGTACAAGCAGCGTAAACTGATTTATGGTCGCTCGAACTTCGCTAAGTAGGTCGTCCACGTTAATGCACTCGGCTCCGGTGCATCGCGCTCGTCTACGCGCTTCCGTGGAACTCTGGAGGTTAAATCGTTTCGCCCCGACGTCCCCAGGGGCGCTGAATCGCGCCGACTCGCCGAAATATACGGGGTTGTTGTCCGCTGTTAACAATGATATCTCGAGATCCGGGCAAACACCATTATTTCAAGCTGTATCTACGAACTGATACAGACCGGCAGACCCAACGAATTACCTTTAACGAATTTTTCTACGATCCGGTTCGATCGTTCGCTATCGGGATAGTATTTACAGCATCGTAGATTTCGTCCGGCGATCAGACCGGCCACCGACATTTTTACAACTTATCTCTCTCTCTCTCTCTCTCTCTCTCTCTGTTTCTCTTGAACGATGGAAATATGGAATTGGAGTTTGATCCGCGGGAGGAATAGTTTAAAACTGGTTCCGATAGAATGGAACTTGAGAAACGGAGTCTTTTTGAGAGGAAACAGGTCAAGTTACTGTCAAGCTACTTCTCTACGGTGAAGCTCTGTTGCGAAAAATATGAAGTTTCTGCATGGATAAAATGGATTAAATGAAAATATTTGATTGAACGGTTGGACTGTGCTGGAATGTCCCTTTTTTCCTGAGTATTGGATAAGTTCTGTATTAAAGTTCTCTTTTGTTATCTCTTAGCGAGAAAGGAAGATAAACGCTATTTTCGTTAGATACAGAAATGATTTAATACGTGTCTGAAATAGGATACTTGCGTCTTATCTTTTCGTTTAATATTTTCGTTTAATATAGAGGGTAGCATTGATTCTAAATACATTTTACTAGAATGTCAACTATGAATTTTATTCTGTATGTTGTTTGATAAATTTCTAACTATTAACATAAACTTTTCATCCGATTAGGTCGTCTATATCTAACAACTACCAAGTATTAACAAACTGTATGGAGTTGCAGTTAATCCGCCAAGTACCAACATGCGAAGTTTCCTAATATATATTTATTTTTTTGCTAAAACAAACTATTGATGAATCACGATAACTTTCACAATAACTTAATACGAGTTTACAAGATAAGTTAGCTGCGCGAAATCGTGAGAGGCTACTGCTGAAGGAGACCGTCGTTGAGAGTCCTGAGAGCCACGCGGGAAGATTGCATGAGAAGTGCTTGACCCAGAAAAAGACTGTTCCTTATTTACGTAGAGTACCATCAAATTTACCATAACAAAAGTAGTCTTCCTACTTTAAAAAATCTCCGTACTAGTTACTTGTTCAATTTCTATTTTTAAAAGAACGAATCTCGTATAAACTACACGGCCAATCGTAAATATCAGGGCACACACCTATTAGTTACATTTATCGAAAAAGTAACAAATTTTATTTCGTTTAGTGTCTTACGTTACTATATACATTACTAAAAAATAACAACAATGAAAAATTCACTGTACCCCTCAAACGATGGAAACGTATCAAGGCACAGAATAAAGATACAAGTCAATTGATTATAAAGTCAAAACGACGATACTTCTAAGAGTTGAAATATGCGACTAAATTCAAATTCTCTGACTCTCGACTCACACCACTATAATTTTCAGCTTGTCAAATATAAATTCTAATACCACCGATGTGTATAAAACGTACAATTTATTCAAATTATAGCTTTCTCTCTTTCACGAGACAAAATCGACTTCAATGACGCGATCGTTCCTTGACGCGTGCACCTGAGACAGACACGGGTCCGAATTTAGGAATCCCGTTACGGTGGCCATGGGCTAAATAGGTCGTGTGTATGATAATGCCGCCATTATCGTGCCTTCGTCGAAACCGTCGAGAAACCGCCAGATTTCGGCGAACACCTGAGTCTTCCAGAAGGACTTAATTAATTAAGGGCCGTCCCTTCGATTCGTTACGAAAGGGTTGAAAGGGTTACGTCTTAACATCGAACAGCTGATGCCACTGTCACGGGACAAAGAAGCCGCAAATTCATTATTGGGCACCGTGAAGCCGGAAACTACCGGTCTAGAAACTACTCGCGCGCTCGTTCAGTGGGAAAATATGTTCTCAACTTGCCGCCAATTACTAGCATGATTATTATCGCGAGCTACCAATTAATTTCCTTGTGGCTGGTTATCGAAGAAAAAAACAAACGAAAGCACATGATCGTGGAGTGTGATTGCAATCGAGAACGGAAATCGAATCGAGCCGGATCGCTCGAGGTTTACCCGAGAGGTTAATCGTCAAATGAGGAATTAAGAGATCGTTATCGAGTAACTGTGAAGCTCCGTTCTGTTCGTGAATCACGTTATCGATAGCCTTGCGTGATTTCTTTTAAGCGATACACATTTCAAGAGTAAGCACTATTTCGAATAATGCGATAATAGTTGCTTACGAAAAGACTATAAATTTTGCTCAACCAACAAGTATATAACAATGTAATCGTAATAAATAACTAAATAGTTGCAAAGGAAAAGCATGATAACGGTGTGTCTAACTTTTTATACGTATTGTCGACCAATTTTACATAAAAATTATCTTTTCCTTTGATGTTCTATTAATTACATGTTCCGTTACCTTGTAGAATACTTACAAAATATAAATAACGTCAGAGAGTTATACAGACCGATATTAACTAAGTTCAACTAACGTGACAACTAAATTAATATTGTCTGCTTCGCATGAAATATCATCTATTCGTCGTCCAATCTATTTTCATCGTCTATTTTTCTTTGAATCTACCTATTCTTCCGTTCTTCGACTATTTCGTATTGAAATACTCCTTTTTGTCCATCAAGTGACTCGTAAAGTCAACAAAGACAGACTTATAACATTCATCTGAACATTTTCTCTGCTTTTCTATAAATTATAACTATAAATAAACTATCAATGGAGCTACGATAAATCATGGGAGAGACGTTCGAGCGATTGACAAATCGCGTGCTAGAATCTCAACTAATCCTCGTCACGCGTGAAGAGTAATGGTATGAAATCGTTTTGAACGATGGAAATGCGACACGTAGTTAATTACCGCTTAATTCGTAACGCGTCTCGATGGTTCGTCCTGGAAACGTAGAGGCACGTTAATCGAAACTCGCGATATTGATTTACGGCCTTATAAAAGTGACTGGAAAAGCTACTATATTAAATTAGACGCTACGCTATCTGGATCGCATGCACGCTAGCGGTCACCTATGATTTACGTGATTATCACGGACGAAAATTAGCGTGCGCACTTGAAACCGCTCCTCGCTGTCGTAATCGCTCTTCATGTTCCCATGCTATGAGATTATGCATTATTGAAACGATAAGACAGATATCTGGCACCCTCTGAGATTTTAATTAATTGTTCAGCGATCGATCGACGTCCTGCAGAAAAATTAATTGCATATACACTACGATGTTCCATATTCTTTTATCTTGCGTGCTGTCATCGCGTTTCATCTATCAGCGATTCGTTTACGTAGCGATTTTAACAGGCGTACATCTGTAAATTATTCGGGACAATAAGATCAATATAGATCTACAACGATAAAATTAATTTAGAGGAATGGCTAACACATAGCAACGTAAAATTCGACTACCAAACAATGGTTCTAGATCTAGCTATCGAAACCAAAAATAAGATCCTATTAAAATTACTACGTAGAATATTAAATCTTATTTGTGATAGAATCACGATTATCGAACCATTTTATTCATAACTGATTTTACATCGATTTAATAAAGGAAACAAAAGAAAGTCAGTCGTTTCCTAAATCTTCGCCACTTGGAACATACACAAACGATCGATCAATTATTCATCAACTAGCTATTTAATTAACCTAAAAGTACGGAACAGAGTGATAACAAAATCAGAACTCGTGCAACACAATCCAATTATCCACCAAGCAAAGATCTGGAACATCAGACAAATCCGCCTCCGGCATCCCAGCAACAGAACCGCCATATCGAATAAACATCAATCCCTTTAACTACCAGAGCCATTCTCCCAATACCTGGAATCAACATCGTCGCAAGAAACACAGAACTCGGCATCAAACTACCATCGGGTCTCCGCCTGGCGACAGAGTTTCACCAGCCTCTTCGTACAATAACTTGATCGTTTCAACTCTACCCTCGAGTTTCGCTTCCATGACGAATGTAGGTCGAGCATCGAAGAAGCACTTTGCTCGGCTCTAGCCTCCTCCCTTTCTCTGGTTATTCCACGCGACCGCGAGAGATCAATCTCGAGGTCCCCATACATCAGATCGATTTTCCCGCGGAGCGATTGTAATCTCGCGGCGATACGCTCGTGTCCAAGCGAGCACGTTTGCCTGGCCTCGATATTTCTAGCTTCGGATGACGTACCGTCTATATATACACCAGAAGAGCTTGCATCTTCACGCGTGAGTTTTCCCACGAGAAAGGAAGGGGGGAGGGGGCTTGGTGAGTGGCTTCCAGGCGGACGTCGCGTCGCGACGTCGTCGTCGCCTGTGAACCTAGTGTGTACAGCAACGTTGTCCGCTGCGGCTTATCACGTTGTAAGACACGTAACACGACAACGCGGATAATGCCTGGATCGCTGCAGTGCCTCGCTGAACAGCTCTCTCTCTCTCTCTCTCTTTCTTTGTCTCTTTAACTCCCTATAGTTTTCTCCTTGGCGTGCACCGAATTACGTGGCGCACGGTCACGTGAATAGAAATGCACCGTTACGCGTTTCAGCCAGCCATGGCCAAGGGCATGGCCGAACTTTCGAATTCTGCCCGTGATCCTTGCGGAGAAAGGAGGCCCGAGGTTTTGAAGAACGAGGCCCGTAGAGTTCTTGGGAATTAGTGACTACTGTTCTTGGAATTGATCGCCTTTTGCTTCCTGGGAATGGTAACCTTTTGCAACGATTTTACGTATCGCTGATTGCGTGTAAAGTAAAAGTAAAATGTAAAGGAGAATGAAGAATCTGAAGCGGATAAGGTGGAAGTCGAGGAGGGAATGATTCTCGTCTGAGGCACGGAATAAACGCTATTTGCGAGAATTATTGTTAGACTGTGGACGTTTGTGGAAATTCATATTTGTACGGATCGAGCAAATGGAAGCTAGATGGAAATTTATTTCACCTAGCGAATAGTATCACGAGCAATCTGTATAGAGTATTTTTGATATTTTCCCGCGGATTGTACGAGTCCCGTGGATCTTTGTACCTTTAAATTTCCACGCGTAGAAGAACTCGCGGTCTAATAACTTCCTACGATTGCGAATCTTTCTTGCGAATGTTTATGCGAAGCAATAAAGACGAGTACGAATGAAAGAACTAATAAAACGTGAAAAAGACGTTGATATCGTGTAGAGTGATAATCGAAACTAGTTTAATTGGAAAGATTTATAAGAACGCGAAGAAGAATGGAAGAAAGGAAGACTTTTGTCTACGGCAGTACGATTGGAAGTAGAGAGGCACGCGGTGCATTATTGTTTCGATAGACGGTACGAGGGCGGAGTTTTAATTAAATTCGCAAGGGGTCCTATTTTAAGTAAAGCTTGTTTATCTTGCTCGCTCAATTACCCGTAGGTCCGTTTTATAGTAGCCTTTATCTATCGTCTCATACTCGAGCTGGTGCCGATAGAAGGGGCACCGTTTTACGATCCTCGTCGCCGAAATCACTGGCGACGTGATAATAAAATAATCTGGGCCTTTCGAGTCATTAGGCCGGTCCTTGTTACTTAGCAAAGTCCACTTAGCTACATCCAAACACCAGCGTTCTTCCTCGCTGTCGAATTCAGCGATGTCCACGAGCTTGTCGCGATGGAACAAATACATTTATTCTATTTAACGTTCGCGAACCTAAGATACAATTTCAATTACAATCCGCGCCCAAAATTCACTGTAAACTACGCGCAAACCTCCAATACCATTTAATACAAAATTTCTCCATAACGAATTATAAAATTGATCGATAGCTCCATTTCCCAACGGATGGCACCCATTAGATTCAACAGCTTGGTTCACGATTCGAGCAACGCTAGCTATATCGTAACAGCAACAGCGATCGTAAACTCGCGTCTACGAAACTACTCCGTGAAATTCAAAGCAGCACTTCCGTTTATCAGTCTAAAGACGTCTCACAAAGACGTTACCAGGGAAATTACCACGGAGCCATCGCTAATAGCCAATCTAGCGTGAACGCAAGACGCGAGCAATACCGATCTCGAGAGCCGTTTCGCTCCGTCGCTGACGTCAGGTTATGGTGGCGCAACGCAACAACACGCTTCGCCATACACCATAGAGCAGTAATGTCGCATGCCGTATACCCCGTTAAGTGGATCCAATCAACTCTCGGTGGCAATGTAACGGTCAGACAAAGAGAAACGAAGAGAGAGAGAGAGAGAGAGAGAGGACAGTAGGGAGATCGTCGAACACAGAGAATGAGAATCGCGGTACCAGAGAACGTTGTGGCAACAAACACGTTGCAAGGGGGGTTAGGCCACTTGGCAGGGTGGCGCGACAGAGAAGAAAACAGAAGGAGACGGAAGGACGAGAAGGATGGTATAGTTATTATGTTATATGCATCGAGAGATAGCGCGATATTAACTCAGGGCGATAGAGCGATATCCGGGTCCCAAACCGATAAATCCCTTTGTGCTGCACGGTTGATTTTCAAACTGCCATTTGGGAAATTACTGTCAATCCCGGAAATGAAGTCTCTTCTCCGGTGAGAAACGGAGAATTCGTTCGGACGCTCGCGATACACGCGGCTCGTCGCGATAATTCCGCTCACGTTCAAAGGATATTGCGCAAATAGTACAGATCTGATAATATAGGTCTAATAACGTAGATCCGATGGTCGAATTAGGATCGCTGCAAGTTTTACATGTTTTGTAGGTTTTTAGTAAAACCGTGAGACGCGAGCGAATTCTACTGACACTTCGGCTTCCCATTTATTTTAACGACGCTGTAAATATTAACGATGCAAAAGGATAATGGTAAAATCTTCTCATAGTAGGAGCCATTTATCGTCTTTCGAAAATTCGTGTTCTTTATTGGAAAGGTATTTACAGGTGGCTCGTGGAATTACTTCGACATTTACCGTGGAAAACTTTTATAAATATATTGTGCGAGTTGTACGAAAGATTTTGAAATTTCTTTAGCGCTGTAACGAGTCCCGGTTACCATGATTATATTGGTAAAAGGAACAAATCTGACAATGTACGTAGAGGTTACTCGTCGAAGCTAACAGGATGACGAATCGAGTTTGTAGAAAATAAAAAATGAAAAAACAAAGAGTACAAAAGAATAGATTCAAAGAGCAGCTTTAAAGGAGAAAAGTCGTAGAGTTTTGAAAAATTCCAACACGAGAACGATATATATGATGAAATTATCAACTTATCTCCATAGTCTCCTTTTTGTTCACTGGAATATATCCTCGTTCAAATAGCTCGAATAGCTGGAGTCTCGATTGTTCTATCTAGGCTTTCATTCGACGAAATTGATTCCAGGTAGACAAAAGGAATCCTCGGAAAAAACATGCACTTTGTCTCTTCCGGGTTGTATAAGTTTCCGCGAACCTCCTGATAGTCCCTCTTCGAGTCGATCGTCTTATCACCGTGAAACGATCTACTTAATGCTTTTATGTCGGAGTTACGATAAGATCGTCGACAATTTGGAGTGGCCACACGTTGGAGGGATTGTTGATATTCGACGTTGGGAATTCAACATGTGATTATCGCATTTGCAATTTCACGGCTAAAATTTGTCATACGTAAGGCTATTAAGGTACTTTATGACACGACGAAATTGCAATTTTTTACAATGAAGAGGACACGATAAAAAATGGAAGATAAAGTGATCGTAAAAAAGGTTGGAAAAGGTTGAATGTTGACATGTTTCCTCGAGCCACGTCGCAGCCGATGCTATCTCCGTGTACAATTCGGCCAATTCCCGTCGTTTCGAGCTATCTTAAACGAAACATTAAGAAAAAGAGTCGATCGGCGGAGGGGAAGGGAAGTTCGGTTTCACGCGACACCCTCGAACGAACCATGAACTCGGCCCGGTCGCGAGCAAACTAATAGCTTTTAAGAACACGGAATTATCTTAAGCGCACTTAACCCATTTCGAAATGGACTTTCGACCACGAGTGCGTCGCTGGCGAGCACGCGGTCCCGCCATTGTTTCTGCTACTCGACCGGTGAACGAACCGCGAGCTCACTAATCCTAATGGCACAGCGTTTTCTCTTTGAAAGATAAAAATAGTAGCCGTCAACCGTCGCGGGATGTCGTTCAACCCCGAAATACCTTGGCGAGACGGACCGAAATGAATTTTACGATTTGCGTTTCGAGAATTTCAAAATAATACGCGTGAAGCGCAGAATTTTTTCTGTCATTTCTTTTTCTGCGTCGTTTGTGCATTACTTTTGCATCTACTTGCTTTATTGTACTCTGCTATACATCGTTGTACTCTTTATAGTACACTTTACTATAATTTACTGCGATCTACTGGATAGTTCGTTAAATACGTGTATATTTCACATAGATTCGAATCTTATTGGAAAGTTTCCAACACCTTACGAGTACTATGAAAAAAGATATATAAACTAGATATGTAGCTAGGTTCGAGCTCTTTATAAGCATTTTGCGAAATATATTCCTAGGCTAATTGAACGTTGAACGAGTATCGTATAGCAGATTCGAATCGTTTACGAATATTTCAATCGGAAGCTGTCTATTTTATATAGATAATTGTGTATCGCAACTACGATTTGGATAGCTGTTTGTATTAAATTCGAGTGAAATCGCGGTACATGTTGCGTAATGATCTCCGTAATATGTAGTTTTTTACATTTCAAGTACTTATAAGTACATTCTTAAATGAAGCATATAGGAACCTGTTCTAAAGTTCCAAACTAGCTCGAATAATCTAAATACTTTGCAAATACACAAAGTAAAACATCCATACGTAAATACAGAAAAGAAAAAAACAAATCATCACATCTTGTTATTCAATCTAGTTATTCATGTATAATAACGCGAAACAATTTTATCGTAATTGACTTCACTCCAACCCCGATCTCTACGAATTGTTAATTTGTCGATTTAGTGGTATATAGATTTCGGAAATTCCGAGAGTGATAATTGAAAGAAAGTTTGCAAGGTGGATAGGGAAAGTTAGTTGGATATAATAACTGTCGGTTAGGTGAAAACGTGGTGGAGGGCTTTTAATCAGGATCGAATCGCCTTGAACTGCCGGCTGCTTTCTCCAGGGGTAATCAGGGTTAGAGTCGGGATTATAGGCTGATTGAATTAACCCCGTGTTGGCGGCCCTCGTAAACTCTTACTAAAGTCAAGCCCTGGCTCCTCCCGTCTCGTGTATTCGCATTACGACCGAAAGTCTGCAGCGAGTAACGGCTCGTTACGGTCCTTTCGGAAGTACACTATCGAATTTCCGGTTTCTTCCATTATTCCGCACGGTTTATGTAATGTCTCGGGCCTCGTTCCCCGAGCCACGTAATTCCTTGCTTTTAACGGAATACGCCACGCACGATACACGACAACGACATCAATGTTTCAGTACATTTTATCGTCCAGTATATGTGCATATACACGCTCGCGAAGTCTTCGAACGTGTGTAAAAGTCTTTTATGAATATATTATGTCTGTTTCATTAGTATTGTTACGAGACTCGACTATCGTGATTGCATTGATAAAGTTTGAAACCAATCTATATACAAAGGCTCGCGAAAGTCTTCGAACGTTTGTAGAATCTTTTATGAATATATTACGCGTGTTTCATTAGCATTGTTATGAGACTCGGCTATCACGATAATATTGGTAAGGTTTGAAAGCAATCTGAATATATGCGTAGAAGCTGGAAGATATCCAGTGTAAAATGCAAGCATATGTTGCTCGGAGATGAAGAAAGTATTTAAGCAGTCGATTATTCGCTACATTAATAAGCCTAAATATTGAGTGAAACCTGTTATATGTTTAAGATAGCCATTCGTGCCGCATACTAATTTCTTGCTAAATATATATGTATACGTTTACGGTCTCTCGTTTTATAATTTCTCGCAATTTTCATATATATACATTTTCAGATTGATTCTAGATCGAATATAATCATGATAGTCGTGGCTCGTTACGGTGTTAATGAAATTTTAAATATTTTATATAATGCATATAATATATGGACATAAAAGCTTCTTATCGTAAGCGTTCAAATATCTTTGTAAGCCAGTGTATTTAGTATCTTTATTCTTATATTTTTATTTTATTCTTGTCTTTATGTAAAAATAGGCTTGAATATTTGTCGAAAGAAAATATATATATATTAACTTTTTTATTTGAAATTGAAACAATTAATTCCGTAAGAGGTAAATGCAATGACTGTTTCGCGATCTTGTTTGTGGCTGGAGACAGTATTAAAAGTGAGCGTAGATAGCATCGATGTAACGGAATGAGAAGAATATAAAGCAGTGTTATTTTCATCTCCACGCCTACCGCCACATAGCCCTTCTTTTACAATGTAAATCAGACTGGGAAATTTTTTGCGACGCGTAGCTCAAAATAATTCACGTTTATCGAAAGCGTATTGTACACTCATCAAACACCAATAAGACACTTAATATTTTTCTATTAGAAAACTTATTCGTTACGATATAGTATATACGTTCTTAATACTATATTGACTGCAACTTACATTTTAAATATAATCCATCTTTTCAATGCGTTACTATTTAGCAATTCTATACAATTTTATGCAATGAGTCACTGTAGTATATTAGAAATGATACAACTATTTTAAATCCTCTACATATAACAACATGAAAAATGAACAACACGATTACCTTTGAAAGAAATGCAAATCAACCTTCCCCCTCCAATTGCTCTTTTAACGAGAAATATTTCTCGAAATTTTAATTATTGTAGTCACAATAAAAAAATCAATCATTTCCATGTACAATTTATCGCGTCGCTTTCATATCGCACATCACGACAACCGTTATCTACAAGAATATCATCGTACACCATACTACAACCAAATTTTTCTACGCACAAGTTGTATCGTGTCATTCAAATTATCATTCGTATATCCTGCTCCACAATCGCGATTGTCGTTAACTACAAAAAATATCATCCTGCCATATTACCAAAAAATCGTTCATTTCGTTCACAACCTCTACCTCGAACTATGTCTCTACCACGGTCACGAATCGACGGACCATCAGGGGAAAGAAAGGATCGCTAAAAAAGCGTGAATTAACAAGCTAGCAACGCGTACTTATTATTCTGTGCGCGCGTGCCACCATCGCGAATGTGGTACATTCACCGCGTTTTATATCGCATAACGAATATCTCGGGTGGTTGTCCCCCGCCACACGATCCACCGTGCAACGCATACACGCAAGTAAACGCGATACTACGCGCGCGTATGTTTATCTATTTAATTCCTACGTTATGCCGGTTGAACCTGCCGAGAGAGAAAGCTGTTTTTCCATAGCCGACGATCTCGTCATACCTGCGCTCCGCGATAGTTGCGTTATGCAGTCCCCAGCACTGACCTACGCGTAAGTCTTACATATGTATTACAGCGGCCGGACAGCCTCGTAGGAAACGTATCTTAACACGACAGACACCGGCACGCTGTTCCAATAATACGAAATCCTAACGGTTGAGGAGAGTAATTAACGCGCGAAGGTACGCGTGTATTATTCCCGCGTTGGTAATATACGAGGAGTATTAGAATGCCACTTGGTTTGTCTTCTTTTAATCCGAGAATAGACGACGAGGAGAGACGACCGAGCCGGCCAACACAGTCGCGAGATCGATAAAAACTCGCCATTATATGCTCCACCGAGCCTGGATTAATTCATACGGGCTCGATCGTGATTTACGATCCATCTATGCTACAGAGAGAAACTGTTCGAACGTAACGAATGAATTCGAACGTTTCGCTATCCTAAAGCGGGGGAAAAAAATACTTTCCGTTTGATGTAAAAAAAAGCTGATTTCTTCTGATCGAAACGTACGGGATTTTTTCGGTCCTTGGTTAGGCTTTTTGGTATCGTTTGATATTTTTCTTCTTTTAAAGAGAAGATAGGTAAAGAAGTTAAAGTGTTTCGTACGTGGAACGTATTATTTATAGATAAATGCGAGATTTATAGAAATATATTCTAGCGAGTAAGTAGATTTGGTTACGGTTCTCTTCGAAGTGAACATTTTTCATCATTTTTTAAATCACGAGAGAATTCGTATAGACCGAAGAATTTTCTAAAACGGTATCTACCGTTTGTTGTACAACGTTGTATTCGTTACAGTATATCTTTTGAGCATCGTTTTATTTCTAATCGCAGTTTCATCTTCTTATTAGCAATGAGAAATCAATATCGAATCTGCTCGTCTAACAGCTTCTTCGACAGTAGCTGTACAATGTAAGCATATGCAATCAATTATACGAATATTCATAAGGAATATATTACCATCGCCGCGCAACGACTTAATCAATAGTCGTTAAGTCATCGAAGGAATATATTGGCTCACGAAGTGCTTCCAATTGTACCAATGCGATCACGAAAATCGTATCTCATTACAGTTCCAACGAGATTCCAAAAACTTTCATATAACGTGCATGATACATTGATAAAAATCTTCTGTGACAATGTGCGAATACTTTGACGAGTTCGTGCGCGTGTCACGTGTAACTCCGAAATGAAATCCACTTTCCTTCAGCGTTTCATTTTCACCTGCTGGCAAACAAAAGAGCACGACGTTCCTTAGAAAAATGTCTGTTATGCGATGATAATTTGCGATAAAATGCGCAACAATGCGAGAAATTAATTAGACCGAACTGTCGGATTCATCGACTTTAAACGTCATTCTCGCGTTATCGCTTGCTGCACCTTGCCGTAGCATGGACACGCGTAGCGATGCATGAAGCGACGTGCAATGCGTGCATAGAACGGGCGGTGGCGTATTATCGACGCGAGTTATAACGCGCTGGGGCAATAAGTGCGTAATTAAATACGCGAATACGAACACGCCAGAAATTGAATCCTGTTTATCAATATCCGAGCGAGCTCGCTTCGTCCAAGCTCTTTCAACGTGTTTTTGCGCGCGACGAGTGGCGATAATGACGATGTCCTCGCTAGAAAAATTGCGTTCATTTGTGAACTTCGCATTCGATACTTTGCCCGTATTCCACGATTGTTAAATATATTTCACATTGGTCGAATTATTCAAGAGATAAATCGACAAATCTTTCCATTCTTCTACCAGAACCAGTGCTTAAATTCGACGAATGTTGTTCGGCTGACTTCTGCGCAGCTTATTTATTCTACAAGTAAAAGTAAATACGTTTCGTTTTAAAATAAAATAAAACGGAGTACCGTACCTACCAAGGTGAACTGTACGTTCTTACGTTGTCAGGTTATTCTAGTTTGTAAATTAATTATCGTATTTCGTAGAAGAGGAAGGGAACAGCAAGGGAAACGATGGAAAACTTGTTCGAAATGAAAAGAAATCGTAGACTACGATATTCGCTGTGGCGGTTAACGACGAAAGAGAACACGACTCGGTCTCGTTCCACCATGTCAAGAGTACAATTACTTGAAAATAAAAATCCTCCCTAATACTACCCATTTATTTCGCATTCCAATTTCGCTATAATTCCACCTACAAGCCACATTACCCCTGGGATCAATTCTCGCAACCTCCAAGCCCGCTTTCGAAATCGGCAAGAGCTTGAGCTCTCCACGAAGAAAGGCGGCTTCGTCGAAGCTACGTCAAAGAGACGTTGAAAAAGCGAACAGATCGACCGATAGGCTTGCAAAAACAATAGAGTAGCGCGAAAGGTTAATGAGAGGAGAATTTTTTCTCCGCTGCGCGAGATGCAGTGCGGCGTGCAATCGGCGCGGTGAATAGAAACGCGGGTTGGTCGACAATGAGCGCCGCCGGCCCACGACTCGCGGTTGCACGCGTGCCCGTATCTTCTATACATATAAGCCCAAGGTAATCGCGTATGTCACAATGGCGTGCACGTGTGCGTTGCGCGAGACCGGTCGTGTGTACACGAGCGCGTTCGAACGCATACGACCAGACAGTGGCGAGAGGCTGCGGCACAACCTCGAGTCATTGATCACCGTAGAAAACGCGGGAAACCGCGCGAGTCTTGTTTTCGAGCTGGAGAAACTCGCCGTTTGACGAGAGGAAGAACGGGAGGAAAAATAAGAAAATACGAAGCAGAGAGAGAATCGAACGGATCGTATAAGGCGAAACCGTGTTTTTGCTCGTCACCGAGGGATCGATGAATGGAGAAGAGAGACGAGGCTACAGATCCGTAGGACGTCGTCCCACTGAGACACATCTCGTTTCTATGCTCCGTGAGATCGCTCGTGCGTGCATTTCCTCGTCCTCTCGTTCACGGCAATTCCGGTGTTTCCCACGAGTTTGCCTTTTTCGAGTAGAATCGGGAAGTAGATTATTAGATTTGTCGCGAGTCGACGGCTGGTTTTCCGCGATGCGTGGAGCGCTAGACGATAAAGGGAGAATGCTCGCGCTGGATGGAAGAAACGAAGGAAGGCTGGTGGCCTTGTCGGTCTTCCGTATAAAGGGCCGTCATAGATAGCGACAGGTTGCGTTATACTTCGCGCTTGATCGATCTTTTGGTGCATATAATTTATCGATGGAACAACTTGGATTAATTATCGTAGAACTCTATTTATACGAACCCGTCAGGCAAGTACCAGATTAACGTACCAATGATACGGAATTCATATGCCGATGGTTTCTCGTTCATACACGAGCAACGATACGAGTTCAGGTTCCGATAACTGGATTCAATCAACAGGAGTTCGTCTGATCGGACGCTAAATAAAATTTCGTCCCAATGAACGGAATTCGTATAGACGAAGTTCTAGTAAATATGCTTCCTTACATCAAATTCAATTCACCAACACTTGGCCCTTCGAGACATACAAGTACCCCGACGACACCGAATCAAAATTCAAACTCAGAGGGAGAAGACTTTCGTTCCACCGATCTCACTCCCTTCCTGTTTGTTTTCCACCCTTGCGAAGGAATCCCATTCACGCGGCTATCTGCGAGATCTCAAAGCATTCCGACCAGAAGTAAGACGTAGCGAACAGAGAACTACGAAAACAGTTAACCTTTCGACGACATTGCCAAAGATTTTCAGCGAAACCAACCGACGAAAATTGGTTACAATTCGTTTCGTCTGCTTCTCCAAAGTCCAACGATCGATCGTGGGTGGTCCAGCCCGTAAACTGTCCACGAAACTTTCGCCACGGGATAGCGGAACGGCCATCAATATCGATAATCCACACCGAGGCCATAGAGGCTTCCGTCTCGCGGGTAATTCGCTGTCGTGGAACAACCTCGGTGCGCAACTTTGTGCAACTTCGCCGAGTGCTGGTCCAGTCGGCTTAAGGCGGCCATTATGAAAGCGCTAAGGCAACCATAAAAGTCTTAGTGGCCGTGACGGACGCTTTGTAGCCAAAATACTGTTTCTCGGCTGTCGCCTGAAAGATCTTCCTCGAGGTAATAACGACGCACCGAGGGATACCGGACGTCACGGTTCTAAAAGTCGAAAAGTCTCCCGAATGGTTACACTTCTCCGCCCTCTCCCTTCCTTATTCTGAACCCGCGAGTCCGTTGGACAAAGTTTACACTGGCCACAAAGTGGGAGAAAAAGAAAAGAAAAAAAAAAAGAAAGAAAAGAGCACAGAACCGCGACGAATATCTTTCGCATGTTCCACGAATCGTCGATGGATCTCGCTGTTCGAACGTAAAAACGTCTGGGTGACGACGGCTCTGGGCTTCCAGCTGCGCCGACTCTCCTCCGCCGCGTCTTTTTACCTTCACCCGCGACCAATGTTATCGTCGATAAACGTCAATCAGTGGCGCTGGAAAATTCGGTGTAACGGAGGCGCTGGAATTCTTCGTTCCCGAGCGGGCTAAGGAGCGCGCGAGGATAAAGTCGAAGACTTTTTGGAACGTTGTTCCCAAGCGTTTGTGAGAACGAGGCTGATAAGTATTTGTAGATAACCGTTATACCTTTGTGCCTCTGTTTGGAAATTCGACAAATCAGGAAACAAACGCAGCGAGAACCGTGAAATTTTTTAAGCGAACATTTTGAGAATACGGTCTTATCGTCGGTCACGTTTTTCAACTGTTTGTTCAACGGTACAGACGCGACTAGAACGAAATAAATTTGGCTTGAATCACGCTAAATAGCAGCGAGACAATTAGGATAATTTCCCAAGATGACACGGTTTTCACATAGTAACATGGAACGTTATCGATCACAAGAACCTTCCGTGGCACTTTGAAATATCTCCACCGATAACGAGGCGGATAAAAAGATGCTTTGAATTTAAAAGAAGAGAGGAAGCAAGCGTTCGAGTCAGATAAAAGTTGAGTGAAAAGCCTCGTTCCCTCTTCGTGATTCTAATCTCGGGCCCTGCCACCGATCTCACACGTCGTCGATATGACGGATGCGGCTTGACTAAACAAGCGCGCGCCCCGATTCGGAATTTCGATCTGACACGCGTTTGAAAGAATTACAGGGCATTAGCAGCGTAGCGGAATGCGTGGTAAAGAGCGTCGCTAAAGAGCGTGGCACCGGCCTAGGACGAGCATTGTCATGCATATGAGCGTTCGTACACGAGTTACCGATACAATGAACCCTAACTAGCTATTATACCTCACACGTCGGTCGCAGGAATTTTCTGCCTCGTACGACAGATTATTTTCTTGCCGCAGTCCTCCTCCGTCGCCACCGATCCAACGTTCGTTCGAAGCTCGATGAATTCTAAACTCTTACCAACACAGGGCTGTGGGAAAATGAAACAGTTTTTACGATGAACATATTTGTTATCATGTCTGAGAACTTTAAAATATTTATTACCAATAAAAACCGACCCACGAAGAAGTTCTGCCGGTTTACGAGCCACCAAATCCCTCGACTAGAATACGTATCTGTCTACCATACACCTCTTCCACGTACTCTCTCGGGAGTCTCTAGAATGCACGCGAACGCGGCGTCTTCAAGGAAGAAAAAAAAAGAAGAAAAAAGGAAAACCTGGCAACAGTTTCAAAGTACCACAAAGCGTTTGAAAAGAAGTCACCCACCGTGATGCCTGTTCGACAACCGAGAAACAGGTGTAAATATATTCATCGACCGTTGTCTTTCTCGCAGGTGGTACGAGAAACCGCGAACCAGCACGCGAACCACTTTGTGTACGATTATTAGCGGAAAATAAAACAGTGGTTGAGCGTGTCCTCGCAAAATATCGCGTTTTCTCACGGTGCGACTTTTCCTCGTCGGTGCTCCGAACGGAAATCAAGAGTCCATCGAGGACACCCTCGAAGAAGCGGTTTAATGACAGGTCGGAGGAATCTAAACCGCGATTCCTCTCTTTCGTTCTCGATAATGCCGGAAAACAATGGAGGGAACGATGTCGAAGCACGAACGTTCCTCGTGCTGCACAATTGCTTTCCCACTGCGACACATGGCGCGTCTCTTCTTTCGTCTTCTTTTCATCGAGCCATCGGGGCACGAACCGGGAGGAAAGGCGGCGTAGGAAGAAGAAACCGCGCGGTTGCACGCTCTACAATTATTACAATTACCGGTAACTACCCGCCATTTGTTCGTTAATCGTTACGTGACGCTCCAACGGCCATAGGCAGTTCCTTTGACGACCGACTATTTCGCCGGCGCGATACGAATATTTGCGGTCGCCGGCGACTACGCCATCAGGAAACGGTTCTCGTCCTCGTGATACAGGCGACACGAATTCTGTATGCCATCGACTATTTTGCACGGTGGAAAAACGTGGAGGAAAAAATCGGAGGAGGAAAATTACGATATGAAATTGTCAACGTAAATATATCTTGCGTTGAGAGATGTACTATATTTGGATGATTGAGCGGTAGGGGTGCTGGTTGCGTGCGGATGGCTGACGGAAGTGGTGAGGAGGTTAGGATAAGAGTAGGTATTTTGCGGAGAAAGAAGGACTAGTGGATTTGTAGTGTTATTAGCAGATTCTAGATATTTATGCACTTATTTCTGGGAAATCTTGCAAAAATATACGGAATGGACACGATGTAGTACGGAAATACATATGAAACGTTCAAAATAAACTAGTCGTTATAACAGTTGAGCGTGTGCCTTAGTGTGCATGGTTGGAGTACGTGCGTTTCTTGCACCCTGACTCAAATTACGCGAGGTACTTCAGTGACCGGAAGATGTAATATGTCCAAGTCTCTACAAATATCAACAGTGAAAATCTTAGATCAATCTTCGTGTAAAACGTCCGCTCGAATTGTTTTGTTATTTTGAATATAACATATTTTCGAAGTTGCGAATGTCTCGATATTCCCGAAATATCTGAGCAGATGCTTATAATAGGTTTTGTATTTCTTTAATCGTCTTTACAGAAATACCAGTTTGCGTAACCGTCCACAATCTAGTTTTCAAACTAACACGATCACATAAATCTTTAAATTCATAAAAACAGACGAAAAATACGCAAGATCGACTCTACTCAAGAGTCTCTATCGATCCACAAATTCCACAGTTGCGCGAGTAAATACTCAAAAACCCGTGACGAATGAACCGCAACTCGGCACCTTTGATCCCAACCCCGCAAACGAGCAATTAACCATGCCGTTTTTTCCTTAAAATGTAACGCTTTCCAAATTTCGCGGGCACGGCTAGGCTTAATAGAGACAGGAGCAAACCCAGCGAAACACCTGAAAGTGGAACGAACAATTTAAAGATCGAATGACCAGAGTGGTAACAAAGAACGACACCATACATCTTGCTTAAACTGTGAAAAGCGTTCGTCTCGGGAGAAAATATTGAGACACGCGCCCCGACCTCCCGATCCCGGGGCAGAATGTTTCCAAAACTTGGATCCACTCCGTGACGAATCGTTGGCCGGATCGGTCACGGCCTCTTCCACGTCTAACTCGATGCTCTTTGTCAGCCGTGAGACAAAGTTTCGGCCGGTCTTTGTCCGCTGACTTATGTCGTCCATACGTCAAAGCCCATTGTAATAGTCGCCTCTAGCCTTCTTATACGCTCCCTTGATCGCTTAACTGGCTTCGCGAGAAGCTGACGACCCTTTGAGAAAGAGCGCGCGGTCCTCACGATGGCAAAGAGAAAGCAGAAGGAAAGAGATGTTGACAATAGGATATTCTGAAGTTTATGATACGGACGAGAACATATGCTGCTTTTGAGGGTTCGAATATTTAACTTGTTCCGGACACATACGCTTTTTACAGTCAAAGGAGACGTAGAAAGCTTGCGTAGTCGTCGCTCGAGCGTTTGCTACTTAGTAACGATAGAGGTATCAGCATTTTAATTTGGGGTTTAAGGAACACACAATGGGCACTTTGATTACAAATGGAAAGGTATATGTCTGAAAATGAAAAAGTTCCAAATTCTACGAAACGTAATTGTTCCTGGTTCAAAGATTACGCGAGATGGTACGTACGATACTCTATAAAAGGATTTATTCGAGGATACGACAGGACACGGGATTTTTAGAAATACCAAAACAAGAGCAAACGTATCGAATAAACAAGTAAGAACAATGCTCGAACCTGAGCCGAATACAACTAAGCATTGAACTTTGCATATTAGACCTGGATCTTTCAGAACTTCTGCACTTTTAGATCTTTACGGTTTTATGCTTATAATCAGCTTTATAATTTCTTTATCTGTCACGAACCTATGAATCGGGTCTGAGGGTCTCGATAAAATAAGAGAAGGAAAGAGGAGGAACTGTTCAAGGAAGAGTCAGTTCATCGAGAAACATTATGGTACCTTCTCGTGGCCCCGTGACGTCGCCCGAATTAGCGGGAAACTGATGGCTCCAATAAATACCGAAGACAATCACGCGCGACAAAGAATACTGGAGATAATAACGAAATCATCCCTTAAAAAGTCGAACGTCGACGAAAGAAAGAGAAGTGCGGGAAAAAGCGAGGCAATCAGGGATATGAAAAATGTCCCGCTGCCTCTGGCGCTCGTCTGCTAACGTTTATTTATTTAGGACAATCGGGGACATCGTTGTGAAGCATCAAACCGTTTTCGAAGCATCGTCCACGAAAATACGACGACGCCGTGAAATAAATTGGTACATCAGTCACACGGCCCGGACACGAACCCCGTTCCCATTGTACTCGGCCTTGATAAAAATGCTTCGGATCCTATTATTCAATTTCATTGCATACACACGAGAGACGATATCGAAGCCGGCCGTATCTTCTGTCCGAGGGTCGAAGAGAAGCGAGATAGAGAGAGAGAGAGGGAGAGAGGAAAAAAAGGGGGAATAGAGGTTTGTACGTATCAGTGGAACAAGAGTCAGAGGTCCAGACATTGGGACTCCCACCTTTATTGTTACAAATGACACGGCAGTCAATTCGCCTCTGACCCCATCGCGGGTGGGATCCAGCAAACAAGAAAGGACCTGTCCCTTTTTTCTCCGTCCTTTCGCTCTACCCTTCGTCTTTTTTCTCTTTTTTCGTCTGACTCGAAGCTTTCTCTTGGTACCGAGAAACGACGAAGTCGATCGAACTACGAAATTTTACTACATCGAGCTATCGAATTTTGGTCGAGGTTCAAGGTGCAATTCGTCGGTAATCCTAGTTAAACGTCGCGTCAGCGAGATTAAAATTAATCGATTGGATTAAGGTTTCTTTCGTAGACGAAATAAGGTTAAGCGGATTAGCGACTCCGAGGAGAAATGATTTTCCTTCTATCGATTTAAAAAAAGTAGCAAGTGATAATATATACGAGATTATTTTAGAAAGCAAACCTTGAACTATTAATCCGATCCTAATTGCAAAATGTGTAGCTTCGTACTCGAAGATCTCTATGAAACAATCACGAACGTATAACTCTGTCAAATCGCACAGCGTCGCTCTCATACACTCTGAAAATCACTACGATACAACGTTATGTCGATCAGACTCAATTAAGTCTCGTTTCCCTTCCAAAAAGTTGGACAAGATTATAACAAGCTGTTGCTTCGGTCTCAAAACACCAAGACGAATTTCCCTTCCTCGAGGTTGCAAAATTAACCACTGAAAAGAGGAATCGAAAAACACAGCGAAGATAGAGTAGTTTCGACCCCCAGGATGTTTTTATCTCGATTCACCACGGTGGCAACGAGGCGCCACGCGTATCGAGAACGCGTTTCATTGGATTTTCCGGCTGAAGACTTTCAGACAGCCACCCGTTTGATTCCTCGTTCGATGTATCGCCCTTCCGGGACCTCGCATGAATTAGCACTTGGAACTTGGTTGGCGACGGATCGCGTTACCCGCGCCAGACTACCGTGAATTGCATTTGTTGTCCTCGAGAGCGTTGCACCGAAGGGAATTCGCGAAACACCCAGGGAAGGCGATACGGATGTACCACCGTGGAGTATCGGTCTTCGAATCTGAAGCGTGGTTTCAATCAACTGGTCGTCTTCGAACAACCGTGAATGAACGTCTGTTATTGGCGTCTGATTGATAAATTTAAACGTCGAGAGGCCAAGTACAGATAAGGAGAAATACAATAAGACTGAGCGGAAATTGTCGAGATTTATCGGTTATTCGTTACAGAAGATGTCGTTAGGAATATTATACGATCGATGAGTAATATTCTTATTTATGTAATCGACGAGTGTTTTATTCCTATTTTTAACTACTATTTTTAGCGCGAACTTTTAGTTCAACGTACAAGTACATTTATTTGACTCGTGGCAAAGTGTCATTGCGGTAAAAGTAGAACTTTGAAATGTCTTCAAGACACAGAGAATCAATGGCAATCATTTTCGAAATTTCATAAAGCAACAGGCGCGTTAAAACGATCGATCTATTTGTTGCTTAGGATCCTGTCGTTGTTTAAACGATCGTATAATTAATTACAAGTAAGAAAAATTGACGAAGCAGAGATCATTCCTACTTACAACTTCGCTTCGAACATCGTCCATGTACGAAGAATAACGATCGACCTTCGTAATCCAGCAAACCCCCAAAAATAAAACTCGCCCTCGTCGAAAAGCTTCGGCCCAGCCCCTAAATCCGTGGTCGATAACAATTTTACACCTTCAATCTCGCGGAAGATTCTCGGTGGCCAATCGCCGCGTCGGTGACTCAGAAGCCAAAGGGAGGAAGATAAACGCGTCTAGCGTCGCTCTCAGCCGTCTTCGGCCGATCTAAACGACGAGGTTTACGCGGTCGGTGCGAGATCGCACTTTCGAATCGGTTGCCACGCCGAATCGACTAGAACGAGACGGAAACGGTAGGCTCCGCGTTCAGAGCAGAAGGAGGTCCCGTTTCCGTCGCGCACCCCCATCCACCCTCCTCCTATTCATTTTTATTAACCGACATTTCTCCCGTAATAAAATCCCGGGCAATCTTCATAGAATCTTTGTGAAACACGCGGTGTATCCAGTATCGTTTGACCGTTTCTCCCCGTAGCTGTTCCCCATCGACCAAGCCAACCCCCTCTGAACGCGGATATAAAACCTGATGGCCGATAACAACCACTAGCGCCCCTTTCCGCCATGACTCCCACCCTCGTGCGCTCTAACACCGCCACTGTATCCGACACAAAAGCTGTGAGTGGTTCTCGTTTTATTGGAACCATACACGGATACAGATAGGGGCGATACCGCCCTCCAACTCCCAGTTTCTCGCTGTCTTCTTCCATTCCCCTTGTTTCTTCTCTTTTTCGTCTACGCATCCCCGAGCAAGTTTCGGGGCCGAAGAGGTTGGCGATCGTGCGAAGGGTGCGGAAGAAGGTGGAGGGTACGACGCTGCTCAACGACGCCAGGATGAGGGGCGCTGATGGTCTGACAATATGCGATTTCCCTCTCGACTCCCCGAATTTCTTATATTCTTATACGTATCTATGGATGTATACGTGTGTATACACACATGTATATAAATTCGAAGGATAGCTTCCGTTAGAACGGTGGAGAGAAGAAGGTTGGTTTCGTTCGTACCATGATGACTCGGTTTGATGCGGTACGTAAAGATCGATCAAAGATCGGTTATGCGAGATTCTTCGATTTTCCTGTTCATCTCGGGACTCCGTATAGACTATCCAGCTTTTCTATAGAGATACTGAACGCGAAGATCGGGTAGAGCTTTTAGGTTCTTTACTCGCTACGGGATTGTAAACTTGGGATTAAATAGTTCCAACAGAGACACACGGATACGGATTGATCAGTGATCGTTGAAACAGGAGTTTACGGTCCTGTGATCTACTTGCAGGACTTAAATTTTGGATTTTTCAACGGACACGCGCATGTTACGAAGAGGGATTGACTAGCGATCGTTGCGGCCGGAATTCAGGGTCTCGTAACTCACTTTCAGAGTTTAGACTTCCGATTAAACGGTCGGATTTTCTAACGGAAACGTCGAAACGAAGGAGTTTCATAGAACGAATCGAAGTTCGCGAATCTGGAAATGAGTGGAATGGCTTTCAATTTCTCGGAAGCACGAGCCAGTCTGCAGATTGAATTCGTACACAGGCGCGATACGCCGCGAGAACGACGTCTCTCGTTGCAACGGAATTGGCGGAACTCCAGCGAGACGGCTGTTGTTTCGAATCTCCGTCGCTTCTGTAGGTGTGAGTCGGGCGATATAGAATTGCTCCAAATAACAGTTCTGGCATCCTCCCCTGTCCCCGTTCGTCGGTGAACCGACAGTAAGCATCTCTGATAATACAGTAGGGATATCATGGAGAGCTCTCGATATTTATGCGCCATAAAAGTCCTGTACACGGGGAGGGCAACGTTCGAATCAAGGGTGCTGACCGGACATCGGTTTCGAGGGAGGCCAAAACGGTCAATTCTTCGTGGCTCGTGTCCATTCTCGTTTTATCCTTCTCTTGCCCTTCCGTTTCGTATACCAGCCCCTTGGTCCGTTCTTTGTCTGACGTTCGTTTCTTCCTTTCGTTTATGAGCGGCGAAGTGACCGATTTACTTACAATAGCCGGTGACAAGAGAGCGAGCGAGGAGCGTCGCGGAGGAAAGCGTCGCGATGAGCACAAGATCAAAAGAGAGATTTCGTAGGGACGAATCGCCGCCACTCGATCCTTTATACGTCGTTACATCGGACATTCGAGTGTTCCACTCTTGATTTAAAGTAAATACTTGGGTTCGCCCAGTGTTTCGATTTACGACGCTATACAACGTTCTTATTCACGGCGTTGGATATCGAGAGACGTTTACGTTACAGAGAGACGGGTAGATACATTGTAGAATAGGTCGTTCCACTTTTCACGAGGTAACCCTGGAATTATCCTGGAATTATCGTGAACGTGAGAAACGAGACTGGACGTGGAGGTTTTTCACCGATAAATAGCGGCAGGATGGAACGTCGAGAAGAAAACGGCATCGGGGGAATGCGTCTTACTATGGTCGATTTCGTCAGATGAACGTCGTTGGTGGAATAACACGTCGACGGTATTAAGGCCGAGAGACGCGTGTGTGTGACAACCAGCCTTCGCGAGATCCAACGACTTTTTTTCATAGTAAACCGATCGACAACGAATTCACGGCCGGTGGCGCTTAGCCTCCTTTCAGCGACGTGTCTTCCATACCACCTTTGGAGCGTACGTCGTCTTCGTCGTCACCGATTTCATTTTCATCGACCTCCTCGGGGCGAACTTGCGCCAATAAATTTCCTCGAGCTACGTCGAGCAACTGGTGTCGAGCCGCGCTTAACCCTCGGGAAATACGCTTCTTCGTCTCCTCTTGTTCTATGGTTTCATTCCTCTCGCACTTACTTGAAATACAGCAGCGTGTACTAAACTATTGTTATGGCGATAGCGATCATCGCTATCTGGATTCCAAAATCAGACAAGCATCGTTTCTATTCGAATACACGCGAACGAATACACGACGAACATATTCTTAAGCAATTTTTAGGGCGTAAGATCATTAAAAATAATCGTATACCAAGAGACAGCTTTTTCATAGATGCACTATACGTTCCTTTTCCATAAACTAATACAATTAGCGAAGCGATAAATTTAGAAATTACAGATTATGAATTTCTCTTTCACAATTTTACAATTCTGCGTCAAGGATGTTAAAATCGAATAACTTGCAATTTGCAAAATTTCTTTTGTTACCAAAATTGTTACCGTTATGGGAAAAGATTTGTTGAATGCATAGTTTCTAACTTGTTCTATTTCATGTTCAAGTACGGCTGTACAATGATGTTCTCTCTGTACGCAATAATCTACGTAAGAAGATCACAATATTCACGACAGTATGTCCACAGTACAAACCAACAAAAGCAAAGCGAAAAGCCACGCGTTTATTTAAAGATACAACGAAATCATAAATAACAAACGTTTGACGTCGTTCGTGAAAATGATCACTAAGATTACCACGTGTCGGAATATGCTAGGTTTCGAGTAATTCGAACGTAATTTTCAGAAACCAAATTCCACATAAAACGGACAAATCTACCACTCACAATCGACGCAAGACTCCATCGATCCTCGTAATACCCGGCAACAAATCGTGCGCGTGGCCATTCATATCCAAGAGAAACGAGCGAAACTTCCGTCGCTCTTGTGTTTCGTCTAAAGTACCGACCATCTTGTGCCCGACTCCCCTGGGTACCAGCGGTTTTGCGATTCGCGGTGAATCGTCGACGTCATTTTTTCGCATGCAAAGCGTTCGCGTTTTTCTTGCGTGCATACACGCGGGAGGAGAGGAAGATAGGCGCGGCGGCTCGACGAGGGTACGCGGAAATCGCTAAGGTTCTGTGTACACGGGACGAATTTCGTGGTCGTTGTGTACGGTTGCATCCGGATCTCCCCATTTCCTGTGGGACTTCGGGGACGCGAGCCGGAGTCGGGCGGCCAATCTCGATAAAACGCGAGAGAGAGCAAAGAATCGGAAAAAGATCCCGCACGAGGAAACGAAAGTGCCCGCAGTGGAAACGAGAAACGGCAGAGAATTCTCTCTCCTCCTCTTTTTCAAGCTACGTTTTAAAGCTTGTCCCGCGATGTCAGAATATTTACAGATACTTCAAAGATATCGCTCACGCCTATATAACGCAACAGAAACGTTCCTTCGGAGATTGAATAAGCAGAATCGATAACAACAAACAGAGAAATTCTCCTTTAAGATACTTTCGGCTTTCATCCCCTTTTTATTTTCTTCGCTGATTCCCAGATTTCTCTTCGTTTCGTCTATGGTGCTCGCGTTCCACAGCCGTCGAACTACAAACAGCGGCGAGACCAGTCTCGATGGGGGAAAAGATCGTAGAAAGAACGAGGAAAGAGGAGAAGACAAATGGACGAACGGCAGAGGGAAGGATATACGGGACGAAAGGTAAAGATTTAAATGGCCTCTCGCAAAAAGCATTTAGCTATTCCCCGTGGCAAACGACCATGGCGAAATGGCGAGAGAGAGAACATATTTTAAACAGATTTCCCTCTTCCGTACGCGATATATTTATGTGTCGTGCAACCGGCTACCGATGCTTGCCTGTGTGCGTACGCATCGCCCGGTTGCGATGTTTTGTATCGCCGCCGTTGTCGCGTCGTGCCTGTTCGCTTCGAGGACTCGTGTCCTTCTTTTTCGGGGGTTCCGAATTTAAAAGGTTTAAAACGATTTCCCTGGGGGTGGCGCGCCGGATTCTCGGCTCCTCGAACGCCGATCGACCGACGCATACTTTTTCCTCTGTTCCACTTGCGTTTCTGCTTCGATTCGTTTCGTTTCGTTTCGTTTCGTTTCGTTCTTGGGTTGGAGTTTCTGAGGCACGTGAATATTTTTCGCCAGCTTTTTGGCTCGATATGGTTTACCGTATGACGATAATTTCTTCCTTTATCAACTCTGTAATATCCTAATAGGGAGCTGCATTTTTTGTTTATTTCTGTTTTAGTTATTTCTAGTCGTAAGAAATAGCAGCTGCTTGTTATTCGTCTTCATCGATAATTAACCAACGTCTGGGGCTGTTCGGTAATAGATCTAGACCTATTTGAAGCAGCGATATTAATGAAATTATGCTTATCGATCGTTAAAAATTCTGTCGTTATTTATTTTTATGGTCGAGGTAGCTAATTTTCCAAAATAGCGTTAGGTAAATTGTGTATAGATGGAGCATCGCGAGGCTGAATATCATATTAAAATTCGCGAATTTATGGAATTTCTTGCAAAAGGGGAGCAAACCATTAGTATCCCACGGAAAGAAATAACGCGACGACACGTGCTACCGGAATCGTGACGTTTGTCGCACGAGATGCTAACTTTTACGACGCCTCCTGGCGAGTGTCGCTATAGCATTATTGCTGGATACCCTGTTACGAGATTAGTAGTAGAATCCTGCCATAAAATCTCTCGACGACCAGAGGCATCCTTGTTGTACACAATTCTAAGTTCTATATATTTATACTCGTATCTACTTTCGCGAATATCGAGCACAATTCTTAACTACGTCAAAGTAATCCAGCAAAGTAAACTAACAATGAATATCTCCCGATCAAAGGAGAAGACTGAATATCATACGAGCGTACTAACGAAGACGATCTCATAAACGGATTCTAACCTCGAGAAAGAAACATGGGAACGAGGTCGGCGCGTATCTTCTGTCGTTGACAGAAGAAGATGGAACCTGCCCCTCGAAGAAAAAAGAAGAAGAAAGAGAAACGAGACGACACGGAAGAGGAAGGTTACGAACGCCTTTTCTAATGGAATTAATGTGCTCCTTATAACCCGCCCGGAGCGCAAGATTTACCTTTTATCCCCGAGAATATGTGATCAGGGTATTAGTGTCTCTGTATTATTAAGAGATGAAAACTGAAAGTACCAGAGAGTAGAGAAACGATGGAAGGAGAAAAGGAGAAAAGGAGAAAAGGAGCGAAGTCTGAGAGATGGAGAAAGAGAGCCGTATAAATGCAAGACGAGAGAGGGCGAGCACGAAAGTCCTCTGGCAATGGAGACGTTTTCCTGATTTCAATGCGAGGCTGATTTAAAATTCATCAGCCTCTTTAAGGGCTTATTTTTCTGCTCGCGCTCCAGGGTATTTATTTTTTTCTTTTTTTTTTCTTTTTTCTTTTTTCTCAGACGAACGATGACGAGGAGAAGACGTAATCCTGTATTCTCGCTACCGAGGCAACTGGAGCATCTTCTTTTGTCGTGCTCCCGGATAGAGGGGCGTGGATCTTTTAATTTCACGTGGCTGCACATCGTTCTTTTCCGTTTATACTTGCACGACAAGAAGAGGAGGAATCGCGAGCGATTCTCGCGAATCCCGTTTCCCGTGTCTTCCTCCATGTTGCCTGCGTCGTAAAATAAATTGAAACACCGACTATCGCGGTGGAAATTCTCTTGGCTCGCGTCTTATCGCGCGGGTTATAGATTTTTAACGGGAATCGGCTTGGCTTCGATCTTATCGTCCACGGTTTATCTCGATTCAAGGAGAAACAATTCGCCGTGCTTCGCGAAGGGAAAAAGAGAGCTGTAGAGAGAGAGAGAGAGAGAGAGAGAGAGAGAGAGAAATAGAGAGAGAGAGAGAGTCGTACGGCGAGCAGTGTTTCGAATTCATCCCGGAAACGGGCGGTCCAATTTTTCCACGAACGAAACTGTACAGATTGCATTAAGTGATACCCCGGCGAAATTACAATACGCTACATTTGACTTGGAATTTATAATATCCGCTTTGGCGGAGCAACCGCCACCCAGGGACCTATATAACACCGACACGTCGCGCTAATGCATCCCCCGCCCCTCGAATTTCCACCAACAACGCCGACAGATTAGGGACACCGCTTTTAAAAGTGCTCGAATTGGCAGCCACCCTTGCGAGTTTTGCTCCTACGGGTTCGAATCCGACGCCAGTCAATTACGAGTATTACGATCACTGTTCTCAACGATCGCCTTATTTCGCCGACCTGCTTATATATAATCTACCATCGTGCCCCTTCTTGCGTTTAATTCTCATTCGTAAATCTCGTTCAAGCTGCGCCGCGTAATTGGAGAAGCCCGATTTTCGAGACGTTTATATTATCAATAGGAATATTAATAAGAACGAAGTAGCGAGAACGAAGAAAAAAGAAAAGAAGAAGAACTGCTTCGTTATCCGTCGGAGGAAATATTAACGCGAGATATCTTATTAGTAACTGTGCTCCACAACCAATCGTTATTTATTTCGCTTGAGATATTTTTAAATCGTAGCACCTTCGATATACCTCTGTTTAGTACTTCTTCAACAATCGTCAACACGTATACTCCTGGACGAGTCTTGTACGTCCGTCTACAACGGTAGTGCGTACCTTTTTCTATATATTTTATTAAAGGAACGAAATTATTTAAGCTATTCGTGGAGCATTTAATCCGTGCCTAATACCGTAATATATTGAAAATATTACAAGTGTCATAAATGTTACTTTTCATTAAATAAAGTATCGTCCTATGATCACCCTTGACTCCAACGTCGCCAGTGACAAAGCAATCGCTTGTCACCAATAACTCCCACGACGATCAACGCGTCAATAAGCATAATTATAATAATTACTCTCGATCGGTGCACGTAAAGCATAAAATAACTCATCGTCCGTGTAATCAATCTACCATTCTACCCTTCGTCGCTATTTCTCCTTCCCATTGTCCATCTTCGTCCACGGTTAGTTAACCGCGAGATCAACCGAGACTGAACGAAATCACGGTCGATCACCACGAGGTCGTGTGAGGCTGATTCGTCGACATCCGCCACAGGTATTTCTCTCCCCGTGTCACTTTCTAATAACGGCACGGTGGTTCCACTCGGCCGCCCGGCATTACACGCTTTCTCATTGTTACCAGCGAAACAGCGCGCATAATTGTGACAGGGCGTAATGGACAACAGAGGGCCGAATCCCGGTGGCCCTTAGCGGACGCGAGAGATGTCGGAGTGCGACGCGATTAGCCACGGACGCGGTGTTCGAATCGATGTTGTTTCGAAATATCAGGCTGGCCACGGTTACGCGTCGCCCTATTACCGTGATTAGCATACGCTGACAGCGGGCCATCGTCTCTAAACAAGGGGGCGAGCGGTGGCGGAACGCGTCGTATCGGTTCAGAGGAGACACGAAACACCGCGGAGATATCGAGCTAAACCGATTCGATGCTGGAAACGGCTGGATCCCGTGTAACATATTGCGACAAGCTATGCTAAACATTAGGCAACCGGCACCGACTGATGCCGCACGGACACGCGGTGGTAATGTACGCGGACGTACTCTCGCGTTTTGGCTCGAACGGCTGTCGTATTGTCGCGAATCGTACGCAGCACGTTTTCACGACGAAACGTTTGACACGCGTTTTGCGGAGATATTTGCTATTAATTGTTTGATTTAACCGAGCTCCTCAGAAGCCAAACCGATCGGTTCCACGCTTAATTTCATTTATTAATTCATTACACGAGTGCACGATTCATGCTCGATTCTCATGGAACGAGTAATTTACCTCGATAACTCGTTTCATCGCAGCAAGACGACGCAAATGACGTTTAGATTCCACGCCATAGAGAATAATTAGGGGGCGGTTTTTCGCGTCGCGTTGGTCCTTATATCCACTTCTTGTGTCTATATTCCTTCTTAACGACGCCTTAACACGTTCTTAACACGTTCTTTCGCTTTCTTGATTAACGCACAGTAACGATTCTTTAACTGTCTTGAGCAACGTACATATATTTTTTGAAGTACAATACGCAGATTCTACGAGAATTATTCTTCACACAAGATTCCACTTTGCCTACAATCTGCGGCGACGTCATCTGTACAAGATATACCGTCTCGTAGAGATGCATCGTGGTAATCAGAAATCGTCAGAAATTAAAGGCAAACCAAAGTAATTCCACGGAAACACGAGGCATCTTAATTACGTATTCCATCAAGGAGCTTTGCTGTTCGAGTGGAAAGAAACATTTCGACGAAAAAATATTCCAACCCTCGTACTCCCGTAACTGGTTTCCACGGGGTAACGTTTCTCGTCAGCCACTCGGCCCTCCTGAATTATTTCGCGTTTCGTAATTACGTGGCATCCAGTTGGTTGGCGACGTACGGCCAAGTCGTTGGTCACACTGATTGCATGCATCAGAGGCCATGGCTGCCGTACACCGGGAAGATACTCGTAGTAACCCGATTCGATGGTGGAACGGGTCGGTTGGTGGATGGTGTGTAACATATTGCGACAAGCTATGCCAAACATTACGTCGGCGACGTCGACTGATGCCGGCTAACCAGCTCGCTACCGTAATACCGCCACTACCGGCTGTGTGTACATGTGCGAATAGTGGTATTTGTACGAGTGCACGCAAACAATCCCTCGATAGAAGCGAGCATAGAGGAGAGCCGCGAGAATAATTATCACACGCGCCCGGCCGTGTCATCTCGTTTCGCGCGTTGACGAGGCATTGTTAAAGCGGACCGCGACGCGCGATCCTTACGACGACTGGATGACAGCTCGCTAATAACCGACATTAATCGAGATCTCCGCGAGGCGCGATACTCCTACGCCCATTCGCGCCTATTCTCTCTCTCTCTATCTCTCTCTCGTTCGAGCTACAGCGATTCGCGAAAATAATCGAACGCTTAGTACGGATTTTTGTTGCGAATGTAGTGCGAGACTTTGTGAAATTTCGTTAATTCCGTAGCGAGACACGGCTATCATGGAATAGTAAGATTTGAAATCAATCTGAAAATGTATGTAGAAGTTAGAAGACGTTTATTGCGAATATACACTCAGTGGAAAGTTAGTATAGTTGTATCAGGGTATACAACCAATATCTCATTCTTTGGAAGCTAAATCAACTTTAACGAAGTTGATTGTTCAGAACATTTTTAATATAATAGAAAACATAGAACGTTGAGAGAGATTCGAAGAATTCAAAAGTGGAAAAACACGTTCAAATATAATTCCCATTTGAAATAAAAAGTAACCCTACGCGAGTTAGAAATATTTTTCCGTGATTCAAACAAGTCTTCGCCATCTCAGACGCTACGGGACATTTACGTATCTCCTTGTACAAAGTCCCGAATGAGTCGAGAAATTAGTCCGTGAAATCTATAAAAACCGGACGCAGAAAGCACAAAACGCTCGACGAAGCTCGCCACGTGGAGAGCTGGAACGTTGGCGATAATCGGAGCCACGAGCGAATTTGCATGAGGCCCGATCGGGCAGGAACGACTACGGTGGTAGGAGTTGCGACGGATTTGCATTCGAGACGGAGGCAGGCCGGTGGATTCGGTGGAAAATGGCTGTACCACCGCCGCCTAAGTGCAAGGATAGCGGCAAACGACGTTACGGGGTTGACGGACTCATTACGCGGCGGTTTGCATATAGAGCACGCCGGGAATCGGGGCGGATCTCTATACACAACTCGAATACGTAGTTCCGAACGAACGGACGCGCGGAGAGGCAACACGGACACTGACTGACTACTACACGAGTAATATGGATTTGAGGGGAGGCCCGGGCACAATAGTGCCACTAATGCACAATCACCCCCGCGTACCGGCAACCTCCGACCCCCTTCGGGCAAACTACCTATACAGACCATTCAATATTGGCCGGAGCTCTAGCCGCTGGCTTATCTACGGTTAATGGCGCGATATTGCGCCCGGATGAAGAACTTCGTTAAATCCCGACCTCTCCTCGCGATTTTCCTTACCTGAAGTTTCCAAATTTTTCGGCATTGTTGCTACGTTTTTATAATGGACTACGAACATAGTGGCAACTGCTTATAGTAACTGCTTATAGGTCGAATGTGATTCAGAGAAGTAAAGAGAAGATGGATGATGTAATCCAAGTAAAATTGTCGAACATAGTAGGCGTAATTCAGTTCTACGGTACTTGCTACCAATTAATGGAACATGCTACTAATATTGATAACAGCAATATACCAAGTAACAATACACTAGTACATAATATATTGTGCGCTATTCGATATACTCTATACACCCTAATCCGCTACATTTTATTCTAACTAGATACATGTTTTTTAAGACATATTGATTTTTGAACAAGAACTACGATCGAAAGAGTTCACCGTCGAACAGAGAATCGACTAACTGCTACGAATAACAATCTCTCGTTCGAAATCTATTTAATTTTTCATTTTGACCATCTCCAAAACTTCGGCAACCCTTTAACAACATCAAATCCCCGTATTTTCTTTCAATATCGCAATCGAAATACGATTTCTCGTCGCTCTACGACCCCAAAGTGTCCTTTCTCTATCTCGGACTCTGTGTTAGAGTACGTAGTTGGCAAGACAGGCAAGATTCTCCGCATAGGGAACCCGCGAATGCGACCAGCCATTTCACTACGACGGGATCGCAAACAACAACATTGAAATCGTACGACAGCCATAGAATAACAGAACGAGGGAGAGAAAGAGAGAGAGAGAGAGAGAGAATCACAGAGGCAAGGATGGCATGTGTTCGCGTTGTATCGGTCATATCGAGTAATACTTGGAGCCGATACCGCGGCGAAGAGCGCGCGCGCGTACCAACAGCCCCGCAGTATCAGCATGGCCCATTGCTCGCGAATCCGGCCAATTTCCTGCATCCTGATCTGATCGTCACTTTACGACGCGTGTACCTCCAGCGACCGTCCACCAACCGGCATTCTAACGCGTCCATCCACCGAGATCCCGGCAGCCTCGATGGTTTCGCCCTCTCGCTCCGACTAAATCGCGTTCTACATGCTACACGACCTGCTCATATCCATCGACCGTACGCTATGTACCGGCTGATAACGTACGTATCGTGTTCTACGGATTCGGCATAATCTGACTGATTGGCGGACAACCCCCCTGCAAACAGGGGACGCTAGACAAACTCGTTTCGACGCGACTGTGGGTTTCGTCTGACGCTTGATGGCGGCCGGTTTTTCGTGGATTAGAATGGGAAACAGGGAGGTCGAGGTTCGTGGTGCTTTTAAGGGAGGGTGCGAAGAGTAGGTTTGAGGATCGTTTGTCGCGTGTTTGGTTAACCCATTGAGGACCGCGTAGTGAAAAAGCGCGCGAGAGTTGCGGGGAATGTAATTCTATTGGTATATGTAAATGAAGTAATTTGGGTATAGGAGAAACGATAGATACGGAGGTTCGGCGCGTGAAACAAGAATAATGGATATTTTTCTGCGATCCTGTAATCCACTCGTCAAACTGCGTGAAATTAAACGAAGGTCTAGACGGGTAAGAAATAACGAAGGAAAAAATATTGAGCAGATTCTTGAAATTCCCTTTTACAATTACGATGTTAAAATATAAGTATCGAGTAAATTGTACATGATGTGTACATAAAGTGTACATAATGCGTGTACTTTTTTACAATGTAAAAAGTATTTGAAATAAGTAGAATGAATATATTCATCCGTGGAAAAATCCAACTAATATTACCTCCAGCTACCTGCGAGATTTATACTCGTTCAAAAGTAACTAAAACGATTTACTACGCTCAATAACCTCGACTGCACGTAGGTCGATCTAAAGATGTGTATCATCGAGAGTCTCTTGAAATCCAGCGACTCGTGAAATATTGCTTCTCCTAACACGGTTAAATCGGTCAGCTCAATCATATTTTAAACCACTTCTAGAGTCGTTCCGATGGAACAGACAACTTCATGAAAACCATAGATACACGTTTCTATCGAAAAGCTGTTATCGAGGAATTTCTCAGAATTACAAAGAACCGAGTATATATAGACGTTTATTCAACAGGGAATGCCGCGTCGCGTCGTTCGCGTTTATACAACATTATAAACGCATCTCAGCACGACGTTGCCAATCCAAATTCCATTCGAAACCATCTACCGTGGTATTTCGCATGAAATTCGTTCTACCGTTTTCTTCCGCTCAATTTAGAGAGTAGCGAAAATTCAGGAGAATTTTCGTGCGTTCGCTATAGTTTCTGCATCGAGTCGTAATGGCTGGCGCGAGTCAAAGGCGAGTTAAAAGCACCGACCTCCTTATATTGCGTTTCTAGTCGGACGAAAAATTAGTTAATGAACTTCATTTTGACTGGCATTTACTTTGCGATTCGCAGCACGAAACGACGAATTACATAGCAAAAATCGAGACGCCAGGCGAGAAGGAAGAGACAGCAAGTGAAAGAAACTCAGACGTTTGACACAATTCACGACTCTTCGTAATGATTTAACAGATTTTTAAAACGATATATCTTTCTATCGTTTGTTTGCTAAGATATATGGATAACATTTTTTCTCTCGCGTTATACATTATTTTTCTATATATTTTTAATACAAATCTTACACCTTAATGATCCTTGGTAATCCCGATTTAAAAAGACCAGTCAACTTTGGATTCTATTAACTTGGGAAACTCTTTAATCAAGAATTTATCGAAGTAGAGGAAACCGTCGCGCTATTCACATTTACGTATATCGTCGATTTCGGACAAGCCAGCGATAAAATTAGAAGAAAATTCGATTACAGATACAGCTGAGAAAGTGATTCCAACTATTTTGTCGCTGGTACATTGCACACGTTTGACTTTCCCACCAAATCGTAAAGGAAGCAAAAAGGAGGAAGCATCGACTTGGATCGTCGCGACGACGACGCGACGTAGCGGAGCTATCGTTTATGAAATACGTGTTTCGCCTGAATATTCGCAAGGCTCGCGGCGCTCGTAGCCGGGACGAGCCAGGCTATTGTATGGGAAACGGATAGAGTGGCGGCATTTGCTATTCTCGTAACGCACAGACTATGTTCCATTGTCACATTGTGCCTGCTAATACGCTAAAAGCCTATCTGTGTTGAGATCTGCACGCGGAATATTGCCGCGCCCGGGATTTGAGGCGGCGTAACGAGGTTACGTCCGAAGAGACAATCGCGAGTTAATGACTACGTAATTGAACGGCAACCCGGCGGACGGAGAGACCCAGCTAAAAGGAGATTGATCTCGGTTGAAGGACTTTCCGATGGGAGCTGGGTAATCCTTGTCCTTAAGAACGGGACGAAACATTTTGGCACACGAAATTGAAGCTTCTTACCTGTAGAATCTTCTATTACATTTATTATGTTTTATATATATTATTTGTACGTATTTTTGATATATATTCGATATTCAGACGACAGAGTCGTTCTTCATACATATATATATATACAGTGCATATACAGTGATTATACAAGCAATTCCTTTTACCCATCTGTTAAATAAAAGGAAAATTATGTTAGCGTCGAGATGAATTATGGCAGTTCGTATATTCCTTCCAATCTTTCTTCGTAAGAATATGTACAGTAAAATACGCGATATGATAATACTGCATAAATACGTAGGATCAGGTATTGAAAATTATGTATCTAATGTATGACGAAATTTTGCGGATCACAAAGTCCAGCCATCTTTACCTCCTTTGTTTTCAAAAGTTTCAGCAACGTATATCCTGTCTGCTGAGTCAAGTCATAGAAGAGATATCGGGAATGAAGCGTGTATTCTTTGTAACGCGTAGCCCATAATTTTTACACTTTCTACTTCAATTTACCACACAAAATTTAGAAACACCGTTCGATACATTCGTGCACAAACTTCCTTACACGTGCACACACGTTACGTAAGAAAAAGAGAAAAGGGTCGAAAAACGAGCGTGTTTTAAAGTGCCAAGCAACATGACGTTTCTGCAAGAAACACATACAGGCAACATACACTCGTCCCCGCGATTTCTTTTTACCGCTAATGGCAGCAGATTAAAATAAACGATTCGACGTCGAACGGTCGAACGAGTCGCGTCGATGTAATGACAAGTGTTTCTTGCGTGCGAGCAGCTTTTTCGTTGGGTGCAGCGTATCGTGTCCAAGGCGAACGTTGGCACGCCTTGCGGCCAAAGAAAGCGAGGCCTCCCTTAATTTCGTAGGCTCGCGTGCGTCGTCGAACCGCAACCTGCCCCAAATTCCATCGTTTCACGGGAAATGCGAGCGGCCGAGGTAAAATTTTGTATTACGTACGCGAAGAAACCATGTAAAGACGTTCGTTCGTTATGAAAACATAAAAAACACACACACACACAAGAAAAAGGCAAGAAAGAAGATAAAAGGTGGGGAAATAAGGAAACGAGTGGAGAGGGAAGATCCTTTGGAGTCGTTGTTCACGGGCGGACGAGCGGCTGACAAGGGCGTGCAAATTTGTTTAACGACGCCCAAAGCCACGGAAAAACGCGCCGACAGCAAGCGACGCGATTATGAAAATTTTCTTTGACAAATACTCCCTTGGTCCCAGCCTTAACCCTCGGTCGTTGCATTTTTTAACCGCGCTGCGTGTAATTATGTCGTTTCTGCGTAGCGAACTTCCGAAGCCATCCGACATCAAACGAAATTTCCCCCCCGTTCCGTGAGAAACCTCGATGCCGCGAGATCTTCTTTCAAACGGTCGATACATCGCGCGCAAATATTGAGATACGTTTAGTCGCGAAATGCGTTACCGTCGACGCGCCACGCATACGTCGATTCTCTGACAATATGGTTGTTCGGACGAATAAAAATAGACTAGGACAAGGAATTACGTTCAAGAGGACAAACTTGAAATAAACGATAATGCTTTCGCTACAGTTACATTCGCCAAAAGACAATCGCGCAATGTGTCACTGCGCATCCAATTAACTCCATAAGCGCGCACAGGATAATTTAACCAATAGATTTATCTCTTACGAAGGAACAGTAATTTCTTCCAATACATCGTGTTGCGTATGATATAATCCGTTAAATAAAGCTGCACGTACTGGTTAATGTCGCAAGTGCAACATTGCTACACGATTCGCTTTTCTTTTGCCACGTTCTACAAAAACCATCCCATAAAATAGAAGCACTGCACAGTAGCGAAAGGATTAAACATCCAGCGTACACCAAAAACGTCTCCACGCAAACCAACCATCCAACCGACCACTTATTCCACATCATAACACGACTCACGCGCAAAGTCTCGAGCGAAGCTACATTGCCATCGAGGAAGATCGCCGTTTTTATCCGGCAGACCATGGAAACAAGCGGTCGTCTTCTTTCCGGCTAATGCGAATACTCGAAGCGTTCACGAACGATGTCGCGCGGACGACAAAGGCGGAACAGGCAGAAAAAGAATCGTATAACGGCTCATCGGGGGCTTTTTAGGGGGACGTTGGAACGTCCGTGGAAGATATCAGTGCGGGTTTATCATGAACAATACGACATAGAGCGGCTCGAACTGCTCCGCAATAAATTCGTACCGACCGCCGAGATATTTCATAAGGGAGGAATCCATCAATAACCTGCGAGCGTGTGCGTCGAAGATTGTGGTGGTGACACGGGCGGAGGAAGGGCTGTCGCAGGAAGAGCCCGTAGTTCGCAGCAATAAATAATGCGATAAAACACGAGTCAGAGCCACGGAGGGCTCTGGGTAGAATTTCGTCGAGTAGATGTTCTCGCCACCCTCAGCCGACTACCCTTCTTTGAAGTCTCGCGCGTCTCACCTAACGTAGGTATTTCCGGCTTTCGTCGCTTCCTGGATCAGCCAGGAAAAGCCACTTTGTCGAAAGCGGCCCGCCTCACTACCCAGACAAACTCGATTACGATCGCGAGCACGCCATAAATGAATTTCATGCGTAAGACAATGCTCCCCAGTTTATGTAATTTACAGCGAACCCTGAACGCGGCCGCCGTGATTTCGATACACGGACGAGGATGCTGTTCCTTTATCAGCCGGAAGTTTTCTTTCTGCGGCTGGCTGGATGGAACGAAGAAATTGATCGAACAGATACTTTGTGGTAATAACGGTGCTTGCTGTTTTAATCTTTTATTAGGGAGAGACTGGTCGTTACACGACGGGGTTGTTATTTTGAGCGTGTAAAATGAGATCATATGGATCAACTTTGATAGCATTACATTTAATTCTATTTCTCTGTTCGTACTATTAGTTATCGTAGTTTCATTGATTTATTATTTGAGAATGTCACGTTCGCTTTTATCACTTTACGGATATGCAGCCGACGTTACGAGGAGGTTTCAAGATCGTTCACCGTTGATTTTATAAAATTATCTGCATGTTTCGATAATCACAAGGACGAGAGATTTAATACCTATCGTGTCGTAAAAAGGTTCGACCTAACGTGAATAAAAATTTAGCACCGCTTCAGTCCTCGAATCTTTAATAAAATATCTAGCGATAAATCGAAACGAAAAATCGCGTGTATCAAGAATAATTATTTCGTTTTTTCCTGGTTAAAGATAGAAGAATGCGATCGTGGCCAAATGTGGCTAAGGGAAGACGAGACGAGAATCAAAGGAAGTTCAAATCGAAATCCAATCTTAAAACCAGAAAAGGTCGTAACGCGTCTTAGAAATTCATCACCATCGTCCCAAAGGATTCTAGGCAAACCGAAGATGGTGCTTGATGTAGCGATTCGCGTAAAAGCGAACTCAGAATGTATCCCGATACTAGAGCTGAAGCACCGTGGAAAGGTTTCCCTTGTTTCAGAGGCAAAGTCGATGAATTATCGTTCACCTATAACGTTCTTGGCTTGGCTTTCAACCCCGGTTTCCGGTCGTCTAGGGCTCCTCCTTCTGGTGCAAGGGGTTTCAGGCTCGCGCAGTTGCTTGGAGAAAGCATATTCATAAAACCGTCGAAGCAAAACCGCTTTATATCACGAGACTACCCGCCTCGCCCGCTTCGCCCTTGGTCGAATTGGGGTTGGCGAATCGTCGAGTGCCGGTACGTCGAATTTATTAGCACTAAGCCGCGAGAAACGGCCGCTGCCAATCACGAATTACGCCCAATAACCAGAATTGTAACCATCCACCGGGCTAACCCAGCAATCCTCGTGGCAAGGATCGTTACTCTCTGGGCTGCTACTCGCCGGTTAGCCAGTCGAATCGTTATCTTACTCCGTATAAACGTTAATAACATCGCGTGGCACCGGCGGACACCGCGTATTTGGCTTTGACAATACGGAGAATTATTATGCGAGCCAGGGGTCGCTTTACTCGCCTATGCAATGTCATTTGCTCGTGACACGCGTTACGACTCGCTGTTACGTTTATGCCCGGACATAAAAATGCCTGCCGCTCGAACATTATCTCTCTCATTCTCTCTCTCTCTCTCTCTCTCTCTCTCTCTCTCTCTAGCGCCGGACTTCTGTATATGTTTCAACGATCGAAACCTCTTCGAGGTTTCCCACTCTGTTTACCATTCCCTTCGACGTTTCCTCGAGGGATGTTCCGGTACCATCGACTACAAAAGGAAGAAACGATGGTCGAAGCTAGCGTGTATACGCTCGTTTGTATCCATTCGAAGGTAATCGAAGCGAAACGAGCCGGCGGAGCAATCAACGCGCGCGATTGCAACTCGAAACACCGGGCATAATTACGTCGGTATACGCGATACGGAGTGTCCAATTCCACCGCTGGATATTAATATTCTCTGTTCGTCCAATTATCCGGACGTCATCCAAGTAACGACTGTTTGACGCAGAATTAGCCGCTCGATTCGTAAATACATGCTGATACGAAAAGATTCGCTATTCGAGGACGAGACTGTGATCGAAGTTAATCAAGAGACTGGATGATTGCCGTGTCGAAAGAAAGCAACGACCAGCTGCCGCATACGCGTTCAATGAAACAGTCCAGGCAGACAGGCAAACGGAATTAATGAAATCACATCGCGGCATGTTCTTCGCGATTGCAAGGTGGATTTGATTTCGACTCGTCCAGTACATACTCCCAACTGTGGCCAGCGAATTTTTACGATTTCTAGCTTCTTTCCGATTTAACGGCGCCTTTAACGACCGGCTGTTTCTCGCAAACATAGTACAAGTCGTCGGCTGCATCCAGTTACATCTAATCATCATAACCTTTCGTTCGAGCAGTCAGCCAACGAGCTCGGATTGTAAAAGTTTAATATCTACCGGTTTACGATTCCGCGATACACACGACCGCGCGTGTCCTGCACGCGCGCTGCACCGCGAACGAGTCCCTACGTGGGTAATGCGATCTCCACGAGGAAGGAGAAATCCGCCGATACCGCGGACTAAGATTACGCGAAGCGGTTGGCTAAGCGTTGCTTGTCCGCGAGTCAAGCGCGGGCATCTTTTAAACGGTGAAGGAACTTTATTGCTTTTTAATTATCAGTCTCGAAAGTAGTCTGCCAGATGAATAGGAAGATTGATGTTTTTATCTGTTGGAACACTGAGATATAACGACCCGCGAATATAGTTGAATGCTTTATCCGTGCCCGAAAAACTCGGAAACGAAAATGGCAAGAGCCGAAATAATTCTAGATCAGTGTACATCATCGCGTCTTCTCTGTATATTTCACGATTCGTCGTAATTTGTATTTTACTTGGTCCACGAGGCACTATAGTTATTTGTTAGTTTTGTAGACAACGTTTACCAAACTAAAAATGTACGAATAGAATCGTTAAGGTAGAAGTAAAATAGAAACCTCGTTTCCTAATTACAAAATGTCTTGCGCATATAAAATGTCTATATAATGACTTATGAATGGCGTGACTGGTAATATTATACTCGTGATAATAAATATACGTTGAATATAAGTTTTCTTTCTTCGAGAAAAAAATATTCGTTTTTAAATAAACAAACCGATCCAACGAACACACTTTGGAATTTGTTACAAAAAAAAAGATTCGATAAAAGGACGAGGTACCATAAAAAAGGCAATAATTCGAAAACCCATTCCGCGTATAGACTGAAACTGGACATACAGTAAAATCGGGAACAAGGGAGAAAGACTAGAAAGAGACGAAATTACACAGAGAAAGAGGGAGAGAGGAACAGGTCGATAGTTCGATGGAAAGGGGTGAAAAGGAGGGAGGGACAGAGAGATAAACATAGACAGAGTTCGGTTAGTTTGGATTTAGTTTCGAGTTTACGTTCCTGGCTTCCTAAGTTAACCGAGCACGTAAACGCAACCGTTCCGGCCACCGACTGGTTATATTCTATTACACGATAAATATTGTAGCCAGATATATACGCGGGGGTCGGCACCCGCGTATCATCCCTTCCATTACGCCACCCCTAGCCCAACTCGGTATTATACGACGAATTTAATTACGATACGCGCCGATCGAGCAGCGGCGTATTTTCCATTCCTCTTTCGTTCGTCCCACGTTTGAAAGCGGCCGCGCTCTCGCCACTTTTTTCCTTTTTTTTTTGTTTTTAACTTTTCACATCGTTGCACGATGTCAGGATTAATTTAATTCTTAATTAAAACCTTTCAATCACGGACCGATAGATACAAATAACGCGGCATTTCGCGAATAACGACGAGACGCTAATGAAAGGCCGATCGATATCCATCGAAATAAAAAGCAAAGATAGCAAAAAGAAAAAAAAAAGAGAGAAAGACGGAAAGAATACATGCGAAAGAGGCGGAGGAAAGAGATTTCTTCGAGAACGCGAGTACGAAAATGGAGTGGCTTCCATGGCGAACACGTCAATGGCGACGCGTAATTGCACCTTTGTGTCGTCGCGGCGAACGTTTTTTGCCGATCTGACGTTATTCGAAAGGTCCTCCAGCCTCCGAGACCACTTGACCCCCACTCGAGAAGGAGCAAGACGAACGAGGGCTCTTACAAGGACCACCGCGCCTCTATCTGCTTTCATCAAAGACGATCCGGCTCTTCTCTTTTTCCTCTCGTTTCTGCGTCTTCGTCCGCTTTTCCTTCGACTCCAAGGATCGAGACTCCGGGGCATGGAGTTTGTATCGGCTGCGTCGTGTTTCCAGGCAACTGCTCGCCTCCATTTCGAGCACGTAATAAAGAGGATAAACAGAAAGAGACGTGATCCCGTGAAGGCAAACGCAAAAGAAAAGGTGTAAGATTGCTCGCTCTTATCGTCGATGGTTCGCTTCCATTCCGTTCCGTGCGTTCTATCGCATATCTAGAGGCAGTTCGATTATTTGTCCGGTGTCGTGCTCTCGATTGAGCCACCCTCATCCCCGTTTGACCCAATTTCCCCTCAATTTACCGGTAAATAAACGAGCAGGCAAACATTAAACGAATCAAGACATTTATTTGGTCACGAAAAAGAATTTCGTGTCATCAGTCACTGCGGCCGGTACACGTCTACTCGTCCGTTCGATTTCCTCCTTTCATCCCTTTTTTCTTTTTATACTTTCCTGTTTTATCTCGTCACGATACATGGCAGTTTCTGCTTCCTACGAAAAATCGACCTTTCTGATACACTCTATCTAAATTGGTGTAATTTACGAGTCGTGGATAATCCACCTACGTTTCGCCAATCGGCATTTATTTCCACGCAACCGTCGCCAATCGCATGTCAGCGAACGAATGGAAGAAATAGACGCCCCATTATGAGAATACATTAAGCTGTGGTAGTTTGATAAGAGGAAGACTATTTCCTATTCCCATTAAACAGTGGCTCGCGAAACTATCCGAACGCTTGTGACTCTTTACGAATATGTTGTGCGTGTTATGGAAATTTCATCAATTCTGTAACGAGGCTCGATTACCATGGTTATTTACCCATAGAAAGGTAGTCGTTTCGCTACAATAGGAATTACCTACTAAGTACAAATCGATATCGATTACGTCGACTTCGAAATGTACCTTCAAGAGAAACGAAACGACACCTAAAGAGTAAAGCTTGCGACGAACGAATTACTGTAACCGAAAGAACGACAGATATAAGTGGATCAAAATGAATTTCCATCCAGAGCATTGCCACGAATTTCCAACCAACGTCTCGTTCCGCTAATCGTCTCTCCTCGAAGAAACTACCAAAGTCAAGGATCACGCCCGCGTGGTCGAATGTAAAACGATACGAGCCATTTTGCACAAGTTTGTATTCGAATGCTCATCCATCTGCGCGTGCGCCATTACCGCGACGAGTGGAAAAAAAAGGAACGAACAATGAACCAAAGAACGAAGAGGGACGTAGCGGGCAGAGAGAAAAATCGGAGCCGACGATTTGCGCCCACGGCGCGCTGAATCGTCTCGTCATTAGACTTCGCCTCGATTTGCATCGAGAGGAAACGACGGAGCGGAGTTTCCGTGGACGTCGGGATTTAACATATTCCGCGCGTAAAAACCGTGCGCCCGTCCGAGCCGCTCGTAAAACGGCAACCGCGCGCCCGATACCGGAAAATCATTGATTATAGACAGAGAAACTTTCCCCTGGGGCGGAATCGCGAGTCGAAGAACGGAACGTTTCCGCGGCGTTTCTACGCGAAGTCGTACAACTGCCTGGTTATTGTTGGAAATAGTTCCACGGATAGTTTACCCGTTCACGGTGTCTCGGTAGACAGCTTTCGATTGAACGTCTGTCGCTTTGATCTTCCACCAGTTTCCATTCGTTTCGTTTCGAAGGTCTTCGAGACCGTGTTTCCCCTACCTCGTCTTTCTCCTCCAGCTTTCGCCATCTTTCGCGGACTGTTTGCTAAACAAGATGCGACCGAAAGTCGAGTAAATATCGCGTTACCAATTTTGAGGATCTTTCTTCCTCGCTTCTAACTTCTAACTTTTACAGCGAGGATTTCTCTTTCTTTATTTATTTATTTATTTATTTACTTATTTTTCTCCCTTTTTTCGATGGCGATACTTGGTACGTTTGTCTGAATATTTTATGGCGTGTATCTTGGGAATATGATTCAGTTTAGATTTGACATGAAAAAGTAGTATAAGGTTTTGTATGACGTACATTCCTGATGATAGGGTATAAAGATTTCGCGTCTTACAAAGCAAGGATGTCAATATTTGATATGGCGTTGATCAATTTCGTGTTACTAATTTCTCTTCCTTTGTTGGATTTTGGTATTAAATATATGTGTATCTTTCTCGAACATATCGAGAATGTAAAACAAGAACGCCATAACATTATGCTAACGAGACACGACTATTACGATTCCATTGGTCAGTCGTTGTATTATATATTGGTTTGCATATATTCGAGGAATATGATTGTTTAGATTTGAGATGCATAAATGGTACAAGGTAACAAGGTAGTTTTGCACAATACATCGTAAAAATGATAGGTATTAGCAAGTAATCATCTTACATTTCATGCATATGCAATTTTGCATACGGTAGTACAGGTATCTATAAATAGTAGCGTATGAATCACATATTATCATAATTACGTTTCAGATGTACGAGTAATTCATCGTACGTTTATTCATCAACCTCTATTACAAACGAGCATCCATGATTTTTAGCAATATACATTTTTACATAATTTAATGCTAGACCTATCAACGTCTTTTCTTTAACGCGAAAGCTACTACCAAATTTTGGCCGAATTACAAAACTGTAGAATTGTTCGCATTTATTAAAAATAAATCATTACGTGTCCTTTAACAAGCACATATGAAAGTATTAATACCAATATTCATTCGCACAGAAACACAATTATAACTACTCCTTTCCCATTAAATGTGATTCTAATTTAAACGATCGCTTAAATTTTTGTCATCTACGCATTTTACAGATCGATAACTCTTATTCTAAACACCGTGTCGATATCTACTTTCAACGAACAATTTTCATCTCGTATCTACCAAAAACCTTCGACAGCGCTTTACCAAAATACCTACATCGTCCGCTCCAAATCTTTCATCCACTCGCGCGACAGAAATTTCATCAGAAGCAACGTGAAACGGCCGGAGGCGTTCCTCACTCGAGGAACGATAACCGCGGAAGAAACGCGTGTTCCAGGTCGCGAGGTATTGACCTAGTGAGACGACCCTCCCACGGTAGCTCGCGTATCATCCCTTCGTTCATTATTTACACCCTCGGAGCGAAGCAAGACTCGTATGTGAAGCAGCGACCCTCTGCCGTAGAAAGAGTGCCAGGAGCGAATGGAGGAGGGAGTGGAGGAGGGAGGAAGTGCGCAGCAGCACTTAATTCTTCTTGTCTTCTCAACCCTGTTCCCGCGAGCAAGTGGGCCAGTGGGCTGCTGAAGGTACTCGAGGTCGACGTTTCTCGGTTATAACGGGCTCCGACGATTTCGATGAATAATAAAAGCCGGCCGATTCACGCGAGATTCCGTGAATCAGTGACCGAGCGCGAAAGGAAAGCTTAATGAGAGCCAGACGCCCCTTGCGTCGATTTGTTTCACTGAAATACCTCGATCTCTTTCGTATCGATGATCGAGGGTTGGAAACACGGAGAACGAGCACGCCGCGCAGGCATACGAGTTACAGAAAACCGTGGATTTATGGCGAATTGACCTTTCAGCTTTCACTGGCTACCTGTGGATGATGTATGTTACAGAGAAGTGGATTTCCCGTTGAAAATGAAAGAAACGTAACTTGCTGCTTCCTGCTCGCGTCGAACATATTTTTCCTACCCCTGGTTGGCACATCTTCTCGCCGGTGAGAAAGAGGGCGAAGAGAAAAAGTAGCGAAGACGTGGAAAGAGGAAGAGAAAACGGGGGTGGAAGGTAAGCCACCCGCGGCGAAGCGATCCCGCGTGCCCCTTAGTTGGACTAATTTAAATATCAGTTCGGCAAGGGCGGCTTGTAAATCTATCAGCCGTGCAGAAATTTATGGGCGAGGCGCGTATGGATGTTTTATTTAGTAGCTCTTGGATCGCGCTCGGCTACGGGTTAGGCAGCCGTGTACAGAAGAGGTGCTTCATGAATAAAATATCACTGCTAATGCCCGGAGGCCGGGCGACGCGTTTTTCTCCCCGAAAGATGCGTCGAGCAAACACGAACGAACGAAGGAAAAGAACAAAAGAAGGTGCGGAAGGAAGAAGGAGAAGAGGAGGAAGAAGATGATGATGAGGAGGAGGAGGAAGAGGAGGAGGACGAAGAAGAAGAAGAGAGAAAGGAAACGGTCACGACATCGTTTGGAAAAACGATCGTAAATAACTGCGGAAAAAGATCGTCTACTTCGACTGTCGTCGTCGAGTGTGGTCAGCGATCGAATACGAGTCAATTCGATCCAACGGGAATGAATCAAGCACAGCGAATATTGGTTACGTTTCAATCGAATTAATTCGCGCTTAGTTGGCCGAGGTCGACGATAATCTGCTTAGCGGAGGATCAAATGAGCGAGCAGAATTAATTCCGCTGCTTAATCTCAGCCGTTAATCTTAGTTAACACCGTCACTTTTCACTGATCTGCTCTATGTTCCCCGGTGTAATGTCAGGTTATGTTCACGATGGGATTTACCTCTCCCCGTGGATCTGGTATCTGGCTGGTAATTTGACCACCAAACCACTCGATTTTCGGGGTTTATAATTGGACACGATATTATTGACAGAAGCTAGACTTCAACGAGAATTGAAAGATTTGAAAGTGTCCCTAGCTGGACGCGCTATGACTACGCTATAGCCAGGTAACTTTTTACTGATCTGTCCTTTCGTTTCTTAACATAATGCGAGATTATGAGACCTACTACCTCGCAACGTGCATCTAATTGCATCTAACCAATAAGTTCGCCATTCAAAGTTCATTTTCATGGCTGGCAAATCAACGCAATATTATTGCCGGAAATTGTATTTCTCCGAGAACCGGAAGATTGAAAACACCGAACGAGATTCAAAATTACCCCCAAGTCGACGAGCGACCACCGCTCTAAAATACACGACAAATCTGTATTTTATTATTTCTGCCTGTGGCATTTAAGAGGCGGAGACCCTCGGTATCGCGAAAACAGCAGCATTTTTCGGCGGGAAAGGCGAAGCAGGAAGCGGAGCGAGCGGATACGGCCACCATTTGCATTCGCGGTTGTAAAGAAGGCGAAAAGCGATCGGCTCTCTCCCGATAATAAAGACAGCCCGAAGGATAAAGCGACCCTTTCTCGAGCCATGGAAACTGGTCGAGGGGTCCACGAGAGCTTATGCTTCGAATAAACCTCGAAGGGAGGCCAACCACAAGGCCGAAGAAACCGAGAAGAAGGTATCGGAACGACACAGGTTCGGAATCGACCGTTTTTACCGCGCGAAGGCAACTTTTATTTCGCGGCTTCAGGAATTTTCCATCATTCCACGCGTTTATCTTTACAGTCAGTCATTCCGATAGCTAGCACCTCCTCGTGCCACCAACTAATTTCCTACTCGCGTTCGATTTTCATGGGATCCTTTTTAAATCTTCACGATCCAATGGCAGCCACGCGAGACTCGTTTACGCTTTCGTGCCTTTATTTCGCCGTACATATAATATTTATATGTTTCGTTATCACTTATACCAAGGTGTAAACATGCCTAGGGCGTAAACTTGGATCATTTGAGACGGGTTATTTCCGAAGGATATTTGAGTTAAGCAAAGTAATTTGCCTTCTATCGTAGTTCGCCAAATTCGATCGCGAGCAAGTTTTAATCGATCTACGTTTGCAAACAAACTGTTTATAACTCGTTGCTAGTGGCGTGACAAACAGTATGGTGTATCGTAGTATACGATATGTTTCATTATTCCGTGCAAAGTTCAAGATTGAGTTTTAAGACGTTGAAGAAGACTTATATGACTCGATTAACCCTACACCACCTTGTTATATGCATGGTTTATGCCTGAATTTTCACTATATGGAAGCACGTTTAACAGCCGCTTTCTCGACTTATTTCAGCGGTCAGCGTTTTAGATCGTTAACTGGCCGCGTAACCGACCACCGTTCGCGATTATAGTTTATACCGTTAATTACATGATTTATCGTCGGCTCGTAAAAAGGAACGCGACTCCGCCTAGGCCGCTTGTTCATTAAAGCACCGACCCGCCGTGCGTTGCACGGAGCGTAAGTGCACGAACTTACGTAACTGCCAACTGAGATACGCGTTAAGTAACCTATTAAAGTTGAGATCTTCTCGCACTCGTGACGTTTGTAACGGATATCGTCGCGCGAGACTTGTTTGTAGGATCGATTCGATTGGTGCGATGGTATTACAACGATTTTCGAAGAATAGAGATTGAACAGGAAAAGGATGAAAAAAATGTGAAACGCTTCACGATTTTGCGTGTCATCCTTGCGCGCAGGGGCCATGCTAATCTTCTCTGTATCGTTCCAATTTTAGTATACGTATTGCCGAAGCAAATACAATTGTATTCCTAATCAGTTTGTATATATAGGAAACGATTGATAAAACGGCCACTAGCGAGAAACATTTATTCCAACGTAAGAGTTTGTGCCATCTAGCGATGCACTTGCTATTTTTTTTATTCCAACATGTGGCACTCGGTCGTTCTTCCGCAATATTAGAATTCGTCGTAAGAATAAAGTTTCATTGTCAAAGTATTATAAAGTATAATTTATATGTTTTTATCTGTTTCCCGATAATATTCAATAAAAAGTTTTCTGTTATAACAGTAATAAATCATTTGATGCGTAAAACTATCGACTGACACGTGTTGCGCGTGTCGAGCAAAAGTAAGAGAATCGTAGAAACGTTTCGATTCGTTTTCTGGCGAGAGTATTGCACGTTACATTTTATCGTGTAACCAGTATGGCATGCCAGTATGGCATCGGTGGCTTTAATAAACTTTTAAACACTTCGTTTGTTGCTTTCATCCCTTGTTATTTCTTAACTCTACGTATTCCTCTTCCTAGATTCGAAATGATCGATTTTGTAAGTGCGATCATTCCCGGCAATGAAAATTACCTTCGTGAGGTATAATACGAGCTTTATATCATATTATAAAATTATACAATTACATAAAGCTCGGTAACACTTTAAACGAAATACCTAAATCTTCTGCTCCAGAATGTTAACTTTCCTAACAACAAAAGTGTCATCGAAACAAACATCGAACGCAGCAAAATGTACGTCAAAATCAAAAATTGTATCGCAGAAAGTGGCCCTATATACAAATCAATCGGATCTGCGTTTCTTCCGCCAGCTAGCTTTCCAACCGCGAACCGTTCCTATAACCTGACAGAAAATCGAAGCTTATCCCCGACGAAAGTCAAGTCTGTTGGATCCAGAACGCGCGCAAGATCTCGTATCTGCATTTTATACGAACCGCGAATCCAACTTCGTTCATCGCGAAATCTTTTATGATTTCTTTTATGTTAAGAAGTCTGGTCTGTGACTGACAGGCGAATCGAGCCGCGACGAATAAATATCGCGAAAATATGCCGAAGAAATGCAAACAATTCGAGGCAGGCAGCGGAGGGTTCGAGAGCGTTTGTCGGAACCACGGAAGCGTAGTTCAGACCCTAGGGTTATTATTTTCTGTTTTATTGGTCGAACAAATACACGGCGTAACGTGGCCGTAAAAAAAAGCGGCGGCGAGCATTTTTACGCGGCTAATCGACGAAGGAGGATAAATCGGTCGTAATTCGCAAATTTCACGGGAGTCGAAACGATCGGTGAGGAAATTGCCAAGCTTTTCCATTTGATGCTCGCGTTTGGGTAATCAGGTCAGACGGATCATTAACGCGTCCTTGTATTAAGTAGGCCCGTAAATTCGTCTCTGTACACAATGTGTCCCGGCGATCGGTCTAATTACCCGGTTCCGGGATAAACGCGAGTACAACGCGCCATCAACTCCTTCGCTTCGCGTTTTATCGTCGAAATCTGCATGTAAATCGATTCGACATCTGGGCTAGCTAGCGATGGAAACGAGCCAGCCGCGCTTTGGGTAAACGGAAGCGACGAAAACCGTCCGTCGGCGATCGTAAACGTATCAATGACGAACAGGGTTCCTCGTGGTTCTACGGTGAGATCATCGAGCGCTAGGGAAAATAATGGAGCACCGACATGTACAAACAACAAAGCTGCTCCCTAACACTCGAATTTAAGTGATTTGCGTTTACTTTGCGGTCAATAATGGTTTAGGATTGTAAACGGTAGAGGAAGAGCAAACTGCGCGGTTAAGGATCCGGTGGCTGTGCTCTGGAATTGTATCGGACAACCGAGAGCGACTTTGAAGAATTCTGGCGTAGAATTTTACGGGAAAAATGGGAAAATGGCGATTGCGAATATAAAGTGCTCGAAAGGATCGGAGGGTCTCTCGTTGTAGCAGCTGCCTGTGTGCTTCTGCGCGTATATTTTTGTTTAATGATTATACCGAACAGCTATATAGCGTGGTAAATCTAAATTACAGTCCTTTCGCGGGCAAACTTCGCAGGTCGAAGCGAGCTCGTAGTTTCCCGGAACAACTTTCTCTCTATCCCCGTATATTTTCATCGCTTTGTTTCCATTCGATGCTCCATCTATCTCCTTTTCTCTCTTACATCTTTTTAACTAACCCTTCCCTCGCACATAGTATACCTACCGACTATTCTCAACTTCAATCCACGCACACACACACACATACACCTGAATTATACTTAACTCGAAATATCCAAGCCTAAACCGATATTACACGTCAGATTCCAACAATATACGCCACTGATATATGTATCAATATTCTTTGAAAGAGTCTATGAAATCACCAATTCATAGATCCATCGACAAAGCCAGCGAAATTCGAATTTTTCATGAATTCGAATCCATCCATCCATTGCCGGTCGATCAACTCCACGATCGAACCATTCAAGCACCCATGAAATTCCCAGTGGTCAAGCTTAATGCTCGAGAAACGTCGTTCACGGGAAAAGCGAACGGTGATCGAAAACGACGGCGTTGAAAGGCGAAACGGTTTCGTGGCAAAGAGGCGCTAAACGACGAGAACCGTATAAGAAGCGCAGTTCCACGCGCGTTACCACCTTTGGCTCGCGGACTGAGTCAGCGTAAAGAATAAAACGGATTTACCATCGTGGCCGTTACCGGCAGCATTAAATAAAGAAATATAGCCCGGCGCTTTCGTCCATCGTCGTGACACCATCTCTCGGTCTAAGCATTCGCGCGTTACCACTAAACTATATTACAACCGCAAAGTTAGCGTTCGCGCACACCGGCATGACGGATGTCTTTACGAGGCTGTGATTTATTTTATTATTGGCCGTCGAGGGCGTTATAATCCTCGACTGGGAAATGAAGCGATTCACGAAGACTTCCCCTCCTCTGCTTCTCTCTCGTTTCCCGCGGAACCGCGCGAAAAAATTCGATCGAACCGCCCAGTCCGGGCTTTATAGATGGCGCCGTCCTCCTTTCGTTCGTTTATCGCCGCGAATCGAAATTACGTCGATCGTAAAACGAACGCGTGTGCGCGGAACGTTTTCTTTTCGGGGTAGGGAAAAAGCGGCAGCCTCGTAACTGACAGCTCTTTTCTTCCTCCTTCCGCTCTCTCGTCTAAATCGAAATAACCATCCATTCGGCAGCCGCGCGTTTCCACCCGCAGCGTGCCTCTCGCACCTGCCATCGCGATTACGCTTTTACGGTGTACTCTCGCGTGTGGCAACGATCCATCGTCGACCTTGTCCCTTTTACCGTACGCTTGCCCGTACATTTTCGCCAACGAAGAAAAGGGAAACGGCCCTGTGTTTTATTCAAAACGCGGAATGGAATCGCTCCCGGTTGGTCCCTCTCGCGGACATTATCGCCCCGTTTCGCGCGTTAATTTCGCTCGGCGAATCCCGATGAGTTGCGCCCGCCCGCAACAAGTTCTCGCGATAATCGATGCGCCGGTTCAATGGACGCGAAAAGTTCGTCCGCCGGATTCTCGTTATGGAAATTGGACGAGGCCTCGATGGATGGAACGTCAGTCGAGCGTAACGACGAATAAGGAGAGGGACAAAGAAGTAGGTAGAAGCGGTAGAAAGAGAATCGAAGAGAAACAGAAGCGGCAGGGTCGAAGAGAGGAAAGGAACGTTTCGAATAGATGGAAAGACTGGGGTAAAGTGGAACGAGAGCAATCAGACAGTTTCGCGAAACGGTGAGGCTGGTGGAAGTCGCGAGAGCCAAAAGAAGAACGTGTTCGGTCGTTGGGAAGAAGATTGGTGGCGTCGCGGTGGCGTTTTGGGGTAGAATTTAAAGGGTGGCGTCTAGGGTGGCACGGTAACCGGCTGAGCATTCTGGCCGCGAGAACCTTTCGGGATCCTTCGGTTCCTCGTTTTAATTTTCTTCGCGGCTTGATTTCACCCTGTCCACCCCTCTTGTTGCCCCACTCCGCTGAATCTATCCACAGCACGAACCCCAGAGATCGCAAACGCGATGACTCTTCGCCGCCCCGGTCGCGTCTCTCTGTAGTAGTAGTCGTCGTCGCCGTCGTCGTCGTCGTCGTCGTCGTCGTCGTCTCTCAAGGAGTGTAAAGTCTCGGCACCCTCGGCTTAAAAAATTGATCCGATATCTCGGCGTGTTGGCCCCGCAATCCCGCGAGGACTAAAAGGGACAATACCGTGAGACGAAATAGGAGGAGCGAGGTGGGGTTGCTCTGTTCGAAGAGAAAACCAGAGGACGAGGAGCGAGGAATCGGTAAGACGACGAGCAGGGATAGTCCTACCAGTGATTATATCCGACAACCACCCCGAAAAACTTCGAGACACCTCCGTCTTTTTTCCTTTTCATCCCTCTCTACACGGTCCAACGTGGTTCTTGGCGTGGTCCTTCCATCAGCAACCGAATAAAAATGTTTTAAGCCGTCCCTCGTTCTTGGCCGTAGCACTTATATTTAGCTCGGCGAGAGACGATGTCCTTTATACCGCCTCTCTCTCTCCCAACACCCTCAGGACTCGCGCTACTACCGGGATATTGAAACGCAAACGTCTGAAGAGTCTCGTCCGCGAGCACAATGCTCGGCTGGTTTTCCCGAAATTATCGTCTTCGTTCTGTTGGATAAAGTTCCGAGGCACTCGAATCACCGACTGTGAATTACTCGAGATTATTCGAGAATTATCGTCCGATTTTTCTCGCGTCCCCGATATCCTTCCAAGACTATTTCATTATCCCAAGGTGATACTACCTTCGAGTATCTATTTTCTTTCTCTTTTTCTTTCCCTTTTCTTTTTTGTCACACGAACAGAATTCCTGCACGAAAGAATCTACGCGAAAACTAATATAACTTTAGCGGAGGAAGACCGTAGACACCATCCACGAGCCGGTCACGTTATGAATACGAACGCTACACCGGCAATATTCACGGAAGTTACGATCGAACTACTTCGACTAGCGAGGAGCTGTTCTCGGAACTTAGCCGCCGGACATTATGCAATATCCCTGGAGCACCGAAGTCTTCGACCATCGACGACATCCACCGCCGTGTCGACGATATCGTCATCGTCGTCTCGTGTTAGATCCGCCTTAAGTGCATCGGGCAACACCGAAACGCGGTCTAGTTTCTAGCTGCGCGACGCGGCTCGATATCGTCCGAATTTCCTCTCGACGGAAGCTTTCCAGGATACTCTCATCGTTTGAGAACAGCGCATCGTCGTCCGCGTAAGACCTCCGAGCGTCTCCTATTCACGTTTACGCTTTAATACCACGAGAAAGAGGACCCGACGCGTCAGACAAACAGGGAACCGTGGAAACGAAAAAGAGAGGGCAGAACAGCTGCGCGTTAACTCGTTAAGGACGAAAGTTACGTTGATGCAACATTTTACACGCAATTTCTTCCTAATCGATCCCAATTGTTGGATCCTATCGAATCTACATATACGGGAATCGAAGATCGCGGAAGAAAGATGTGATTTATTTTCAAATCAAAGATAGTTCAAGACAATTTTTGTGTAATGCAGATTTGTATAGAATACACTGAATCTTTAGCTTCTTCGTAATAAAGAAAGAAATAGACGAAGAATGAAAGGGGAATGTGACTTGAAAATAATCGCGAAAATAAATTTCAAGAATTTAATATATCTTTCGTTGCCATTTCGTTTTCCATCTAAATCCTCTGTAACTTTATGAAATTCGAAGAAATTCGAGTACTTCGTATCGCTATGACGAACTATCTTTTTTTTTCAAATTGTAAAGATCTTTCTGTATCTACGATTTGTGTCAAGGATTTCTGTATAGGTATTTATTATTCTAATACGTATTCGTAATTTGACAAAAAACAATAACTTCTTTTATTTATAATTTGTAATAATGTTGCGTTTGTTCAGCTGTTTGTTATTTGTACCGTGTACGTGTTGTTTAACCGTTTGGTTCTTAATGAACTGGAGGAACCGAAGGCAGTGTGTGCTCGTAGCACAGGGCTGTTGGGTCGGTAACCCTGGTTTCCTCGATCCTAACCTAACCCAAGGAAGTAATATCGTCGTCGTCCTGGCTGGTCGTCTAGATTGCCCCGACTCGTAAGTTACGTCGCGTAAAACTGCTTGTAAAGGCAGGGATTTTGCTGAAACAAAACTTCGTACTCGGTCGCTGGTTCGGCTCGGCTATACGTATATAGATTTCCGAGGTTTGTACGTATGAACACGTACACACGGGGCAATAAACGCGAATTCGCGCTGATACACGCTTGCGCGACACGAACAGAGTACTAGGAAAGAACGGCGAAAGAACGAGAAAGTACGGTCAGATAAGCGCGATTGTGTGTCAGAGCTTCGAACTCCGACGCAAACACAGACGTGCACTGGATCGTGAAGGCATTTCAGCGCTTGCAGTAGAAAACTTTTATGTCCATTAGTATGCGTTATAAAAGATCTTGAAATTTCGTTGGCGCTGCGATGAGATACGATTGTCATGATTATATTGGTAAAATTAGAAATCGATCTGAAAATGTAAGAAATTATCGGATATTTATCGCAAAAATATACATATTTAGTAAGAAATCGATAAATTCCAACGAATAGCCATCTTAAGCAGTATATCGTAACAAGTACTAAATACGGTACCACTGAACAATGAGATTTGTTAATATAACGAATAATTGACTGCGTAAATATTTTAGCGATTTCTGTGAAACCTATACGTTGTACTAGTAAATACTATCTTGTCATTTCTATATGCCCTTTTTTTCTGTACCTTCTGCGCATCTATATATTTTATATTTTCAGATTTCTTTCAAATTTTATCAATATAATCATAGCAATCCGCTCTCGCAACAGTGCCAATTAAATTGCAATTAAATGTTTCATATGACAGGCATAATATGCGCATAATAGGTATCTGCAAGTGTTCGAAGAATACTTTCGCGAGCCTGTTCACACGTATAAAAACTATAGGAACGATTGCACGCTACGTTATCTCTTGCCGTATGACAATTCGAAGAGTCACCGCCGTACAAGAACGCGCAAGAACCACGCAGCCGTACGCAAATAAACGCTGTCGCGCGAGAGAGGATTCGCGTGTGAGTTAGTTAAATATATGAACGGTCATTCGCACGAAAAACCAGCCGTTTTGTTGCGTACGAGACCGCGTGTCGGTTTGTGTGTTGTACTCCTCGATCGAATAAATATACGGATAGAGATCTAACTTTATGCAACCGCGCGAAGTCCACTTGGTGCACGAGCACGGTAGTGCTTTGGTAACTGGCCATGGGTTGCGACTTTATCCAGTCAACTATCGAGGAAGATATATGGAGTTCTACGAAATCTTGAACATCTAACTTCTCTGTCGATTTCGAGCATTAGGGTATTGTCTACCAGCCGCAAACAAATCGATCCAAAATATGTTGGAATCGATCGATCGGTCGGAATTACGTATTCATGCGAGATAATGATTCAGAATACGTAGAAAAACTTGCAAAAGCTGTTTACCACAATCGCGGAAAAATAGTAAATTATTGTATCGCAAGACACCGACCGCGCTTTGAACAATAACGATCACGTACAATGACTTTGTATCCTTTCTTTATAAATATTCCGTATGATCCGCTCAGAAGCCATATCTGGCAACAATATGAATTGAAAAATACGAAAAGCCGATGTTACAAATACGTGCTGTTTTTGAAATTTACTTTAAAATTTGCAGTTATTTACGTCATCTTCTTGCGACGAATGAACATATAGAGGTGGGCCATTTAATAAACAGAAGGTGGAACGGAGCGATGAAAGGCGCGCGTATTAAAAGTATTTATCGCAAAATATTCAAGCAAACGATATCTTTGATCTTCCAGCTCGCGTATTCTGGTTGAAAAAGTCGTCGAAAAAGCCGGAAGCTCGTATCTCTTCGCGTTCTTCTATCTGTTCGATCGTTTAAACAGTTCGCCGCGAGCGACCAATATTTTTAGTCTCGCAGTGATTTCCGTGCCACCTATTCGCGCCGTGTAAACGAAAATTCCACGCTCTCGTCGGCGTGGTCAACTCGAACATTTAGGTCAAAAATCTCTCCCGCGTCGCGATGACGCGAGAACCTCGACATCTCGCCACGACGCCACGTCACGGTATATTCTGTGTGCCGCGGCGCAATAAAATTCAAAGTACACAAACGGCTCGCCGTTTCGCAACTTTCTTTCCACTCGCTCTATTTTAATTTCCCAGTCCCCGGGATATCGCGAGACCGTCCGGGGAACGACCAACCCGGCGAAAAGCTCCGCTTTTTCGTGGACTTCGATTTTATTCGAATTCGTATACCTCTGCGGCGTCTACGTGCACAATAGTATTCGTGTTAATCGATGCTTATCTGCACCGGTTCTTGGAATAATACGATTTGATAATACCGATAAATAGTCAAATGACAAGTACAAACAGGTTTCACGATTTTATTATTTGAAGATCATAGGAGAGAAACGCGATAAGTAGATTTCTGTGGACTTTCTGATTTTACTGTTGCTCTACGATTAAACAGAGATGTTTTAGTACGACGCGACGGAAAACAAGAACAGTCCGTCGAAAGATGGAGATCTTTTACAAAATAGCTGACACGTTGACGCAAGTTTCGTGGAAAACCAAAGGTATAATTATTCGGACCAGCAATTTTCGTGCAAAGGTAGCGAGTGATTGAAACGATACACGTTCAGTTTCAGAACCAAATGAAAGGATAGTTTCTCGATAGCACGGTATTGATCGACAACGCGTTTCGGAATATCGAAAATCGTTCTTTGGAAAAAAAAATTGGAAATCTGATTTATCGCGTTCCTTCCCAGCAGCGTTTCTTTCGCGTACGTTAATTGACTGTGCGATTTACAAAATTTCATTTCTAAGATTTTACACGACTTCGTTAACGATCGATAGAAGTTCGTAATGTTTCGCTTAAAACGGTACTTCAACTATGCAAGATCGCCTTGGGACGAAGAAACTGTCAAACGGTAGTTTCAATTATCCTACGAGATCGAACATGCAAACATCGATTACAGGTATAGCTCTTAATTAATCGACAAAGATTGGCGTCTCTGTGATAATCTTTTCATTGGCCGACGTACCGCGACGAGAAAGAAATTCTCCATGGAAAAACGAACAGACTGTTGACACGTCTGGCAATTAACTGGTCGGTTTAACGGAGGGGAAAAGAAAGACAGGAAATCAGAGGGAACGAAAGGACGACAGTCGACTGGCGCCACTTGAGCAAACACACTCGCTTAACTCTCACTTACCACCTTATTTCCATACGATTGCAAAACCTGACGAACGCTCGCCATTATTCCAGCGGGTAGGCGTATACCAGACGCGCGCGACGACTCTCTGAATTTTCCATTCAGCCACGACTTTCCGTCTTATATTACCGCCTTTCCTCGCAACAGAGTGCAATAGATCAGCCGCGATCCGCTGTATTTATCATTCTACGAGCCGTTTTATTGCAATGACAATGAGGCAATACATCGCGGATGTCGCGCGAGATTCGACAAAGAACATTCTAAAAGAGTGCGTTTTAAAAGCTGCTTAAACTTCCGTTAAACCTTCGCGCTCCGAAAATTTGTACGATCCGATTAGCCAGAGAAATAATTCTAGCAAGTCATTCCTCGCCGTACAAAGTTTTAAACGTAAAAGCTTCGGAATTTAAAGATGCAGAACTATACGGGAAACAAATATCTGTTTGGTTTCCACTTCTTCAATCGTGTTCGTAAAGATATAAAATTGCAAGAGAGTCCGTACTCCGCTGTAAATTTACTTACACGGTAGTAACCTGTTTGCGTTCTCGATCTTTTTCCGATCAAATTGACAGAAGCGCCAGTGAATCACAAAGAATTGGTATCTATTCCGATATCGACTTATTAAAGAAGGTTCTCCAGTTTTTAATCGTTCGCGAGGTTTCGTTAAAATCGATACGCAACGATCCGTACGTTCCCCTATCGATAAACGAACGTATGTCCGTTTCGAGGCAACTAAGGTTTCTAAGGGAGAGAGAAGGAGAGAGAGAGAGAGAGAGAGAGTATCGAGGGAAACACGATTACCCGGGCCGATTCTTCGACAGCTTAATGCCATAACAGCTTAAGCTCTTTTTGGAAAACGCGATCGGACCGTGCCGGACAACAGCCAGCGCACAGCGAGCAGATCTAATTAAGCGAGTATCCTAAAAACGGTGTCCCCTGCCCCGCGTCCCATCGCAACAATGCCTTATTATATCGGCCCAATGAAATGGCGCGGACATAAAAAGAAAAGCATAATTACTGTATAGGGGTTGCCATGGCACGACCCCAGCGTTACGGTACACCAGAAGTGTCCCATGGGACGCTGCCAGGCTATAGGGGAAGATACGTGGAAGCGAGAGTCGATGCCGAGTCCGTTGCTCCCAATCATAGAAATCGTTTAATTTAATAACCCATCAAAAATATTTTCATCGTATCGTGTCCGGGTGGAACGGAAGGTAAACGAATAGCTCGGCTCGAAAACAGGGAACGGGGAGCAAAGAACGGTGGAACGGAGGAAAGAAGGGCCGATAATGCGAACCGCCTTAAGCTTTTAACGATGGCCAATTATTTCCGTTAAGACGGCCACTCGAACGTAGCTGCTAACGAGACGCACCGCTTCGAACGGAAGTAACTTCGTCGGGAATTTCAATGGCTTAGCTGGAAAATACGCTACGATGCGCCTGCATCTTTCATCACAATCAGCTATCAAAGAGCGAGTTCCAAGCGATCGTGGAATTCGAGACTGCGAGAAATCGAGACATTCCTCTCGTTCCTCCAGAGTATTCCGCGATATCGTAGCGTGTCCTCGACGCGTGGAATCAAACGAGGCTCGGCGAGAGATTAAATCGCAGCTCGAAGAGGCTCTTTGACTCATGGTCCTTCTAATTAAGCTACACACTTACCAATTAAGTTAGAAATTAATTACCATCCGCGGCGAGTGTCCCAATTAAAGACTCGCTGGGGACAATGAGACGAACGAGGCGGGGCGTGAAATCGATGACGCGGGCTCCAAGTGGCAAAGAAGAAGCCGAGTAAATAAGAAAGGAAGAAAAATCGTGGCGCGAGGCCACGCGCAAAAGCCTTGGCCACGGTTAATGAGCAGATTTCGAATTTTCTCGCGGTCTGGCGATAAGGGGCGGCTCGGCCGCTTTTTAAAATTCGAAATAATCCTTGTAATTATCAAATCCCAGCGGCACTCTATAGAGCATCCTTGAAAGGATCCTGACTCCTCATTACCGGCAGCTCGGCCATCAAAAGGACCTTCTTCTTGCCATCTCGCTCCCTGCGTTCTTTCCTTTTCTTCGTTTTCTCTTTTCTTCGATGGAGAAGAAGCTCGTAAAAGGACCGCGACGTGGATAAACCGGCACGACAAATTGCGACAAGCTCGAAGAAGGAACGTTCCGTTCGAAATCGCAAAGTAAACGTGGAAAATCAACCTACACGATAATCTATATGCAACTTCTGGCTGTTAAATTCAAATTTTTCACAGATTTTCGTACTTTTAGTAACAATTTGGCCGGCATCCGCGAATTCTACTTAACATACAATTGAATAAACTGATTGATTACCAAGACCGTACAGATACGTTTTAATAATTTGTGTTTCATCTCCTCGGATTCGGATAACGTTAAACAAATAATATACAAATAACCGGCCAAGCTTTTTCGATATATCGTTAAATTCGTATTCGAATCTTCAGGAAAAAGAAAAACTGAAATTTTTCTATCATCTTAATGTTATAATCGGAAACTGTAAAACAAAGTTCAAAGGCGAAGCGATGAATTTAAAACGAAATTAAATCGGGGTTAACGACGACGACGACGATGCGAGTAAAGTCATCGGAAAGAATCGACGTCCCGAGATCACCCCTTTGACGAGAAAAAGAGAGGGTGATTTCCGAGGCGAACCGAGAATAAGGCAACCAGCGACCTTAATTATCGAAGTTTATGAGCGGCTACGACGGTGGGCGAATTACCATGCTAATTTTTCTCAGCCTCCCCGGCCGATTTTCGGCAGTCTTTACGACTGCTGACGACTTTATACAACCCCCGAAACTTTTCGTCTCATATTTCATCGTCCTAACGAGATCGCCGGAAGATTTCAAAACAAGCCATCGGATTTCAGTCGTAGCTACGGGCTGCCGCTTTTTATCTGGCCCGTTTCGTCGCACCGTCAACGAGTTCATTAATTTCGTCGTGAAAGCAGACGATAAGCGGTTCAACGTCGTGATCAATCAGATCGTCCAAGGAGAATTGAAAAATGAAGATATACGGTCGAATCTTGCTGAGATACTGTTTTATCGCGTCTTATCATCCGTCACGATGAATGTATAAATCCAATAAATTATACAGAATAGACGCAATACACGTATTAGTCGATCTGCAGATACGTACTAATAATTTAATAGGTCGCGTGAAATCAAATTTACACTGATCACGGTACATTGTCTGTATAAACGTACGCAAATGCACCGCACGTTGCACTGTTTGGTAGTAACGATAGAAATAGTACAAAATTTGTATACCTTGTCGATGCTCTTTTCTTTTTCTGCCAGTAGAAATTCACACGTCTCGTATAAAATAATTAAAATATACCTAGCATTTCGAAACCGAATGCTCGTTACTTGTTCGTGTCGTATTTCTCCTCCATCGTCTAATTAAAAATATTCAGTCGCAATGACTTTACTTAAAAGCTGCGAAACACGGGAAGCATAAAATACTTGAACATACGTCTGGAAAAGTGAGAGAATGCTGGTAGAATTTCAACCAAGCATGACAGCAGCGATCACGGTTCGTTTATTTAAATGGTATACGCCGATAGGAAATAGAAAAACTAATTTTCACTGTGAAATAATTCTACTCGGAAAAAGATGCGATTCGCTCCGATTCACCTAAAAGCTGTTCGATTTTTCCAAAAGCACAATGGCGTTTCTTCTGCAGATTTTACGATCGGAACTACGTATCGTCGCGATCGATCGACCGATAACACGGCCTGTCCTCGTTCCCTGACTAAATATTAGCAAAGTCAGCCGTATTCCCGGCCGGGATAATAGCGTGCAATGTAAATAACAAGCAGCCACGGTGGAACGCGGCGACGAGCGGCTTCATCCTCGCTTTTCAACCCGTCCTGTCCGCCGTCATCTATTGTTTCTACCGTATACCCGCATATCCAGCGCGATATATCTTTTCGACCCCCTTATTGCTGGGGGTAGTTTGTCATGTTAATTTCGCGAGACTCGCGAGGGTGGCGGAGCAGGGCTTTTAACGCACTGCCACCGTCCCGCTTCGCCGTTCATCGTGCCACTCTCGCGCCGCGATTCCGCGAAGAGAGATGCAAATCTGCCCGACGCCGATGAAAGGGTTAACTCGACTGCCGGCCATTAATATGCTAATAGTTTTCGAGTCTCGCGATTCTCCCGAGATGAGAGTGATTATCGTCGCGTAATGACCCAGAAACGCTTTTTCCGGTAGGGTAGCGCCTCTACCCCCTATCGTTCCGCAATCGACGAGTCTTCCGTGGTTTTTCTACGCGCCACGGCGTTTTACGACTGGTCGCGTCGTGTAAAGTTTCGATGGCCGAGGATGGAATGGTTCACGAGCTTTCGAAATCACGAGCTCGGTTGTACGAGCGAGATTTGAACCATTCGGGACTCGGAACTGATCAACCTTGGCTTTCATAAATTTTTCAATTCCTTCTCTCGTGATCTCTTCTGCGGCGTTCGGTTAAACGCGTTAGCTGTTCGCTATTTCAACGTTACGTGCCGATAAAACACTATCACAACGTGTACTTCCTTTTAACTGTAATTCTCAGTTCCTGCACTCGCTCGGTAAAACACGAAACATGCGTAGAACCGTGTGTACGGTAAAAATCGCCCGCTGACAGCCTTCTGACAGGAACGGATCTATTCGTCAAAGAAAAAAAAAACGATAAACAAGACCGGATACAATCGTAACCCGCAGAGTTACGTGCGAACCACTACTCGCGTCTCAGATACGATCTTCCTTTTATCCAACGATCGTACATGCCGGTTTCATTCCGCCGCCGCTTTCCACCGATTACGAGTCGATTGATAGTCCGATTATCTAAATTTCCGTTGCAAGCTCGCTACGCGTCTCGTCGCGTCGTCTGATCTTTAACGACGACCAAACGAGTTCCCGTCATGCTTCATCCCCTGAATGAAACACACCCGTGTCTTCCGTCTACGCGACGTAAAACTGCGTACGCGATGCACGCCGATGCGGGCAGCGATAAAAATCCAGTGGGCCACGAGTACGCGATTATAGGGCGACACGTGCGTGACACCGTACGTCCTACAGCTTCGTACGAACGTCGAACGTCGACTCGTTAAGCCTCGCACGTGAGTGCTCGTTACTACGCCTGTAAAATTTTCCGTCAGCCAACGAACCAGTTAAAAGTATTAATCCCACGGCTTCAGCTGCAACCGAACTGTTTAACTTTTTTATAGATGGATACGCCTTTACGGGCGCTCGTAAAGGGACAGCTATTTTCGCGTAACTTTCCGGTCCAGATTTTGTTGGTGCGTTCGCTGGTTCTTCGAAACGCGACTTCGTCCGATTCGAACGAATTTCGAAAGGATTTACGGGCGGTAGAGTTTTTCGTATCGGCTACTTTCGTCAACTTTCCGCTCAGGCTACTCTCAGATTTCCGGTACGTGGTGTTTTAGGATCCTGGGATACCTAAGGAACTTTTGACCAAGTCTTCGTCGTTCGAAATATATTCTGTTCGAAGGAACATTGAACATTTTCCGACGTCGATACGATATCTTCTTCTTTATTCTCCCTCGAACGGTGCAGAAGCGAGAGATCGGTTCTCTTATCGCCAAAATTTTTCTAGCAACGATTAAACGCCCTCGAAGCGTTCAAGCTAATTCGCCAGTTGACAGATTGACCAGTTCACAATTTCGGAGACACGGAATATCGATGGATTGGATTGATGGAGGGTGACCATCATCCTGGATAGTTGGGTTCGGTTAGGGTGGTCGATAACGTTAAATAATAATGTCGAAGGAACGACACCGATCGTTGCATATGCTACATAACCTAATCCGATAGAAATTTGAAACGCTACATATGGCATTCAGGTGTCACGGCATCGATCACTTTAATTTAGAAACTTGTTACATCGTAGAGACTATTGTAGCATGGGTCGCATTCGTGCTATCGTTTGACGGGGAAAAATCTCTCTGACTGCATTTTCGAATAAAAAAAAAATGGTAATTATGAAGCGAAACGCGAACCAGCCGCAGCAAAGATTACGATCGACGGGCGATCCTGTTAAACGGTCCCACGAAACGTTCCATCGGCAGCTGCAATTTCGCAGGATCCGAGGGGACTTTTGATCGATCGCTTTGACTCTGGCGTCAAAGCAACGGGTTCGCGTGCAACGCGAAGGAATGCGTTTCCCTTGCAACCCTTCGATGGTGGCAATCTTGAAAACTCGTAAAACCGAATCAAACTACGGACTTTAATCCGTCGGATGATTAAAACCCCGTTTATTGCCCGCCGGTAACGACGTTACGACGCTACATGAAATTGCATCTCACGCCTGCACACACGATCCGCGTTTCCATCCGCTTCGTTACATCGTGAACATAGCCGAGTAACTATCCTTAGGAGGAGGAGCACGAAGGGAGAGATTAAGCACGTGTCACGCGCACGTCGCAAGGTAATACCTCGTTCCTCGGTTTCCTGCGTTACGTGAAAGCGTTACGGGGTGGCTGTTTTATAAGCTTAGGTGCGACGCTACGAAAAGCCTACGTAATTATACAACGAGCCGTTTACCGTACACTTAGTCGTAAAGTGCTAAAGGTGTGTAACGGTAGCTGTCGATTCTTGGAATTTATCGCCCATCGTTGCTGCAACGTGACGATAAACGCGATTATGAAGAAACTTTTATAGCTACTTCCAAGTTCATCAAATGGCAGAACTACGAATTAGGTTACATGGTATGAAACGTGTGTTTGTACGGCTCGGTTTATTCACCGGAATCGTACCAATAAATCGTTTGTAATATAGTTCATGTATGAAAATAAACGTCGACCTAAGCTTCTTTATTTCTTGAATCCTTCGTCTTCTTATACAACGTTGCGAGTCTCTCGATACTCTAATCGCAACGATACAACAAACGTGCGTAATATTCCTTTCGTTTAAACTTTGTGATTCGACAGGGACGATACCGATACAATTTTCGAAGAAAATGCCGTCGGCGAACGTTCCGTTGGTCGTCTAGTTTCCTGAATTTTTCTCTAAGAAATCCTTAATAACTTGAAAATAAACGACTGAGAAAGAAATTCTTAGAAAGATAATATTACGTTGTAAAATTAACAAGGTCGGTCGACCGCAACTTGATAGTCGGTAAACGCATTTCGAAGAAAGATCAAAACCGTATTTACTTCGATCGGATAAAACCAACTGGCTAATTCCTTGCAGTTTAATTCGTCGCCGCGATTAACCGCCCTTTTCCACGACTAATCTCGATCGACAAATTCACACGACCAAGCACACAATTCTTTCGCTATCAGCGTAATACGTCATAGCTGTTTTATGGTGTTTTATGCTCAGCCACCATAAAGATAGCGTAACCGTGTCATTGTTGCGTTATCCGGATAGAAACCTTACGACTTTCCACACGAGCGTCACGGTAAATCTACGATATACAAAGGACGTATAACGATCTTCTGGAAAGCGGCAAACAGCCGAGAAGTCCAAAGAGGTGATTCCGCGAGATATGAATTTTGAAGTAGATCCCGCGAGCGCGAACCACTCGGCACGCCTATCTTGCCGCGACACTCGGCACACCAGGTTTACGCGTCTCGCTCATAAACGCGAATTAATTTCAATCGTTCTGTACGAGAGAGATTGCTACGCGTGTAATTCGACGAGTCTGATTGTGGTGGTACGCGCGAAGGTCCGAGGGGAGGCCAAACATAAAACAATAATGGCGAAACATAAACGACGGAGCACTTAACACTTGGCACTTAAACAACTGGCAAATTGCTCCCTTGTCAGTCCGGCCTTAACCGAGAATTTAGGTGGCCTGGCGTGACGAACGACCCTCCCCGCTTCGAAATCGAAATCGTTATCCGTGGAACGCGACCGTACTCGCAGCCGAGAGATTACGGAAGCTCTGAACGATGAATCATGACACAGGCTTCTTGTAAAAATGCAAATCTACGTTGCAGGCTAAAAGCTTCGAGTCGCTGTACGTCTCGCAGATGCTGAGAATTGAAAAACACGTCGCCTTAGAATTCCTTCGCTTCGAATACTCTTTAGGGTTGAGAATCTCTCGAAACATCGGACATTGCCGTGGTATTAATTTTTATACTAACAACGAAATTATCAAATGGTTTACCATCCATAGTTATAACCGAGCAACGCCAAATACAAAGTTGCAAACTCTTGGCCCGCGGTGTGTGCGTGTAATACTCGTACGATACTCCTTGTATACTCGTATGATATAAAGTCCAATAAGCAGAGAATTTACAGGAAAAGGGTGGAGACCCAAACACCGTGTCTGATCCTTGCATCGCGAAACAGCTTTCGGCGGCGTTCCATGGCATTTCATTTCGAAAATGAAAGGGATCAGAACGTGGTCATTTTAAATTCACGCGTAACCAAGGGATAGGAAATTTCGTAGGATCCAGCGAGATCAAGGGGCGATGCCGAGTATCGCGGAGAACGGTTGTACAATGGGAAAATCTGTCCCCGATAAATTTCTTCTTTCATAAGAAGCAATGAAAGTCAAATAGCGGTTTGGCACCCCGGCTGGTTGAAAACGTTGGCGAGGGTGGCTGCGGGTGCGGGACGCGGTGTCGTCCTCGGTGACGTTAGACGCGGTAACCACCCTTATTATCGGTAGACAGGCTGAAATCGAGCTGGGGAGCAGGTTTTTAATTTTACAGTGTCCCCATAAAATATTCGACGCAACAATAAAAGTTAGACCGAGCTAAGCCGTGATTTGCGAGCGTTCGTCCCCGCGGAAAGAATATTTTCCACCCTCTCTCCTTGGGCTATCGTTTCGAGGCAGCCTCGTAGCAGGTTTACTAGCAGATTTAGTAGGAGATTTCGACGACGACAGATACGCTGGCAAGCTTCGGCGAAAGATCGATGGGTCGTTCGAGGCTTTCGAACGCGTATCGCGATGAAACGCAGCGAACCTGACAGAGAACAAACGGCGAACATCCGGCGGATTACGGATCGCGCGAAACGACCACGCCAACTGATCAAACAAACTGGAACCTGCCTATCGAGTTATTTATACGGACTCGGGGTTCCCTATTTTTTCGCGCTTTTATTTCCTCGCGTTTGCCTATTTTTTCATGGCTGTGTTTTGATCGGAAGTACGCAGGTTACAGGTAACCTGACCATAGGCGCACGCGCCGCTCGGTCTTCCATTCTATCGATACCTGTTACCGCGCGCAGTTATTCCAAGCCTGGAAAACCCGTTACCAAAGAATAATCATGATCGATATCGGCCGTGATTCGCTCGTATCGGATTACTTGCTGCGAGTCGAACCCACCGTTACAATCGGCACGTATTTTTTATTCGATGAGCATCGAAATCGAACAACTGTCGGGTGTCTGTCACGCGGATGGAAGCTTTCCAATAACTCGATGACCGAATCCCCTTTCTCGCCTCCTCTTTCCCTTGCCTCGTAAACGCCCGTAAATTTTACACCGCTTTTACAGTCGCAAATGATAGTTGTAGAAATTTAATTTGCGCCCGCGAAAGGAGGGAATCATCCGGCGTCGATACGACAGCGGTTCGATTTGTCCGCGCTGCCTGGCGCAATAACCAGAAGATGTCTCGGCAAAAAGTGGCAGCCGGCTCGCTGTGTAACGGGACGATCGTAAAATCTACGCGCTTTACACGCGGTCGCGAATCCTAGGCTGACGAACGCATTAACGACAACGGGCGTACACGCGTATGCACGCGAGACGATCACGTTGGTCGTTTTGCCAAGAGTCGAGAGAGGCGACGTTCGTAAAAGAGACGAATTCACGGCTGCCGCGTATATAGCAAACCGGTGATTACGCGATGGACGCGGAACGAACGTTCCGCGAGCAAAACCGTTCGACGGGGCACCGAACAGCGACGAGTAAAACCGTTTTCCAGACGTGCATTACGCGAAACCTCCGGCAGCCTCGAACGAGGAAATAAAACGAGCCGTGCCTGCCGAGTACCACAGTACTCTACGCCACTACAGCTATAGGTACATACCGTGCACGCTTGTATACCGGCTCGATAAATGTACGAGATAACGGTACGAAGGTATATCATTATCTCTCGTACGCCGCCCGATAAAACCTTCTGCCTCTCGGACGGGCAACGTTCGCGAATCGCGGCTTTCCGTACTCGTAAGCCTCGCCAAACATACGGAGAAAACGAGCGACAGGGAAAAAGACGAGGAGGAGAAGAGGACAGAGGCTTGTGAATTTTTAATTTTTATCGTCCTGAAAACGGGCGAAATCCGTCCGGCCAACGATCCGAACTCGTGATTACGGTTAACGCTCGACGGCCACGAGCGAAACGCTCCGGGGACACGCATCGCGCTTGTTTCTCTGGACGATTTTTCGTTGTACCTTATGGCACGAGTATCGCGAGACGTCCCGCCGAGTGCTGCTAACGGGAGATCGACGAAAACAGGGACAACAAGGCTTTTACGATTCGCGTGGGTCGTAATACGGTGTCACGAAGCTGGTGGGTTTATGTAAAACGCAAGAGATTTGATTCGTTGGTTTGTAATTTTGAGGGAAACGGAATTTTCGTACTTTTTGATAAGAGTGACTATTTCTGCGCGACTGCGAGAATCGTTATTACTCCATTGTCGTAAACGCGAAACGTAACGATAACTGTAACTGTTAAAGGCTGTCACAGGCGAAGCTTCGCTTTTTCACTTTGGCGTATCATTTTTGGACTAATAAAAAAAAAATTAACAAAGTTAAATAACTAGAATTATACGTTCTACTATCCTCCGATAGTAAACGAAGAGTAGAAAAGATACTGGTGTTATTAGCGATTAAAACAAAGTCGACTTGAATCTCGTCCATGATAAGCTTCGGGCGTTAATAACGCGTAACTGTAATTCCACCGTTAAACGATTTCAAATTAACGTAATAAACGCCAACGTGTCATCTGCTCATTACCGTACAGCCGTTTACGAAGATTTCATCGGTCCTCGAAAGCATAATATTCGGTACTTAAAAGATACGTCGATTTCATATTCAACGTGTTTAACAACTTCACGCGAAACTTACTAAACGTCGTACAGCAGATGTGTTGTTAGACCTCGAACAAACGCGATACCCGAACGGTACCACGAAACGATTCGGTTCACCAACGAAAGGAAACATTCCAGGTTGGACGCTAGGTGTCCCTTGAGAATGAACGACTCTATTTTTGGCCGTGTTCGGTGCACCGTTGAAAAGTATTTTCGTATGGAACAGTGGCAACTTCGAAACGATCGAGAGACGATTGATGATCCCGGATGAGTGACGAGAGACGAATCGGCCAGCCGAGATACCGCGAGGGAGGCTTAAACGAGTATTTATGTGCGTAAACGAAGGGAAGAGTTGGTAGTGTTCGGTGGAAAATAAATAACAGGCCGGGACGTGGAAATCCTGCGTGGCGGCTGCTAGCACGATTCTACACACCGCGTAAAATCCTTCTCTGTCGGGTTAGAGATTAGAAGACGCGTCGGTGGGAAAGACATACGATAAGACATCGTTTACCAGCCCCGCTGCTCGCTAAAAATAGTCGAACAAGCGGACATTCGACGAGTCGAATACCGCCGACGTAAACTTGATTCTCGATATTACAGCCTCTGGAAATTGAATTGCGGCAATACGCAAAAATTTCAATTTTTCAAGCAACCACTTTATCTCGCAGATGACTCGTAATTTATAGTCTTTGATTAGGGATATTATTCACCCGTCGACAGAGCAATCATCGAATCGCCACTTTTTACATAAACTGCATTCGCGTATTTGCGAAAACCGACCGTATCAACATCTACTTTGCTCGTTAGCTTTCAATTCAGCGATCGTAGGAGTTTCCGTCGTATACTCGCGTGCAGCTTTCAAATTAACCAATTCGAAGACGCAAATTGGAAATATCTGGCCAAGTCGCAAGGATACGAAGCGCGTGATACGGTTCCGCGTACAAAATACACGGCACGTACGTGTATCGAAAAGGATCGTGGTAATGAAAGCAGGAGGCTGCAAATTATTAATACGCGCGTGTACAACGCGCTGGTAAACGATAAACTTTGACGTTCTATAGAGAGGTTGCTCGTGCGTTTCATCGTTACACTTAAAATTACGCTTAAAAATGAAAATACATGGGAAATTTTGAGTGATATTAATTCGATAGCCGAGGGGATGTATATCGGAGAACCCTGATTCTCGTCGTTTCAACGTGATTTTATCGTTCAATCCTATCGGGCTTCCATTCGCCATGCGGAGGCAGCCGGTGCTAATTAACGAGCGAGCCAAACGAAAGCGCGTAATATCGTAAAATAAACGAAGGTATACCATTAGCAAAAGTATCTCACAGCACTTAGTAGCCGGTGCTCGTTGGTATTTTCGACATGATCGCCTGTGCGCATTAACCTCCCAATAATCAGGGAGGACTTTCGTTTCCACGTAAGCATTATGCACGTGGACGTCATTAAGAGTCAGCCTTTAAAGCAGCCTTTTACGCTTTACGACCTTTTGCCGCGCGTGCAGCGGACCGTATGGCTCTTCTCGCGTAATGGTTCCTTGTGAAAGTGCAGCCGGTCGAAAGTCAAGCAAAGATCGAAACGTCGACCGCGACCGTCGTGCTTGGAAAAGGGTTGAGTGGACCGGTCGATATCCTCCAGATCGAAGAGATAATTCGATTAAACGAGCAGATTAGCCATTTCGGGATGGTGCATCGCGGCGTGTAACTCGATTATATACACTCGTATTAAATCGTTAAGTTGTCAGCGAAAAATTCTCCGCCACGAGGGTTAAGTCGACGCCACGGCAGATTTTAACGAGAGCGTAACGCACCCGCGAAAGCTCGTCGCGAAGCGCAGTGGAAGGCAATGTTAATCACGACCCCCCCTAATAACTAGATATAGCCTGTCTTGTCTGTCTGCCGCGTCGATACGAATGGTGTTCATCAGAGGAGAATAACTACTATAAACCGTACAACTTTCCATCAGCGTACATCATCCTTAATCCTTACGGGATATATTCCCTGGATTAAAGGGGCTGGAACGAGGGAGGATATATTAACCAGAGTATTAAAACATATGGACGACGGCGATGCTGTCCGAAACAACTACGTTTTCGTGCAGGATTATTTCGTCTAATTTCTCTTCACTTTTATTCGCTTCCATCCGCTCTGATTCACTTCCTGTTATATTCGTATATTCTATAAGCAAGCACGATAGCTTTCTCTCTCGCGGTTTCCTCTGTCCCGAGCTTCGTCGGAAACGTCGCTCGCTCTTCCATTCGCCGCTCGCCGTGCACCTTTTTTCCTCTTCTTTTATCGTTTTCCCGGTTGCCCTCGAGTCTCGACTTTCGGCGCTGGTCGGACGCAATTGCACGCGAGGATCCTTTCAAGTAAGACGGTCGTTCGCTCTTTATTCCCCGGCTTATACGCCGTTCGCAGAAGGAATTCCAGAGGTTTTAACGATTCTGCCGACCCACGACCCGACCAGGCGTTCATCCTTCGAGTTCGAGGCGTGATTCGCACAGCTGAAAAGCAGCCGTACCGCTCGTCGACTCGCCATCGTTCTCAGGTCCCGTTTCCTTCGGCGATGTCGCGCGTTCACCGTCTCGTCGAAAAGGAAACTCGCGGAGAAGAAAACTCACGGGGAAACGGTAACACGTACGAATACGGTGATATTCGCGTAACTGGACGCCGAGGAACTCGGTGATAAATCCGAGCGAGCCGGCTCGCCACGCGGGACGACTTAATTAATCGATGCCACGTGACTTCTTCGTGGCGCGCGGAAGGATATCGTTGGCGTGGCGGCGGTGGAACAGCCGGCAAAAGGCACCGCGACAAATCGTCGATCAGATAGAGAGGCGAGCGGAGTTCTGCAGGCCGAACACGCGGAGCTCGCGCTCTGCCCAGTGGCGTAACCGCAACGAGACGTGACACCTGCGCCAATCCCACACCGATGAGGATCTCTACTCGTAGGTAGGCGCAACCGGTCGTAATAGTGATTTAATTTCAGCCGCGAGAGATCGAAATCGTAGATTCCGTGCCGGTTTTTCGGTGCCACTTAATGGCCACTTGACACAAACGAGCAACACGTACACAGGTGCGGATATACACGCGTGCAAAGTGGCAGAGCCAGAACGCTGGTTCGAAACGCAGGTGTGCTCTCGTTACGCGCGCAACCACGTCAAACGCTCGCTCGTTTTGTCAAATAGAATTAGCCTCGCGATGACTTTTTCGTGCTACGCACACGCGTGTTTCATTACGTAGAATAGGCGATGCTTATCTACGCGGTTCGGAATAAATTTGCTCGAATTCGGGGTCGTCGAGGGTTGCACGGAGGCCGTATGTTAAACGCTGTCTATCGGTCACCGATCTGTACAAGCTCGAATTTCTAATTCCCTGCACGAACCTGTATACATTAAGAGCGATGACTCTGCTTTTTTCCCCCGTGTCGGGGGTGTATTTTGAAATATTTCCTACGGAAGGATTCAGCGTTCGTTCAGCGGCGAGATACGAGGAGAAATTGACGAAAAAGGGAAAAAAGAGAGAGAAAAGAAGAAAAAAAGGACCGGACAGTGCGGAGGAACGAGAGATAGCAACGTTTACCCGGAGAAAAGCGATTATGAGTGATACGCGGTAATATCCACCCCAGCCATCGGGTAGAAATTCACTTGCCGAGGAAATTAAAAACAGTCATCCAGAGCCGGGCCCGCTAATGGCGAGCATCGTTCATGTCAATATGGGCCATTGCCCGTATTACCATATTACGTTTAGGAAAGCCCCACGGCCCTATACTCGCGCTGCTATTGCTTATAAATACCAGCAATTACAAAACCGGGGGTGGTTCGTTTCTCTCGCGTCCTTGTCGGTCTCGCGTCGCTAGATGGAAACTCGATTATATATGGGAGGCAGTCAGGCTTCCCTCTAGCAATCGCATTAACGCTCCGGTTTATCGAGGTATTTTTTTTATTTTTCGCAGTATCCACGGCGGTCGACAACGACGTCGGCGTCGAGCCGACGAGGCGGAGGAACGAGAGGAGGTGGAGAGGAGCACGATATCACCGGCGCTGCGTGTCGTTCCACAGGCCGGGCCGCCTCTGGGATTTACAAAATTTAATTCGACCGTACGAAAAGCCGCTGGCTGGTTCAATTTCGCGCTGCCCCCGCCACGGAATTGCCGGCTAACTAATATCCTGCAGCGGAAATTGAGAAAATTGCACGAAGTACACGATCAAACGGTAAATTGCCTCGATTTTTACGTGACCGCCTAAACGAGTTCTACGTAAAAACGAAGAGAGTAGAAGAGAGGGAGAGAGAAGGGAAGACGGCGAGCCACGGACCCGGTTAAACGGTGTCGCGGACTCGAAACGATTCCAAGCCGATGGCCAAGAAGAGCGGAAAAAGGGGTTGGACTGGGCGCAGCCAGACAAGAAAGATATCGCCCTATACGCGACTATTTATTCTCGAATAACATGCAGTCGATTCCGCACGGTTCAGTGAAACGCGCCAGCACAATGCACAAACGGCACGTGCAGCCTCAAGACTTCCGATCAATTAACTCCGCTTTCAATTCGTGGCGACTAGGGCCAGTTTTCCTGCCGCTTACTTGTTAGCGCTGCAATCACCCCCCCCCTCCCCGTTTCACCACCCTCGCTTTCTCTCTCGCTCACTCTGTCGTTTCCTCTATTCAATCCCTTAACGCTAGACAGCCGTCCCTTTCTCTCGATCTTCTTCCCTTGCTCTGTCACCGCGTCTATCTATCCTCGTTTTTCTGCCTGGAAATCGTTTCCACGTAGCGAGATGCTACCCTCTTTGCACCCTTCGGCGAAGGATCGAAGCATATTGACGGGTCGATGGCGTTCGACCGTGGCACGATACACGGGTTCGAGGGTGCTCGAGGGATGCAATAGTAAATATTAAAGCACGCCGCGGAGTCATTGGGGCGGTAATGGGTGTCGCAGCGAGTACGCTGGGGCATACGGCACGGTGGTAGCGGGTCTAGCAGGCTATACCTGACGATTGCGGGGAGATGGAACGAGAGACGGCGATTTGACAGGCATGGGAAACACTCGAAAATTTCGTGCAAGACCCTCGAGCGACGTTCTCGAGTACGCTCCAACGGCAATGAGAAAAAATATTTTCTACCTTGAACAAAGCTCGACGAGAGTCGCGTGTATACTCTGTGTGTTGCGCGCACTCGCACGCAATTGTGTTTCGCTTGAAAATGTCATCGAGCCTAGAGTATCCTCGTTACGAGAATAAATATCGTATTGCGAGAATATATACGCTCAGCCGTGTAAAGAGACGAACGTATCGTGCGAGTGAACGCGCCGTGGAAAGTATCGAACATGCCGCGCATTATACGCCATTACAATTCGAAGCTCTATGAAACCCTCTAATGGGCTTCTTATTGCGCTGCACGCGGGATAGAGTACGTGCGCGCGCGGTGGTACTCGTCGTCCTACGGTACACATCGGTCGACGAAAGAAGAAGAAGAAAGAGGCGAAGAAGGAGGTGGACGTACGTACGTATCGGTGCAACGATTGGTACACGGGGGCCAATTACGCAGGGGCTCGGTTTCGACATTCTCGTTCCAGCCCATTCCGATCGGCGATGAAACGCGATATTATTATTACCATCGACACTGACTAAGTGCTGCAACATAATGCAACCGTGTGGCACGCGCGTGCACGCCGAGACACGCAGGTAGACACGCGGCTCGGTGTTGCGTAAAAAGCGGCCTTAATAACGGCGTGCGTTTCACAGCGCGCGGTCCGAGTAAACTTTACAAAATATCACACCGAGGGGCCTCGCCTCGACTCGCCATTCTCTTCCTCCACGCAGTCGATAAATGAATCAGAAAATAGCGGCGGGAGCTTCCCACACGTGTCGGGTCACGTGCTCGATAATTAGATATTCTTTAGACCGTGCATTAGGCTGCGCTCGGTATTCCATTAAGTTTCCGAAGGAAACGAGCGTACGATCCACCGCGAATAACATTATACACCCCCGCCCCGACGTTTCTCACTCTCCGACGCTCCTTTATATTAATCGTCGGCGAATTTAACGGCCGGATAGCGTGCCGAATCGTCACGATATCGCTCGACCCGCGATCGTGCTGCACCACGCTCTCATCTCCGATCGGAAGTCGCGCCACGCCCCTTGAGACGTTTCTCTCGCGTCAAGCGAACAGCCGGAAATTAATTATCGCCGAGGAACCAACGTTGACCGAACGTAAGGAGTTGAACGACCGACGGTGATCCGTGGAGTAATCGCGTGGGCTGCCGCGGTTGCGCGCCCGAACGCCTGTTTATCCGTCGACTCGACCAACAACCATCCTAGTGTCATTCGGCGACGATCCACGAGCGCAACCACGATTAATCGTAACCTGTAATATTTCACGCTTCAAGGTGTCGTCGTAGAACTGTTCAACGCACAGCGTCGACTCGCGCCCGACTTTGCTCGTGGAACGAAGAAACGCGTTTGAATAATAGCGGAACGACAGTATCGAAAGGATATTACTCGATCGTCCGTTTCGCGTGCCACGAACGCACAAAAATCCTCGCCAGTCCAATATATAATACCGACACAACGTACAAGCTTACCGCGCCCGACATTTTTCCATCCCGATAGAACGCGCGTAACCGATCCCCGGCTATAAACAAATCGTGGTGCATTTCGAACCGGTTTCGTTTACTATTATAAACTCCGCGTGCATAAGCATCTCGGTCAATTACGTACGAGTATATTGCAAGTCGGCGACACCTTGCGATCCAACCCTGCAAATAATTCCGACCAACGATAATACGGCAAGGTGTAGCGATAAAGGATTCCAACGACATTACGGAGAACGCTATACGTTATATGTGTACAATAATTCGATGCATCGGAGCTCGGTGCTCTCTGTCCGTGTAACGTGGTCATAGTTAAACGGTGTAATACGGATTAAACGGTCGGTGGTTCGAGTAAATTCAGGAGGAACGGCGTAACACGGTATTATGTATCGCGGGTCCCCGAATCGGAGATTAATGCGTCCCGGGCTTTACATTTCATTGGCTCGCAGCTTCTACTCCCGTTCGCGTTTATACGCGCATAAATGGAGGCGTTAAACCGACTGCCTGACAACTCTGATAATTGCCCGCCGCGTAAAACCCGTTACGAGCCTTGTTTGTCAGTTTCGCCAACGTATATTACGCTCTTCCGCCCGCGCTCTCCTTTCGCGCCACGCATCGCACCGCGTTTTCAACTTCGTTCGTCGAACGAGCTCCGTCACGAACAAACTTCCCTCGTTTACCGGAAACTTCCAACTACACGGCACCTGACGATTCCGAGCGAGAAAAGAGAGAGAGAGAGAGAGAGAGAGAGATGAAACTTTTTTTCAAGCGTTTCGTACACCCAGTAGTTTTCCTTATCTTTTCTAAACGCGCAGAGACTCGCGTTGTCCCGGACTTTCTCCAGGCTCGGTGCAGAGATTCTGATTAAGCGACGACCAGAGAAAACGATACAGCGCGCTGGTCGTTCCGCGCGTGTACGTCTAAAAGCTACACCGATCAACGGTTAACTCGATCTTGCGGAATATCCTACGAGATTCAATTACACCTTGTTGTCGTAGATAATAGCGTCGTATCTAGAGACGTATCGTGCGCGTATAAACGAAGGAAGCTAGGCAATTAATAATCAACGTTTAACGATCGAACTGTTCGGAAGTCACGTGAATCGATTTAATTAATTAAAGAACGAGTTACGATATTCGTCTCTGGAGAATTGAAAGGCAAGCGCGAGCCTGGCTAATAAAATCGACAGGTTTACAGAAAGTGAACTAGATCGGTTTGTCTTCCCAGAAGCGTGATTATCGGTTAAGTTTCGTTCGATAACGCATATAGATACCTACACTCGCTACAAATTCTGTATTAATATCTAAATGCGAATTGTTCGCGCTTACACGAGTCGATCGAACAAATTCACGCATCTCCTAATATGCGACAATTATCTGATGAAAATATCCAATTACAAACGACGGCATAACGATGTTGAAGCGAAACTCAGAAAGAACAGGTTTCGACGGACGTCACCTCGATCGACGAAGATAACGCGTCAATTAACCTCGCGACATTTACAGTTTGATTATCCTATCCGTCATAATGACCAATTACATATTACTGTTTCTCCGATCTGTCTCTATCCGGGTATACACGATGAACACACAATCGACGGCAAATCGCGCACACGCACGTAATACAGGGACAAATAATTACCTATGGATTACCGGTGTGCCGTGACGCAACGTATACCGCGCTTTTTCGTGTCCCATTAGACTCACTACGTTCCGCCTTACAGTAGCAAGAAAATCTCATATAAACACGCACGGTAGCTCGTAAACGTGCTCCGTATTTGCTCTACTGAAAACACACCGTGACTCTATTCTCGACGCAAGAAACAGAAAGGAACAATAAGCGTTTCAACGCAGAAACAATCTTGCACTGATTGCACGCGAGATTTCGAAACGGATAGCATTCCATCGAGATCGCTTTCGATAAACCAGAAAGAAAACCATTCTGCTAAAAGTTAACAGTTCGACCAGTGGCAAAGTAGCTCGAATTTTTTCATCAAATTTACAATCGCAAACGCCAATCGTGTCATCGCCTTACCGATCAATTTGATCGATTTATAACGCACTACGTATTATACGTAGCAGCTCTGATCGTTCTACGGAATAAAACCATCGCGGCTTGAAAAAAATAAAGTGTCAATCTTCCGGAATTCAGATAGGTCTCCTGGAAAACAAGCCATCCTGTGTATCTTTCACTTGAGTTTCTTCGTACGCGAATTTTACGTGCCGATCGTCGACAATGCCAGTATTAATAGGCGCGAAAAAAAATTCCACGCGATCGACGCATCGCGCCTCCGCCAAAGGCGTAAAGGCATTAACGCGCAGTATCTTTTAAAGCGCACGGCGATATCTAAGGGCGTTGAAAATCGTGGAGATACGAATCTCTGAATCTCATCCCCCGTTCCTTCGACGATATTTCGCGCGCAAGGGTTAAAGAAGTGGCAGGACATTAAGGGAAAGCGAGCGCGAGGGGTTAGTTCCTGGTTAACCGCATCGGCCCCCGTTCCTTCGTCGCCGAAATAGCGCGACCATCCCTCGAGTGATTAAAAACAATTACAGTTTCGTCGGCGCGGCATCGTTTCCCGTCCCTCTTCCCCTAACGAGCATCCTGTCCCCGGCGAAAGGAGAGACAGAGAGAGAGAGAGAGAGAGAGAGAGAGAAAGAGAGAGAAAAGGAAAATAAAAAAAAAAGAAGAACGGACGGTCGAGCATCTGAGCCCCTGCGGGTTATAGGTGGTCGAATATTCCCTACCTCTGCTCTCATCCCCTCGCTACCTCTTGTCATTTCCGCGGTACATTTCTATGAAAATATTTCGACGGGTCGGTGGAGCATAGAGGTAGGGTTAGAAATCCAGTGCGGATCGTACGCCGTATATCCTGGACGTAGTTGTTGCTTGCAGGGGTGGCGAGTCTTGTACAACAAGGGGTAAAGCCCCGACGCGACTCCAACCGACAGAGGGATGATTTTCACGCTAAATCACGGAATAACTTGCCAGCCAAACTCGTCGTTTACACGAACTCGATGGATTCATAGACGAACCGGTTTTCGGTCGGCGTTTGAATCCTACGATATACGTACCATTGTACACGAACCGATACACGAACCTCTCGAATTACGGCCAAAGTATCTTTCCAAATGCTAATTAACCATTAGCCTGCAGCAAATAACCGTTGATCAACGGAGTTTCGGCGAAAGGTATCGTCGGTCGTTTGGAGAAAGATCCTTCGAGAAGGTACGCTCGTAGATTGTTCGCAGCAGGTGATACAGCTGCGTCGAGGTCCATTAATCCCTCGATCACCGGACTAAAAGACGCGTCGTTCACGCGACATGCTCGATGTTGATATAAATGAGGCACCCTGTTGACATCCGTCGTCCCGGATGAACGTCCCTGTAATTTATATGCGGCGATTTTTATTACGATACTTTCGACGAAGTATAGTTTCTGGCATCGGGAGCCATTCGGCCGCTAGTGGAGCAATTTTTACGAGCGATCTATCCTTTCTAACGGCATGAAATGTTTCCCATCCGTTATATCGACGAATTTTATTCAATTTGGCGAACGAGCGACGACCAACGGTAAGGGAGGAGAAAAAATAGGAGACGAGGTAGCGTAGTAGGAGAACGATCGGGTGCTGCGATCACTTTACCGTATTAAAGTCCCTCACGGATGCATGGAATTTTTCCATAGATGCAGGCTGTTTACACGGGAAAATTCGATGCTGTTCCATCAAACCGGCATGCAAAGCGAAAATACGATTTCGTCGTTCCCGTTTACATTCGCTTGTATCGGCCGTAAACGTATTACAACGTGGACTCTTTTGTACAAACGCGGAAGCTCGTTTTGTTTCAACCGAATAACAGACAACAGCGGCAAAGAAAATTGCAATAATGTTGATGCGGTTTTGCGTCGGACAGCACTTCAATTTGCACGAGCCACGAAGTACAAAGGGAATGAAGTATAAAATGAAGCGCCGTAAAAAAAGAAAAAGAAAAATAAAGAAAAGAAAGAAAAAAATTGCGTTTAAAACCGCACGGAAGTATAACGCTGCTTTGTTCCCAGACTTTTCCCGAGCACGGAATTTAATTCGTTTTTCCAGCGTACCGCTCGTCCAGACAGCTGCTCTCCTTCCGTTTAACGAGGAAACGTTACGGGAGGCCGTCTTGTTCGCGGCGAAAGATGGATTTCCAGACGAACGAAAGCGACTATCGGCGAAGAGATCTTCCTTTTCAATCTCCATCGAACCGTCCCCACGGTTTAATCAATCGCACTTGCCGCAATTAAATTTCTTTAACGAGACTCGGGATTCGTGAAAATTAACGAATTCAAGCTCGCTGGCCACATAGATTAAAATCGGTTTAACCACCAGCGTTCCGACCACCGTTTCCCTCCGAGGGCCGCCCGTCTCGCTTCCACCCTTTTCCCACCCCACCCCCCTCCTTCGTTTCGCCTCTTTTTCGCGGTGTTTCCGTGCTTCGTCGAATTTCCGGGCGTCGGCACCCCCGCAATATCGTAAGTAATTAAACAATTTGCCTACAGATGGAGTTTTTAGCCGAAGCATTTCGCGCTTACTACCGGCACCGCCGCTCGTCCTCCGTTTGCGCCACGCCACCGCCCTGCCTCATCACTATGCATAACCGCATTGCTGCTATATTAAAGCGCGTCCGGGAACAGCGCGTCGCTAAAATGCTCGCGTGATTAAAAATGATGTCGCGGAAATTCCGACATCCACAGAATGTCAGGCAGGACGAAAAGCCGCGGGGAATAACACCGGTGCTTCGCCACGTTCCGCCACGTCGACAACCTGTCGCGCTCCTACGCCCGCGTCCAACGGCCTCTCCGCGTTAAGTCTCCTCGGTAATTAATCGTGGAAAGCGACACGTGTGCCAACAGAGACGCACGAACTCGCCTTCTCCTTCGTTTTCGAGCGCGCATTTTGAAATTGCCGTTTAATCGCTATCTCTCCTCTTTGAAGAATCCCATTCGTTCATCTTGCGCTTCTACGTCTCGTATAGATTCGAGCAGAGTGGAACAGAAGATCGGCGACAAACGGAAACGCTATCGCGAAAAGGAACGAAGAATATCTTTAGGACTTGGCAGATTGGAAAATACAGGAAAAGCAACGATACAAGCGCTGCTGTTTCAAACCCTCGAATTTATCGTTCTTTGCGTTCATCTTCTTGCGACGATTTGTTTCTCGTTAGTCGACTATCGATCGTGTACTTACGCAATGAGAATAAGAAACAAGTAAAAAGATCGCGATCGATCGATATATATACTCAGGTATAGATATAGCCACAATTTCGTTTAATTTCTGCCGTATGGAATTAAATTTATCCTTGTCCTAGCACAGCTACGTTATACTCGGCTGTTTCCTATTCCACTCGCGTTATACCAAAGAAACGGAATGTCCACTCAAGGAACGTTACCCTGTACACGGCAGGAGCATTGAAAAGGCGAGGCAGACGATAGGGAGAATTTTTTCCCCTTGCGTCTATGTAACCTGTCGCGGCGTAGTTAACGTTGAACCGCTGTTACCGAGGCTCTATGGGTTTACCGAACGTATCGTCGACGAGGGTACGGCTTTTCCTGCGCCGCTATCTGAATCTTTATGGGACGGCTTTAACTACAGGGGTAAATAGCGAGCGAGTCTCGACTAGTCGTAATGACGATGCCCGTGTCACCTAGCAGCCCTTTCGCCGCGTCCGGTCGAAAGGGCGGAATAATTCGCATGTGAATCGCGAACGCATTCCTCGCGTCACGACAATCGCGCCTGCTAGCTAACGAACCTAGCTGTACGGGCTTTTTCAACGGTCGATCTACTTTGACGCGACTCTTTTTCCACCATGTTTATACGGTCGTCTTGAAACGCGAGCGATCGAATCACGGAAACGATGGAACGCCCCGACGAATCTTTACGACGGTGTTAGGCGCGCTGGAAAGGCGAACGAAACGAGATATCGCCGCGGTGAGCTACGACGTCGTTAACGAACGTCTTAATTTCGCTTTTTGTTGCTGTCGGGTCAGTTCGTTTCCTCCGCGGGGTTGCGATATATCGATTGCCGCGCGATTTCACCGATCCGCGTAACCTCGACGCTTAGTAACGCGCAGTTACGAGACGAAGAAGGCGCGATTGCAGCAGCAACGCGCTCAGTTCGCGGACTGATTCAGCGACGTTGAAATGCCAGGACGAGGAACGTGTGTTCTCACGACTTACGAGATAAAGATACCAGTCGGTGGTACGTGGAACAGAGAGAACTCGACGAGAAGACGGAAACTATGCATCGAGAGCGAACCGTGTTTCTTTTCTTTTCTTTCTTCTTTTGCACGTTTTCTCCACGCTGGAGACTCGTCGAATGTTCTTCGAAGAGGGTCCGTAAATGTCGCGCTGGTTCCTTCGAAAGTAACGCATCTACGTGTGTATCGGAAAGATGATCAATCTCGTTCGTACGAAAATTTCAAAAGCGCCGAATGAAAGAAGTATACGCTCTTTCTGGCAGACGAAACCAGAAAATTACGACTTCTTTCGTAAATTCGTGATTGAATATTCCTTGACAAGGAGCATCCTCGTAATCCGTATAATTGCAAATTTCCCTTAATCCCGGCGAAATAGAATATGATTGAGACTCGCCAATCGCGTCCCGACGTTCAATAAAGCCTGACTGGAGATCAAAGGAACGTCCTCAATGGAACAGCTCGCTGCTTTCTCTCTCTCTCTCTCTCTCTCTCTCTCTCTCTCTCTCTAGACTGCCTTAGAAATATTATATACCTGCGAAAACGTCAGACGTTGTCGAAAAGCCTCTCCCAGGAGGGATACCATTTCAGTCGAAATATTCGATGTCTCGACCGGCGACGCGCTTTTGACGAGCCCCAGCTACGTTCTAATTGCGATAGCGAGAAATTGCTGCCGCGATTCGTTTGGCGACGCGAAAATCTCGTCGTTAAGAGCTTTAAAGATTAACTGTTTTGCGTTAAGGTTAGTTAGTCACGATTCTTTCTCTGACTGTTTAATAATTTCAACATTTGTCATCTTTCTTTTCCTTTCTTTTTGGAAAATTGAAAAATCCGAGCGAACTCCATTGATCATTAAGGTATTACGAATATCGATTCAAAAGTGGCGAATTGCCTGATCGCAAGATCACACCAACAAGATGATACAAAATAAATATTGTACGAAACGATATAATACTGTATAACGGAGCTTCTATTTTATCAGAGCATCGATAGAATTAAAGGCACGATCGATCATACGGACATCGATATAACAGAAAGTTTTTATTTTTTCACCAGAAAAAAAAAAAAGATTGGGAACAAAGATAGAAATTGAAAGAAGTTATTATATTTTAAAAAGCAAAGTTATTCGATTATTCGAACAACGTGTCACGATTGTCGTTAGTCGGGATAATCAAGCGTAGTTGAAGAATTAAAATTTGTACGTACGTTCCTAATTCAGTAACTAAGAGGTGCTTTATACAGCTAAAAGCTCGGACTATCTACCATTCTCCAAAATTTCACGTGTTTCAATGGAAACGATCATTACGAAATCGACACACGCGTTTCGGTAGAGTCAGAGCGAAACTGGTGACTAAAATTTTTGGAACACGATCGAACGCAGACGACACGGGAAATACGGTTGAACGTTCGAACGGATCACAGAGAATACTTTATCAGGTCGTCGTTTGCCAGCAATGCGAATCCGCGTACGATATTCTCTCTGAATATGGTAGCAACGCGACTCTGCCTACGGCTACGCCGCCATTCGATCTCTTCAACGAAGGACATTTCTCGTTCGCAAACAGACGTTTAATTTCCCATGTAAATATTATGTATGCTATGGTCGTCGGTTCGGTACACTTTTCCTGACTTTGTCCACGGACGAACGCATTAATGTTCCGTTTCTATATTATTAATACTGCATCATCCGCTTTGCTTTCGAGATTAAATGCTCGTTAGCTGGAAAGCGCGCGAAGGAATAGCATTCGGGCAATGTTCGTCAAAGGTTTTGAAATCTTTATTTTCGACGCGGTTTGCTGGAAACGGAGATTACGACAAGTGGATTATGTTTGGCTGTAAGGAAAGTAGAGTTTTCCATGGTTGATACGTTCGGCCGTATGCGGAGATTATAAAAGAGGAGAATTCGAACGAATATTGCTTCCAATCGAAAGCAACTGCGATTAAAAAGGCAAAATCAGGGATTCGGAGAAATATATCGTTCCGGTGTATAGCGGTAGATGTTATACAACGACAATGTACAACGTTGCAACAGCCGCTTCGCAGAACCGATTGCCGAACGAGGCAAACTTTCGGAAAACCAGTCACCAAGCAACCCGACGAATGTTCGACAAATGTATCTCGAAGAAACCGCGCGCAAATCTGTTATTTAATAAAATACAGATTCTATAAAGATACAATACCTTGAAATTTTTCTAAAACGTCAAGCTTCGCGAACAGCCAAACGTTTCGAGCGAAGATGGAGCAAAAACGAAACGAAAACAGCAAATCGCTCGAAACGGAATTTCAGCGACAGGGCGGAAACCCATCGGAGAATGAGTAGCGACGGAGTCACGTCTCCATTTTTGCGTAGCCATTATGAAAACGTTGCACGATCTAACGCTCGAACGATCGAGGCAAGCAACGATTTATCACGACACCGTTCGCGCGATATCTCCCATCTGACTTGCAAAATCGGCCGCGCGATGTGACGTACGTTTTTTCCGAAAATGCAAATCATTCGGTGGCTCGCAGACGCTCGCCGAGAGGATCCAACGCCGGGGAATAAATTGAAAAGGATGAATGGGGATACGAAGATGACATTCAAATTCGGTCGCGGAGAAAATGACAGAAATATACATATGTCGCGTACCCTTCGCGCATCACGCGTAATTGCCTGGTATTCAGATACCAAGAAATTGAGTTTCGCCTTCATCCCGCGCCGAATCGAGGGACGTTTTATTCGGAATCAACGGTCCCCTCTCGTTTCAATCAAACATTCTCCGCTACTGTTCTTATTATATCTGCCTTTCAGGCTAGAAACGATATGCTAGAGACTGGGCCTAAACTACGCGACATTTCCTTGTTCTTTTGTTACTGCGTCGAAAAGCAACTGGAGGCGACACGGAGACGACTGCCGAGAAACGTAATCACTACGTTCTCGTTGATTTTTTGATCTCGGTGGCACTTTGCGATTGAACAGGAGGATCGTAATACGACGTAATCGAGAACGAAAACAACCTGTTAGGTTGAAACGTGCGAATCTTTTAAAAATAGTCGACGAATGGACAAAGTTTTTCGGAAGCCAAGAATGTACTATAATCGTTAAGATTTAATAATTACTGCGACGAGTAATGTTTCTAAAATTCTGAAGAGCGAGAAGGAGCGCGTTTAGCTTCAAGATCGAATAAACGGACATTTCTGTGAAAATAGAAAATTCGATTTACGGTGTACTCCCGTCGTACTCTTCGCGCAAGTTCGATTCGTGCAAAGTACCGTGTTCAATTTTAAGACGTTGAAATTCAACCGACGCTATAACGTTAACCCGTTCTCTAATTTCTATTATATCGTAGGTTGTGACCCGTCGACCAAACGAACGAACCACTACGATAATCACCGCGAAGGTCTCGCAGAGACGCGTCGAAGTAGCTTTATTTGCAATTCTCGACCCTAATGACCACTGGTCATCTCCGTTAACACGGCTGGTCCGATGTTTGACGAGCATAAAGTCCAGCGTGTTGGCAATGAATGCGCACCCTTTCGACGTGTCTTATCGCGGTGACGAGCGAAAGATCCGAAACGAGTTGTTCGAGGCGCTCGAAATGGCCGGCGAAAGTGACGAGGGACGTGTTTAACACGCTCGTCACCAACGGATTAAGAGACCAGAACTGACCAACGGTCAGTTCCCATAGATCGGGAAGATTCAATGACGGATCAACAATGCGGCTAAGGGTCGACCGATGTTTGCCAATGATGAGCTGAACAAGGGCAATCGGCTACGATAAGCCACTCCGCAGAACAATCCTAAGTACCGTGAGACGAGTCCTGTCGTCGTATCTAAGATCGACCGCAACTGACCACGGTTAATTGATGCTCGTCAATTTGCAGAGCTGACCCGTCATCAAAGGGGTTCCCCGAGGGCTGTGCTCCGCCGACGTACAACACGAGAGGGGGGAGGGGGCACGCCAGACGTGGAAACGACCGCGAATCGGACCGGAGGAACCGCTGGCGACCGTTCGACACGTGACACCCTGTCAATCTTCATTTTCTCGAAATAGAAAACGCGCTTGCGAATAAAAAGGGAAACGGACCGGTCGATTCGTTTCCCAGGTGAAAGTTGCAGATTGAACGGACGTGCCGTGTCTATTGTCGCCTATTGGTTCTACGAAGGCTGCTAGTCGAATGTGGATGATGGAGCATTTAAGATCACCAGGGGTACGTTCTATTCCGCGATGATGTTCGGAGCTTCCAGCTACGTACAAACGATTCTATTAGGTTGTCCCAAAAGTGTCTTTCGCTATCTGCACGCGGTTGCTTTATCCGGCAATGTTTGTACAAACGTGAAAAACCTAATCCGTCAAATGTAACCAGAAGAACGCGATAGAACGAAATGCGTCATGCATAATTCGATGAAATAATAGAAAACAAAGAATCTATTATTTCCTCGCAAAACGAAAGAAACTTTCGGGACAACCTAATACAACTCCGTAGATTGGAACGTATACGTAAGAATATAAAATATAAGAATATAAAACAGAATATAGAATTCGTCGTACGAACGTTTAACGTAGATTAGAAATTACCGTGGCATTTGTGCTTCCTTGTAGCATCTCGTTGCGATAAATAAACATGCAGAGGTAAGTCATTTGTTCCTCGGAAAGTTGGACGCTGATCATCTACCCAAGTAGAAAGGAAAAGGTTGGTCGACCGGCGTGGCTTCCGAGAAACTGATTCATATGTCAGAGATTCCGGGTCGTTAATCACGAAGTAACAGATGTTTTGTTTATAAGAGAGTTTGGTTCCACGTTGTCGGTAGTTGGTCGTGGAAATACTCGTCGATCGTTGACTCTATTCGTCGTCATGGACGGTATCGACGTATCGTTGGAACGTATTTCTCGTATGTTTTCGAAATTTCATCGCGTCGTCTTCGTCGACGCGGCAGTTCGCAAAAGTGATACGACCAAAGACGGAAACCCGAGATGAAAAAAGACGGGTCAACGAAGCATGTCTCGTGCCGCGGGATCATTACGAGGGAGGAAGTCTGGGTTGCGAGTTTTCAGAATCTTTTCTTGCATGAGTGACAGACGGCCTCTAAATTGACCGGTACGTGCGTGTGTATCACCCTTGAGGAAATCACGTCGAGGGTAGCCAGACGGTATCGGCTTACCCCAATTTCACCCCAATCATTTTGAAACCTAAAACCACGCTGCGCAACGTCCCTTTCCGTGTGCGCGACGTAGCCAGGCTACGAGTGTTACGCGAATGATAGCGATACGGTGAAAAAAGAAGGAAAGGTATTGCAGACAGTCGCCGGCCGGCACGAGGAGAGAGAAGGGAATTTGACAAATCGCGAGACGTCGAATTGTTCGTGCGTCGATTTTTCACGTCGACGAGATGGCCAAGAACAAGAGGGACGCGTCTCGAGCATTTCTCAAGCAGTCGAACGGAACGAGAACGCGACTCGCGAGGCGGACACACGTGCGCGTCTTCTCCAGATCGGAGAAATCGTGGACGATTTCCTTAAACCGACGACTCCACGCCGATAATGCGATTGGTTGGTCGCGCCTTGTCACACGGAGCTCGATGAATCGTTTCGCGTGATTCACCCGTAGACTTTAAGCCTCGCAACGCTGCGACTCCGTGACAAATCAGGACGAAGCAGCGAACAGAATCTTGCTCGCACCCTTTGAACGCTCGATTCGGCTCGATTCGATATTTCGTGACACGCGACGCGACGCTTTCGACGGTTTTACGCGTCGCGTTATACCGATAAACGATTATAACCAACAGCATGTAAGCACGTTAGACGGTACCACGCGTCTTATAGATACATTGATTTCCATTTACGATCGCGCATTGTATATCGATTTCCATTTACGACCGTACGCGATCTGGTGAAACGGAAGGGTCCGCGTAAATTAATGCCGCGATACGTTAATTTACGTGCAACGTTCGAACGTTAAAGAGGCGTACGTGTCCTACGTATGTAAATAAAATGCGAGCCAGAGCACCATTTGTAAAGCGTTCGCGCGGGTCATTAACGCGAGCGTCGTGTCGAGTTGCGCGTGACGATAGGACACGACAGCGGAAGAATCATTGTCGGTTTTAAAATTTTAATTACATCGACCAGGCGCATAGGCCGCTCGAAATCTCGACCGGTTACGTCGGACGGTTAGAGCCTACGGAGCAGCTTAAGGGAGCAATAAAACCGGCCCCGTGACAGCGTTTCAAACCATTTCTATCCATTTCAGCCGCGTTTTCTTCCTCGCTTCGGTAAATCGTAAAACAAAGTAGACACACGCGAGGACCGGTTGGTTGCCTCTCTTCGATTCCATTTACCGCGTCCACGAGACCGTGTCAGTTCTTTCCTCGTTGAGCGTGGACCCTGCGAACGCGACAGAAGCAACGTACGAGGCCAGGAAATGTAAATTAACGTCGAGTGCGGCCAGGTAATCACGCGCGGCGATAAAACGGTGATAAACGAACGAAACGAAGCCGGCAGGCAGCGATGCTTATCGGCTATAACTCACATTTTTCGTGCCACCGAACGCCATAGAAAAATCCCGCTCGCCTTCGTTTATGTCACCGGGCTTCACCCTTTCCGATCGTTTTCCAACGTATACCATCACACGCGCGTCAAACGCGCGTGTAAACCGAAAAGAGACGCGAAATTATACGATACGTGGCCAAGCGCATCCCGCGGTGCGCGTTAAAGAGACGTCGTTTTCCGTTTACTTCGCCAGAAGGGGTTTTCCGTTCCCCCATTCTCACGGCGATGCTATCTACGACAGAAATACGAAACTGCCTGTATAACCTCGTGTTAGCTACCTGGCGCGTTACGCCATCCCAAACAGGGCCCCCTTCTTCGCTTCTCGTTAATAACGTCACGATGAATCCATTCATCGACACCGCGCACAAAGATATTCGCAGCGGCACAGGCGGAACCCGCGCGAAAATGAAAAACGAATCGGGGATCAACGCGTCGTCGACTAATCCTGTCGCCGCTTCTTCCATTTGGGCTTCGCGCGATTCCGATTTCCGACGTTGTTGTTTCGAGACTGGTACAAGACGGTTGGATAAATGTCACGGTCGACGGATTAATCCTCCTGTATCTCGGATTAATCCTTCTTCCGTCTTGCTACGGAACGTCGCACGGAAAACGCTCTGGTCGAGATATCTCGGAAATTGAATCCTTGACAAGGCGAATCTTCCACGGGAGAAAGAGAAATTAAGTAAATTTGACTTTTAAACCGCAGCACGCGTTTCGTTCTCTTACGTCTGCGGACGAAATGTCTGGCGAAACGACGTTCACTCTAATCTACGAATCTCAACTGGATCGCGTCTTAACGAAAAAACACGCGAACCAGAGTGGCGTGAATTTCCGGTCGCGAGATATTTTGTCCACAGCTGCCAGAATGTTAACAACGAATAAACACGCAACGCGAGGAATACGCCTAATTACGTCAGCTCCTCTATCGGAACACGATTATCCAAAATCTCACGCCCGAGGAAAAATAAAAGACTAGGGGAAGCGATACATCCCCTGGTTCTAATAAAAGTGCTGCAGTCGTGACCAGGTCGAGAGAGGAAGAGATGGCTACGGAATCGGCATTAGTCGTTAATGAGAGAACGGTGGTTACTGGTCACACCATCGTGTCACGCCATCGGGGCAGTCGGCAGGACCCCATCGTGAGAGCATCTCTGTTCCGAAACACCATAGACTATTCACGCTGGTGGAAAGGGGGGACCCCCATATTCGCGGGGAGAGGACACGTGACTGCTTTATGGCGAAGCGACGAGGGGGCGCCGAACGTGTAAGCGCGAGGGACGCTCATCTTTTGACCGGACGCTCGTCCCTCGTGTTTCGAGCGTTCCTCGACGAGCTAGCGGACCAAAGTTATCCGTTCTATAGGAACGACGGTTATACTGATGCGCGGAACATATTTATGCGAAAAGTGCGTATTGTTTTACAGGCTGCGACAGTGTGCACAAAGGCAGCCCGGTGCTCTTTATATGCCGCTCTTCCGTTTTTTTCTTTCTTTTTTCTCTCCTCTTCTTTTTTGTGTCCAGGTTTCCGTCAACGAGCCAGGAGGGCTAACGCCAGCCAGAAGCATTACAAAACGCAATTTCCGGACGCTGGGACGATTTCTCGTGCGAGCAAGGATCGAGGGTGGACCAGGGGACATAAACGCGTCAGTCAATGGGCGTTTGCGAGCTTGGCGTCAATCGAGCGCGAGCAAGACAGGGAAAACCTTTGGTGTCGCGCGGACGGAAGCCCGTGCAATTAATATTCGCCAATCCCGTGAGCCACCCTTCAACGCGGAATCGATATCGTCCTAAAGGACGCGCGGATGTGTCCGGATATCGAACGTTTTTCTGTCGTTGCTTCTGTTACGCTTCTACGTCGGACGACGAGGACGGAAATTTCGTAAAAAACAAAAATCTATCATCTTGTAATTGTAATGTCGCATGGACGACGATGGCGCAGAAATTCAGAGTCGACGACGGAGATCGGATATAGCAAAAGGAGAACAGCTGCGCGAAAAAAAGCGTCGTTCTCGAATACTCGAGACCACCCTCGCGCGATTTCTTTTAACCACACGATTTCTTTGTCCGCGTGACCGGGCTAGATTCAGGATTGCGGTGGCGGGCGGCGAATCACGTACACCGACGAATCGAGGTCTAACAGAATTCGAACGCGCTGCGGCGACGGGGCGGCACGTATTGCAAAGGCCACGGCGAAACAATAAGTTGCGCGTGTCTGCGGCGTTTAATCGGCCACGGTACACCGTGACTCCCTGCGGAAAGGTAACCGATGAAAAACGTGACGGCGTTGTCCGTGTACACGTGGACTGCGCCAGGATCTCTGGCAGAATCGCTGAACGGCAGAATTATATCGTGTACATTGTACAACGCGATAACTACACGGTAGTGACAGACGACGGACAACGGGTTAGCGCGTTGCAAAACTGTGTTGTGCCTGGCAGCGTACTTGGCCGATGCCGGGGGAACGAATGGGTTGCATGGGTTTTCGCAGTGAATTATGGGCGTCGTGGGTGTGCCCCGGCGCGATACGTCAAGGCAACGAGACAAGAATAATAAAGTAAAACGGAAGGGAAGCGGATAGAGAAGGTCGTCGTTTATACCTAGACACGATATAATGACCCGTCGCGATTGCATCGATCTTTTACTAGTTCCACCCGCTCCGGCGTTTCCTAATGGAGCGATTGCACCCGCAATTCGCCGATTGGCCGTAAATCTCGAGCTCGGGTGTCATTAGGCGTGCCATTAAAATTACTATTCTTTCGCACGAGCTTCGCGAGCCAAGGCTATCCAGCGAAGCGTTCGCAAACAGGGTTACATCTCCCGCCGTAAAGATTAGCCGAATTAAATTGGATTTTTATCTCCGTATCGTATCCGTTGGCCCGACGCGACGCGATGCGACGCGACGCGACGTATCTACACAGTCTTGCCTATCGCCGCGTTAACGTATCAGGAAACTGCTCGTACCTCGAGTGGAATATTCGAACGACGAACCAACGGACGGTGAAGTTTATTTCGGTAAAATGTTTCGCGACGCGATCGAAACGAAACGAAATTGTTGATCGTCGGTCGTCGTTACAGCGTAATAACTTGTCCGTTAAAAATCTCCAGCTTCTTCGAGAGTCGTTCGAAAGTTATCGATTCGTTATGCAAGTTTGGTCACCGTAGGAAAGAAATTACACAGAGTGGAAGTTTCGCTCGGCGATTTTCACGGTTAACGGAAAAATGGCAAACTCTGGCTGGCTGTAAATAATAGCCGAAGCGATCCAACGTGTCAACTTGAACTCGACGAGTCTAGAAACGATAAGGGACTCGTGGTTCGTCGTATCTATCTAAGCCCGTAATATCCGTGCGAGATACGGAGCCAATGGGTTAAAACGACCTTACTCTGCGTAATATAGAATCCTACAACGATCGATGCAGGTGACGAGACGTTTCGTCCGCGATGAAAAAAAGGAGCAACGTTCTCACGGATACGTTCTCACTCGCCTCGAGGGTAAAAGCCCCTGCGTTGAAACATCGACGAGGAAGTATTTATTAGATTGGAATCTAAACGCCCCCGAAGATCTAAAAGCGTATTTCCTTCGCCGTAGGTGGTTTCGTGGCTCGGACGACCCTTTTCGATCGATCGACGACCTACAGAGGCCAGTTCCTCTGTACGTTTCGAGGGTCGTAGAAATTAGCGGGTGCAACTTTATTGGCCCGTATCACGAGATCCTCGAGTACGATTCACTGTCTCTCTCTCTCTCTTTCGTCGATTCGTGACTATTCGAAACTTATAACGCGTTTACGTCTGTCCGCTTAACCGATAAAAACGATAATTGCTCGTACTCGCCGGTGAGATCGGATTTATCGCGACTAAAGGTAAAATCGACTTTTTTTTCGCCGATGTTTCCCGGATAATACGATGAGATAATAAATATGCTTTGAATATTTCAGAGGAAAATTGCTCGCATATGTTGTCCGGATATTTGACCAGGCCAGACGAGTATTTAATTCGATACGAGACCGTTGAGTGGCTCCCGAAATCGTGTTTGGAAATAAATGAATTTATCGATCACCGGTTTGCGTACGCCCATGCGTGCTCTCCCAGCGTGAAAGCCGGCGTCATTTATTTTCCAAAAGACTGCGAAAGGCATACGCGGTGCGCCGGTAAAATTCCTGCTAAAAACATTGCTAATCCGCGTCCGAACGCGGCACATCGCACCAAACGATTCGCTATTTTACTCTTTCGCTAAACGAATGTCAAGCGGAACCTCTGCACGCACGGTTCTAGATCCACGTAACATCTCTACTCTATCTTCTCTCTTTATACTTTTTATACCACTACATATGTAACAAGAAAAAATTATTATTTTTCAAAGTACCTGCGAATCGTGTATTAAGATTGTTTCGTTTGCCAGTCGGCAAGAAATACAGATTCGCCGACGGCTTGCAAACACGAATAATAACGCGACAAAAAGTAATCGCCGAATGGCCCTCGAGTTTTGCGAATTAATCGTAGAGATAGGTACGAGTATGGTACAATATATATAGCTTTACGTACAAATCTCCTCGTATCGGAATAAATTTTGGAACTTGGAACGAGCAATTCCGCGTTTTCGTTCGGAAGTGGAACAGCTTGAGACGAGCATCTATACGAATAGGTAAGGGCGAATAAATCAAACTCGTCGACGAGCTCATAAACCGTCATTTCCCATCATTAATGTCGGGAGTCGGGCGATCATGGCCAGCGGACCGGAAACTGCCGTTTCAAAGGCCCACGGCGAACATCCGTTCTGCTCAATTTCACCGATTTTCCGTCGCCTTTGTATCGGTTTATCTATTATCGTCCCGTAGCGCGGATCATTACTATTAGTGTCAAACAGCGGGACATTGTCGGCCGTATTTACGATCGCTTTACCTGGTGCCCCCGCTCGACCTCTGTCACCCGTCCCTTTTCCTCGTATCCTCGCGTTTCTGTTTCTCGCGTACCGTTGCCGTTCTTTGAAACGATAGCGCACGAAACCGATGACCGAGCCTAGAACCCCGTGAACCATAACACGGTCCTCCACGATATTATTTAATCACGCGTGCTCGTGCTGTGTACGGAACCGAGAGAGTGCTAACGGTATCCCCAAGAGTTTACGATCACTCGGGCCAGCACGATGGAATCTATCGACTGCTCAGCTTCTTGACAAATGACCCGCACCGCTGTCTGCCAGAGAGAAACCAGCTCCGTAACGCATACACACGAGCGATCTATGCCTCCGACGAATTTATTTCGGATGATTTAGGAGCTGTTGGATATCTGCCACTTCCGTTTTACGGTCAACGGATTACCATATAACGAACGCGGGCCATCCTCCGTGACACGAGATTCGCTGGATAGTATTAATCTTCCACTATTCGAAATATCATTCGACATCCAGGATGCGCGATCGATTCGATCGCCACGCTCGTCTCGGCCTTTATATATGTCTTTCCTATTATGCGGTGTATACGCATCTCTATAAATATTACGTTGTCTCGAAAGTGTCTTTCGTCTTGTAAGGAAATAATGGATGCACCACGTTCTCCGTTTTCTATTATTTTTGTCCAGTCGTGTACGATCGTAATAATAGAAATAGAACGAAACGGATCGTACACGATCGAATAAAATAATATAAAACGAAAGGAGGTCGTGCATCTATTATTTCCTTGCAAAAGGAAGGAAACTTTCGGGACAACCCGATATCACCACGTTCGTAGAATACGAAGCAAGCTCCGCGCACAGAAAGGCACAACGCGTTCAGAATTTATTTAGCGAGGTTTTGTTTAAAATCGTTGGGAATTTAACAGGAGGTTCCTATTCCTAATTCTTATTTTCCTACTTTTTGCTGCTATCGTAACCGCGGAGCTCTTACGGACAGCTTGTACAGATTTTTAGCTCGCTGCCTCTTCGCTGATAATTTGTTCCGAGTATCGCGCCTTTTGTACGAAGCAGGGACGTGTCCCCGATACCTGCGCGTATAGGACAGCACAGATTCGACCAATAGGTGACATAATACGCGCGTTTCGTATTATACTATGTACATTATGAGCCACGTGGTGTCCTCCTTTCGAGTAAAGGGATAGCAGAGACGAAGAGCGAAAGATATCTGGAGTCTTTCAGGTGAAGCCACCTGGTTGGTTGGTCGAGTGCCGTGTGAACCTGTCCGAGATAGAGCGTCGCTCGAAAAGACACCCGAAGGGTAACTGTTTGTACAAGCACCCCGGTATTTTTATCCGAATGACGGTGACTCATAAAGATCAGAGCTCTCTCGCGTGTCCCCTCGTCGTCGCGTCGTTCCCTCCTCTCTCACACGTACACGAGCTTCACCACGCGCGCACACCCCCGTAAACTCTTTCTCTTTCCGCCTCTCTTCCTCTCCATCTCTATCTACTCGCTTATCTTTCTCGCTTTATCTCGTTATTTCTCCCTCTTTGGATCCGCGGAGCACCCACACCGGCGCACGACGAACGATCGAGCAACGATGAAACGCGCGAGGAGGGAACGTGCTTGAATGTGTACTTAGCGGCAAAGAACACACTCGCTTCGCATGTTAGGATAGAGATTATGTCGTCCAAGGAGTCTATAGTTAGTTAAGGCTACTATTCTTCGGCTGGCTGAGCCTTTGAGTCGCCGAAAATGCACCTTCCCGCTTGCCCGCCCGCCCCCTTCACACACCCAAGTGTACCTGTTAACAATTAGATATTAATTCTATTCAATCTTCTCGCCCGGAGAGCAGGTCCGCCCTTTTTAAAAAGGAGGCCAGGGATTAACCGCGACCCGTTTTTCTCCGCAACGAAAACCTGATATTCCGATGGCGCGGCGCGCGCAATGCAACGTAAAAATGAGTTTGTCTCTGCCGTTCCAGAAAAGCGTTCCCAAAACATCGAGGCGACTCGGTGGAGAGGCAGCGGTCGAGAGAACGCGTTTTATATTTAAAAGGTGGCACGTAAGGGGAAAGCCCTGTGATCGCGATGTACGCGATCGATACTAAATATAAGAAGCGGATCGAGCAAAGAGGGCGTACGAGATTGAATCGTGTACGGAATATATGGATGTATAGATGTAAGTCAGCGTTGACAAGTTACGCTCATCGTTGGCAACGTAATCGAGCCTCGAGCGTACATCGAGCGAGTCGAGGCAATAAACTTTCTAATTATATACGTATAAGGGATTGGACTAATTGCCCGAGAACAGCAAAGGTGCTAAGGATTGTTATCGAGAACGAAATCGTGAATGCGAATACTTACGTTTAGGTCCTCGTTTTTCTGTACTATAATTCTCCAAAAGGTGTAAATTACTGTTTAACAAAAAAGGGCCACTTAACAAAAGCTCTTAAACTTTGCTAGCGTTAGAGTTTTATAAGACACACGGGTATAAATTTCTAAGATAACTGGGCATTTGAATTGGACAAACAAGTTGACACTTTCGTTTATCGCAGGAACAACTAAACCGTTGGGTCGTTCGAAGATTTTATCCTAAACTCGCGTGAATAAATATCATACTTAAAGTTAGCAAATGTCCAGCAGCAACTTACGAATAGGACTGTACCCCTATATAGGAGGCGAACGTATGCTAGTCTATGCGCAAGTAAATACAATAAATGTCTGACACGTGGGTGCGAAGAAAAAGTTCAAGTGGTGTTCGCGCGTCGGCGGTAGCACGTACAAAAATATATCGTACTCGAGGGCGGCGCCACTTAACGCAGCAAAGCAAACACGTCTTGTTTCAATGAAATTGTTCGGACGCGTGAACGACCACGCTTTTCACTGCCGAACGCTCATTCGGAAGTCGCGTTAGCGCACAGAAAATATTAGAAGAAGAGGAAGAGGAAAAAAAGAAGACAGTTGCCTGCACGGATATTAGAACGCCTGCTTTGCGTCAACGCGACCACTAAAAAATCATCGATTACAACCCTCTGTCCTCCCTCGTGCTCGCTCCTTTGGATGGAGCAGCCAGCGTAGACAAGGGTGAATCATTGAACCCGCGGAAACGTTGCACGTTTCTCTCTGTATCGCGTTATCCCTCCACCGCGGTAATTGAAGCGACTGGATGTGTTGGAACCGGTGGAAAACAATTTTTTATTCTATTTCCCCTTATGAAGATGAACGAGGATCGAATGGCGGCGCGATGGGGAAAGGGATGGCGCTCGCGGCGGTTTCATGACAGCAATTTTTCCGAAAAAGTGTCGGACACATGGCCCAGCTATGAAAGGGCGAGCACAGTGGCCACGAAAATGCTACGTTTTATGGTTTTATAATGCGAATGGTTGACCAGGGGACCGCGTGGGATGAGACGTAACACATGGCTGCTTCTGTCCGCTGGTTTCCAGGTCGCAGACACTCATGTATATGTATAGATATCCCGCGTATGTACGAGCCGAGTGGTAAGAGCAATGGGGTGGTCACTGGTTCGACTGTCCACCACGAAACCGGGTAATGAGCCGTCACGTAGGCCGGCTTTACTCCCCAATAAAATCTATATCAGAACCCATGGGGGGACTGCTTTTTTAGCGAACCAACGCAATACATCATTTCTCGGCCATCGTCGACGGAGGAGTTTCGCTCGTCCGCTTATTCCTTCCCGTCACAGATTCACAGCCGTTCCGGCCGAGCCAGCCAGTTTGATTTATAGCATATCCTCCGTATCTCTTCGTGCTCACCTTCCCCTCCCCCCCTCTCTTTCACTCACTCTGTCTCTCTGTCTCGATACAAACGCGATCTCCTCGTGTATTAGCGAAGCTTTAAAACGTGTTTGCCAATCATCGATCGACTACCACCTTTCAACCTTCCTACGGGTCGACGATTCCAAACTCGATCGTAAATGGGTTCTCGTGTTTCAGGTAGAGGGGTAAAGTGCGAACGTAACGCCAAACAAACGTAGAGAATATCCACCTAGCGCTTGAACGTCGTGGGAGAGGCTCTATATTTACGCGACGGTGGTTTCGACTTTTTCCTACGGTGGCCGCGTAGTATCTTGGTTATATTTAGCCGCGCGGCCGCCGAACACCACCTTGTGACGTGTCAGATGCGACTAGTGACTCGTGCTTGTCTTTTTATCGAGAGGGGTTGAGACCGTTCGTAAACCAAACTATTTCAGCTCGCATGGGAACGCGTCGTTTAGCAGGTGCCCCCGGCCTGATTATAAATAATCAGAGTTTCGACTCTTATACGACCGGTCTGCCTCTCGTGCCGCTCCATCGCGCGATACGGTTACACGTTCGCGTCGAGGGGCTGGCTGCAGCGAGCGTAAACGGTATACTACTCGATAGAATGGAGACAGGCGGACGTGGTTCAACGACGAGAGAAGAAATTCGTTCGTTTCGATCGCGTAGCCGTGTGCTTCTTTGAGACGCGGTCAGCCTGACCGTTGAAACGACGAAGAAACAGAGAGAGAAAGAGAGAGAGAGAAAGGGGGGGAGGGGAAGAAAGAGAGCAGAACGACGTATCGAGACGGGGCGTGGAAGAAAAATATTTCACTTCGAAACGTCTCGGTTCCATTAACGATCGTCGGTCGACGTCGAACGGGTACGGGATCGAGATGCTGCTCGACGATCTGGAGCGACCAATGAATCGGCTTCGAAGTGAGCGAATAGACTCTGAAAGCCCATAGGTTTCAACAGGTGCTTTCGCAGACCTGAAGTATGCAGGTATGCAGAAGTAAGCACTCGTCTCTTAAAAACCTCTTATACGTGCACACTCCACTTGTACACAAAGCGGGCCCGTATATTTCTCCTTTCCGGTTGGAGGGCTCGCAGAGACTCTCTCGAAAAGTGTGCGACGTGTACCCCTTTCCTGTCCTCTCGCTTTCCTTCTGTCTCGTTCTGGCCGCTGCATCTGCGGCAGCCACGCGCATTGTCATATTCCCTGTCGTGCAAGGGAATTTGAAAAGGGCCATCGTGAGGAAACGTTTTGCGGTTAATAAGCTGTTGGTAAAACATGGTGGCCATTAAACGCGAGTTTTTATTACATAATGGGAACAACTCGCGAGTTTTTCAGGGCTCTGTACGGCGTGCCTCGAGTGCTAAGTTTGCGGTTGTAATAGATTTCGCCCCTTGCTCCTTGCGCGGTGCACTTTAAGTGTCGCGAAACACCATTCACTTGCAACCATTCGGATGTTGTCATACCGCTCGAGGCACAGCGGCGCGTTATACGCGACCGCCAACTACTACGCGACCGGCATTCGTCTTTTCTAAGCGTACCTTTTGCTCTCCTGGCTTCGGAAGAGCGCTAAGAATGCAAAGGGTGGTTTCGTTCGAACGCGCTCTTATTGCTGCGAACAAACACGGGCCAAGGTTATACAGGGGAGTGTATCAAAGTTGCGCGATCGGATCAAAAGAAAGCGATACGCGCTGGATTAGTTATGCCGGCTACAACGACGACGACGACGACGACGACGACGACGACGACGACGACGACGACGGCGACCACGACATCGACGACGAGACTACGACGAAAAAGTCGACGAGAAAGTTCAAAGGAGCTGCGCGGGTTCCGAAGAAACGCGAAATATGGAATTCCGGTTGAAAGGGCGGTGCCTCGTCCGGGTCAATTCCTTTGGAGATCACTCGAGAATCAGCCTCTATTCTCCGGAATACTCGAGAAGATTAGACTGTCACAAGCTTTGCCGCGTTTCCACGTTTCACAATAAGCCGGCCGGCCGCGTAGCCTCCGAAGAGGGCAACCCCCGAGGGTAGTTGCATCGAGTGACCGTATCCACTCGAAACAAAAATAATTCTGTCTCTATCCGGCAAAGGGACAGAGAGCGCGAAAGGCGGGACAGAGGAAGAAGAAACGAGAGAAAAAAGGAAAAGAAAGAAGAGAGAAAAGAGAAGAAAAAAGAAAGAAGAGGCTCGGATACGGCGTGGCAACGGCGAAGGAAGAAAAGAAAGACGAAGCTACGTAAGCCCCTCGACAATGGGGAAGATATTTTCTCTAATGAACCAAGACGAGTGCACTCCAGTGCCAATTACACTTCAACCGCGTTCTCCGTATTTCGCTCTACTTGACTTCTGTCATTTCAAAGCCAACGAAACGTTGGAGAGACGAGGGCGGTGGATAGAGGACCAAGGCAGATGGGAGATGGCCTGGCGTTCTGCGGCGGAACTCCGGTACGGATCTGCTCGCGATCGATGCTAAGCCCCGTGCCGCCTTCTCGTCTCTCGTTCTCAGCAATAAAGCGCGAGACGAGGAACTCGGGCGGAGAGATAAGCCAGACAATTAATTCTAAGACGAATCCAAAGACGAAGAAACTTCGGTGATCCGCTTCTGACGCGGAGGATCGCTTTTTATCTCGATGAATGCCCACCTCGTTGCACGGACGAGGCGCGCAAGCTTTCGGGGTGACTTTCGACGATCGAAAGGCAGATCAATGGATTATTTCCTTTGTGATCGTCGCGAGATGGTTTCGCCAAGGCAGAAGAGCCAAGGATCGAACAGACGCGTTACGAACGTTTGTACTTGATATTGCTCGCGGTGAACGAACGAATCGCGGTGGAAGGGGACCTATTCGATCTATTCGATCAGGGAATCGTTCGCCGCGTCGCAGTCACTTTTATACTCGCTCCATCGATTCGCGTATATATTCCTTTCCGACGATTATCCTAAAGTCAACGCTTGTCGCGATATCATAGAAATAGGATATTGAGCTGGAATTATCCGTAGTAGCGATCCTCTGACTCCTCGGAACAACGTATTCCGCGTTACGAACCTCGGACCTTGGTCGTTTATTTTATCCTTTGTATCTTTTTCATCTACGACGTACTTGGTTGATAAATCCGTCTGTTTTCTTTCTTTCTCGAGTTACTCGTAAAAGACGATCCCCGGCGAATAGAGAGTCTGGCGTCGCGCGATTCCGGTTATAATCAAAACTAAGTGCGCGTCTAATTAATGCCGAACGCATAGCACGAGTTACGCAAACTAGACCTGCGATTCCGCGACGACGACGGTCCGTCTTAATTTAGCATAGATTACGCAGATCACAATAAACCAAGTTGATAGGGTCAGTCCAAGCAGTAAGCCTTGATTAACGGATTTAATTATGGGATTGTGTGTGAGGGCAGGATTGCAGTGGTCATTATGGAGGGCCTTAGTAACCCGTATCCCGTACACCCTGCGTGTACCTCCTATACACCGCTGCGAATATACACGGTGTCCGTGTACGAATCGTGACTGGCCACCGTCGTACAATCGTTCGCTTTACGAAGATCGTAACGTCGTGCAACGTAACGAACCAAAGAAAGGCAGACTCTGTCCGGTGTAAACGGGTTGCACGGTTCGCGCCAACCATTTCATAATGGAGCCATTAGGAGCGGTTTCAGTTTTCCTTCTCTCGGCTACGAGCAACGCTTTTACTTCTTCGCACCTCCAGCGAACCGTAAACCGAACAAAAAGATCATTGCGAAATCAAAGCGATCCGCGCGTTACGGAACGAGGCACGGCTTCCGCGAATATTTCACTCACCCTGTATAGAGACGCGTTTCATCGACGCGTATTACGCGCGACGATAACGCGTGGACTGCCGCGATCCATAGGGAATAAGGTTTTAAAGTTGGCGAAGCCACCCTTCGTTCGCTACCGCGTTCGCGTACTACGTCGACGCATATACGACGCACGTTACGAAGAGAGAAAAGCGGGCGAACGCGAAAGATAATTAAGTCCGTAATTAAAAGGCACAATCGCGGTAAAGCCTTTCACGGTAGCTAAGTGACAAAAGCGATCGATCAAAGGGACAACCGTGCAGCCGATTCACGGTGAGACGCGTTCCATGTGTACGAGTCTATACATCGAGTATGTGTACGTGCCTCGACCATTAAGGATCCTATCATTTGTTACCATCGGGGATCGGTGGTATCCCTTAATACCATGTTTCACGGGTCCGCGACTCTGCTAGCAGAATGTAAGCGTATTAACGAAAGTATTCCTGGCGTGCGCGTATCGATTCGCCGGGCACGAACGCCGCAAAACAGCCCCGAAAATCGTCCCGATGACGACGTTAATAAAATCGATATCGGCGAGCCACCGATCGAAGGCTACCGAGCGTCGAACCGATCGAACCTCGCCGAGATACGCAACGCGACTCCCGTTTCGATTACAAAGTTCTCCGCCCGATGCTGGCCGCCTCCTCGAGACGACGTGACACTTTGCATGAATTTACGCCGGTGCCTCTGAGGAAGCTCTTAGCAGTGTCCATGGTGAGACCAGTTGAAGACCCTTGGTTAAATGAAATCACGGTCAATCTAACGTTATGCAAATCGACGGTCACTATCTGGTCAGCTTTACATATGAATACCAAAGGGACGGAATACTTACGACGCTGTGTACGACCTTTAAGATGATGCTAATCAGCGCTCCTCCGAGAACGCGGTTCTATCCACGGTTCGTTTGGTTTAGTGGTTTCGAGGGGTCGGGCTTCCAGTGAACGATGCCGCCCTGCGAACACGGCCGAATGCCATCCGGCTGGCATTCGAAGAAAATGGAATCGAAAGGAAGGAATTACTCGACAAGTATTCCAATTTTCTCGATAATTTTCGAATAAAATTTCAAACTACCTCGCCTCGAGCGGAAAGTTTTTCGAAGCGTTCTCGTATCGGAGGAACGACGAGGCACGCTTAGGAGAATTCGTTCGCCAAATACTCCGTCGACGGCGGCGATAAAAATACGAAAGGACTGCGCGTAATAGCGTAGCTATGCGAGCTGAAAGTATTTCTATCGGGGCATTTGCGCCGTCAAAGGAATCTAATACAAAGTGGTAACTCGCGCACCGACCGCCTCTAATGTCACCGCATGGTTTCGATGACTAGCCTGAACCGAGTAATCCTACGGGGTAGCACCTACTCGAAAATCAAGCCCCGCTTAAATATTGTCCGACGTTGGATCGCGGCGATTTCCTAAATTAAATACAGCCGGCCGACAATTGTTGTCCGTTTATCGGCAGCAACGGTATTACCCTAAGGGGTACGCACCCTCTGATTAAAAATTCTCGCGTGGTTAAGCCTCTGATAATGATCTTCCCTAACCCCTTTCTGCCCGTGGGGTTTATACAGTATGGTCTAAAAACGATTGTACTTACTCAGTCAGCGTGCACGGGCGACGGGTAAAGCGCAAATGGCTCGAGGTCATCGCGAACAAGAGTTAACGATCGTTTCCAAGGGCGTACCGCTTCCTTTTGCTTTTTTCTTTTCTAACGTATCGACGCACGGTATCGTGCCTCTTTGGTGCGTCTCTTTGAGAAGGATCTCGAAACGGTTTCCATTTTCCATTCTATGAAACGGGAAACGAAAGAGGCTCTCGCGACGAATAAGGCGTAAATTGCTCGCGAATAAAAATTAACCTTCGCTTCGATGGCAATACCTCTTCTTTTACCTTGTTCCGACCTATCGACGAACGTTATCGTCTCTATCTATCCACTTTAATAGAAATTTCGAAACGTTTTCGAGAATTTGCCAGCTTCGACGAAAGCTTTTATGAAAAATTCTCTTGCAACGGGTACAAAACGCACGCTTCCCCCTTTCCTCTTTTTTTGTTTTTTCTTTTTTTCTTTTTCCATTTTGTCCAGCTATCGACGCTCGTTTCTATCTCTACGCGTCTCTTGGAAAAATATCCGCAAGTGTTGGCAAAATATTTTCGAGCTTCGACGAGAAGGTGCGAACATCGGCGCGGCGTATCTGCAAATGGCAAAACGTAAAGTAGAAAGTTCGACGATAACAAGGTACGTATATACGTCTGGAAAATCACAAGGTGTACTAATCATTCACAGTGCGTTGGCTGGATTCAAAGCACGATTAATCGATACGTCAAAAGCACCGATACCGCCAGTGCACGAGCATCAACCCTCTAGTATCCGCTACGAGATATCATCTTCCGCCGGCGGTCGTTATTAATTAATATCGTAGCAAAGATTAAATGAATTCCTATTGAGGATGGCCGGCTGACAGCAGGCGAAGCGTGAAGTAGGCGGATGCCGCGAAATTTGTCAGAAGGCTAACGACCCACGTTATTAAAAGTAACGTTCCAGTGACCTCGCGTGATAATCCATTCACTTGACAAATCGAGATAATTGCGAGCGACACCCTTAATCACGGCGAGAAACTCCGGCATATTTCGCGAGCGATCTCCTTCTGCCAAAATTCCATTAAACCTACGCGATTAAAGTAATGAAATGCCTAGGGGACGCGCTGTCTCGCGAAAATGCATCAAATTCACTGGCTTCGATCGTTCGAAGAAGATAATTCGCAATTTGAAAAGATCCTTTGACAATTTAGACGGCAATGTTTCGCAGTTCGACTATCTTTACGATATTTTTAACGTGTCAGACACTCGTAACGAAGTATTGCATTTTTGCAAACGTCGACCAAAGACAATCGATCGTCCAGCGTTTCGTCTATCTTCGACGTATCAAAATTCTTAATCACTTCGGTTATTTAACGACCCTAAGCTGCTACGAGATCCGAGTCTGTCTCGGTGGAACGGAATATGGAACGAGCTGAAGATTTTCCGATAAACGTCTGCGCGGCTTGCGGAGAAAGCGGACACGAGGAGGAAGGGTGGAAAAAACGAGGCAAAAACATACGCACAAATACGAGGGGGAAAAACGAGTTGGAAAGCGGGCTTCGTCGGCGAACTTTCATTAATTAAATATTCAAAATCGCCATTAATCCGGACGTCCCTGCCACTGTCCGATCCCGCATCGCGGTGGTTGAAATCGGCCTCAACGAATCCCGACCGTTTCGGATCTCCGTGGCTTAGGCAAATGAAAGCCGTGGCGCTCGCATGCAAATACACACTTTTATGCGTGAAACCCGTGCTCTACAGCGCTAATAAATTTTTCCACGGACGCGGCCGGGGTTCGCCCGACGTGTGACTAATGACGGAGAATTAACCTGAGAGCGTCACCGATATCCCGGGACGTACCTGGGAACGCTCAGGTGTTGCGGCTGAATGAAAAAAGGGTTGGGCTTTGGAGAGGGTGCGGAATAAAAAAAAAAAAAGAAATAAAAAAAATGAAAAAAACAAGAATAGGGGAACAGGACAAAAAGACGTGGAAAAAAGTTCCAACGTCGTTGCAGAACTGTTTGCTCAAGGTATGACAAATTCCGGGAGATCGATTAACGTGGATGCCGCACCTTATGGTCCGTTCCGTCTACCTGTCCGTTCTACCCTTCCTTCTTCTTCTTCCTTCGCCCCTATTCACATTCAAATACGAAGTTAACGAACAAGGTGATTTCGTAATAAATGACACAGGCAAAAAGTCGTGCGCGCATTCTCCTCTCCCCGGGTTAATTATTCAGACTAAGGGGGTTGTAAGCAGATTGGTCTCACCCCTAAGCCCCTATCTCGGTACAACGAGGGTGGCGCGCAGGCAGACCGAGAGATTGCCGGGAGAGACTTTAAACCGCCCTTACTTACTGACTGGTGTCTGTGATTAGAACCAGAAATATGCTAAGCGGGCTTCCAATTATCGAAGATTCCTAGCCCGCTGGATTTACGACCAACGTCGGTTCGTGGACGAAACTTACGACTTCTAATAGCGTCGTGCCGACGATGATCTTGGGCAATAATAAAAAACGGCCCTGTTCTTGGAACAGTCGACGAAGTTACGGTAAAATAAAAAAGCTGTGCAGCGTTCTTTTCGGCATCTACGGTATCTACGGTGAGTACCGATATTTGATATCCTACAGTTTTGTATCGGCAACTAAATATTTTCGGCGCGTAAATTCTCGCGCCGTTACGTGCAAGCAGATCTTTAGATATTACAAATTAATCGATCACGATTAAACGATAATCGCTTAAACGAACGACTATTGGACTAAATATCCCTTAGAAAGTAACTTCGCGGTTGAAGCAATACCAAGTGCTCTTACGCCGATATCATTCGTAAAAAGAAGTCTACTTGTAAAACTTGGTATAAGACTTTTGCACGGTACGCTATATCTGACAAAGGAGGGCAAATTAAGTTTCAACGTTTCCGCGGGTTATCGAGCGTTCGATTAAAACTTGCCAGCCATACAGGGAGGTCGTAAAATCAGGTCCAGGGGAAACTTGCGAATTGCAGCCAATGAGTTTTTCTAATCCCAACGTACGAGCCCGGAGGAAAAGTCCCGTACAGAAAACAGCGGCGGAAATTCAATCCTCCGCGACGCAGGAGGGGACGTGGGCGGAAATTAATTCCACGTCGGCGACAATAATTTCGGACGCGGCTCTTTCAGAACGGATAGTCGTGCGACCACGGGTTTCCAGGCTCCGAGAAAGGACAGCGGAAAATCGTAAGAGAACATTGTCGTTAACTTTTACGAGGCCATTAACGTGGCTGTCTTCCGCCGTTCCGAACCTCGACTGGACACTCTGACGTCATCACAAAAGAGTAGCGACAGCGGAGAAAGGAAACTTAGAAAAAGAATTAGTGCGTAGACCGCGAGACTCGTCGTTCTCTTTGTTCACCGCCGTTCCGAGCTGCAGCTCTTTCATAAACTCTTCGATAAAGTGTACGCGCTCCGTCCACGACAAAAGACTCCATTTGTCTCGATTTCCATACGAAAAGAAACCGCACGAGATTACTGGGATTACTGCGGGATACACTTTGAAATTATTCCTGTCGCTTAACCGGTTAACTGTTTTCGACGAGTGTACTCGTCACGAATAAATGGCAGACGGTATTTCCGTGTTATAACGAGCCTCGTCGGTAACAAAATTAACAAATAAAACGGTCATTCGATTGCAACTTAATTCTATGTTATAACAGCCACGCGTACTCCGTGTTTCGCTCGAGTATGCTCGTCGTCGCTTAGTTTTCGCGACACGTTTTACGTGCACGCTTCCCAACGCTTTCGAAGAAGTCGCAACAGCCAACTGGTTAATTAAACATGGTTTAATTAAACGCTTGGTCGTGCCGGAACGTATCGAGAGATACGTACGCTTCCAAGCGTACAGCGTGACGTTTTCCCTCGCAACTGAATCGTTCGTGCACGGAGGAAAAATCGTACGGCGAAGAGATGAAAAAAAGATACGATTTTAGAAAGACCGATGGATGGACGAGAGGAGGAGAACGGAGACGGTATGGCGAAATGGAGACGAGAGTCTTCGTTTTGGGATTTGACACGCGTATCTAAAACACAGAGACCGGTGGAGGAGAGGGAGGTCACGTGTCGGTCGATCATGTCGCCCTTCCTGTCAAGTCACGTGACCGTGCGTAAAAGGGTTGAGATTTTCCAGTCTGGATTTTTCGTCCACCGACTTGACAGATCGCCGCGCTAAGTCTGACTGATACTCGTCCGCCACGGGCTTCGCTTTAATTATGAGATATTATTCTGAGATCGCGCCCCATGCGCGATCGAGTTTAATGCCTTTTTAAAAGGAGATCAACGTTCTAGTCTTCGTTACCCCGAGCGGCTGGATGTCACGCGGTGATCGCGACGATACCTCGACACGATCCTTCGACACGGGGTGACAATGGCGTGGCGGATTCAGAACGAAACAATTAGCCGAGCACCGGCGACCGTTCTGCCCCGGTGTGAATCTGATCCGCGGCACCGTGCACAAAAGACTCTGCATTTATACGTTTCGTCCTTTCGATTAAACTCCCTTCTTCCCTGGCGGAATATCCAACGAGGGGACGGTGTTACTCGACAAAAGGAAGAGGTCGTTCACCGGCGACGTTGCAACTTTGTGGAAATTCGAAAATTCCGAACTATCCCGGGAGCAGTCTACCGTGAAAAGTTCCGACGATGTCTTAAACTTTGGAGAAACGTTCGGACGATAACGCCAGCTATACCGTCACCTATCGAGCGAAATTTGAAATTCATAATCCTGCAGTCTTTCGAGGGGATTCTGGTAAAAGCGTCGGTTATCAATTTATCGCGTATCCGTGTGTTCTTTGTCCGGAGGAGCAACCTTCAAACTACTATTACATACAGAGGGGTAGATCGAAAACGGAGTTGCACGTCGTGACAATACTATTGCCGGCGCTGTGAGAACGTCGTGGCGGAACACGAAAGAAACGGGTGATGGATGCGTCCCGTAATCCGCGCTAACTTCCTACGGGATTTGCCGGTGGATGCCTCTGGGCGCCTCTTACAGAAAGCCACCCCTAATTCAAATTTAGCCTAAAACCTCGAAATCAAGTCAAGTCGCTAAGTCTCTCTCTCTTAGGGGTTGCGGTACGCTCCCTGACGCCGTTCTAATTAACATCGTGTCGCTCTCGCGGCTCAACTTGTTCGGTTCAACCGGCTTTCGCGTCTTCCGAAAATCATTAGTAAGACCGTCGAGTGAAACGAGTCCAAGGGATCGACGGAATGAGAAAGGAAAGAGAAACGGAGAGAACTCGAGCAAGAGGAGCGCGGAGAGGCGAGGCGAAGTGGCTGCGTTCGCTTGTCACGTCGAACAGATAGGGCTGGTACAGAGACAAAAAGAAAAAGGGAGACTGGCAGAACGGATAATATCCAGGTTACCGGCGAAACGGTAGAAGAGAAAGCGAGTGCGGAGAAGCGGGATTGAAATTTCCGCAAATCATTCGACAAGGGTTCGGTAACCCCTTCTGGGATTATCGGGACCCATGTGGCCCTGGCTCGCTGATGGCTCGTTACCAAACCCAACTTCTCTTCGATAACCGACAGATATTACTATTTATGAATGGTGCCGAGCCCTCGTCACGACTCCACCGACGCTTCTTCGCCTTTTCTCTATGCGCACCTCTGTACCGATCGCACGTTCCAGTCACGTCCACAACACGTGTCAAACACATCCTTCGACGAGATTTATCTACCTACGATATCGACAACGTCGATCGTGGTAGCTGCGTATTCGAAAAACTCGTACTTCGTTTTGTACAGGTGACTTCCTTGGCGAATGACAACGTCCTCTTAAACTACGACCGTTGATCTGTAACAGACCCCGACGGAGATCCCTCCTAGTGTTCGACCTTACTGATGTCCGGCTTAAGTCGACGAAATAGACGCCATGGGGTTCCGTCGCTATGGACCGCGGTATTCGTCTCCTCATTGTTCCTCCGGCGACTATGTTACCGACTGGAACGAAGCGTTTACAGGAGTAGGCAGGGACAAACGATACAAATTGCTGGTGAAACTTACCGCTATTAAAATATCTCTACGATCAGCAAGCAAATAGCGACGACTAGATTTTTAAGCGACTTGTTATTCGCGATAAGTATCTCGAATACGATTGTGCATTTTTATCATTCCACCATAATTTCTCTATATTCCGCGTCAACCGGATCAAAAGTCATAAATAAAAGAGCGTTGATCTCTGACAACTCTAAAAATGTTACACTCGGATAGCTCGATAAATCAATCCCCTCGAGCAAATAAAAAGGAAGCCATAATCACACAGCGCGACAGAGGCTGTAACGATAAAGGAATGCATACTAGATCGTTAGGTTATCGGTTCCAGTCCGGTGTTCGGTATGGTATCGAAAAATATTGCCTTAATCGGATTATTAATTTCGACCAACGAGGATCGTTCCAACGATCCTTAACACCTGTCGAATGGTAGCGATGTCCGTCTTAAATCTGGAAAGCGCTCACCACGGGGGATCCGGTCGATGGACTAAGATATTTGTCATCTCATTGTTCGTCTCCGAAAACCGAGCTAAGTTCGCGGACAGAGTTTAATGTCACGCAATTCCTGCGGGTCGAGAGAACGCGGCGAGGATTATTCCTGCGGGCAGGATGTCCTACGATATATCTCGTGCAGTTCGCCGACGAAACGAGCCCATTCTAAACGTAGAGCATCGTTGGCTACCGCCCTCTTACCCTGCCGTAGCGTCTCGTTTATACGTATACAGCTCGGTCGAGCTGAAATCCACGACACTGTAAGGAGGTAACGCGCGCTACGAATATAACGACGTAAGTCTTAATTAGCGCGAGTTCGAAACGATGACCATGGAAGCGTGGAAGACTGCGGGAACGCCGTCGATGACGATACAGCAGCCATTGCCAGTGCTACGAATGAAACTGCCTTAGCAAATCGTAACGTTGTTAATTAATCTGCACGGATGGACGGATACTCGAATAAGACGTTAAAGTGTTTATTGTCGCTGTACCTCGTAGCATTCTCGGAAATATTACTTGACCCGTTTTATTACCGCAATTATCCAACGATGGGTTGTTTCATTATGACAACCCTGGCCATTCTAACTATTTCCTAGCCCTTTAAACGCAGCTGTCGTTAATAAGCGACGAGACAAAAATTTCGTCTTACAAAGTTCAAAATTTCCCGTGTCCTTCGTCGTCGTCGATGTTACAGAGTTTAGAATTGTAGCGATCTATATTCGTTATACAGATCGATTTACAACGATTGAAACTACGAAACGGCAGAACTATGACTATTTAATTACAGCTATTCCTTAATGTAGCAACCTGATACATGTAAAACAACCAAGTTCGTGCGACTACTCAACTTACAACTAACAACTCGCAACAGCTCGACAACTCGCGAGTAACGACTGACTCGCAACTACTGGCAACTTGCTCGTAACCGCAACTAGTCGCAACTCGGCCGTAACTGCCTACTTTCTACGCCAAACGTCCTTTTTATACCACTTATTGTCCTAAAGGGCCACGGACGTATGGTTCATCGGGATTTCCCATCCTTGCCGGCACTTCCATCGTCCTCTACCTGTATTGCGGCTTGCAGTAGAAGAACTAACTAGAATTCGCATTCTATATTTTAATGCTTCTACGGATAATACGTTTAAATTTGAGAAATACCGAACGATCCTAGTTGAAGTTTCGCGTAAAAATCACATTTGTCGTCTTTCGTTTATTTATTTAAAGACACGAACATACAAAGAGACACAAACGCAAGAAGACAGATTTGATTTTTAAGGATCATGCGCGCAAGTCGCGTTACATTTCCTCGCGACACAGTCACCGGGTTAATTATCGTCGACGAAAGTCGAAATTACGGTTCGAGATAAAACTCACAACGAATAGACGCGAGCAGCTACGGTTAGCGAGTGGTACGCGAGAATTACGCGTTAAACAATACGCGATACAACCGTGCAAACCGGTCAAACTCTGTTGATATAATTTCGCGACCTTACGTTTTGCGCGGAATCGACGAAGGTGAGACAGCAGCGGCTTATAGTTACGCGTAATACGTTTCTACCGTGTATTCTACCGACCGGTAATGATCGCGCGTTGTAATGACACGTTAGAGCAACGTTAAAGCCTCGTGGAGAGCTCGCCTCTCTATCGCGACTGATGATTGAACACACATACCTGAAATATGTAGCACGGAGTTTATTATGTCGCTACCGTGTTGCGGAATACTAAGCATCGAAAATGACGCATTTGTCAATCGAAATGAACCAGAACATGAGAAATGTGACACGCCAGGTATTACGCGATAAGTATTACGAAATATCGTCTCTGCTATCCGTTACGCGTATTCGTTCCAATGCTCACAGATACAGATAACGGTATCAACGTGCCGATCTACGAAAACTTTCTTCTCTGACAAACTGTGAATCGTTGCAGCGCGGAAGATTTATTTTGATTTTTGTCCGTGAGAGAAGCTGATTCTCATCGGTCACGGAAACGAATTATCCCTCTTATCCTATTTGTTTTTAGCCGTCGACAATGGAGGGTACGCCGTGTGGCCGGTACGCGAACGCGGCGAAAACACAGTGAAAGACGGAGAGGGTGATCGGTTCGAGATCCCGAGGGACCATCATCAGGGAAATTGGATTCGGCATTTTTCAAATCCCGCTCCCGGAAAACACTGCTACGGAGCAGCGTTCGACTTGTCTCGTCGGAAACGTATTTTCATCCCTAAGAGGTTAGTGCTCTCCAATCAAATTAGACCGTTTTTGCTGGTCGATTTTGCTGCGATGGAGGAGGGAGAGAGAGAGAGAGAGAGAGAGAGAGAGAGAGAGAGAGAGGGATCGAGCGGCCGACACCTAAATCGCGTCGATACATTGTCGACGGACGAGAAGCGAGCTTTCAGGAAAACGAGCGCCCGTTTCCGAATTTTCGCGATAAGAGAATCCGCTGGAAGTTCGAGGAAAACAGCGGTTTGGAAGATTCGAGCCAGCGACGAGATAAGAAACGAGCTGGATGATTTTCCAGCGAAATTCCGCTTCGTCACCTCGAGACAATTGCTCGTTTCGCGGCTCTGCTTTCAGATTAACATCTACCCCTAAAAGTGAGACTCTCCTCTCGTGGCCAAGTTCCGCTTCGCTCTAACTCATCGCCGTCAGATAACGTCGCTCGATGTATTATTTATCCCCGACTGTCGTCGCAATTATTCATACCGCTATCACGTGGAGCGCCGTTTCCGCTGGGAATCGAAACGAATTCGTACTTATTAGCGCAGGCAAAGGCGGAGGCCGCATTGACACGTACCATTTTTCTCGCGACCGCTCCCTTAACGACGTATACGATTTCGCCGGCACGATGTTCGTGGGTGTGGCATCGTCTGCGAATTCGCGAAGAAATCGAAAGAAACATACGGCGCAACGAAGAAAAGAGAAACATCCTGTATGCGGTTGCGATTCACGTAGAAACGATCGAGACGTTTGATAACACGTGTGTTGCATAGAACTTGGTTAAATATTCAGGCGTTTTGTAAGTTCCATTAAACTTTCATCGCCGATTCAAGTACTTTATTCCCCGCTTATCGAAAGCGCGTCACTTCTTATCTAACGACGACTAAGAGGTCGGTATTTAATCTTGAATAGGAGCAAGTTACGAGAAGATACGAGTGGTGGAAGGATGGCGAGAGAAAGACCGAATCAAGAAACACGAAAGGGTATTCCTCGGACGATCGATAATATCGTCGGTATTTCGAGGGGCTCGAGGAAAATACGGTTCGCCAATAAATATTGACAATATCGCATCGACGATACGTACTGATCCTTTTAATCGAGAACTTTGAAGTATAGACAGCGTACGTACATCGATGGTTCGAGGACCGACAAACGCTTATCAAGCTCGCAAAGAAATTTAAGTAACCGTGCTAACTGAAAATACCAATTCGATTCGTCCGCAAGCGCTAGACGTAGAAAGACAACGAACGATAAGAAAAATCTCTACCTGGATTCCAAGTCGTAGAAATTTCATAAGCGAGCGACAGAAAACGAGGTAAGGTACGAATTGTTTCTCTACTCGTAATGCATTACTCCGCTTAGTAACTTTGCAACGAATCAACAAAGCTCGGGAGACATCCTGATAGTTTAACTCGGAATTTTTTACGAGTAAAGTTGCGCGCATAGCTACTCGGAGCATGGTGTACCTTGAACGAATGGAAATGTAATTCCGAGCGAAGATTAGCAAGACGCGGCAGCCACTTTGAAAGGCGGAATTCCATGAAACGAGAGCACATCTAGTTAGTACGTTTACGAGAGTTCGCGAGGAACGTGGTAGGGGCCAGAGGGCGAGCAGCGTAATAAAACGTAAGCACGGCAGATATTTCCAAGTGTGAAATATTTCAGTCTAATCCAGCAATATCATAAAGAAGGTTGGTGCGAGGCGGCCGCGGGACGAGCCAGCCAGAGTCGTAACCAGGCATTAGGGCTGTTTACAAAGGGCCCTTCGATACCGGATCGCGTACGAAAATCGTCGGCCGGTAGCCCGTGCTACGAGTTCGTCTGCGAAACTTACCACCTGGGTCCTCCCCGCCCTTATTATCAACAATCGTAAAATGCTAAATTGAAAGTCCTCGAAGAATAAGAAGGGCGCGAACGTTTGGGGAGGAAAGCACGAAATACCGGTACAGGCAAATCGTGCCACTGGAAACGAGTCTCGTCGTTACGCTCGGTCGAAACCGGATTTTCCAAAGCGTCTCTATGACACACTTTTATGAGAAAATATAAAGGATTAGAATGGTTACGAGGTTCCATTATATTCCACGAATAGACACAGTACGAGATAGGATTCGCCTAAGCTCGAACGTTACAAGATTCGACGTTGAATTTAATAAACGGTGTTGAGCCACACGAACGAAACATTCTACGTACGATACGGTATAAGTTTGAAACTCTAAGTGTTCGCAATTTGGGATTTGTCATCTTGCCTTCCATTAAACCAACATACGTCTTCCAGAAGGAAAATTGTAATTTTTGTATCGACCATTTTCATCAATCTTGCACGCTCGTCCAAGCGGACTAGACTCCGGCAGCTTATATATCGGTAACAATCGCGACACTTCATTCGCCGGACGACTAATCAATCAAATCCGGCCGAGACGCGAAACTTTTCCACGATATCAGCGCACAGATCCGAGGGCTTATCCTTCGTCCGAGAAACAACCCCAACTTTCCTCCACGCGGGGATGATACCAGATTCGGAATTCCGAGCGGCACTCGAGCGACCCTTGACTAATTACCAGGGGATGACTGGCATCTTCTCTCACTTATCTCTATAGCTGGCTCCCTTTCAATCGAATTACTTCTTCTAGGTATTCACTCGTTCTCCGTCCCAATTTTTTGGCTAATTGACCCGTGGCTTTCACTGGTGGATCGAGAAGAAGTGCACCGAGACATTTGTCTTGTCACTTTAGACAGATTGAATTCGGAGGACCGACCCTTAACCTTTCGACTCGCCTCTCCCTGTGGCTCCGTCTTAATTTTTTCTGTTGGGAACAATTCCAGAAGAAACGACAGAGTATCTGAGTCAGACTAAGCAATTCGCCTCTAAGTAATTCGTCAAATTCCGTTATCAACGAAATTTGAGGCGAATTTTCCTCGATCCACGAAATCATTTTCTACCAACCTATACTTTTATCATTTCCTGCGGATCGTGTCGCGCGTCGTTTCGATAATCTAATTTAGCCGCTTTAATTCATCGCTGGTCTCCGTCTATTTCCACACTGGCAAGTCCAATACCGGTTATCAATGTCCCTCACGACGATCGACGTATCGAGCAAGCCCGTCGCTTTATCTCACCTTCCAAATATATTTGAATAACCCCATCAGTCAGCATCGTCCGACGCGTGCTAGGCCATGTAAATATGTAAATACCGTAAATATTGTAAATAAAGCTAAATGACACACCCACCCTCCTCGTGCCTCCCCAGTCTCTCGCCCAGTCTCCCTCTGTCCCCCATCACCCACAGAAACCAAATGTAGGCTACCGAATTGTCCAGTTTTGTCACCAGATTTTCAGGACAAAAGAAAAAGAGTAAGACGATATCGTATTTAAGTACCGCCGCTGGGCGACTTAAATTTGACCCTCAGATATACGGTGAAAAATGTAACGCAACAAAATATTGCGCGTCTACGTCGTACCGTCGAGTAACGGTACTCCTGACAAAACCAATCGCTAATTATAATCCATCGTTTATTATGGAAGTATATTTGTTAATTATAATTTCTGGGTCAATAAACGTTCGTTAATGATAATAAAAGAAAAACGCGTGCTAGGCCGATCGTCGTTTCTGTCTCGGCTACTCGACGTTTCATAAAGAGTGCTAACATTTGACGCCCCTCTGACGCCAAAAGAGTGGTGAAATGTCAGCGGCGATGAATACTGCGACCTATGACATAGGAAGATAGCTACGTGACATTTCGCGGCATATCCGTGACCGGTGCAACCTCGAATTACTATCGTGTAGCACGCGGGTACGCACACGCGGCTTGTATCGGGGGAACGTTACGTAGGTGCTTCCAGGACACTATGGACTGTCTGCCAGTCCAGTGGGTATACGTATTGGACTCTGGACAGCGGTCATCTGTCACTGTCAACCACCCCTTTCCACCACCTACCCCTTGTCCTCCTCTTCTGTACGGCCGGGTAGCGTCAGTGAAGAGGACGACCAAGGGAGGATCGAACTCGAACACCCCCTTGCAGGCTGGTAGCACGTGTCGATGTCTATGTCCTTATATGTACACGTGTGTGTTCCAACGGGGCTACATATGTACATCTGTATACATATGTATATGGTTAGGTATGACCGTGAACGCAACGCGAGCTACATAATATATAGGCAGTATAAATAAAGCGCCATACTGCGTTAATTACAATCGAACGCCGCGTTCAACGTGACGTCGCCTCAAAATAATCGAGGGGATCCGGTTGTGACTGTGGTCTGCCAAGTAGCTACTTATTTATTATCTCAGGCATAAAGATGTCGAATCTATAGCGACACGTAGGACGGAATTAGCTACCAGAAGTTGTTAACATTATCGTCCTATATAGCGTTCAATATTCGAATACAGGTTAATGAATTGACGTCTCTGTGTAGTCCGGTTTACACGCGCCATGCGAACGTCTAATATACGTCTGCAAACATTGACGTCGCGTACTGTGCCGTATCTATGCCAACACATTCAGCTTCCTGATTATAATGCCGGCTATATGTCCGTCGTACACGCGACATTAGGAAATGCGACTTAATTGAAGCAACACGGTGCACACGTTCTAAACCCTGTAACCATATTTGCCCGTTAACGCTCCACTAACTGATCACTGACTCGACGGATCAACCGTCGGCCAACGGCCGTGACACGGGAAATAACAGTCGAATCGAAGATTCACATCGATCGATCCTTTTTCTCCAACCACGAATTACGTTCTATCGTGTCGCAACTTACGTGCGTCGGTAATCTTACGTAATCGAGGTTTATTATTTTTCTATTGTTATATTATTACGTGACGTACAGCTACCGTGTAATTTAAGCGCAAGACGCGGTGTCTACGAATCATCGATCGATATTCCGTCAGCGTTCCATCGTCCTAGAGGCGTATCCGTTAGCTTCTCTCGCGGCTCCTTCGTCTTGATTCGTAACGGTGATTAATAACTGGCCATTCACGTCGCATTACTCATCGATGTTGCTCGTAGACTTCCGCCAGACGAGCGTTACTTACGAGTCTGTGGTTTCGGTACCATCGAACAACGCCGACCTAGCCCCGACGAGACGCTGTCCACCATTATGCGCCACGGCGCAAAGTTTCAGTGGCGAAACACCACAGAAACGACTCGCTTTTTCTTTTCTCTCCTTCTCGATAATCGACCTTCCAAGATCGTTACGCCGAATATCGTTACCGCAGGCCATAGAGGATAAATATTTACTGCGCCGTCACGTAAAAGCGGCTCACCGCAAAACGCGGATGCACACGTGTACTTTATGAAGTATTTAATACGTCGCGCGACACGCCAGCTGTAAAAATTTCGTGTCAAAATGTCCTTTAAAGTGTACCATATATCTCTCTGTAATCGTTCCCGGCTCGAGTTATTAGTTTCGAGAAGTGTCGTTCGAAGAAAGTCTGGTTACGACGTGTACATTCTCCTTCATAAGTATCACGGCATCCGCCGATTTCGCATAAAGTACGATAATTGGTTCGAATTATAGAGAAAGCGATTAATCCGTGATTTTGCAGTCGCGCGAGATAACGACGCAACAACGTTTGAAACAACTGTCTGTTCTAATTACAGGAGGAACGTGGTAAATTAAGAATCGTACGTTTCTTCTCCCCTATCCTCCTTCGATTTCGTTGAAAAAGTTCCTTATGGATCGGACGTTAACTGTATGAAGCGCACCCAAAAATGCGAATCGACGCTTGCGACTAAAGAAGAACAAATACGGTAGACAGACTAATAACACGAGTGGCAGAATATTGGTTCTGAAGCAATGACTTAATAATAATAATAATAATAACAATAAGACTTAATAACACGCGACTCGATAATCGACTCGGTAACATAATAAACTGGAAGAAATTAGGCGTTATCACGCTTGAAAATGAGACTTTTATTACAACGTCGAACCAACGAATCGATGCAAAGTTTCGAAGCAGATAACGATTACCTTAGGCGTTTTAATAAGCTCCCGATCGTGCCTGATATTAACTGCGCTACCTGGAAGTGTGTGCGAATACTTGTGAACACGAGTGTATAACCAAACCGATACTCCTCGCCTAACCTTCTACATCCGGCGGAAGATGGTCGGTCTTTCGGATCGTCGCAACAATATTTTACAATCTAACGGATTTTACGAGCAATTCCCAGCGGTCCCGCAGCTCTTCAATCTTCCTCAACGCGCCTATGAATATAAATACGAAGGCGGCAGTGATTTATGCCGACCAGCGAAAGAACGAGTGGCGAGATGAAGAGAAAAAGGAAAAAAGGAAGGCCGAAAGGACGATTCGATACTTCCAGTCCCATTTTATGTCGCGGTCAGTGTTTATGCCCCAGATTTTAGCACCTACCCGAGGCCGTTTGAGGTTCCTCCCTGTTGAGAGCTCACCAATTTTTACGAGTCTCTTTCTCCCTTCTTCTTCTCGCGAAACTCTTTGCTCCTCTCACCTTTGACTCTCTTACGAACAAAGTCTTTAGTCAAATACCTCGAAGAAACTTCCGATGTCGATATCCGTTTCGTCGTTATCCGCCAACGATAGTCGTACAGGTTTCTCTATTCTCTCGTCTATAGATGATCGTACGAGGTTGCTACTTTCGCGAACAAACCTTATCGACGAACATACGACGACGACGAAGAGAGGAACGCGAGAAAGTTGGGTGCCGATCGAAGAAAAAAGCTTTGGTCGAAAAATATTTTGGAACAGGCGAACAAAAGGACAGGAGCGAAAAAAAGACTAGAAAATACGAGATAATTAAAACACGACAAAAGCGACGCATCGAGACTTCGCGTGACGCCGGAACTATTGTAGATACGCTCGCTCAGTTAGCCCCAGCTTGACGAAAAATCGAACGGCACGAATGGCAAAAACGCGGGCCATTGTTTCTCCTGTACAATAGCAGCCAATGATATTATTCCTAAATTTCGTTGTAGAGCCGAAATCCCGCGTCGAGTCGTTATTAAGTCTTGATCCGTCGTCTGTGTGCGCGTGTTCAACTCGCGTCCCACCCTATTGTTCCTGACAAATCTGATGTACGAGTGCGATCATCGATCGGATCCCTTTCTTTGATCGACAGGTAATGACAGTTTAAATCGTTTCGTCGGCGGCCGTACAGCCGCTGTCGCGGTTCGTTTAGATTTTCACCGCGCTGCCGCGTCAATAATTTCCCCACCGGTGCGTAATCCTTTCCGCATGCAGCCTATAAGCTCCGTGTATGCCTGCGGTCTCCATACGCAATACGCGTAATGCATTTGATCCGCGCTAAAACGCATTCGGATGCGCCGCTCCGTCGTTTCATGCGCTTACGGAACTCACTGTCTCGAAAACTCCGACACACGATCGAGTTCTGGAAGGGGACGAGCTCCCTGCCGGAAGAATGACCGATCAAGTGGCACGCGTTGCTTGCTCGTCGCTTAACCATCGTCGCGGCTTTGCGTAATACAGTGCAAACACACGCTCCTAATTACCAGTGCACGCGTTCTGTTTTTTCTATGAAGATCACATTGGAGAAATGCACGATAAAACGAAGATAACACGTTGGACGCGAAGATCTACAATTACGAACAGCTAGTAGATCGGCGAAATAAATTTTCTGCGAGCCAAAGATATAACTACTAAGACAAAGGATATGTCGATATGTTCGTATCGGGAGAAATATTTTGAAAATTTGCGGCACGACGAAAAAGCACGTGGTGTTGGCTGCGAGAAACCAAACGTAGAGCGAATTTTCACAACGCAGCGAATCTTAAAATTGCTTTCCTGTAAAAAGAATAGGAAATGTCTTATCGTGTCTTTCATCTGTGGCCGTGATATCGTACGAAAGTGCCGTTATAGAGCGTACCTTGTTCGCTGAATCAGTCATATGGAACTTATTGATGCTATAGACTGGTGTTAAAAAGAGTAGAAGAGATCGTTTTGAAGAGTCAGTTATCGTCAGAATCGCGTTATCAGTCCATTTTTCATTGAGGACACGTCAAACGGAAAAAATATGCGGGCTCTTTAACAAGTAAATTACCGGTATTATTAAGCGGCGTTCCATTAGAATAGTGGATGAGCGTGTAGCTACGACATGTTGGACGAACAGCCCATTACTCGCCCGTTACTCGCGCCGTGCTGGATAGAGACGTCCTCGGACTTGTATTCTGACGCTGGTAATAATTATCTTTTGGTTTCGTGGAACCACGCTACGCTAACGCATTCGCTGTTATTAATACACGGCTATCCCTCCTTTCAAATTACGTTACAAATTACACACTTTCTGTCATTAGAAACGTCTCTATTTGAACGTTTAATCGAGACACACAATCGTTGCGCATCAACAACTTTACTCGGTGCTAGGTAATTGCATCGAATCGCCATATGCTACCACTAATAAATACACGCCACAAATACGAGATACACGAAAAGAAAACACGACGCATGAGAAATACGAACGCGCAATTTCTATAAATATTCTTATACGCGCAGAAATTGTCGCACGGAGATTTGATTGGCCCGTTTTAAGTATCACAACGCGCGCTTTGCATGCTTTATAGATTATCTTTACACCTTTAGATTTCCCAACAAACGCATCCGCGGTCTAACGACGGGATACAGGTAAACTGAAATAACGTCGACGATCGTGCAATCCCGAACGAGAATGTCGCGAGAGAAGGAGAAATCGCTCGATACGTCAGGTGATCGAAATCGGAAACGACGCGTGGTGCGTCATAGAGGCAAAACGCTCCATACATCATTCTTGACACATCGTTAGACAGGGTGGTCCTCGGAAGAATCCAAGAAGTTGGACGCAAACAAGGAAAGCCGAAGAAACAAACGTAACCACGCACGTAATTTCCATTTTCTCGTGGCGCGATGGGTCGTGTATCTCACGAGGGAGATCGATCGTAGCGGTACCGTGGCTGAATTCCGAGCACGGCAGATAGACGACGAGTCGGCACGGAAATAGAATGATGATGTCTCGTGGAAGATTCGCAGTTGCCGGCTCCCCGGTGTCACCGTTCGTATATCGGTTCGGAGGATCGATCCTCGACGAGCGTGCACGAGGATGAAGGAGGAGAACGCTGCGTAATACAAATTGCAACGCGCGAAAACAGCGCTCACGGTCGCGACGAGGATAGCGAGATGAGAGAAGCGGGTGGCATCGTATTTGATAAATGATGCGGACTCTATTTCTGCCCGGGGGTGTGAGTATGCCCGATGCAATCAACCGTTGTATTATATAACAGGGTGACTTTACAGATTAAGAGGGTCGCTGCTTCGTTCGATACACGTCGTTCGTTTCGCGATGCCTCGCTTCACCATTCGTCGTGTAATTAAACTGGTATATATATACCGATAAAAAAAAAGCAGCTACCATCGGAAGAAGAAATCGTATTATGCGGGTTCCAGCGTGTATACACGAGACTGAAATTCTTCTTCTTTTTCCGTGCAGGTTTTACGTCATTAGCGGACTATTGGATGTTCATGCAGCTGCGGGAAATTTAATACGGATCCGATTTCCGTTTCTTACAACGCGGCACGCGAATATAAATTATTACGAAATTTTCCTGATGTTTAATTTCCAATCGTCGTACAGTGCGCGAAAATAAATGAAATAATCAATGGATTCGTGGTAATATTTAACAGGCGAGATAAATCTCTACGTAGATCCCGTATCTTCGATTGAAGCTTACGGAAATATGAATTTGCAGTCTACTACCGTTAGCAACCATACGTTTGCTCTCGTTGCCAATACAGGCTAAATTTTCGAGTACGCGTCTTTCTTTCCGTACCTCGTATCCGAGGTACTTTGTCGTAATCCATCGTAACACAGCTCCGACTAACATCGCTGCGTTTCACGCAACGTTATATCTCCGACACGATATCGTGCTCGATTAGCAAGAAGAGAGGCGATAGCGCAATCGAGCCTACATACGTGTGCCAATTACGTCGAGTCGCAAATTTCCAAGTTTCCAGGAAAAAGCGTGAATGATACGTACAAGAATCGTTGGGTCCATGGCGTGCGCACTTCTGACGGGATACGCCGGTATCGTACAGAATTATTGAAAAGAGGACCAATAATGTCGGAACTTAATTGCCGCTTTCAGACACGCTGAGTGTACGGTTAGCCGAGTACAATTTTCTTATTACCCGTTAATGATGCAAGAAGTCTCGACAACCGTCGATCCAAGCACGCATAAAACTAGCTATTACAACGGGCCACTTTTACAACGCTTAATGCCATAGTTGTGTGCGCTCTGTTCGGATCGCGATAGAACCGTATCACTTTTTGCTTGAACGTTCCGTATCGCGTTTGATACGGTCGTACTAGCGGCGATAACTAGTTCTCATACGGCAATAAAACGGTATTTCTCGTCGGCGGATAATTATTCCTCGTTAATAAGGTGAGCGTGTTCCGATCGTTCGCTCATGGGACAAGGTATGCGTTTGATTCAAGCGATAGCGGGTAGAATCGAAGGCAACGCCAAAATCTCGAGAAACGCCGAATTGTTGGTTTCGTTTGTAACATCGAACTCGCTTGAGAACCACGTTGATCGACTCCATAAATTGAAATGTAAAATAAAATAAACAACGACCAAACGTTATTTGTTTCTTTTTTTTAATATCGCTTGAAATTCTCGATTTTCCCGGTTGTTTGTTAGCACAAACCTGTAATAAATAAATTCGTGGAAATAAATCCTCTGCCGTTTCGACCTGTTAAATGTTAATTGCACCTGACCAGCGAAATTGAAAATATATAGAGTAAAATAACGCACGAATAACCATGTCCGACGAGCAAAATTCGAAACTACACTAGCTTTAATGCCCACCGCCGCAAGCTCGATCGACGAAACGAACCGATATTGGTTTAAGACAGGTTCGGGTTAGGTTCGATCAACGTTATTAAACAGCAACGTGTTATCGTCTGAGAAATCCGCTCGCCTCAAAATTACGCCCTTTCGGTCCTATTCAAAAGCTGCGTATAACACGCATCGGAAATTCGACGTGCCCCGAAAGCAAGTTCAACCGAGGGCTATTTCTACGTAATCGGAATCTTGGCGAAACAATGGTAGAACGAACATTAACCGAGCTGAGATCCGAGCACGGCGGAGATTACACGAGAGAAAAGTTAATCTTAATAAACGAGGGCAATCAGGAGGACCTCGGCGAAGGTAGTTGCCGCCGCAAATGCCCGGCCCATGCAAATTCGCCCCAAAGCCAAGCTCTGTGTCTGCCGCGAGCTAACCCTAAGAATTTACATACTGCCGCCGGCCCTCTCTCCGGTTCCTCTCGGCCATCTCCCCATCCTTTCCTCTCTCTTGCTCAATCCAGAGCCTTTTGTCCGGCGCGGAATGTCCATCAACTTTTTGTCCGTCGAGCACGAGTAAATAGGAGAGTCAAATGACCAGGCGAGGGCTTTAAGGACGGTGAAATGGGGCTACGGGCCCTTTTATTTGCTGATTCCGTGCGGATTGTTTCGTGATTTAGCATAAATGTTTGATTAGATTCTCGAGCGGATAGAGGCCTCGTCGAGTTTAAAGCGAGGAGAGAGGGAGGCGAGCTTGTTTGCACGAAGAATCGACAATGACCAACTCCAATCGAGTGTACGTAATTATTTAACCGACCGTCTACGGCTGCCTCAATCGGCACGTTCAGAGAGCATGTTATTGGCTTTGCCGGCAATATCTCGCCGATAAGCCGACAAACTGAATTAACCGAAGCGTTTCAAGTTCGACGTGCCCGTAGGTTAGATAACTATCTTTCCATGGGTTCTTGTTGCCTCGTTTAATCTCGCGTAAAGTGTAAAGCGCGCAAGTGGTTCCACCGGCGATACGGATTGATCGACGTCGTTTAAGTGGTTAAAGCTGCACATTTTAAGGTCGGTGATTGGCCAAACGTTCCGTCTAAACTGCGCTTTGTATCACCACGCGAAAGACGTTATCGATACGAGGAGGAAACGGACGCTTGTACTTGGCGGAAAAGTCGGTACTCTCGAAGTCTTACGGAAGCTCGTGGTTTCGTTAAATATTTGAAAGAAACTTTGTCTCGCGGCACGATACAGGCGGTGGTGTTTTACCAACGCGAGAGAAAATAATCTTGCACTTTGCGATACGGAGACCGAACCGCGCGCGAAAAAGCGAAGAAAGAGAGAAGAAAGAGAGAAGCGTGACAAAAATGCTGAAAACTTTCTATAAATCTTGTTGCTCGCGCGACTAACGCAAACAGCGTCGTCAAAACGAAATAATCGTGTCGCAGGCGTCCAAGGCAGATCTCAAGTGTGACAAAAATACTCCTTACAAGCTATTAGTAGGTCGTACTACGTAAACAACGTGGTACTCCCGCGCCCGAGGCTATTTTAAGCCGATACAACCTTCGATCATCGGCGCGTAATGCATTACGTTTATAATTAGCATCGTCGTTAGCTCGTCGCGCTATCGGTAATCGGCGATAAATTTATTGCCAACCGTCGCGTTCGTTACGTCACTATTACGGCAGTTGCTACCGAGATTCTTCGAACGAAGACATCTTCGCGGCTCTCCCCAGAGATGTTTTATGCCGGTCGTTAACGGAGGCGGCAGCGTAATTATCGCACGCAATAAAATCCCAGTTAAATCCGAAACTATTTGCAAGCCGCCATTAAGCTAGATTGCCAACAGCGTGTAGACATAGCGCAGCGCTGCCACGTTGATACGGAGAATAGCCGAAGGTCTCAAGGAGAGACGCGTTTCGTTCGAACAGAGATAGAGATAGATGGATGGACGAAGAGGCGCGGAGGTGGGGCAGAGGTGTAGAGTATCCAATCGGTCAAGATAGGTCTTCCAGTCGACAAGGTGGCAGCGAATTCAGTTAGTACCCCGCCAGTTGGATTGGACCATCAGTTTAGACAATGGGACCTGCTCGTGCGTTTAAGGTAATCCCCCGTGAATGGTGTCCCTCTGGTACTTAATACATTGTCCGCCCTGATGGCCGTCCTTTACAATCTCGTCGCAGGATACTCGTGCCCGTACTCGTGCAAACCTCGCCCCTGTTAAAGATGCTTCGCATTAACACCTATTTACCGTAACACTGGCAAATAACCCTTGGCCCTGTAGAAATATTCCGCGGACCGTCGTGGCGTCGTGTACGCTAGCAGAAAAATAGATACACGATGCATGCACGCGCACATAGAGCGAGACACGATTTCTACGTAGTAATTTGCTTTCGACGATCGAGTTCTAGTCCGTTCAGTTTTCCAACCGAAAGCGACGAAAGGAGGGGAAACGAGGAGACTGAAATTCCTCGTTCACGCTAATAGATCGTAAACCAACGCTGTATAAATCTCGTAGCGTTTTACGATTCGTCAAACGCGATAGATTTAAAGTCATAAACGACGTGTCGTTTTCTCTTCGGCCGGTTTTATTTTGCCGGAGACGGACGGAACGACAGCCACTTGGAAATGCGTCTAACATCCGGTACAAGCCACCGACTGTACGGGGATATCCTTCGGTCAGTCCCCGGGGTGCGATAAGGTCCGGACAAATGACCGGTCAGTCAGGAGACGGAAAACTACTGGCGGGAAAATCAGCCCTCTAAGTAAATTCGTATCAACCCCTGGAGATAGAAGAAAGGAGACAGGGTGGGCCGATCCGTCATACGAGATTACCGAAGTAAATAACAGGATCTCTGTCCTTGGATGGAGGAACAATGACGGAACCAGAGAAAATCGTATTGCGCGTAACCAAATTTCCGAATAACGTGAACGCGTACCGTGGATCGTTCGGCCCTCGATCATTCACGGTTCCGTGAGCATTCGTCCATCGTTCGCGGACCATCGCTCGTCCCGACGACTGCTTAATGTCCATTGCATTTTTTACGCGATCGCAGAAAGAAGAGAGGAGGCACGCACAGGGCGAGGGATAGAATACGATTCCCCTCTGGCGAACGAGGTCCCGGCCGACCCAATTTCACGGGAAAACTTCACGCCGCTTATGATACAACCGGAACAAGGACGAAAAAAGCTTTTTCTGCTCGGGAAACCGCTTGAAGGATTAGATAGATTATCGGCCGTACTGCGCCGTAGGGTTCGAGAAGTCGATAAGGTGAGTCCGTGGGAGAGAGACAGTTTTTTCGTTTCATCGGGGCGCCACGGTTGATTTATTCGACGGCCGAATTAATCCAGCAGAAATCGCGAGACGCTCGTGACAAATCGGTACAAAGTATCAATCGGTTAGGATAATACGCGAAGGGCTGGGAAGAAAATGGCACGAGCATCGAAATTTTTAACTCGCGCAAACTACGGGCAAAGTTAAACTCGGCTGGATCAAATCTGGCAACGGTAGACCTTGCTACGTGTTATCGTAAAAAGAAAGTTTCTCGAAAAAAAAACAAAAAATAATAGCTTTCGAATAAATCAACTTTAAAAAGTTGAAAAATCCCGCGGGTAGAGTATCATACTTGGAGTATGGAAACAAACGATTCCACTGTAAACACTTCGAAAGAATTTCGTTACCAATGGCGACCATTAAGAAATAAAATTCTTCGTTACACGGGATGTCACTGATACCGGCAATGGATGTTCCTTCATTGTACGACGCAAGAAGAATAATCGAGGCCCGGATAAATGGTCCGACTGGACACGTTAAAAGCCTCCGTTCGGAAAAAAGGGGTGCGCGAGAATGAGTCTCTTCCATTTTCCACCGATGGTTAAACCTGTTCGGCTACAGGTAATAAGCGCTAATATCAAAAAATATTTCACGTCAATCCGTGGACACGGAATATTGATTCCCCTTCGTGAAAGCCGAAGACCCCCACTGTTTGCTGCAACCAATATGCATTCAAACCGAAATTCCATGCACAGCCGAGCCGTGCTTCGCCCGCTCTCGTTTCTACTCCGTGAGATGGATTAATTAATCAAAGCCCCTCCCCCATTCCACCCACGCGTGCGTACGTTCGAAAAACTATCCGACGCCCATGATCGACACTGATGAACGATTGCAAATCCGTGAAAATAACCGCTTCCCGCTTTTCCAAATAATATCAGCCCGCCCGCAAATGGAATATACGATGCATTAACGAGAGACGCGTCGAAGAAGTATTTTCCCGATCGCGCATCTTATGGCAGTTACAAACTGAAATCCCATTCGTTCGATAATACGCTCATCGATGCGTGTATTAATATGCAAAATGACGCGATTAAAAGAAACAGATACAAGCATATGTAATTACGTTTCTATCTCGTTAACGATCGGTATTAATTACTTTCAAAACCTATTCGATGTTAACGATCGGCACTGATCAACGCGACTGCACCTGCCTTTTCGACACATCGTTCAATGCAAATACGACAAAATAGTTTTAGTCACTGTTTTAGAGTCAATTTTGACCAGAGTATGCGTTTCTTCGATCCTGTCCTGTCGATCCTCTATAATCGCTTCGAAGCTAATATCGTAAACGTATATAATAAAATCGTACGGAGCAACTGCGAGATAGCGAGAAATAAAAAACTTGATAAAAATCCCACGGCACAGAGAATCCTACAAAGGGAATCTCGTTCCTTCGTACGATTTCGAAACGCTATGGCAACGCTGTATCTCTGTTATCGTTCGAACGATTGTTAGCCGCGTGTAAAGTTTCGTTTGTGGCAGCAGAAATGACGTATGTTGCCTCCTAACCGTCTTCCATTAGGATCGACATCTTCGGACGATAATTTATTTATCTCGGCGTATGACAATCGAGAGACTGATCGAGGAGCGATCCTCTCGGCGTAGGTCGCTAGGACCAATCAGCTACCAACGAACTTCTGACTCTCTTACCGTGGCCGTTCATAAGCATTTGAATGGGCCAATCAATCACGCCGCTCCTCTCTTTCTCGCCCACGTTCGTTTCTTCTCCTTCTATTCCTGCTGATGACGTCACGTTACAGTCATCCCCTATTAGTGGGGTGTTGTAGCAACCAGCAGCGAGTAGCAGAAGTTGGAGCTGTGCGGGTTACAGAGGAAGACGGAGGAAAGAGAAGGCCGACTGTTCCAAACCGGGTCTGTGCAAGGGGGTTGGTAATTATATATTCTAAGGGCGTCTCGCCGATCAGTCAATGTTTCCGCTGCAGCTCTCCGACAATGGGGCACAAAGATAGAAAAAGCTTATCTGTCACCGTGCGCGATACTTCCTTAGGGGAAACGAGCCAGAGACTTTTAATTCGCGCTACGATTACCGGTTCTGGCGATGAAAAATTAAGGAGTCGGCGGAGGAAAGGACGAGTTCGTTAACGTTTCGTTGTTAAATGCGATCTTTACAAACTGGGTGTCGTTACCTTTCCTAGCTGATGACTCTCCAGGACGGAGACGAGTGACGTAACATCCTTGAGATTCCCAATCAACGATGCCGTGCTATTCTTTGCACTACCGTGAATTCTTTCTAAATTTAATCAACTATCCGACGGTCGGTTCGCGCTACCGTACAGAGCGATAACAATTTCCTTCCATAGAAGTTGCAGATTCGTTGCACGCGAGAGAAGCCCGACCTGACATTGTTTTTAATTCGCGAGTACATCTTGCAAATTAAAGTACATCTCGAAGGCTGACGTCAGAATCCATTATAGCCAATCGTAACAGCGATCGTAGTAGCGTGAGATTTCAAGTAACGAAACTTTGCAAAGGACTAATAAAACGAACGAAGGATGAGTCTGTGTTGCCTTTCCTCCATCTGTCATCCAACGATCACGAACGCAAAAATATCGCGTCGCGCGTAGCATTGCCAACAGGATATCGCAACGAAGTTGCATCCATCACTCGCGCGCACACGTCCCAACGCATTTCCTTCTTCAAACGTACCTCTCCAAGAGCTTAAGCAGTGATCTATGACAACTACTGGCATAATGGTATTTGATGTTAATCGGGCTTTGAGTACGAGTTGGCGCGGCGAACGTATCTCGAACGCATGAGCGAGTTGATTAAATTCAAACACCTCGTAGGCAGAATGCCAGAGCGTGCCGCGTCGATAGACCAGTCGCCGTGTGCGTGAGTTCAAATATGCTCATATCGGACCGGCACTCAAAGGACTGAGGTAACTCTCTGTCCAACAATAGTCACGCATGATAATAGCATGCCATCCGGACCCCTCGGTCAGACTCGCAACGGTCGGTCGTCTGGAAGGAGTAAATACCAAATCGGTGAATTGATTCGGCCACCGGGACCATCAACGTCGAATTCTCATATCCGAAGCCGGTGTGCATCGTAAAATACGTTTATCGCGTTTCCTCGCCCGATAACTCGCTATTGAATTTGCTTCGCCGTGGAAAATATCCGAAGAATAAGTACAAGTGTCGTGGCTGGCTCCTCCACCTACGGATGTACAGATGCGGCGTTTCGACCAACGGATGAAAATATCCGTAACCTATTTTCGTAATCGCGAACCGTCAGAGAAGGTGGATCCGTCGATGGAATTTCGCTCGGAAAGAAAGAAGCGGAGCAATTTTCGTCGTTGGCGACGATGAAACGGAGAAGTGGTAAATTCACGTCCTATCGACTCTGGTCGACTTCGGGCGAACGACTATGCTCGCGTTCGTTCGTCCCTCTATTTTTCTCCTTTTTCCAAATGACGCGTATCGTGACAGTTTCATCCACTCGATATCGCGCCGCCGTTGCGAAGCCGTTCCGGTTCTCTCGAATTTAAATAGCCGAACGACGATCCGTCATGCGAGTATCTCTCGCGATGGATGCAGTAGGAAATTTCTCGGCGCAATGAAATCTCGTAACGCATTCCCCGGTCACTTGGCCGGGGCGTCGATGCGCGAGCGTCCACGTTCGGAGCCACGAAAACGTCGAAACGACGCGGCTGACACCGCGTGCGCGCGCGAGAGCAATCTAAAATCTGTCAGCCCTTTGATCGATGCGCCGTTCGCCGTTTTAATGCCTATCACCCGACAACAAGCCTCACGTGAAATACGAGTTAACCCCCGGGGCGTTCTCACCCTCGTCAAAGCGCGATCATCCCTCGAGGAATTCAAAACGCCACCGCCGACCTCGGCGTCGTCGTGTGAAAATGTTTTAAACAGCGTCGAACGTCGGCCCGCACCCACGCGATCGTTATCTCGAATCGTTATCAACGCGTCGTTCGGCGGAATTCGCGTGCACGTTCTTCGCTGTATCCGCCTTGCTGTACGCGAGCGGATCGCGAACTATATTTGTCTACAGGCTGGATACTTTTGAGCGTAGCAATGCCAGGCATCGCTCGGGTATTGAAGTTTACTCGTTTCGACAAGCAGAGTATTAATTCGAGGCGCGTAGAAGAAGACAGGAAGCTCGAGATTTCGTTTAGCACTAGGTTCGGAATTTCCTTTTCGTTTGGAAACACAAAACTATCTTTCGTACGACGCGCGTACGTTACAAGGAAATTTACTTTAATTGCCTACGAAGATTGCTCTTTGCCAATGGCATTTATTCTTTTTGCTGAAAAATACCCGTGAAAAGAGAGAAGAGAAAGTGTAGCAGGTGTCCAAGGTACAAGAACGGCCATCAACGAAAGACCTAAATTAACGAGAAACGAGCACAACGTCGATTAGCATGGCGATTCATTGATATCTCAATTCGCGATTACGCTGTTTATCCTCGCCGCCAAATATCTACGTGAAAGGACGTAGTCGCAAGAGGCCTGCTTGCGCTTCACTCGGGAACTCTAATACGCCATACGACGCTAGTTTTGATTAATACAGCCAGGAAACTACTCGCAAACAGCTTTCCTGATTGATCTTGTTCGCTCAAAGTGGAAAATAAATTTCCACGCGATGCCTTGATTACCGATCCCGTACCACGTATCCCGTGGCTACAACCTACTCGTCGATTATCCGAGTTTTAATTCCACGAACGAGATAAGCTCGCAACTAGCCGAGTCCATTACACGTTCTACTAGTTCGATTCGCGTTTGTTCTCCCGTATCGTCCACGCGAGAACCGAGAAAATTCTCTTGTATAACACGATTGTGCGAGTCTCGTGGCACGGCGGGACAATTTTATTGGAAAATAATTGCTCGCGAGCCATCGAGCCCGAAAGGGGAGATCCTGGAACGGACAGGAACTCGGATAATCGCCAAGATATTATGATAACACGATTGACCAGTCGTCGTAGCCCGAGTGGCGACGGCGCTACATCGAATCATCGTTAGGTGGAATACAGGATTGCTGGAAAAACTCGGTAAATCCGATGGACCTGATCTAATCCTAAACGAATAGGGATACACAGTCGTAGGCAGAGAGGCGGAAAGGTGGGGGAGGGAAGGGAAAGTGCGTTAAAGTAAAACCTGTTCGATGTCCATGAATCTAATGACGAATTCATTGGCGTTCGTCGTGCATCGGTGGACGACCCTGGATTTTTCGGGAAAATCCAAACCGAGGGAACGCGCGAACGAAACTAAATACCTATTAAAGTATCACGGTGAGGGAGAATCCGCGCTCAGCCGGTTCGTCGCGTTACAGAGGTCCGGCAGGATGAAAATTTTATCGGCGTTACTTGGCGAATTTCGCTTTAATTGGATTACCTTCGATGTACTCCGGATGCCGAGCGGCGCCGCGAGTACAATTTCACCCGGGTGTCGATTACATTCGACGCCGGCGACGCACGCGAATTACACGACCGTTCCCCGTGTATCAATTTAATAATTCGACCGTCGCGCGGAGAGCGGACACCAGGTGTAAAAGCCAATATTCCGGTGTACGTAGCTCCGTAACGCCGTTACGCCGTTACGCCGTTACCAGGACGCGTTAATGTAACGGATGCAACTTTTCCCGTGATATCTGAACCGAATTACCAATAAACCGGATTAACGCGCGCCCGCTCGCGTTTACGATCGAAACGAAACGCCGATCGACCGCGCGCAAACAACGAAGCCTTCGATACCGTGCATCGTGAAACGGCTGGAAATTCTGTTTGCAGGAACTGCATGGCTCCAAGAATATACCTCCACGAACAACGGTCTTCTTACGCGCGTAACATTTTTCGATAATACGCGCGGTCGTGCAAAATACTATAGAATATACGATGCAAAGTACGATCACCACGAAGGTTTATTTATCGTTTAAAATTCGATCGGTGAACGATGTACTGTTCCGTTGAATTAAACTCTTCGTTACGATAAATGGTATTGACGGACGAGCGAGGAATACGAAATGCGTCAGTTGTTTCCCTGCCGATCAATCGTCTTCCTTCGAATGAAAATGTTAAAGCCAGGCCGTATACGAGAGAGTTCTATGGTAAAATCGTTTGAGAGTAGGCAAACAGGTTTGAACGCATCTATCGACGAATCTTATCGCCGTGGCTTTGATAAAAATCCTAATTTTGTCTCAAAAGCGGCGTGTCGACGTTGCAACGTCGGTTTCCCTGTCGTACGCGCAAGTCTCGTAAGTTACGAGAGCGAATAAATCGTATAGGCGTGGTGGAGAGAGATATTCCGATTGACTCGACGGGGAGAATGCCTAGAGACACTCGTAAAAGACGTATCCGCGCTGGTGAGCATAAAATTAGAAGAACGGAGTTAAAAGGATTCGAAAGGATCGCCGTGGCTCCGCCTTCGGCGAAAGTCTCGCCTTTCTACCTACATTCGCGTTCTCGTGGCACGTAGACGGCCGCCGAGCTCGAGAGAGTGAATCGAGAGTTCGCGACGCTTTCCAGCCCGGAGAACGAGCGAAGAAGCGGAAAAATGGAGAGAAAATGATGGACGAAATGCATTTTGACGCAACCGAAAGACCAACGCACCGTCGAGAGACGCGCGCCAGTAAACGAGCGAACGGTGTCTTACGGGACGAGGCTCAAACGGAGAAACGGAAGGACAGAAGGGCGTGAAGACGCAACGAGGATACATCGAGTACAACTTCATGGAAGTTAACCGATCCGTGAGTAAACGACTATCCGCGAAGACGATATTAAAGCGACGAACGAAACGGAGGAAGCTCGGTCGTCGCTTCGCTGCGGTTCTCCAGTAGGAAGAATTATTCAAAAATATACAGGGTGGACTGTACTTGGTGTAAGTAAGGATCGTACGGAAGAAGCAGTTCGTGCAATAAGAGTTTGCATTATCGAGTTCAGATAGATGGAGCTCTATGGGATTTCTATGGCAACGAAATAACGTCGCAGGCTGTTTCGAAAGAACGCATTTAAAACCGAAGCGAGTACGCACGAGTTTCGCTGATAGCCGGTGTCACGAATTCCAACAAAGAGCGCCATTGTGACTGTATTCATACACGGTATAATGTCGCAGCTTATTTCCTACCAATATTTATCTATTAGTTGCACTGTATTCTCCATCCAACGAACAAAAGGTTACAATAGTCTGTACTAAAATCTATAACGCCAGTTATCAGTCGGGTACACCCGTGCCCCGTCGCTGTCCAAACGCATTTTCCCCAAAAACGAACCTTTCAATGGAGTTCGACTATTCTCTTTTTAAATCCATAGAATCCTCCTCCCTCACCCCCCACACGCGCCACCATTTACGATCCACGGCGTATATAGCACGAACAAAGGGGGAGCGCGTGAGTCAAGGAAACGAGCAGAGGTTCGCTGTCTTTCGGAATGGAGGTTTTCCGGGTTTTCGGACGATTTGAGGGTAAGCGCGGTAATACGCGGGCAAAAAGGAGCGCCTTGATAAAGACTGGCGTTGCAACTAACGACGGAGCTGAAGAAAAAGCTTAATGGATCGTCCTCGTGGCGCAATGATGTGTCATTTGTAACGTTACGTCGGCTAGCACGAGCTCTCTTTCTCTCGGATTAATTGCCGTCCAATTAATGCCCCGACATCGCCGGAAGGGCAAACGCGCCGCTTCTGTCTCGCCGTGATCGACTTCGCCGTATTTCCAACGACGGGAAACCAACCGGCGCACTCGGCCTCCGTCATTTTTCATCCGCCCTATTCCCGATTGAATTCCATCGGATCGAGATTAAGATAGTTTCGCTAGGCCCGGGACGATCCGAACGATTTCGATGTTAATGCGCGCGATTCGATCCGCGGGAATAGCTGTCGGTGCATTTGCTTTGCATATTAACATGATCAATGCTGCCAATATTGTGCCTCGTCGCGTTAGTCACGGCCACGTGACCGTCTGCCCGGCGATTTCATATAAACAGCGATAGCCAGAAAGAGAAAGAGAGAGAGAGAGAGAAACCAAGTTGTTTTTTTTTTTTTAAATACATGCACGAATAATTCCACGGCGATCGACGAACGTGTCGCCGGCAGCCGACTTTATTAATTTATTCGAGCATGGAAATGGTAATTAGCCTGGACACCGGTGACAGAAGCAGGCTCGCCCTTCGGGCGCGACGTGTGTCCATACGCGCATACATGCGCGCGCGCGCGCGCACACACACGATATTCCGGATACCTGAAACGCCTTCGGGCGATTAGAGAACAAAGGCTCTCTATTTGACGATCGACGATCGACCCAACTAATTCCCTACGATTGATCCAGAAACTCGATCGACCGCGTACGAGCTAAACACCGTGATATACACGGTTGGCGAACCACCCCTAAATATCACGATTCTTCTTACCGCGCGAGAACACGTTCGCTCCAACTCTTCTCGTCTCCTCTCTATTTTCCGACTCGCATAAACCAGCCAACTCGCGAAATTGGCAATTCTAATCAAGCGGCGTGCGAACCTCCTAATCAGAATCGGGCGTTAAAGCGGCGCGGCGACCTCGGACCGAAATTAACAATGTTGTTAACAAGCGCGCCGGCACGACAATCCCTGCGCCATTGGGCGCGAATATCCGAGGCTAAAAGCATCGAGAGTCGGCCTCGCTCGCTCTGTGGGAGATAAGTGTGACGACCTGTCCAACGACACTTGGGGGAAGGGTTGACGCAATCAACGTAAAACGTAACGCCGACGGTAACAGGGATTAGTTATCTTCAGCACCCTCGTACGTATCCGCGGGAGACACGGCCTGGCATTTAGGACGAAAGACGGGAAAGAGCGAGAGGGGCGACGAAATCACCGACCGGTCTTCCAGTAATTACGCGAAGAAAATTGCGCGAATAGCCCGGGCTGTAGACGGAACGGCTGCTGACGAAAATCGGTGACCAACAATGGCTCAAGATGGTTATTGCTCAGATCCGACCAGATAATACCGATACTCGTTGCGGAAATGGCGTCGTTCGCGAGAACGATCGACGCTAGTCACGCGAGCAACTTTGCGGATGCATGGTGAAAATGGAGAAGCGTTCAGGGGGGGGGGGAACGATAGTACTTGAAAAGAAGGATCGATTTTGGATGTGTATAGATTGTCGTATCGGTGGTCGTCGTATTCGTTGATGGCGACTGAATTCCGAACGGCGCGATTCGACGCTTAAAGCAACGATATGTCAGGTAAATCGTTCGAATGACGCACGATCGTTCATAGAGGTAGAGAGGAGCGACGTTACGTGTGTTATCTATCTTTTGAAACTTGGGAAATAAATTCGCAAAGTAACTGGTGTTTACGAATGGAACGTTTATTATCAGGCAGTTAACGAAAATGAGAATTTAGAAAAAGCGAAGGTGATCAATTCGGTAGGTGAACGGCTCGTATTTGCATCGATTATCGTTTCAATATATTTCGCGTTATCTATCCCGAACCTTCGTCACGTATCTCATTTTTATTATCTCGGACGCGTTATTAACGACGGCATTAATCAGTTCGAAATTCGAAAATGTAGGAGATAATTGTAGCACGCGACCGGTACAACGTTCGGCGTTAAATTATGATAATACGTTAATTCTCGCGAGAGGAGAGCGTAGAATGGGAAACGCGGATAATGAATCGAACTGTAACCCTCCTGGCCCCTGCTGATTATTTCAGATTGATTCGCGTCGAATTGGCGTCAATTTGCGGGAAGCGACGGTGCTCGAATTCGTGTAATGTTTTTAACGTTACACCAAGCCCGTCACGTTGTAAAACGTCTGCATTATGCATCGTGCCGAATTTGTCACATCGCATCGGAGGGTGAAAATTTCATTGGTGGCCGCACGTTGACAAATAAACATGCGAAAAGCGAATACGGCCGACGAACAGGGCGTGGAGAAGTTCTCGCGCGTCGCTCAATTTGCGCGCACTTTGATGTAACGTACGGTGCAACAAAGCGCGAACAAAATTTACCAAAAAGAATGCATAAACAACGACATTACGAGCGAATGACGCTCGCAGCGAGTGCCACTGCTGGCAGCGTGATAAAACGCGAAATAAAGCACAGATCGACGTTTACACGAGCAAGGTGTTAATCTCTTTTACGGTTCGCGACAGCGTCACCGGCAAAGTGGGCACAAAACGGCCCTTTGACGCATTCGAAATGCGTCCACTACACGCTACTCGAACCCAACAACGAAACTCGCTATTCCTGTTGTTTCGTTCTCTCGGGTTACCTCCGCTATTTTCCTTCCTCCTCCCCTCTCCGCCCCTCTCTCTCACACACTATCGTCTCGCTCGAAATGCTTTTGCGCCCGCAAACGACACAACGATAAATAATAGACACGGAATTATATTGCTTTTGTATTCATATTAAGGTCCGCGGCGTGGTCGTTCAGCGTCGAGCTGAATATTTTCCTTCTATTCGGGATTAATGGCTCGGACGTATTTTATAGGGAGCCCCTGTCCGTGCGATATCCATGCAGAAACTGACCGCTGCCCGTTCCACTCGTGATATATCGTCGGAAGTTTAAAAGTAATACGGGGAACGGGAGAGGAGAGGAGAGAGAGAGAGAGTGGCCATAATAATATCGCACCGGACCTCGGCTCCGCTCTCTCCTCCTCCTCCTCCCTTTATCGACTCTCGCGCTCCGTTTCTTCTCCGGAGAGATTTAAATTTCAAAATTTGACGTTCCGCGTACGTGCCACCGCGAATCCCACGGAGACTCCGTCGAATAGCTAAAAGAAAGGAAGCGACGGTTCGAAGAGAGTCTTTTCTCTTATCGAGGACGCGATAAGACGTTCGCGTCCCAATCGTGCACCATGGGAAATGGCAAAACGTCGGCAAGAGGAACGAGCCCGAGGAGATCTCGACTCCTGACCGATGCGAGCTACTCGCGGCGTGGAAAATGAATTTTTCCTGCGAGATTTCTACCGAGAAGAGCGCCGAGCGTGAAATAAACATCGATTCGGAGAAATTTCTGTTATCGTTGACAGCGAACGACGTTCGTTCGAAGAATATCCATTCGCGACGACCGTGCACGCGTATCGGAGTCTCGGTATTAAGGGTGTATTAGAAGGCTGAACGCAATTCGAACGATATTTACCCTGGTTTGCTAGGATACAAGCATCGCGCATTACGCGTGACAGTGCAGTTAATCGAAATTCACTTTCACACCCTCGGACAGGCACGTGTCGTGTACACGTGCTGTAGTCAGGGCGTTGGCCATCTTCCATCCGTCAAAAATCGACAGACTGCGGTGCGGGTCGTGCATAAGCGAGCAACTTTCTCGTTTCTCGCGATGACGCGTTATCGAGCCAACGATCGTCTCTCGCCGCCGTGCCTTTCGTCGCGTGTCAGAAAATATCAAAAGATAACTACAAAGGGAAGAAGGAAGAACGAGTTCGTAGGAACGTAACAAGAGCGCAAGAGTACAGCTGCGAGAAACCTTTCTCTCGGCAAAGAGCTTTAATATTGTCTCAACCACGCACAAGGGAGAAGCGTCGAGTCAGCCGCGTACATTTGTAGCAAACAAGCAGCTCTCGGAGGATGGCCGCTCTGGTGAAAGAAAAAAAAGAAAAAAGAAAAAAGAAAAAAGAAAAAAAAAGACGATGGGATGGTATAAAAGGGAGCCGAAGAAACGCAAAATCTCACCTTAAACCATGACGATCCGAATCCCTTTGAAGATTCGGTGAAAGTTAAATTCTATCGGGAGACGCGCGCCGCTATATACGAATCGAGTCGGTACAATGTATATAGGTATAGAGGTTCGAGGGCGGTTTCCTTTCAGCCCTTACTCCGTGACCATTATAGCATAGCCGTAGGGTGTCTATAGGGCTGTTCACGACCGAGAATCGAGCAGACGAGGCGGGCGGTTGCCACCGACCTTCCGGAAGGGTCGATTGTTGACCGAAAAAGTCGCCAATTTAAAAGGACCCCCGGCGCTTCTTTCTCGACCAAGCGCAACGACGAACAGAGAGCGAGCACAGGAGAGCGCACGCCCGATCCCGAACAAGCAATTATGTTGTTACGAAATGTTTACAACGAGATTATTGTCAGCGGCATCTTGCGCCCCGGGTGGTGGCCCGTCGAGCCACATCTTTCTTGTACTATCAATTTTATTCGACCAAGGGACTCGAAGCACGCCCACGGCGTGCCTTTTGTAGGCGAACGTATGCCAACGTTCGTCTCCCGGAACGAGCTTCCAGCACGTATCGCTTTTGCGTTTCTTCGTCGTCGTCTTCTCACGATCCTCTCGCCCGTTGCTCATACCTTTCGCACCCTTCTTCCTCGTCTTCCGTTTCTTCTTCTTCCTCCTTTGCTTTGCGCTTCGATCGCTGCAACACGATCACGGATTTCGAAACGAGAAATCGGCAGAGAACGGCAGAACCGAGCGGCTGAACAAGGTGCGCTCCGTTGCATTATGTAATTATGTAACGATAGGCGCGAGCAAAAAGAGTACGCCGTATTTCACCGAGAGAGAATTATTTGCACGGACGGAAGTAACAAACAATCCTGACGCATTGTAGCTGGGCCAAAGTTACGGCGCGCAGTAAAGAGTTAGGAGTTAATAATTCAAAAAGACGCGATTACGGGGCTAAGAGTGGCAAGTTGCCGACGATAAAGGACAGGAGAACGTCGAGGTGGAAAGCTGACGAGAAACGGAGGTCGAAGGTGAGCGGAGGTAAAACGTCGCGGCTCACGGATGTCTCGGTGTGCCTCGCCCTCGCATACGGTCTCGATTCGTCACGGTGCGGATTCTTCCGCGTGCGGAATCGCGTCTCGAAAGAATTTGCATGCAAATAGCGTCGCGAATCCCGAGCACCGTTGGTCGCGGCCGGTGCAATCAGTTTTGCGGTCTCGCGGCCATAATTGAATGTGGCGTAAATAAATAAATAATGTCGCAGCAGGCGCGGGACAACGTTCGCCACCTTTAAAGGTCGAGACTTCGATTAAGCCTCGCGCCTCCGTCGGCGTCTCTCTGTGAACTTTTCATCCTCGTCCCTCGTCCACTTCCGTCTTACTCGCACGCTCTCGCACGGTACCGAGCGAACACCGCCGAAAGGGAATATTACAGCAGCCGGAATTTTTCTCGAGGATTAATTTGCGGTCAGCCTTCCCTCATCCTGTCAGGACTACCGGCATTACCGGCTACCGTACGTTTCGACCGAGGACCGCCATACTCGCGCCACCGCTTCTCCGACCGTACACGACGATTAATTATTCGACAAATCCTTTTCTTTCTGCGACGCCGCGCGCGCACGCCGGCCGCGTGGAAAGGACGAACGAGCAATAAGACGCACCGTGGAGAACACGCGTTACACCGTGACAACCGGTCCACGGTGAAACGTTCCGCCGAGAGCAGAGCGCCGAACGCCGAGTCCGTCAGACAGAGTCGAAGGTTTCGTTTCGATTCGCGCAATCACACGATCGACGCGATTTTCCGATCCAAACGACTATTATTTCACTACGAGATACCTAGTTTCGTTTGCTCGAAAGAGAGCTATGGATCGTGTCGTCGATGAAATATTCCTTCCTATCCTTCTCTCTGTCCATAGGATTAATTGGAAAGATTTTAATATACGGCTCGCGATAAAGGCTGAAAGCGGCAATTTCCGCGGTTTACGAGTCGACCCCGCGATCCTAGCCGAAAGCAGTCGAGATAAATCCTGCGTCAAGACGAAACGCGTACGAGTTTCTTAGCACCGCGTGCAACGTACGGAGAGAAACCGTTGGCTACGTTCTACGATATTGCTCCTCTTTCCTCGAACGAACGTTGGTAGCTGGTGAAAGTGACGCGACCGTCGGTAGTAAAGCGAGAAAAATATTTGCTTTGCGAAACCGCCAGACTAACCCAGCCCAACCCCTTCTCGTCGCGGTCGTCAGCGAACGAACGCGCGCGGCTAACACACACGGCTCGTACTTGATTCTTCCCGGCGGCGGCGGCGGCGGCGGCGGCGGCCCACTCTCGAACGTTTCATTCTCCGCGTGAACTTTCGTATCGTTGGAGATTTATCGCTCACCTCCGCCAGCTCTGTCTCTCCAGAGTAAATATTTGTCCCCTCGTTTCAATCCAAGCCGCCGCCGTAGCCGCAAAAACCAATTCCCAGGATTCGTGAGGCAAAGAGAGCAATTTTCAATTTACAGCCGTTACTTGTGCGCGGCCCGTACCCAGGACACGTACAGAATCTCTCGAAAGTAGGGCCATAAAAACGTCAGAGAATATCCCCAAGTGGTACGATTTGCGGCGCACCGTATCCGAATGCAGTGCTCCGCGCCGACCCCTTCCTCCCTCCCTCCCTCCCTCCCCTTTTCGCTCCTCCTCCGGCGTGTCGTGCACTTTGAAAAACATTCGTCGATCCTCGAGTACAAATAGTGCGTAACGTAAAGTGATATATGCAGTTGAAACGCGCAGCGCGGGCTTCGGCTGCAACGCAACGTTTCTTCCCCTGTGGCCCTCGCGGTCTTTCGCACCTATGCCACAGGACGAGACACGGTGGTTGCGTGTCAAAGCCGTGAACGTGCGGTCGCCGCAGCGATTCCACGTTGCTGTTTTCAGGGAAGCGACGACGATAAACCAACGAAACTTATTGCCTCGGTCGGCGGTCGGTGGCGCGATTTTTTATGCTGCTGAGAAACGCAATACCTTTGCCATATCGACGTAACCCGCGACCTTACCAAGGCAATGGCGTCGATGAACGATGTCGCCATTTTGCCTTTCTTCCTACACCGCGCCTTCTTACGCGCCACGTATGAACCGGCAGGAGAAAAGAAAGAAGAATGTCCGTCGCTACGTGTACACAGCTTACGTAGAGAGGAAGAGAGAGAGAGGAGAGAGAGAGAGAGAGAGAGAGAGAGAGATCTTGCCGAGGAATTCGAAGATCGTCTTGCTTCACGATTACTACCGTCGCCCCTTTCGGAGGCTATTGCCCGGAAGACTCGCGTATTTCACTCGATCTTATTAGTTTTTGGCCCGAGCGACTACGGGAAACAGCAGTCGCGCCGAGGGTGGAACGAACCAGCTAGCGAAAACCCTCGGCTGTGTTCTGCATAATACTTATTTTATGCGCGACACCGCGCGAGAAACCAAGGGAATAAGAAGCTGCGGGCGTCGTGGCACTCGTTCTCCGGAATAGAGTGCGTCTCGGCTGTTTCGCTCTATGGAAATCCGAAGAAACGAATACGAACTCGGTGATGGCACGGCGGAATTTTATCGCCAACGTCGGTGTCGATTTCGCGGAAGCGGCCGCGAGAACGAAATCGTCGAACGAATAGAAAAATAGACCAGGAAACAGCGTAGATATTATCCGGATATTATCCGCTAAGACGTTGAAGATCGTCCACGAGAAACACACGCGCGTCTACTTTTTCTGATTCGTCACGCCTCGAAGCGGAGCGCGAGAAGGAAGGGTGGCAAGCGAATGATTTTTCAACGTCTGGAAACCGGAAACGCCTCAAGGACGCTCGAAACCACGAGAACGACGAGTTCTCGTGGCGCGAGTAGCTACACGCTCATTTTTTTCCCCCCTGCTCGACCAACTCAGCCACTTCAGCCAGAGAAGCCAACACGGCGTCTTTCGCGTCTAACGCAAGAGAAGAAGGAAGTCTTATCCCCCGGGTTTAGCTCCGACTTTTGACAAAAAGTGAGAAAGCGTGAAGATTGATGCCCCGGTCATCTTAGCACTTTGCCGAGTCACCGGACATTAGAGGGTCGCGGCTGGTACTACCCTCTCACGGGTGGCGGAGAAACAGAGTGTAAAATGCATTTAATTCGCGTGTCCTAGGAACGAGGGTGGGACCAACCCCCGGCAACATCTTCCCTCCGAGTCTGCGGCTCCCGTTAGCAATGATTTCACACTCGTAAATTCGAGCGTCGGGTTCACCGTTCCTATCTAAAACACAATTTCCGCGTTATTCTATTACTCGCTTCGCTGTGTCCATTACGACGGATACGCGTCGCTGACCGATTCTTCGCTGCCAAGTAATATCCGTCGAATCGTTCTGTCCCGCCAGGTTTATTCAACATCCAACGAAACTACGATGGTTACGGTGGACGCGCGTTTCGACGAACCGTCGCGCTTCGAAATCAAACCCTTTAATCGCAATACGGTGGTTTGGATCGATCGTCAAATTTCACGCGAGAATATTTTACTATTTTACTATTTTACTATTTTATTAAAGCGTGCCGATATCTGCGAAGGAAAAGAAGGTCGCACAGCGGCGGAAGAAGGGACGAGCGAAACATTTCTCCAAGTGGACAAGCGAGAGACGCGAATCGATTAAAGGGGACGTAAATTAATTTTTGATCGAGCGGTCCGTATAAGATGCACCGTGGTCTCTTCTGCATAATTTAACGCCTCGAGAGCTAATTCGTGTCAACGATAATGAGAGCTTTCACGGTAACGGGACGACCAACGCTTCCGAGATACGACGCTTCCTGCGAAATTTCTACGGGAAGCGCGAAGAAGAAGTAACCGTACGAACGCGACTCGGAGACGTTCGTGAAAGTACAAGAAGGGTGGCGGATAAACCGTTTCTATATTTCAAGAAAAAGTCAAGCGTGTCGAAATAGATGGAAAAGAAGTTTATGGAAGTCCATAAAGGAAAAACATAAATTTCTGTCATTAAGAGACCATTCGTGGACATATTGCCTTCTGTCGGAGGGCTAATCTAGAGGGGACTATTTCTTCGAGTTCGTTCGACCTGCAGTTCGACGAACACAACGACTTACATAAATTCATAGTCTCGTCGTGATCGGCGATACGACGAGACGGAAACGAACCATCCATCTCGATTCCTCGAACCTTTGCGTTTCTAAACGGAACCAAGTACGACGTATAGAAGCATCCGAGCGATAGAGAGAACGCGCAGCGGTGCTTTTTTTCCTAGAGGCACCTTTCACGTGCAATCTTTAATCCGAATCTCGACGTCGAAGAGAAAGAAGAAGAAAAGAGGAGATCGCGCGTGACAACGGCTGCCGATATAACCGCGATCGATCAACGAGAACGAATAAATTACAACGATCGTAGGATGATCCTCGGAATCCCCTGTCTCCACGGGGCTGAACGTTTTCACGGTTTCGTAGTCGACGATGAATAATAAAATCACCGGCGGAGGATAGAAATGAAAAGAAGGAACGACGATAGTACGAGCAACGTGGAAATTCATAGCCGGCGCTAAACGAAATACAACTTGGGGGCCGACTCGTCGGATATACCCGGCGAGAAAATACGTATGCACGCACGTGCGTACGTGAGCATAGTTGACTGTACGGCAGAAGAGACACGTTCACGATGCACGGTGTTAATAAACGGCATCTGTCACCGGGCATTGCGTTGCATTTCGTGTTTTATGCTTTACGCTCGCCCGGCCGGTTTATGCTTCGGTTTATGCTTCACACCGAGCGTGCAGCGTGGCATTGACGCGCGCTCGCATGTGTGCATAATGTCACAGCGTAGTGCATTTTTCTCCCCCGCTAATCACATCGCCTTGCCGTGCCGTACACTTTGTCTCCGATTTTTATCTCTCGTCCATTGGCTGAAAAGAGATTTTTTACTGCGCGAAAAATTGGCAGGCCCTCCATGGCGCTTCTCGCCGGCGCAGACAACCCGCGCTACTTTCGCCATAGTCGTTGCAGGGAACGCGCGTACTTTTTCGTATTTATTCCCGAAATTATTCCGCCCTTTCTCTCTGCTCGTTCCAACGCGTCCACGCGGATGCGCGCTTAATGGTTTACGTTCGTTTCTTTCGGTTTAACGCGAAACGTATCTCTCGACACCGTCGTTACCGTGCTCGACTGATGGCGAAAGAGCAGCGGCAACCGGCGTTGATAAAACAACGAATTCGTGTTTCGAGCCGATCGGCTGAGTGCACCGATGAACCATTTATTTTTCAATAGCTAGGGGCAGCAAGATCATTCCTCATGGGGCGCGCCACTCGCCCAAAAACAGGCGAGTTTTGTCACTGGGTGATGTACGATCGACTGCCCGCTCGCGTTCCTCGTTCCATCGAAATTGCCAACGATTGTCCGTCTATTTAACCCCGTAAGTCTCGCTGCTAGAATATCCCGTCATTGATCGCGGAGTATCCGTTCAATCTGTATCGCTAAAATTTCATTTTGACGCCACGGATATAATTCGTAGTTATCGTCAGCCTTGCCCAACGAAATTTAGTATACAGCGGCTGCGAATCGCATTTTCAAATGGAAACAATCGATCAGCGGAAGGATCACCGATACGTTCCGTGATTATTTTGTTTTTTCGCCCGACTAAACGCATTTTTCGCTACATACACGCGCGTATTTTTCTTTTCATTAGCAATGGATATATGACAATCGGTACAAGTTTTCCGATTAATCGGTCGGAGGTTCGGCCTCGCAAGGAAATCTACCGCATCGGATCAACCTAAATTTGGACACTTGCTAAAACGAATGAAAGAAGAGAAATCGATCGACTCGATTTCGTAAATAATTCCTCCAACGGTTCTCGAAAGTCGAGAATGAGGAAAGAGCTCGGGGAGAAACGAAGACTCCGAAGCCGGAATGAATTTTTCAACGAAGCCACCGACGAAGAGATATATTCGAAGAAATTCGGCAGACACGACACCCAGAGTCCTCGGTTACGTCCTGAGTGAGCGAAGAGGCACAAAGTGCTTCGTTAAAAGTCAAGGGCACTCCGTAACGTGAATTTTAATCGGCAGCAGCGTGTCCCGAAATAAAGCCAAGGCGGATAATATCATCGACCTCGATCCGCGGGAGGGTCCTGCTTAGAATCGAAACACGGATTAACTTTGTGCAACCTGCCTCTCTTCGCGGCAAAGTGCACAGACTTTTCGCCAGCTGTCAGCCAGGGCCCACGGTGCGCTCATTCGTGAAATCTGATCGTAAGTTGCACCACTTCACCGGCCCCTTAATCCGTCTCGACCGCCCTTAGCTTCCTGCTTGCTTAAACGTACGTGCACCGCTTCGTGGGCGACTTGAAAATTAGGGGCAGAATCAGCATCGAATCCTATCCTTTCAAACATATCCCTTCGAATCCGAATTATAAACCTTTGCGTAGAGATCAACGATCGGTTACTTCGTTTAGATACGAATCGAGGCGGACGACGAAATTAAGGTGGAAACTTTTCAACCTGAATATCATAGAACCAGTATCGAATTGTAAAATTACTCTTCCGTTGATGTTTCGTTGAGTGTCGGAATAAGTGGAATTGGACGACGAGAAAGTGAATTTTAAAATTGCTTCCGCGTGAAGCACGGCCAAGTGTGACTCGTCGTTCGTATTTGATGGAACTACGCGTAAAACAATTGGTTTCCTTGTTCCCCTTTCTCTGTTCTTTTCTCTTTCTTTCCTTCCTTGTCTTTTCTCTTTTTTTTTTTTTTTTTGATTTCATTTTAAATTGGACTCGATTTAATTTTCCGTGAAATATCGCGCGTAGACACCGTCGCGCGCAGGCATCTATCCACCGTCCGCATTTTCGTCCATGTAATTTTGCAACCCGTCCCTGTCAACGCCGCGCCGTTCTCCAAACGTCAGCCGTGCAAATGGCCGAGTTTCATTCGCGCCGGTCTATCGAGTTCGTGGAATGCGATGGCCCCGCGCGTTGCCGGTTCGCCGAAAATTCGACGCCGGAATACAAAAACCGGCATTGTACGTTGAAATGGCAATTAATAATTCCGCGACGCGGCGTTAACGAGAAACTGCAAGTGTCACCTCGGGACAAAGGATCGGGAAAGCCGACAAAGGAACGCGAACCGAAAAAGAACATCGGATGAAGTAGCCGCTGAAAGCATCGAACAAAGGTGTCAAATCGACAAAACGTCACGCTCGATATACTTCTACGGCTTAACGGCAGCACCATCGGCGAAAGCGGACGTTGATTTTTCGAAAACAACGGGCGACCGGTTTACCGGCAACGATCCAGCAACGGCAGCTCCTTAAAATCGGCTTACGGATCGAGTAACTTATAAAACCCCCGCAGTTACGTGGCGCTAATCGATTCCACTTGGTTCAGCCGTGGACGATAGGTAAGAGCGCGTTTGAAATCCGAGCGAGGCGCGGATTTGCAGGTGGAGTCATGCGAGAGGCGCGTCATAAACGTACGTGCGTGACCGCGCATCCGATAGCGCGATGATCCTCGAGCTTCCGAGCGAAGCTCGAAAAGAGGACGTAGGCGGAGAGAAGGTACAGGCACGTCGGACGACGACACGATGCGATCCGCTACCGCACGCATAATACGATAGACGAACGAAAGAGCGCCGTGTTTGGTATACGCGTGCTCGGTTGAACGCACTTGCGTCACGTGAATTTCACCGTGTACCATGTACGTCGACGCGCCTATGTACAGAAGGCACCTATATACCGATATACATGCCGAGAGACGCGCGTAGTTCGGGGGTTGGCTAAGATCTGTCCAAGGCATTCCTAGGCCGCCTCAAACGCAAGTGCACTAAATCAATCCATTGTCAGGAGCGACCCGATTCCGTGCAGGTTGACTCACCTTTACGACAAAGGCCCTTCGTTCCACGTACGGTCGTGGAACGCGTCTTAGACCGTGGAGAGAACAAGCGCAAGGAGACTCTCGAGGGATTCGTGCTAGCTGCCAGACACGTTCATGGGAATCTTCTGACGAATCGTCCACGATCAGTCAACCTTCTCGATCTTCACTGACCTCTTTCGCCTCTATCTCTTCCTTCTTTTGCCTCTGCTTCGTTCTAACGTATCTTCCGCCTTCCAAAGCTGGAGTCAGAACTCCTTACACCTGGCCCGAAGGATTCCACGACGAAATAAGAACGGGCCGGGCATCGTGGCGCCCTTAATGGATTCAGAAGTGGCTACGATTTCTATGAGCCGTAATAACGTTACGCTGATTTATCTCCGCTTTAACCCGGCGGGCTCGCGTTCCTCGCAGCCTTTGAATGCGTATGTAATATCGTTTAACCCGGGCATTGTCGAGTTCAAACGTATGTAAAGTTGCCGTGACGTCGTTGACGAAGAGCGCGAGTCGTGCGCCCCAAGATCGGCGAGAGTCACGGGTACCAGCTTCGAGGTCGCTTCCTTATTATACGTCGGACGATCTCCATAGAGAAGGTACGTGCCGTAAGTTCCACGGGATTTCCATCCGCGGAATCGTTACTTTTAAATATCGCAGACTCTTCTTACTGCGTTTGCGAGAACCATCATCGCCGGAGAAATAACGGCGCGCTTTTCGAGTATGCATTTACTCTCAGGCGATTCTCTCCCTTTTGCCCCTTTTTGCCTTGATTACCGCGGACACCAAGTGGACACGCGAGCAATTTGCGTCAGTTGATTGTACCTGCTATTCTCCCAGTTCCGCGTCGTTCGTAGCTTTCTTTTTTTTTCGAATTGCACGAGATAGAAGGGAATCCTAAATAACCCTGGTATCAGAATATTTCCGAACGAGGCATTTACTCGAACGAGGCATAAAATTACGAGATATCCCCCGTGACAAGGGGCCGCGACCAGAATAACACGCTCCAACTAGAGAATCCAAGTCTCTTTCCGAGCGTACGAAAGATAATGATTATAAAAATCTCCTATGCCAGCGGGTGGGACGTAATAAAGCAGAGTTTTTAAATAGCCACTAAAGCACGAACAGCCTCAATCATAAACGGACGTCCCTTAAGTAAGAGCAGCCCTTCTTTTATCTCTCGCTATTATTTCGACCCTCGTATCCTTTTTCCTTTTTTTTTTTTTTCTTCCGCCGACGGGAGCTCCTCGCCGTTTTAACGATAACAATTAAAAGGACCAGCGTTCTCTACCAAAGCTAATTATCACGGAGACACTTTTATTAGCTGCCTCTTACCGAGAAGGGAACGCTTCCTGAATATTTCGCGATCGCCGCACGGAACTCTGCTCCATTGCTCGATACGCTTGACTCAAACGAGAATTTGTAAGAAGCTGTCAAACTCAGAGGCGTAATGACAGTTTGAAATGCTACGGTTCCAGATGGTTTGTACGCTTTGTCTTTTTCTACTTTACCAGTCGATAGTTCTAGCGTTAACTTTCGATCCGGAGAATGTAGCAAGACCGACTTGTAATTTAATATAGTATAGTATCGCTGATTCGTCAAAGTGAAAATCCATTGATACCAAAATTCGATACACGTCCGATTGTCAATGACGTAGAGATTTATAGTCCTTCGGATCGGTAGACGGACGTTCCAAGACTCACCGGAAGCAAAAAAGATCGATGCACAAATATTTGCAGTATACATGGTCGAGTATAAAAATTAAGCCAGCGACGAGAAAAATTCTATTCGTTCTACTTGAACGAAACGCGAGTATCGACGGTATCTGGAGAATTCGTTAAGCGGTCGTAGTTGTCGGAAATGGCGAGATCGCTCTTCGTAAACGTACAGCGATATGAAACCGTTTGTATTAGTCAGCCGCTGCGAGAACTCGTTTGCAGTGGGATTCACACATATCATTAAAAGCGCTCGACTCGTTAGCATATTATCTCTCGCAATGGTGTAATTACGCGTGGCACACGACTTCATCCGATAAGGACGAAGAGCGTCCCGATGCCCGGATACGTTCGTGCCGGGATGGAAAACTTCGCGACAACTGCGTATGCTAATCTAATTAGCTCATTAGGTAATTACACGCCGACGGTACTTGTCTTTCTGAGAATTTCGAAACGCAATTGCAGCCGTGTCGCGGCTGCTAATTATTATGAGATTCTGCGCTCGTCGGATACACGCGAAAAAAAATGAAGAGGGAAGGAAACGACAACGGTAAGGAAATTTAATAACGACTAAGAGTTATTAATTACTTAATGTAACCGGTACGCGTGACTCGAGCCATGATTTATAAGCAGTGTGATTTTATTAAAAGTAATTGCAACAAGGGGCATTAGAGACGCACGAGGTACATGTTAGAAAATTACACGTTTCAGCGAGCGTAACGCGTAAATTGTAACGTGAGCGACTCTCTTCCTTCGGGTTCACGGTTTATCGTTCGATTAAAGGAAAACGAAGTTTACGACACTAACGAATATCCGAAGAGGATTAAATTCCACCTAATAACAACATTTCTCTCCGAGTAGTTGCAAGGTATCGGTATCGGCGGCCGTCTCGTAAAGGACGAAATGAAACGGCAGGAACGCGGCAACGGGTACTTGAGAACGTTATCGCGAAACGAGTATCATAGAAGTACAAATTCCACGTTTTTTCTTCTTAGTGTACGTATGTGTGTTCGGTGGAGAGGGTACGGTGCTTCGGAGCACCCTAATATCCCTTGACGCGTAACGGTTTCATTTCTCCCTCCGTCCTCCTCCCTTTCGCATTTTCCTCTCGCACGTACGCGTTACCTAGCCTAACCTGCCCTCCCTGTCGCAAGATAAACGATCAGTCACACCCTGCGACTTTTATTTCTCGCAATCATCCGAATCTCACAAGCCTACTCGTCGCCACTTTCCGTTCGCTATCTGCTCCTTCTTCCTCTCTTCGTTCCATCCACGACGATACAGGACTTCCTGGCGTTGCCGAAGAACGGAGACTCGGCACTTTATTGCACGGCGTAAACTTCGCGTCGTAAGGATTCGACTGCTGATTGAAAGGAAATCGTATCTCCGTCTCGGGTCTATAGCAGCCAATGGCGGTAATCGTCGAATAAAATTTAAACGACGAGCCACGCGCTCGCGATATCGAGGACCGATCGCGAGTGGAAATGAAACTCTACGCAGCATTTTCTCTATTATATGATTCGTCGGATACGATACTTTGAACAGAGATATTCTATATTGTCCGCGTCTCTGACATTAGACGGAAAAGCAATTTGTCGACTCTGTACAGTCGATTAGAGAGAAAGAAATCGATCGACTCGCCAGAGACGTTGGTCCGTATTTTTGTTCGCTGATCAAAGTCCAATTATACGACGGTTCGCATGTACCGGAAAGAGAGAAGGAAAAAAGGCGAATAAACGTCGGCGGACCTTCCTGGCCTCGGACGCGAGACGAAAGTAAAAAATTGAACGATATCCTCGCGAAACGGGGGTGACGTACGAAAATGGCCGGACGGAATCTATCTTTTACGGCTTTGTGTGTCTCCATCGACGTAGGAAAATGAAACCGGTAATGCGACGGCATTGATAGATTCGCCACCATTTGGAGAATGGTCGGATTATGCGCGGCATAAATACGCAATTTCAGCCCGAATACTAGCGGGCTTCCCCTTTGGGAATAGCCGATGCTTATCCGCTTCAAATTAACAAATTGCTCTGTACGGACACGCTGACAGTGAACCATGGCGTCGCGCAACATCGCTTAATCTAAAAGGAACTGCTACTCCGCTAACGAGTCTTCTCCGATTTCCCAGAACAAAGGAGAAAAAAGCCGGATGACGAATGAATCGGTAGTCGAATAAGCTCGACCGCGCAAACTTCTCCCATCTTTTTTATATACTGCCGTGCTAAATGTACGTGGAAAAACCTATATCGGAGAAGAGCAAACACGTTTTCCCTCTCTCAACGACCGTCCAACTTCGTGTCGTCTAATTACCGAGCGAACGTTTGTCGGAGAGCCACCCTGCTGTTACCGATCCCCAAGAAGTTGCGACGCGGAACCTCACGAGTATTCTGCCGCGTTATGTTGTTAGCTTTTTTCCCCCCTTCCTTTTGCGTCCCTTATGCTTATTGTACCTGCGTCCGCACCCTCCACGAACGCTCGAAAAACGCACCTCCGTCGACGTCGTGTACACGTTTACATGCGAAGATTGCACCCGGGTGCGCACGGTGATTCCCCATTATGCGGTTCACGGTCTTCTCCACGCTCACCTTTCCACCCCACGCACCCTCTATCCCAACTATTCACCCTCGATCCTCAGCCTGGCCCCACGCGGATGCGCTCGGTGGTTTGACCTTATTTCCATAACGTTTATACGTACCGAAAGGGAGGCTCTCATCGAGATATCAGAATCCTACTTCCGGCGCGGGACGACCACCTGGCAACCGATGACCATCGTACCATACTGTTACCGAAGGTTACACGGTTTCAGCTTGTACACGAAATCGGGCCAGTCGCGTGCGAAACTTTCACGGTGAACTATATTCCTTTTTTATTCTCCTTTCTTTTTTTTTTTTTTTTTGCGGTATGGAACACGTGCTACGATCATTAACTGTCGAACGGTAGCGTGCAATTCGTGCAGCGATGCACCAGCCGTTGCAACTTCACCCGTCAAGGACCAGAGTCGCATTAGCGTAACGTTTCGAATATTATTCGATCGACGTTGCAACTACGAGGAGGAATGTTGAACTTTGTTCCTTTTATCTCGCTATGTCCCAATTCAACGATTTTGTGAAATCCGAAGGAACGCGAGACTCCTTTCGAATTATAGAAGTTCTTCTCGTATCTGCGACTCGTGTACTAAGATTCCGTAATGTGTCTATTATGCCGATACGTTTGTCGACATTAGGAAAACAACAGCTTGCCTCGTTTACGCTTTACTGCTCGAGCCCTTAATGTTAACCACACCCGATGCTGTTAGAACGTGCACCGGAGAGGTCTTTCCAATTTAGAATATTTCCGGGAACGCGACACGTTCGCGGGAACGTTATTTTTGCTCGAGAGAATCCGTCAAACGAACCGAGCCGCGTTTGCCACGCTTCTATCTAAATCTAAATGTAGGGGAAAGTCCCGACTATCTCTAGCATAGCGAAACGACCGAGTTTCTCGTTCGCAAGCTGCCAGGAGCTGATTGCCAAGAGAATTCGATCGTCGGTGTATTAATCCGAGCGAGATTTCGAAAATCGATACAGCTGGGATTAACGGCGAGCTGCGAGGTTCGGGTGACGCATAGTGCACAATAACTTTATAATCGAGTAATCGAAACGGCGGCTTCGTTCGTGCGACGAGGTTAAAGAAATTGGATCAACATGGAGGATCCAGCGTGCACCGTTCTCGATCCGAGAATGTACTTTACGGGGAATATCCGTGAGGAGATTCGAGGCAAACGCGATATCTCTCGGCTGGGTTTACGTGGGGCGTTATGGTCGTCGGATCTAACCCACTAGAGCTAGTCTTGGGCTATAAACCGAGAGATAATTAAATTATGGGAATAAAAAGTGGCGGAGGAACGCCGTGGTGGCACCCGGTTTTCTAGCAACGGCGCGAAGAAAAATCGTAAAACCAATCCGACCGACAAATCTGTATAATGTTTAGCGATTTTTATCGCCTTGCGCCCCTCGACGTTAAAACCTTCGCGCAACACACGCTGCATGCGCACGCCCGTTTACGCACGTCGAATTTCGGAATGGAAACGAGAGATTTTATGTTGTCGTGAAAGATCGTGCACGCGCGTGGAACGGTTGGCGCGACAGTAACCCTGACTCTTTTCATTCTACCTCGTTTCTTCGACAGCTGTGTATCAAAGGTTTAACGAACTGTAACCTAAAATCGCTCTTTGGCGTATTATTGACGTATTATTTGCGATGCGATGCTCGCAACGGTATACCGGTAGTGGAACAAGTATAGAACGGAGTTTACCGTGGCCGTTGTCCGTACATTTTTGTCCAATGATTAACTCGTCAACCTACAAACGTCTCGTGACTCGACGAAGGTTACGCTCCTTATTACTGCAACGCTATTTTCTTTCACCGTTACAACACTGATCCGTCGTCGATCATCGCTTTGTTACGATCGATTTACAATCGCTACTACCGAGTCTACAGGATATCTTAGCCTCTGCTCGTTTGGCCGATGCGATAGAATCGCTCGCAGCACCGATTCACCAATTATTTCGAGCGACGTAGCAAACTTTCATCGATGCAAATTTTTACGAGCCGTACGCGAAAAGGTATTGGCGATTAATTGGGAAAATAACGGATGCACGCGTAATTAGCCGAGTCGTTACCAGAGAAGAAGTAAACTCGGAGACGATGCTAACTAATCCCATCACGTAGTACCATAATCGTCTCGGACGGCGGCGTTAATCAAGTTCCGAAAATACAGGAATGGCCGGAGGTGTAATTTCACCCTTATATACGGGTGTTAAAGCGCGCCGGAATGGCACCCCATGCATAACGCCTCTCGCTTGTACGTATATATGTAGCTACAACCAGTATACCACCAGCTTCCTCCCACTCGTAACCAGTGCAGGTACTATACATATATCTGTATATCGTAAACTACGTAGTGGAAGTGTTAAATCTTGCGCGCCAAATGGGAGAGGACAAACTTACGCGGAAACTTGGGAAATCGCGGCGCTCCTCAGCCATTCACGGTTGCTTCGCGTTCGGCTTTATGCATGTGCTCGCAAAAAGCACCTAATGGCCCGTTTACGCTGCCACGACACTGACAGATAGATAGGATAGTCTAGACACGCTTGAAAAGAACACATGTACCAAGGTGAGCAACGAGGCTGTTAATCGGTCTGTACTCGAAAGATGCGAGAAGAAGAATTTCACGCGCGATAGATCTCGCACGGACCACCTTTCCGACGAAACGAGAATGGTAGAGGCGATTTCGAGGTAATTGAAATCGATGAATGGATCTTGCAGCGCGTGAAACTCGGTACGAACGACACAGAATACGCCGAAGTCGTTGCGATCGCCATGGTTGTCGAAACGGTTTGAAACTCGCAGGTTCCCCGAATAATCAGAGTCTGCGGCGTTCCCTAGCTTCTCAAAATCTTAACTTTCCGACTTTCCTTCGAGGATTTCAGAATTCGGCCAATCCAGAGTTTTTAAAGTGTCATGCGTTTACGTACGATTTTACCAATTTCTATCGGTCTATGTACAATTTTGTATACGCGTAATTCTACAGAGGCTCGTGGATCTGGGATTCTAGCAAAGTATGCGAATCCACAGGTGACCGTACCACGCACTACGCGTCTACACGCGACATTATCGCGTCCAGTCGATTTGTGCATACGCCTGGCAAATTTTACGAACCCGAACGTGATTCCGCACCTACCGTGTTAAAACATTCTGACGTTACGCAAAGTTGGTGCTAGTCGATCGATAATAATTTACGATTGAAAAGATACGAACAATCCGATAAGGAGGATAATCTCGAGGTAAAAAGCAACTGGGTATTACGGAGGAGTGTTTACAGCTTCGACGCAATTAGTCGCGTGTTACGTTACAACCTATCAAATTTTAGTGCGATCTATCAACCGACAAGCTTGTAACGAATCACCGTTTAACACTTTCCATCCCCAAGCATCGGCCCCTACGTGGAAGAACTAACAATATCTCTTACGGCTGATCGGCTTGTAATAATTGCGACTGTACGCTGGTACACTAAAAGGGGAGATGTTTTGTGTTTCCGAGGCCTTTAAATCCCGACTTTAAATTCATTTCGTAGCGACGATCGACTCGCCATTGTCCCCGCATCTGTTCCTCGGTCTGTCCGCAGGGTTTAGCTTAGGAATTAGGGGTCGAGGCTGGATTTCATTATCGGTATAATTTTAAAGTGGCTGTCAAGGGGTGATCGTAGCTTTTGACGCTTCCTTGACTGACGGAGGGTGTCTCTTTCCGCCGGTAGTCTCAAGCTGAATCATCGTTTAAAAGGTTTTGTTTCGCCCGACTAAACCCCCAAGACCAGATAGAAAAGCTGTCGCGTGAAATACATTCGACGCGAATCCAACGAACCGACCCTCTTGCAAGATTAATGGATATCGCGTCGACTTAAAGTAAACAAAACTAAACGAATATAGCAACGTCTTCGACCAAACTTTACTACGTTATCCATGTATACCTGTGTTATATGGTTCGTACCACATGGATCGTAAACGTTCCGCGTCTAACTCATGAATACGTTCGTCGTACAATAATACGTGTTCGCCGATAGACCTCGCGCGAGATCATCTCAGAGGTACACAATAAACGCATCATTCCCGTTCCATTCCGTCGGTCGATAAATTTACGGAAGATATTCTCGGCTGGTGGAAGCTTGTTATTTCCGAGCGGAGAATCTGCGCGGCGCCGAGCAGAGATCACAGAAGAATCCATTGAGAGGGGTGATACAACGAGAAAGAAGAGAAATAAGAAGAAGAGGAGGAGGAGGAGGAGGAGGAGGAGGAAGAAAAAGAAGAAGAAGATCACCCTCGAGTCCTGACATAACATCTCTTCCTTTGAGGCTTACGGAAAGGATCAGAGATTGCCGACGAAAGGACGACACGTGAAATCGACACAAAAGTGACCATCGTCGTCTGGTAAGCGATAGAACCACGAAATTGGCCTGCCCTCGAGATTCGGCTTAGCTCTCCTACCCTCCTATCCATCGTAGCCAACGTGCAACGGATCCAGAAAGTATTTCGCTTGAAATAACACGGACGATGATGCTTCGAGCTGGCGGGGCACTAATGTCTAGACAATATTTGTCTTGACCCGGGCAAGAAAATAATAAGCGATGAGAGAAAGATACGCGCGTCTGTATGGTGGGCACGGAGGTCATAACGGGGTTATGAGCTGTGAGGTAGTTAAAGTTTTCAACTGCCGTCGCGATATATATGCCTGCCACCACCCACCGCCCCCTCTCTGGCAGCTCGCAGCGCTCCGAAGCTCGTTCGTTACGTGTTTCGCGCTAAATTTGTTCGATATCCTCGAGGAGGATACCGTAAATCCGGATATGCCGCAGGAAATTGCTCTTCCCCGGCGTCGGTTGGCTCGGAATTCTCTGACGACGAAAGAAAACGAAACGACCGAGAGACGGGAAGTAATTTTTAGCGACCCGTCGACGAGTCGCTGCTCCTACTTTTTAAACGAATCGAAGGGTAATTACACGCGGCGAGTCGATGAAACGTTACGAACGTAATCGATGTTGCCTGTGTTTGAAAGTTTCTCGAGGAAGATCGTCTCACGTAGTAGCGCGGTTCAAATCGGTCGATTGTTAAATTTACAAGCTCGGCGAAATACGGAGAAGAAGAACGAGCATGTCGAATCGAAAGTTTCACGACGGTAGGATACAATTATCCGAATCGTGACGCAAGTTTGAAAACGTGCTCGACGAGATTCGTTGTGTGGCTGCCCCCCTTCTTGTGCCCTTCGCCCACCACTAATGACAACGTCAGGGTGCTTCAGCCCCTATCATAATTCGCAGCTTCTGGTTTTCTGTCGAGGGTTGTTGACACAATGCGGGCGCCTTACCGCAGCCCTATTCGTGCCTAAGACCGGCGAATATCAATAAAGATAGGAAGAGGAGCGAACGCGTGGAAGAAGAGTCGAAGAGAACACGACCACCGAGCGTTTGGACATCGTTTGGAAAACGCTGCTGCGGGACACGGAGATCGTGACGAGATCAAAGGGAACGTTTTGTCCTAATGACCGTCTTGCGCGCTTGTGCATCGTCGAAAAAGCCGCGGGATACGTATTCCCCCGACGTCGATCCGAAATTAAATCGAGAATCTGCGAAACGAGGCCAAAATAGCGAAGCCACGTCAAAGTAGCGACATCTGACCGTACCACCCATCGTGTTACATCGTCCCGTCGCGATTCAACCACGTATTCCATCGTTAAGAGAGTTGCGTAATGGTCCAATTATGGCGTATACACGCTCGACAAGAAGAAGAAACGTACGACCAAACGTTCCGCTAATTTCTCCTTCGTAATTTATTCGCGACCGCGTGGCGAACGCTAGACGATTCTGCGTTCGATATTAATAGCCAACAGAAAGCAGCTGCGATAATGATTACGATTGCTTACCCTAAAAAAAAAAAAAAAAAAAAGAAACGGGCCCCCGGGTAACGCGAACTCGAACAATTAATCTAAATGTCACCGGCAGTTAATTTATACCGGCGCGAAATCGTATATCAAACGCTATCTTCTTCGGATATTCTCCAGGGTATAGGATATATAAAGCATTTCCCGTTAACCAGCTACGAGACCCGGCCTTTATCAACCCTTCAACGGGTGTTTCCTATCGTTACTTTCCCGGCATTACTCCGTGCCAAGGTTGTTTCACGGTTTAATCGCTTTCGCAACGAAAGAACATCGTTAATAGTCTTATACGAAACGTCTATAAGCTAGCCGAGGTGGCTGTAACTGCGCGTACCAAGAGCAACATACAAATACGTACCTACACCATCGTCCTTAATTATTTCGACGCTTCCAAATTATCGCCTACATACAAAACGTGTACTTTAAACGAATCCCTTTAATCTCATTTTGAACTCCGATCTTATTTCGCGTGGACATACTCGGTTGATAGATATTGTTTAAAAAAATAGTTAATTGGTATAGATAAGAGAGGAAGAATCGTAAGTGGATCAAAACGAGTCCCGCAAATACATCCGAGTTGCATGACGAATATATCGATCTTCTTATCGAATCAAATCAAACGTCCGAATACTTATAAACAGTGTTACCTATGATTTTGCATGGAACAATGATTTTGCCTGTTTCGTCGACTAAAACTCTATCGCCGATGGTTTGTACGTTAATCGATTCTTCGCGCGGCGATACCAAGCAATCGAACGCAATTTCATCGGCAATCGATGGAAACGACTCTCGTTCGATAATTTCGCCCCGTTTTAGATAGCAACGTTGAGCTTTATCTCTGACTCGAAGCCACGGACATCGATGTAGCAGGACGGCATTAATATTTATCAGAAAATCACGTTTCTCGCTGACGGACGTTTTATCGACCGTATCGCCGGCGTCTTTGAGCGAAAGCCACCTGTATTATGTATTATTACACGCGCTGTAAGGCAACGCGGTAGCACCGATAAAACGCGAAGGAGCAGAAGCACGTCGCGCGATATCGACCGCGTGTCTAGATAAACAGCGCGTACATTGGGAACTGGCGAACGGGTCGATCGCAGTTTCACGCGAAACATTAGCAGTAAAATCGTACCGGCGTAATTATAAACAGAAGGTGGTTTGCACGACGATAAATCCCATTCTCGACTCGGCTACGTGACTCATTCTCGTTATTTTATTCCGTTTGATTAATTCCGAGCAGTAAAAGCACCGTAAGAGCGCGACGGAACTGGAATCGCCAACGATCGGACTAACTCTCCGGTGTTTCGTGACGACAGTTTCGCGTCGACCCGCTGTCCGAACGACGAAGAGAGAGAGAGAGAGAGAGAGCGAGAGAGAGAGAGAGAGAGAGCGAGAGAGAGAGAGAAAGAGCGATGGTTTTCCGGTAGCGGCGTTTGTCGTTTCCACGTACGTTCGACGTACATCGTAAGAGACAGAATGGAATCGTAGCGAAGAAACCAGGAACAAGGCTAAAGTCGTAATTTTAACGGAGCTGCATGACTCGCGTTTCGATGCCAGGACTGTTACTCCTCTGTCGCATTTTTCTTTCGCGGCGATAAAATCTTTGCCGCTCGTGGATGTCGAGACGCGTTGTCCGCTAGAATGAAGATATTAACTGTCCCCGTAGCGAATACTTCTAATTGCCAGCTAGCCCTCTCGCCGAGATAGACATTCGTAAAATCTTTATTATCGCGGTATTTAGAGTTCGGCTGCCAATGGCGAATCGTAGAAACGATCGTAACACGGATTTCAGGATATCGTGCGTGGAATATACCCCGGTAGGATCGTCCTATATCTCGCTTTTCTTTCGCGAAACACGTCCAATATTATTAATTGCGAGGACACGTTCGCCCTAGAGACACCCGCCGCGTTCACTTTTATCGCGATAATAAAATCCATAGTTATAAAGGAACACGCTGATCCAGGCTGCGTGAGGTCGCCACTCTATCAACGGACGCCTTTTCGAAGTCGTTAAAGATGCCTGGCGTGGAACTACAACAACGCACGGAGCAACTTGTCGTTAGCGAGTCTCGGTCGACACGCGCGCGCTTTCAGCGTATCAGGCTTAATTTAATTAAGACCAAGAGGCGTTAGAAGCGGTAGGTCACGAGTTACGCGCGCTGTACCAGTCGGAAGGCACAAAGAGATCTCGGAGCACAATGCCGCGATTGTTCGTACGGCCGGGGCTCTCGTTACCGTGTCTCTCGTTGCTCATAAATCGCCTTGTTCCTTTAGCCGTGGCGCGACTTACGAGACTACACGTAAAAGCGAACGTATATACGCGAAAAAGGAAGCGTGTCCGTGCATTCGTCCGCGTATCGCAGTCGCTGCAGAGAGAGAGAAGTGTCAGCTGTAACTTTTATCGGTTATAAAAGCTCGCGATATTATGCCGAGCCAGAGTAAATACGTTTATGCTCTTCGCGTCTCCTTTCGCCTCCTATCTTCCGGCTTTCTCCTCCACCCTTCTTCCACCCCGGCAAGACTCCCGGAGCCTTATCAATCTAATACATTTCATATTTTATGGTTTCTTCTTGGAAGTGGCGCGAGCTACTACGCTCTTTACAGCCGCGTATCCAGCTGTACCTTGTGTTTTGCATTAATTTGACGAGAACCGAGACATCGAGCGTGTATCCATGGGCCACCAAGTGTCTTGGTTTCGACCGACGCGGATGAATCAGTGACGCGGCGAGCACGGAAAGAGGATTCGCACGGGCCGACGCACTTTGACGCGATCGCGGTTACGTGGTGCGGCGCGTGTTACGCGAGTTGCGAGAGGCCGTGAAAATGAACGTCCCGCGGGAAACTTCCTAGACGACGATTAGACGGTGTCGAGTCGAATGTCACGGTTGTCACGGTTGTCACGGTTGTCACGGTTGTCACGGTTGTCACGATGTTTCCAAATGTAGCAACCATCACGACCGTAATAAGCACGGCAAGGAAACCTTGAAAATCCAACAACTGTTATTTATTAGAGAGAAGGAAAATATGGCTATAAATATGGCTCGAGGGAAAATACGGGGAAACGAGTAAATACAGGCTGACCGTAAATCGTGAACAATCGTAAATCGGTAAACAAGCAGTCAGGCGAGATTTCGATGCGATCTCGTGTGATACGGGCGCTCGCGGACAACCAATAAATAGAACGACAGGTTCGGTCGCGTCAGTATACCGGCAATTGCATCCAGGTGGTCGTACTGTTATGACGTAATAATCCGAAGCAAGCTACCCCTAATTCACAGGCAAACCCGTAGCGCGGCTCACGGCAACTTGGTGAGTGGGACGTAGTACGTCGTACTGGTTCGGCAGGTCCATGCATGCGAATGTGCACGTGCATCCTGCGGTGCACGCAGCCCGTAGAGGATGCACGCGCTGATAATGCGTCTCGACCCACCTGACGTCCATTAGCATCCACTAGACGCGTCTAGATATCCGACCCTACCTGAAACTCGCCATCGATTCGTATACGAGCTTGCGCGATAGTAGTAACTTAATTACGCGGCAAACCAAATCAACCGCGCTCGAATCCTGATTACGAGAAAACGTTGCGCGCTATCTGGTAGCAGGGAAAATTACCTTTGACCTGATTCGCGTGAAAACCCAGGCCGCGGAACAACTCGACGGTCCGTGGGCGGTCGTGCGAATATCGAAAATGTAATCCGAACAAAGAGAATTCGTGGACCGAGCGCGATAAATCATCTGGCGACCTATAGCCTCCAGGGGCGTACTCTGTTACAAGAGACGGTAATCACCGGGCACCGGCATCGTTTTCCTTTTTCTTCTTTTTTCTCTTCTTTTTTTCTTTTTTTTTTTTTCTCGCGCTAGATACACGTTTTAGAACGCAATCAGCGTCACTCGTGCGGGACCACGAGCTCTCACAATCGCGATCGAATCAATCGGTCCGATCGTATCTACGGGAGCTTGGAAAAACCACTGACTACGGGGCAATCGATATTATCGTTTACCAGTTCACAGGCGCAGCAGCTATATACTTTCTATTTCCCTAACGCGCGAGCGAATACATACGCACACCTGTACGCGGCTTTCAGCCACCTTCCGGACACGCATACATGCATCGTGACTTAAGGCGTCAGGGCCGTAAGAATAGCCACGATCGTGGGAGATACAGTTCACCTCGTAACATTTTCATTCATTAAGACACCAGATAAACACCTCGATCCCTTCGTTTCTTTTCGTTTTTCTCTCCCTTCTTTTCTTTTTTTCGCTTCTTTTTCCCCCGCGAACGTAATATCGAACACGTTTTCAAACGCGCGCAACTGGTAGAATTACGAAACGATCCCTCGATAGGTACACGCGTATTAATCGGTGATAAAAGCTACGCGAGATAAAGACCGCAATTTATTAGCATAGTACTCATCTTTAAGTAGGATTCAAAGAAATAGGTATCTGATAGTTTTCCGGACGATTAACAGGCTCGTTTTAAACCTACACACCTGCGACTTATACCGTGTTCGAAAGAGTACGACGAGCCGCAGAGAGTACGTTGCTGCAACGCCTATCAAGGCCACTGAACTTGCTACTTGAACCTAGAGCGGTGCAACGCTGCGGTTTTTGTGGTTGCTCAGATTTTATGACGTTTCTTCGGCCTATTCCACCCTTCTCCCCTTTGCCCCTCCACCCGTTTGCCGCCGTTTTACGTTGCTCTTATTAGCGACAGGGTTGTACACACCGCACTACGGTAATCTCCAGACGATGATGATAACTCGTCTTCATTTCCTGGTGCGGTCAGCACGGCACGAGCCCACTCGCGGTTAATGCACGATACGAAACAAAGAAACTAGCAACGAAGACGACACGCCTTGGCCATAGGGCGAAATCTTCCGAGAAACGATTACGATTAACGCACGCGCGAAACTCGGAAGCTTCGACCGCAAGTTACACCGTTTTCGCGATACTCGAAGGGGCCGACTCGTAATAATTATCCTAGCTGGTAAGTAATAACCGAGGTGGAAGGCAAACAAGAAAACATCGAGATTACCGCGCAGCTTGTTTTCTTCTACCGAATCGTGTTACGTGCGTTGGAATTCTTGCAAGGAGAGAGCTCACCCGATGAGATTAACAACATGTTAGATCGGTGCATGCAAAGCATCGTCTGCTGGGAATTGAAATCTAACGATCCAACTTCGATTCTGTCCTATTCTTAAACGTTAAACGCGTCGATGGAGATGAAATTCGCGTATGTTCGCGTACGTTCAACGTTGAGAGAATTGTAAGGAAAACATCAAAGCCTGGATCATCGACCGATCATCGACCGATCATCGACCGTCGTGAATAATCGAAACGCTCGTGTGATTTTTTTTATACAACATCGGATATATAACGGAAGGATCGTTTAATTTTACAGCTGTGCGATAATTCTTACAGATATGCGAAACGAAGCTGTGAAATTGATCGATAAAACCGCGTACGATAAATCGCTCTGATCAACCGTACCACGCGTTTGAAGAAACTACGGGCAATTAAAGCATCACACTTTGTACGCACAGATCTCGTAACATTCAGAGAACGAGAGTATAATTATTCGCGCTTTGCATCATCGTAATAAACGTTGCGCGTTTGACAAGTGGTAATTAAATCAGTCAACTTAATGAAACGATTCGTTCTGATTCGTTCTACCAGAAAGGAGAACGAAACGTACTTACGACGCTTGTTTCTCGCATTTTACGCAAAGATATGTATATATATATAAGTCGAAGGAATGACTTGAAATATACGTGTGATAAAAGACAATGCACGCGTACGATGATTTAAAATATAGCGGAGAATGATAGCCGCGTACCGAGCCTAAGCACCACTTTGAATGCACTCGAGCATTCGAATATTTAGCGGAGCCTTTCTCTCCTCCGGCGATTCCTTTCCCAGTGCGCTTCATTTACCCGAGCGTTACGCCCCTTCGGCAGGAAAAAAAAGGAACAGTTTTCATGGCTGGGGTTGGAGAGAAATTTTCGCGAAATCTTCCGACGCCTCATTTGATCCTGGCTCGAAAACTTGACGTACCGTGCACTGCCGCGACTTGACAGCTCCGACGATTTAAACATCCACGATAAATTCGACCGTTTCCTTTCGAATCGCTACCATCTTTCGCTCGAGGCAAGATTTATGCGTTTAAAATAAACGGGACGTTTGGAAGTCGCGACGGACCGCTCTTATAATTCATCATACGCGGAAGAAACGTTCGGGAAATCTGATTCGAAAGTGGCGCTTTTAACTGGAATATAACATTACGCGACTCGCCCCGTTTCTCCCGTTGCCTCGTTGTGATTTGCCAAAGGAAATTTCGAAAGCTTGCCAAATTAATAAATAGAGCGCAAGACGGCGAAAACGCGGAAAAACGTATCATCCCGCTTACGAAACTGTACATATTTAACTTTGCTATCGGCGGCGTAAAAGTCGCTGCTTCCTGGAGCCCTTAACACAAAGCGCGCCTTATTAAGAAGCGCGCAATGGAAAACGCGCATTCAGAGGGAAAGTAGACTCACGAGAAATAATCGGTAATACCCGTCGGTTAAAGAAGGCGAAGTGCTGAATAAGGGGTTGCTCGACTCAAAAGGACCCGAATCCGTAGCCTACAGAGGACTTGAAATATACATATATCTGTGCCGTTCTTTACCATATAAAAGACTATAAAACCCTTCGTTCTTTCGTTGCCTACCACCCCTGCGCACCACCGAGTGACTGATCTTTTGCCCAAAGCGTCGTCGATGCTGCGCCGTAATTAACGATTACAAAGTATTTGGTAGAGATGATTATCAGACTGTGCCGGATCCAGTAGCGTTCTCACTCCATAACATCCGGCACTTTGATGTCCCGACCGTCTCTTGTTTTCTGCTCCATTGTACCGACTCTTACAACCACACGCCGCGTCAGGGTGGTACACGCTGCGTTTGCATATCGGTGTGCACGCGTATATACACACGGGCATCGTGGACCCGTTGTTGCGGAGGTTGGACGGCGGGCGCGGTCTCCGCCATCAAAAACCCACGTCGATGAAGCGCGGAATTGCGGGCTCGGTTCTACGGCATTGTTGGCAGTACGACGTTTTAATTGGCGATCCCCGATGAAGCACTCTTCCACGTCGAAAATGAACTATCACCGTGATACGCACGTTTTCACCGACGATAAAGATATATTCCACGTAGTTAACCCTGCCGGTGCCCGTTTACGGTCGACGATGCACTCGAGGGTTATCCAATATCTTCCATGGAATTACGTGCACTCTAGCATTTAGCAAGACAAGATTGGTCGAGTAGTATCGCGACGCTTAATACTCGGGCTAGTGCTTTTAAGCGTTGCGATAAGTTTTCTGTCGCGTTGTTAATACAACGACCCCTGACTGTATGACACAGTACAAATTGCGTTCCGGACACGACGGTATCGTTTCTTTCCCCCTTCTTTTTCTCTCTCGCTTATTCTCTTTCCTTTGCTTTTCTCGTTTCTGCCAGCAACCTTTAAACGGATATCCCCTTTCACGCTGCTTTCATTTCCCGGCATAAAAAACAAGCTAACCATGGCGAAACAGCATACGAGAAACGAACACGCAATTTCAATCGTATTTTTCGCGAGAATCGACGGGACGTCGCGCGTCGGTTAATCGAAACCTGCTTCGAGTCGCGACAACTTGCGCGATGACCGCGTGTTTCAAGACGAATGACCAATACCATGGAAAATATACGTTCTCGCTGTATCAACGACCGACACCGTCTAATGGAATACCGACTATAATATGATACGTTAATAACGCACGCTAGACACTGCGTTCCTGATAGCTTCTATTTTAAGAGACGTTAGTCGAAACCGTACCGGCGTCCGACTCGCTACGAAATACAGAGGAAAACAGAAATATGCCAACGTTACGATTACGAGAATTTTTATCGCGACAAGGCAACGGTTTCGATTTAGACGAGTTCGCGTTGCTCCAACGGTCTACGTCGTAAGCACTAACCAAGTTAATGACGTGTTAGAATCGCGATGGCGTATCATCGTTCGAAGACGAGGTATATAAAGCATATGTTTCGAAGCTTCGTGTAATCGAGCATCGCAGTAAACGCTGTATGGACCAACACAATGGCAACGGCGAAGGGCCATTAAAGAGGTGCGATTAAATTTAATTATCAAATTTTACGATTATTTGGGGCGCGACCGGGTTAAATGTGCTTGTATCCACTGGATAGCCGAAAGGGTGCAAAAAAGCCAAGGGGTTCGGAGACGCAAAAACCGAGCTAGAGTTTTCTTCCGGCGTATGAAAGAGCTAATAAACCTATAAACCTGTCGCAACAATATACTCGTATTGTCCGCTATTCCATAAAATATCATGTACGATATAGAATACTATAAATCTACGAGACTTCTGTGTCTCGTGAATAGCATTAAAGTCCCTTCGTCGTTGCACCAGCGTACAAACGAATCGAATTGTCACGCTCTGCGGTTTCAGCCGCAAATTTTCTAATTTTATCTTTCTCCCCATATACAAACGCGAGAAAAAAAAAGAGAAAAAGAATTAACCGACGAACGTTGGTTCGTCACGGCGAATTTCACCCGTGAAACCATACCGTGAGACGCGTTAACTACGACGATTAAACGAGCAGGCCGTTTGCTCCAGTGTAATCGTTTTTATCATCGCGGGTCATCCCCGCGTACGCTTTTATGCTCCTCGTCAAAATCCAAGTCGAACTCACCGAGCTTCTCCGAGCCTCGTAGGCTTTGTTTCCGATGCTGCACGTGGGTCAACGTTCAAAATGTCCCGCATAAACCGAAGGCTTAATAAAGTCAGGAATCCGGGCTATTCCGTTCGTAGTCGACATTCCGTATTGGATGAGCGACCGTTTACAACCTTTCGACGATCCTACGAGTCTCGCTCGATGGCACCGGCAACCAGGAACGATTACATATAGAGAAACGAGAGGACCGGCGTCGAGGGGGCAGGGGGGAAGCAGAGGTCGGAACGATTTAGCGAAATGAAAAAACAGTGCGCTTAACGTACGCTTTAATGATAGGTCAGACACAAGCAGGACCTGCTAGGTCTTTTTTAGCAATAAACGAGGCCTGACTTTATCGACCGGAAGAGCTTCGCTGCCGAACGATTTGGACAGTTGGACGTTCGACCAACGAATTTCCGGTTTATAAGCGAACCTGAGAGTCGTAACGCCACGCCGTTAACGATTAACGATTCATTTAGGAACGTTTAGTACGACGGACGAGGGTTCCAAACGTTATGTCGACCGGCATCTCTTGCTCGCTACGATAAAGGAAACCTTTCTTGGAAATGGCAGCTTTGAATATGCGCTTACAGGTTGCTGCAAATTGCGGGGCGCGAGAAGAAAAAAAGTGTTTTTTTTTTTCGTCTTTCCGACTAATGTATATTCGGAAAGGTGTGTACGAGTATAATTTTGCAATACGCGTCGTTAAGATATTTGCGTGCCGCTACGAATTAATCGATAATATCGTTAGTGATTGACGGTACTTTCCAACATTGAAAATATTGGTGCCACGCTGTTAGACGTTTGCTTTGCTTATCGAGTTGGACATTGATTTCGGTATGTCCGTTGTATTTTAATTTATATACTTCGATATCTAGAAAAAATCCAGTTTATTTATCAATTTCGAAATCCCACGTATTTGTCGTATCGTAATTTTTATCGTTTTAAATTCAGACTGTTCGTTGATTCGAGAAATGTGTCGCATCCGCGGTATTTTGATTATTATACTCTTAAGCTCGAATCCAGATTTTTAAATACACACATTCGGTTGCGTTATTCTCTTTTTGCGCGAAAATTAGGTTCGGTTGTGAACGATCCTGTACAGACGAACGTCACCCGTGTAATTCACGTCATTGCGAAGTTAGTGGCGCATTAAACATACTGAAACGCGTCTACGGAATAGGAGACAATTCGTCGTCTCGTTAATGTCGTCGCTCGAGGTCGTATAACTTGCTCTACTGTGAAATTAAACCAAGAATCGATTAACCAGAGAGCGCATAAATTAATATACAAGATGCCGTTTGAAGGAAGAAGAATAGTTGCGTGATCGAAATTTTTATCGCGTATTTTGCAAAGCAAACAAACGCAAGTGATAGACAAATATGTAGCAATACGCAATGGAAATTTAAAGAAGAAAAGCGAAACAAATAGAGAAGCATCAAAGCACGTTTAACGCGAATCTTGCATTAGATGAACAAAATTCATAAAAATGAAATCGTGAGTAAGCAATGTACTAAAAGCAACCATGTTAGCCAGTCAATTTCTTAAAAGACTTTTCAAGAAACGATATGAACCCGTCACGACATTCCAAGAACGATACACGACGTTCTTGTCGGACAACTAAAATCGTTCGTTGGTAGCTGAAATCTCGTGCATTTAGTATTGCGTTATTTTTTCGCGATTTATGGATATGTACACGTATAAATGTTTAATGCGAACGAATCATATCACCGGCCGCATAACAGCATGACAACAGTCTTTTAAAACGTAACGATGGTGCCCATCAGCAAGCGAACCTTTTTCTTCGAGCGTTAATCCGCATGAGGCATGCGGTCGTTTATACGAGTGCATTATCGCAGCTGGCCTGTTCACGGTTCCTCTTAACACCTTTCATAGTTGGCATGTCCTTGCTCTTAAAGCGATTGCGAGTAAGTACTTCGTCCAAGTATGCTTCCTGCGGAATACATACGTCGCAGATATCGTTACAACATTACATTTTGCATCTATTTCTATACATTACACCTCCTTGCATCCTGGCCAGTTGCATACCAGTCTATCAAGAGTATCGAGTCAATATCCTTACCTCTTCTTTCCTTCTTTTCTTCTCTTTTTTAGCAAAGTACAAGAACAAAGACAATTAATCGCAATAGAAGTTATTGTATGTTGAAACTTAACGATTGCGTCCTCTCTATGAAGAATTTATTTCTCTCCTTTCCCTTTTTTTTCTTTTTCTTTTCTTGTTGAAGATATCATTTCCATGAAATATGATTGACATTACGCGTGCCATTACCTGCTATTAAACGCTACTTTATCAATGAACTTCAAGCGCAAAACTTTTTGTTTGTCATGTGAAATTTAGCTGTTTTGAAAGATCATGCATGTTTAAACTGGAATCTAGGAAATGATTTTCAACTTGGGAAAGACAAAAGACAGTCTAGTGCTTGTTAATTCAAATTACATTGGAACGTTTCGAAGAATTCGTTGAACGAATGATAGACGTAAATCAAATATTATTTTCTTTTAAGTAAAATTGTATAACATCGAGCGTTCAATTATTCGACACGGCACAGGAAATCAATTACCGTCTGAGCAATCTATCTACAAGCCCTGACAATGACACACGAAGAGAAAGGCTCTTTTCCGCGGCAGTTCGCAGTCTACCTCTTCTCTGTCCGCGTGCTCCTTCTTTAATAGCCTCTGCTCCCTGGCGAGCGAGGGAAGAGAGCAACCCAGCCATAAATATCCCGTAGGGTAATTAACCCTTTGAGGACGTTGAAGCTTTGACGATTTTAATAATCTTAAAAGACAGCGAGTCCCGTGATTAGTGTTCCTGTCGGCGGATGCAATCGACAGTGCTCTTCTCCACCGATGCTTAGTTCGGTACGCGTGTACATCACAAAGTTCCGCTTTTCTCGGTATTGTACATTGTAATGAAAAGCAGAGATACACAGACCAAATAAAAAATCAAATGAAAGTTCGACGTTTTTTCTATTAAATTTCACAACATTTTTCTTATCTTTCATTTATTATATACTCCGAAATATATGAACAAATTGGGCGGACGTTGTAAAGGTTAGAAATAAGCAGTTTGAACGAATCTTTAATAAAATCTATTTTTTGCGCGTAAATTATTCACTTGTCTTTCGAATTTACTTTGCTATATTTAATTCGTTAAATATATGTAACAGGAAATGCAAAGACCAGTCTGTGTATCTGTACATGTAACAAGGAAACTGACTCGTGCATGCTCTTAAAGAAGTATTAAATGCAAAGATGCCCTTTGGCATACGTAAATTGTACGTTACCGTGCGGAGACACCTGAAGATGATAATGAAGATGGTGCGACTCTGGTTCACGTAACTTTTGCCTCGTATGATACCCCCGCGTAGGTTATAGCACTTTGAAGTATTGACATGAAAGCAGTCCCTCGTGGTACGACGAAAACAATGAGCGGTGAACATGAAACGACCCCTACTAGCCAATAACACACGTGGATTATTTCAAAAAGCTAATTTTTCTCTATAACCGTACACAGAATCAAAGGACTACGTACGTACATCATTGTGGAACTCCGTCTGCATTTTCTAGAAAGCGGAAATCCCATCGTACTCTCAACCGTACACGCTTTACATCTTCCATTGCAGTCTGCGAACGCTGAAAAGCCGCCAGGACAAAGCTAATTCGAAATTTAAAAAGTACAGCAGCGAATGAAATGCTTTAAAGCAATGCAACCAACTTTGACCGTTACGACGCCATGACACTATTGATTTTTGATCGATCGTTAGGTTGAACACACTGCATTCCTATTCGCATTTTCAAACTTCACGCGGCAATATAAAAAAAAAATGTCGATCGTATATCGTAATATCCCGATAACGAATAGGTTTTACTGCGTGTTTTTAAAGATACCGTCACGGATAAAGAATGTTTACGACGCTTGATAGCGTAAAAAATCAAGATGGATAAAAAATATCAAACAACGGTACGCTGTTCCTTTCACGCGATAACCCAATAGGTTGAGGACGATCGCGTGTCGTTGATACTTATATGTAATCAGTATTTACAAATAAAATTCTTTATCAATCTTAGCATACAAAGCCCTTCCTTCACTTACCAAGGTTTGTGGCTTCTTATCCTATGATTATTCCTCGATAACCTAACCTGTCAATTACGTTTTCGCAGAAAAACATCTCGCGCGTCGACCGCGACACGAAATTCATTTCTGTAGCTCACGTAAACCTTTGCTTTCAAAGAAAAGCATTAAGAACTCGGTCAATGCCTTCTAACAAAAAGTCAACTCGATCCTTTCACTTTTTAGGGGTTTAGACGATGTTCGGTCGATTATAATAAATCAATTAATAGTTATCGACTATCGATTTGTTTCACAAGTGCTTTCCTTATACGTACTGATTTCTATACGAACTATTTTATATCGCATGAAAAGCAATCGAATTCTATGTCAATTATCGAAATTCTAATGTCTGTTATATTAATGCAAGTAATTTCAGAATAAATACCTTTAGGCAACCCGCTGCGTGGATTCTAAAATTCTTTGAAGAAATCAAGTTTGGCATATGTTAACCTAAATGCAGACGACAGGAATCTATTCACCAACTGCGTCTCAGTGGCGTCGTGTTTACATTCGACAACACATGTGTCTTTGTAGAAATTCGTGTTTCAACTAATCACTCTCCTGCTTCACGACCTATCAGGAGCTTGGCGTCCTACCGACTGTACGACGTAGTATTGGATCTTTTCAGTTTCGCGCATTTTTTAAACTTTCATAGGCGCCTCTAGCGACGAATATCCGAATTTCACATCAGTTTCACGTTGTTACTAAATAAATAATAAAAGCATTACTGTTATTTACTTATCAACTTATTTAACTTTGAATATAATTACTTTCATATAATTTCTCTAGGCTGTATATAATATATTACGTTATATACAATACTATTTATATTAACTTTAAATACGATTTCGTTATTCAATAAGTAATATACATAAACTGTGAACTCGTTTTTTTTTTGCAAATTTTGTGCCATTCTATTTTATTTCATTTAAAACCTATCGAAGCTTTCAACAAGACTTTTAAGACTTTTAAGCTTCGTATAATTTTCAAAGCGATTCGAATTTTTCGCCACATGTATACAGACATAATTATGTACATATACAGATTCGAAGTAAATATGTATGTAATTCAGAGTGTTTCAAATACCATCACTAGGCGTCTCCAACCGCATGATGCATTTGCGTCTCGAGACCGTGAAACGATTTATCGTATGTTTTTTTAACACGAATACGAGTGGAAATTCACGAGCAATCACGTCGGAAGTGAAACGAAAAGTTTTGACTACTTAAAATATCGAGTATTCTGTCGAGTTCTCAAAGTGACGGAGAGTGATTACGTTAATGACATGGCGAAGTATGCTTTAACGACGGGATAGGTGCAGGCTGGTACGACAGTGGTGGCACGCGATCCCAACATCAACCACGACATCAAACCTAACCCCGTTTGTAAATATACTAACAACGAATAGGACGATACACGACTATTTTCAGGGGAGTTGCCGTTTTTTTTACGACGCGAAATATAGTCCAGACAGTACGATTCGGTTTTATTACGACGCCAACGTATATGTGTATGAGATACACTGACTTATCGACCATGCATCACACAATCGTATTGTGTACACAATTCCTGGCTGTTATATCAGTGAAGCACCGTGGATGATACGCGTATAAATCCGCAGAACATTGTATTAAGTGTTAAAGCGACTAATGGAAACAGGTCGTTGGACTCTCTCACGTGAGAAGGTAGACGATTATATCGGACCAAGTTGGAGCGAGCCAAGTATATCCACCGTTTCGGTAAGTGTCTTGAATCATAATTATTTCAATCGCGTTCCCCAAGGGAGACGTACATAAAAGCGCAACGTACGCTCTTGCATAATAGAGAGGGAGAGGGAGAGAGAGAACGTTTGTGCATGAACGCAATCGAGTTTTACGAGTGCGCGCTATTTTCTTAAGTCGATCATTAGTCAACATTGAAAACAACGAGGGTGAATAATGATTGTATTATTCAAATCGCTCTTCGCCTTTTACAACTTTGGTAATTTTTCTACGATTCTCAACAAAGGAAAGTTCGTTACCGCTTCACGGTAAATTAATCCATTGTTCTGTAAATCGATAAATTTGCATCGATCAAGGAGTACGGCGTTGAATTTAAAAAAACCATTAGATCAGCTGTGGGTGCTAAATAACTTTTTTAACATCATTTATCATGCTAGGTTAAACGTCAATGCTTTCTTCGGAGATATTGGTATTTGCATAGCGTAGGTTAAAACGAAATTTGATTGTATTTTTTACATATATCGTCATTTAGTGTAAATCGTAAACGAAGAATAACTGATATAGCGATATACCATATGAACCTACGTAATACTAGCTGCTTTCAGCGATGCTAGGTTGGCCGAGCGGTCTAAGGCGCCAGACTTAAGTTCTGGTTCCCTCTGGGAGCGTGGGTTCGAACCCCACACTTAGCAAATATTTTTTATTTTTTATTTCCTCATATATACCGACACTAATTAAACGTATTTATCGTGCGTACAGCAACTCTAATTAATTAATCGATTTATTTAAAGAATTTGCATATTTAATGAATATATATACGTATAAACGTGTCTCATAAATTACATATCCAACCTCTGGGGCTAGGAATAAAAATCTGAAATATTTCCTTAACGAGAAAATGGTCTTTAAATGAGAAGAGAAATGGTTTTGCTAACAAATCATTAATTGACGGGCTAGAAGCTGATTTGCAATTACGGGGTATCTCCGCGTAAAGATAAATGGTCGGAGCTTTCGCCGAAGCCGGATTCGAAGTGACTCGAGTCTCGTAACTGATGGCAGCGATAATTGAGCCGAGTATAAATGACTTGATGAATAGTCATAGACAATTAGGGAAGCTGAGATAAGGCAACGAACTATGCGCGAGCAACTTTAGTCCGTTAATCCTGTTACACCGAGTCGCGTACCAACCATTTTCGTCTCCGTGTATTTACATAACCGTACGGGTTTCTTGGCGTAGCCGACGACTTACCAACGTTTCCACGATCGTATCGTTCGTTTCACGTGCATAATTCGTATTCGACGAAACGTTCAGAGAGGCCTTACGAACACGCTCATCCCCTTTTGTAAATCGCAGAGGCTTGTCAAACGTTTTATCGACGTTTCCAAGTTTCGCCAACAGTTTCGTGCGAATCGTCGTACCGGGAAGGAAAAAGAGCCGATTAAATCGGATTACCGAACAGGAGGGCCAGCCCTGTTCCCAGAAGACCAGGACTTGACACCGTAAAAGTGTCATGAGACCACCCTATTCAGAAAGGGGATGCCGTGTGCCGGCATCGAGAAGAAAGGAAGCGCCAAGAGTCGCCCGTTGAAATGCTTGTCACAACAATTTCACTAAAAAAGCACAACTCCCGTGTACTCGCCGGGGCACGACGAACCCGGCACACTTGTAATTTCATTCCACCGCATCTGTTGTCATTCTCACGTTACCGCACGAATATCTCGACTTTCTTCGTTACTTGCACGATCGCAGCATCACCGGCAACAGAGGCAGAGGGAGATCGCGTTGAAAAAGAAAGGAGAAAAAATCAGACGCGCGTATTTCAAGCAACCCTTGCGCGAGCGTTGCACAATGCAGCAGCTTCCAAGATCCACCCCATGGCTAAGGGGTGCCGTTCCTGTCGATACTGTGGTCGACGTATAAAGGCTCTGCTATGAAAAAAAGGGGACGAACGACAGGGTGGAACGGGGAGCAGCTTGGCTAGGTGTCCGCGGATCGGGGTACTTTCCATTATTTTTTTCCTGTTGCCCTTCCGACTCGTTCGAAACTTTCTTTCTTCCATCTTTCCCCGCGTAACCACGTTCATCGATCGACCACCACTTTGCATTATGTAATTCGAGTTACCAGTTAAATTCTTATCGATGCTTGGAGGAGCGTCGAGGGTTCGTTGTTCGTTTCCTGCTCGTTCGAGCCAACCGGTGTCACGATAATTCGATTCCAACACGTCGAAGCGTGAAAGCGAGACAGGAAGAAATTGAAAAACAGGTTCAACGAAAATACCTCGGCTACGAAGCGATCCAACCCTCGACGAACAGAAAAAGGGAAATCGTATTTGTAATGCTTGCGCGTTTCAAGCCTGACGTCCGGCGAAATCGCGTTATCCGGATTCCGAATATTAAATTCATCTCCGCGTTCGCAGGCTATCGGCCCGCGTTATCGTCACCTTAATCGAACCTTAAAAATCTGATTTCACCGTAAGGAGACGTCGGCGCCCGATGACGCGCCTTCCGCCAAATTCAGCGAGGTTTTATTCGAACGATCGGCCAACAAAAGGCGAAGCCAGCGCTAGCTGCAAAGCCGATGGAAAATTTTGTTCGTTCGTGGAAATTTTTTCAACCGTATCCGCGCTACTTTCACGAACAGAATTGCCAGCGACAATGGAAACGCTTGTAAATCGTAAATCGAGCGTCAGCCACGAAAGGCTGCGCTTGACGCGGACAATTTCGCGATATCACGAAGATGAGGCAAAAATTAATCAAGCGAAAACCATAAATAACGATTCATGGCGGGCCGAGCGTACTCGGTCGGACAATGGATGACAAATCGCACGGCGAAGCAAAACAAACCGAGGACTGGATTAAGCTTCTCGTCTGCTCGATTCGCCGCTGCCTTTCGCCATTGTCATCGATACAGCCAGGATCAGCCAGGACATAATCTCCGTGGCTCGTGGCGCAACGGCCAAGAAAAACGAAGCGTTTCTCGAACGTGCAGCGACGGTTTCTTTGAGCGAGTTCTCGTTTCGCTCTCGACCCTCGGTTACAACCGCGATACACGCAGCAACCACCACCCTCTTCTTCCCGAGTTTCGCTTCGTCTGTGTGGCAAGAATCTCGAGTGTCGTTGGTCGTACCGAGCGTAGCGTCGTTCACGGCGTGTACGTCTTGAAGGAAGCCCCGATGAACCGGCTTGATCTCCGCGTAAGGTTATCAGAAGGTACGTAAACATAAACAAGAGGTGGCGTGGGCAGAGTCGGCGGTGGTTGCACGGTGGAGTAGGTGGTGTTTGTGCAGAAGGGAAGATCGGATCGGGGCCGCGTTAAAAAAAAGAAGAAAAGAATAGCCGTCTTAAGAGCGGGACGCCATGGCAATCGTAAATGTTTAATATCGTGATTAAAGGCGCTGGCGCCTCTCATTATTATTTCAGTCTGGAGGACATTTCGCCCACAGTCCTCTTCTTGCTCCGCGTCACCGCGTTTCTTTTCAATTCGCACTTTCCTTCGTCGGCTTAAAAATCCTCCGTGAAAATTAGCCGCCTAAATATTTAAAGCTCCCCTAGCCATTCGGCCGTTCGTTGCACGGCTTGGAACACAGTGCCGCGTCGAATCGGGCGCCGGGGGGTGGTGATGGAGTCCCCAGGATGGAAGGTAGAAAAAAAGAAAAAAAAATAAGGAAAAGGGAAAAAAGGACGAAGAAGAAGGCGGAGGAAGAAAGGGAGAAGAAAGGACGAGCGCGGAAGAGAGAAGAGCGGGAATACAAAAACAAGCGTCTGCGGGCCGCGTCATTGTCCCGGGCATGGAGACAGGCGTGATCTCTTCCATCTGATGGATTTCTGCTGCAGTCACCTCTAACCACCTCGCTCGTCACTTCCCGTTGCTCTTCGTACCATTGGACACCCGACTGACTTTTTGTTTCAAATCCTTTTCCTTCTTCTCTTTCTCTCGTTTCCTCTCTGTCTCGCTCGTCCTCGCCATTCAATCGAGACCCGAACAGCTCGCACCCTCTCCCTTTCGTCGTTGCCAACACCGAGCGACACAGCGGTGCGAGAGCATCGAATTAGCGCGTAATTTCTTCGAGGAGACTTATCGCGCCAAGCGGAGACACCTACGTGACGCGAATTCTGGTCGAGAGACACGAATTCACGGAACAACGACCCGAGATACGTCGACGCGGAGCACGACGTTTCCGTGTCTCGTCGAATACCCGAAAACGTAGCAGAGCTGCAAATCCGGGGACGAGAAATCCGTTCAATTCGACATTTAAATTCAGCCGGAAGTTTGCAGCGTGCCTAACGCGAAAGAGAATCGGTGCCCGACGGTGGAGGACGGTTTTTATGTTGATCCACGAGCCTCGGACACCGTATACATCAACGGATATTCGTAAATAAAATTTTCGCGAGGGTGACAAAATGGTCACACGCTCCACTGCTGACCCCATCGGGGTCAAAACTCGATATCTCCGTGCGACGTGATTTTCTTCTTTTTCTTTATGTCGTTTTCACGTAGTTACGCCGCGACTCGGCGACGGAATAAAATAGATACGGGATCGCCGGACAGAATATTATAACGGTCGAGCGACAAGGGGGATCCGTTTCTTTCCCTTTCGAGGGAATAACGCGAGGAATGCCGGCTGATTTAGGCGACTCTATTAGATTTCTTCGCGTGTCCCGTAGCGCTCGCGATCCGACACGCGGTACTCTCTAATTTTCCAGCTTTTTCTCCCTCCTTCTACCCCCCCCACCTCTCTCTCTCTCTCTCTCTCTCTCTCTCTTTAGAATTCCCGTTCAAGGTCCTCGCGTTTCACAAGACAAGTTACAAAACGTCACCGTTTCGCGATGACTTGGCGCTCCTTTTTCTTTCATCGAGATGCACCGACCGTCCACCGGCAGTGCAAAATAGATTTACGTAACGCGGAGAGCCAGAGGCAGAGTGGACGCCGATGAATTTGCATGGTGGATAATGGCTGGCTTGAAACAATGGAAAAAGAAACGAGCTGTGCCGCCACCGCCGCCACGGTCGTATCTTTTTTCGCGATCGACCGTGTCTTTTGCCTCTTTCCTAGCCGACTGCCGCAACATTTAAACGGTCACGTTTACCTCCGATCAATCAAGGCCTTTATTCCCGCATCGGTGTGTATTTCTTGCACCGTACCAACTCATCGGCGGTTCTATTGCGTTACAACCGAGCTATGTTTCTGCCTTACTGCGTCGTTTCTCCGTAGTACGATGATTAATACTCTCCGGTTCGCCACGTTCTATACACAGCGATAGGAAGAAAGAAGAGAAGGAAGCGCGAAGGAAAAAAGAAGCGTGTAATAGAGAGGAGAGGGGAAAAAAAAGAAGCTGTCACGGTATATTTCACGCGATTATTCTCTTCGCGTTTATCGTCACGAACAGATACGAAGTATCCGGCCGCGCGATGAGCACGGCAATTCAAACGATACCATCTTTCTCCGTCTTCGACCACGGGGACCGCTTTTCACTCGTTTATACGAAACTTTTGCATATGACGAATCGAGGACTATTACCATTCAATCTCCTTCGCTCGGCTTCGTTTGCATCCTATCATCTCCCCGATGCTTCTCGCTTTACATACGGCCATGGCCATCCAGTTGAATACGTCGACTCGTGATTCTTCTGCCTTTTGCCTTTCTTATATGTATTCCTTTTTATTCGTCTAATCTTTATTCTTCTTTCTCTCCCTATTTCTTTTCTTCTCTCGTACTCGTATTACTCGTATCTTCGTTCGGTGTGTGACTCGTCCCGCGATCGGTGTACGCTGCATCGCGTCGATAATCGTACTGCACGTGTTCGCAATCGCGAAGTCAATCACGTGCCATAAGTGCGCAGTTGCTGCACATTTCGAAGCGCTATTCGAAACGTGTACACTTTGATCATGGTTAACTTTTAATTGTGTTGCGTGCATGTGAAATAACGAGAAAAGAGGAGCGCGCGGTAAACGAACTACTCGCGAATCAATCCGCTCGACTCTATTTCCTATGAATTTCTCAATCCCTGTAGCCGATCAATATGATCGCAGTTTAACTCGTCGGCAACCGAACCATGCGCTACTATGTATCTTGATGCAGTTGATTGGTTTAATTCACAGCTGAAGCATACGTTATAACGACATCGTTAAATACAAAGTATTACGAGTATAATGCCCGTGGTTAAATAATATATCGTAATTATTATTAATCGTATTATACGTTACATTATAACTTTAGTTATATCGTGTATTATGTAATTAATCGCATAATTAATAACGCTACTAATAATATTGATCGATATCGACCAGAACAAGTAATTTATTATTGGATGATAGGCAAAAGAAATAAAGAAGGAGATTCGAGCGATACGAGATAATGCGAATATATAACGTGCGTATAATCAGAGCGAGTATACGACCGTCGCCTTCCAATGTCGAGCAACGACTGCCGGAATTAGATTCGAGCGATACAAGATACGCCAAGTGTAATCAGAACAGGTATATGACCGTACCGTATGTTTGGATATCGAGCGGCTTCCAGAATATCGTGTTCTCCTCTGCCGATAATCAGATATCGTAAACGAGCCGAAATAAATATTTCGTACAGAATAAAAAAAAAGATTGGAGATGCCGGGGATCGAACCCGGGGCCTTTCACATGCAAAGCGAACGCTCTACCACTGAGCTACATCCCCGTTTTTTAATTCGATCGAACATATCGAAGAACAGATATCTACGATTATTTTGATTTTGTTTTAACAATGGTTATTTCTATTTAATACGATTATACACACGTTTTAGGATTTAATTGAAATATATAAATACATTTTCGTTGTGTTTAGAGAAATATATCTTTACGCGTTAGTGAATCGATTCGGTCGTGCCGTTTTACATTATGCATCGATCACCTCCGCTTCAAATATTTTGACGATTTTATCTATTTCGTTGTTTATCGAAGAAAGGTTTTTTCTAAAGAAAGATAGACATGTAACGAGAGTCTCGTGATATTTTGCGCTGTCTTACGATCGAATCCATTCTTCACCTTGTCTCGGTGACATCTCTGTATTTATAGTAATGACCTACAATTTCAAGGTCACATTTCATTTATCTTCTTATCAGCCATTTTCCAAGGTCTCATGGTGTAATGGTTAGCACTCTGGACTCTGAATCCAGCGATCCGAGTTCAAATCTCGGTGGGACCTTTGAATTTTGGACTTTTTTAACCACAATTTTTAACCATAACCACGTTAACCATAGACGCAAACTATATCTTCGTCATTTTACTAGTTTATTCCCTTACGTTCCAATTTACGCGACGTTTTCACTTCATTAGCTTTATTTGACTAGCGAATTATATTTTACCATACGTGCAAGTTTATATTTAACGCTCAAACGTTTATGACACGAATACTAATAACAGAGCGTTCATTTCTCTCCATACTATTACACAGTTATTACATATATAGTTTAAACTAAGTTGCATCGTGCGCATTGCTTCAACTGAAACTCGGTATGCTACGCTGCGGCATAACAATGTAAAATTTCATTACTTATCGCTACGATCCTCTCCTAAAGGATCGACATCGATATCTTCCTAGATCTAACAAAATTATAGTCAGTGAATTTGATAAATTTTATGGCATCGGATATATTTATGAAGAAAAAATGAGTTTGCGCGTGCGTCTTGCAGTTTGGCCACTATCGATGATTATAAGAGCGAAAAAAAAAAGAAATTGACAGCGGTGGGATTCGAACCCACGCCCTTACGGACTGGTGCCTAAAACCAGCGCCTTAGACCGCTCGGCCACGCTGCCTCGAAAACTTTTCGTCTCTATCTTTTTATATAGCCCGTACGTCACTATATATATTACATAATACGAGTTACTGTATTTTCCACCAAACATTTTTCTTTGCACGAAATTTAAACGGTGACCCCATCGTATTTGCTATCTCGATTCAAGAATTTCTGGTATTCCGATATCCCTTTTAAATAGAAATTTAAGTGAAATCACTTTATCCCTAGTGAAAATGCGAAATATACTTTTTTAAGTAAACGACATTCTACACATATTTGCGGGCTAATCGCGACTGTTGTTAAAATAATTTTAGGAGCGGCGAAGCACTTCTCAGTTACCGCTTCGTCTATCGAAAGTCTTAAACCAAATGTAAGAATAAGTAGAAGCTTGTTAGAAGCTCGTAATTTATTTATAAAGCTAGAGCAGGTTCTAGAAACTGTCGTCTTCTCCGATGATCCCACGCAGAATACCTCCAACGATAGTTACTCCAGTTTTCTAAATAAATTTGATGTCTTCAAGAAGTTTGGATTACATTTCTACTTGTATTCTTACTGAAACTTGCTAAAATAGAAACGCAATTATAAATTCCCGATGCTTGGTGGAACGTTTTCTAGAAAACGCAGCAATACGTTACACGCGATGCAGCCTATTTTTGTACGTCAGAAATTACTTCTCCTGCGCTAGAAACAATTAATTAAGTCAACAAACGGGCAATTAAGGCAGGAAGCGGCCATCGTGAAGCAATGATTAAACGTTTTCATCGCGGCGAGCGGATGATCGTCGCAGGTTATCATCATGATAAAGAGGTGGTCTCGCATTCAGCCGGCAGTGTGTGTTATACGTGTAGCAGCGTACACGCGGGTCGTCTATTCTTGCCAAACGGGTTGCGTAATCCAACGAAGCATCGTGTTTCGCGTAACACGGCTCTAACCGCTGTTAAGAAGAGGGGAGAAACTTAATTCACGAGGAACGAAAATTTTTACGATCGATTTCAGCGGTCGTTACTCTCGCGCGTAGTTTCCGTTTCTTCTTCCTTTTGGTTCTCTCTTAAAGGTACGGCTGCGCATTCAGCTCGACGAGAAGAAGAAAAAGAAGCGACGAAATCGGCGATGATACGCACGAACGTACGTCATTATGGTCGCGAAACGAAACTTTGCTTTTATTTTCCCTTCCCGCCAGTAGCGCGATAATATCTCAATATAAAAATTCATGCTCATAACGCGACTTCAAGTTTCAGTCTTTTTATTTTTCCTCTTCCTTTCTCTTTCTCCTTTCTTTCTTTTTTTTTTCTTTCTTTCTTTCCTTATCGCGTCTCTCGGGGACGACGAGCGTAAAACTAACGCTTTAGAGAAAGAGAGAGAGAGAGAGAGAGAGAAAATGCCAGCCGTGCCGAAACGACTGCGGACAGATCGATAAATTCGCGTGAATATTCTTGTAGCTGATAAGCCGGACAGATAAGGCGAAATCGGTCTTTGCAAGTGAGGATCCCCTCGTTACGGGGTTGGAGATACGAGCATACTGCAAAATAGAAGATAAACGTCGCGATTTCGTATTCTTTACACCGATGCTTTATAACCTCGCCCCTTTTTACCTCGGATATATATTCGCTTTTTTTTTTTCATTTATTTATCAAACCACCGGATCTCTAGAAATCGGTCACAGCGTTCTACGCGTGGATACGCTCGTCACGATCGACGTCGATGTCGAGAAGCAACGTGTATACGTAGCGATCGTTGGATACGTACGATATCGTCGTTCCTGGACGGTCGAAAGGTTCGCGACAGCAGCGGTGCCTGTTTAGCATCGCGTTTAGCAGAATCACGCCGCCACTTTAACCTAATACTCGTGGCTGTCGCGGTAAATGATGGATCGTTAGCGGCGATCGTAGTCCTACGTAGATGATCCCGATGACTTGCATCGACTGAATTACGTCCCGCATGTTGCGTATCATAGAGAAAATCCATGCGCGTATATCAGCGTGTTGCGTTAGGAGGGGCTGGCTCGGGGGCGTTCATCGTCCATGGATTCCCATGAAATAAACTGCTAGAAGCCAATTGGGGATGATAAATCTATTATTTTCGGCGAATCATCGGACCTCGCGAAGGGAACACGCTCTCGAAGCCGGATAATATACTCGACGTACGTACAGGTGCCCTGTTTCGTGACTTACAGTTTGTTGGTTTCGTCAAGGCAAATTCATCTCTCGTCCGGCTAACGATTAACCGGATGATACGATGGTTTCGCGCGTTAAACGATCGTTGCCTGGACGATCGACGCGATTAACCAACATTGGCCGTGCAAGAATCACAAAATTGCGGAAAAAATCAAATAATCAGCGAACCGCGAAATAATCCGATCGCGTGTTATCGGGTTGGCGATTCATCGACAGGGTCGGTGATCGATGGTCGCGCCCTGATAACAACCGCCGTGACATCATGTGGAAAACGCAACCAAAGGGACTCTTTGGATAAAACGCGCTCTCCTCGAAACGGCTCGTTAACGGTCAATGGGAGAGGGCTTTTGGCATTTTCGCGAGGCCGTGCGCATCGCTCGACACAATGTCCCGGCCATTAACGAAATACTCGATGAGTACGTATCGAGCATCGATCATTATGAGACCGCGGGCTTCGCTGGATATTCCGGTAACGGCCTATCGCCGCAATAATCGTCAACACGCGCAATAATCATGTCGTTTAATGACAATTGACGAGGACCAGGAAACGTTCGTGCTTTAACATCGTGCCGCGCGTCTCTGTGCTTAGCCGACTCTCTCTCTCTCTCTCTACTCGTGATACGTACGCGATAACGTGCGTGGATGTTTCAACGTATGGACGCGCGAATTTGCGTACATACGCGTACATAGACAGATACATGGACAGATACATAGGTACGAGGATGGATACGCACGAGTACAGGTACGCGTGCTTCGCATCGCGATAGGTACGCACACGTAGGCAGAGGCACGATTCTATTGTTGGCGGCCGGGTGTGCCATTACGCGCGATCAGTCAATATTTTCTCGTAACTGACCTCCGTTTCGATTCGAGTTGCCGCCGTTGTAAACTCGAAATAGACGGTTCAGATGGGCGAAACAAGCAGGCTGTAGGCGGGGTTTGCGTGTTTCCGCACCGAAGGCAGCCTTCCCGTTTTCCGAAACACCATGTTACAACGGGGAATATTTTCGCGTAACTGACCTCCGGCGATTCCGGATGCGCGGTGATGAAGTGTCTATATGCACTTCGTTGCACCGATTCCGCCTACAAGCTACCACGCCTCTGGCGAACCTCTGGTAACACAACGTTACAACCATATCAAATATTTGCACCTTCCGAATCGAATTACGGTGTTTCTGTTTGTCTCGCCACCGAGATATCGTTCTTTCTCCGGTCGAGCGCTAATTAAAATGTGCATATCGAAATGAGGCCTCCGCCGTGATACGATCGCTCGATACGCGTGCTCCGATGGATTCATAATTAACAACGAGCCACCGCTACGTTTAACATCGCGACTCATCGACTCGTGAGACGGTGTATACCATAGAGCGAGATCGCTACGGTATCGCTATCGATCCCACGACGCGTTTTTGCTAACGAAATTCGTATATCGACGTGTCTCGTCGCGTATAATGCGAATTTTATTGTACCGCAGGCACGGACGGTTTTTAATTAAAACGAATTGCGCTATAAGTGGTCGCCCCTTGATCACCGTCCCGTCGGTATTTCGAGGCTGATTTCGCCCGACTATAATATTTCCGGCTGTACGAGCCATCAACGCAACGTTTCGGAAAACTCCTCGATTACCGGTCAGATTATCGATCAATTTGTGCGCCGACCAATTTGTACACCGTACATACGCGTTCGCGCATATGTATATAGGCACACGTACGGGCAATTCGTACGTACGCTGCAGATAGGATATCTTTCAGTCGAGTTGCGCTTGCTGCTCGAGGCCAGGCGGCGAGAACGCTTCGTGTACGCACGATGGTTGGAATATAGAGCCAGCCCTCGCGAGCATCGCGTGTAGAGCGAACGAGAGTAATTTAGCAAGGCTAATTTGCGCGGAAATTTGAACGTAAAAAAAGAATTTATCCCGATAAACCGTCGCTCTTCCCGCGAGCCTCGCGAGCCTATCTCTTCTCGTCCCCTTGCACGTTCGGTTGCTCGATGCGGTTGTTCGTGAAACCGACGTTCACCTGCATCATCGGACAAACTTCGTTTCTCCGGCGTAATTCCATTTTCACGCAGCCCCGGCCATCGTATGACTCGATTTTTCCACAATTTCCGCGCCACCGCTGGCGAGGGCACGGTCGGCGAATTTCAATTAAATTACTCGTTCGTCTCTGTTTCTCCTTCCGCCGCGTATCCTCGCGCGAAGGGGGAGAAAAAAAGAAATAACTCGTTCAGGCCCGGAACACGATCGTCGAACGCCGACCGGTGACGAAGTTCTCGTCGTTTGCCTTTAATGGCCGCGTCCTTTCGACGCGCTCTCGCGAGATTGCCGATGATTAATCAGCCGCGGCAGCCCCATTTTTACTCTGCGAGCACGCGACGACGATTACCCCTAAGCGAGACACCATTTCCATTATTTGTTCCCTTTTTCACAGTTCTCGCTCTCCTTTGTTTCTTTTTCTTTTTTTTCCCGTTTAAACTCCTTCACCCAGGAACGATTCGGTTGGAACGTGGAAAAACGATTACGGGAGGATGGCTCTTATCGGACGATCGCCACCGTCGAACGCGCGCAATTCGTCGGTTCGATCGATTGCATTTTTCCGCTCGACGCCGATCAATCTCGTAACTTTCATTCTCTCCGTACGTATTACACGCTGTACCAACAAACCTACTTTCCTCGCGTACACAAATACCGCGAGCTCTTCCCTCTTCTAACAAGCAACCGACGGAGAACTCTTGCCAGACGAGAGCAAATAGAAAACCCGGTACCCTACGAGGAAGAAAGTGTACGTAACTGCACCGGCTGACTAATATCTCTAATAACAGTGATAAGTGGAAAACGGCGGAGTATTACCTGCTGAATGCGGTCGACCAAGTTCCTCGGCGTGGGTTGACGCCGTGGGAATCCCCGGAGAATCGACGTATGACGTAATGCCGAAGGAATGGCGTGCAACCCTCTACTACTCCCTGTCCTTCCACTGCGAACCCTCCGACGCAGCAGCCCCTTGCTCGGCACCTCGCCACGGCATTCTCCAACACAACGGCGACGCGTACGCGAGGACAATGGCTGTACGACGTCGGCGATGGCGGCGGCGGCGGCGGCGGCGGCGGCGGCGGCGAGAGGCGGAGGGCTCTGATTTTCTCCCTCGGTGCATCACCGATAAATGCGTTTAGCTTGAGAAATGAACCGCGCGGCTTGCAGACCTGCGTACGGTCTGCGTGCAGTCTGCGTGCAGCCGAGTTTCAGGCGATGCAGGCTGCGTGGCACGCGATTTCGCGCAGAGAGACGCCACGCGGTTCGTAACGCCAACGCATCGTTCCAATGGGATGCAGTTTTCTGCGCTAATCGGATTAGCAAACGTTCGAACGTTCAAGTTGGAAACCACGTTATTCCGCTGCGTTCAACACGATTCTGCAGTTGTATGCATTTTCTGCATCACCCTTCCCTTTATCGTTTCTTTCCTCTTCCTTCTCGCCTCTTTTTCCCCCTTTTTGCTCGTCCGTTTTCGATTTCAGTGCCGGCTATGTATCGCGATCGATTCTCCCGTTCGAGAGACGAACGTGCGAGAGGAAAGGCAGAGAGGCATCCGAACGAGAACGAACAAGCGAGCATCGGCGGCCCTTCGGGGCTCTCGATCGGCATTCATCCTCCGCGATCCCTCGATCCGACCCGTTTACCATCCGATACGCCAACGTATATCCATCGGTGTTTCGCCTTTGTTTTTCACCGATGAAAGAAACGCGACGGCTCGAACGATTTGCTCCGGTATTTGATCGAACGCAGGGAAAGAATTTTCTTTTACGCAGGTTGGCGAGAGCGCGGCTCGGCGAGCTATCGCTCGGAAACACGCGACGTGGAGTAATTAAAATTTAGCTGCGAACGCGTAGAGAACGTTTGTTTCGCGAGTTTCCCTCCGCTGAAATCCTAAAATTGCCTCCCTGTCAGCGTGACAACACAGTTGTTGTATCACTGGTTCGCGTTGACGCCGGGCAAACACGTTCCGGTCGTTTAATAGTAGTGTCCTGTAACGTCGGAAAATTAAATCGGGAAACCTTAATAAAATGCTTGCGAATTTCGCGATTTTCTGGCTTCGTGAAACGTAAAATGTCGGTCCGGTCGTTGGACGGCAGTTGCCAGGCTTCCGTAAAGAAAGAAAAAGCCAGGCAAAAAAGGGAAAAGAAGGGAAAAAACGGAGAGGAAACTTTTGATTGCTGATACCGGACGACCGCACGCTCCAGGGGAATCGATGATTATACGTGTGCTCCGCAGCTTCCTGTTATTTCAATTTAACTCTGTACTTTTTTACGCGAATATCAGATTTCGCTGCATAAACCACCGACTTTTACTTTTTCTTCCATTGATTTATCGGTAATCAGGATTAAATTGCGCAAAAATCAAAGTATAAGTGCCAGATTCGAGAGATAACCTACATACCCTCTTATTCCGGAGATTGCTTATAACGCCGTAATTACGGCGCTTCTTGTCTCTCTGTACGACATTCGTGTCAATGATTCTACTCTGTGATTAATCCTGGCAACGCGTGTTTATGCCTACGTATAAATAGAAAATTACGCTAATTTACAATTCAACTTACTTTATATATGTATTTTTATAACGGAAAATTGTAGCGTACGGCAAATCTTGGTACGAGTTACTGCAGTGAAAAGCAAAAAAAAAACAAATAAACAAACATACGTAGTGGAGAGAAAAGAAAAATATTGGAGATGCCGGGGATCGAACCCGGGGCCTTTCACATGCAAAGCGAACGCTCTACCACTGAGCTACATCCCCGCGATACTAGAAGTTAATTTTATACCTACATATACTGGCGTACTCTATAAAGCTATACGCAAATAATAATTATAATATGTTTGCGAACAATCGCCGTTAAATTAATGCGATTACTTAAATCATCGAAACGGATGTTCGAATAGATGCGCGTATATACTGTTTTCGATTATCGATTATTACGAACACGGAGCCAGCTGTCCCCGCCGAGCTAATTCTGCCAATACGCAAGACCGATATTATTAACAGATGTATCGTGTTCGAAAATACAATGTGCAATTTCAACGACGTCATATGGCCGGCTGAGAATCATAGCCGTGTAAGTCAAAATTCGAGTAAGCTTTTCACGTTGTACGCTCCCCGAAAGAGCTATCTGGCCAAGTTATAATTTTCTTTTGCGTCGCGACATGTTTTCCAAAATTCCGTTGAATTTCCTCGTAGTAATGGAGGTAAAACGCTATCTTACGGAAAACGGTAGCGCGCTAACTTTCATCACTATGATTTTCAGTCTGCCATATAATCCACGTAAAGACCTGTTCCACGAATTACGAGTGGCTCCGAGGTAAAACCGATGGTCATTTGCCGCAATTGCGTCCCATTATTGCAACGCATCCGCACGGGGTTGGCGTACGTGCTCAAAGAATTACGAGGGTGGCTAAAAGTTAACCCCCGTCGCGTGACGTATACCGACCTCTAATAAAGATCTATCACCCGGTGCACCGGTTACTTTTGTTTTTCGCCCGCGTTTTTTCTCGCTTCCTCGGTTCGTATTCGATTTTTTCAGCGAATTTCAATTCTCGCCTATCTCACGTAGGAAAGAGAATAAAAAAAACGCATTCCACTGACCTCGTTAAAGAAATAAAGTGGACAATCTGGAAGATGGTATCCCGCTGGGGGTAGCCATGCTATTTCGCAACAAAGATATACAAATTTACCAAAAAATATTTTCGCCTCTACGTTGCAATTACGTACGCGGCGTGTCATGCAACCGTTGATAATCTTGCGAATCTTTCCGACAAAGATTCACTCTTGCCCCCGAGTTGTAAGAGCGTCCAGGGATCTTCGATCAAAGTATAATTTTTGGTGGACGTACGAGGAAAGTTATAACCGTCGTAGCGAGAGAAACGATCGGTTTACAACGAGCAAGATCCCACAAATCCCATCGAAGTGTACAAGGGACCTTTCTTTCTAGAGATAGAGCAAGTCAGAAAACTCGCCACGAAAGCGACCGTGGAAATAACACTCGCCGGATCGTCCGACACCTTTCGAATGGATCGATGCATTGCACAGGCGACACGGTACAGGCGTGGATACATAGAATAGGTAAAAGTGAAAGCAACCGTTGCCTGTGCTTTCTAAAGGCCAAGATGTTTATACGTACGGCGTAGACTGCAGGCATGATAATAAATGAGGCTGGTTTTACCGCGAAGAAAGAAGAAGAAGAAAGTCTCTGGAACCAGACGCGACCGGACTGTTTCGACTGGCTGAAAGAGCTTGATAACCGCTACCATCCATTACGCGTTGATACATTCTTAATTATGTCTGTTGATGCGTCGTTAGGCAGTCTGTAACACTTGACTTCGCTTCGAACATCGAGGATACGTCTTAACGATCGTACTATATTTTTCGCAAGGGGTAACGTTGTGGCTCGAACGCGTTGTGCAGCGGAAAATCGGACAATATTCGATTGATTAATTTTTTAAAAATATTTAGCGACGTTATTATTTCCCGCCGTTGATATCTATAGTTGTTCGCCGATATTTACTCGTAGCTCCGATATTAATGTCTTCGAATCGCTTTTCGACGGTCAGTGTCGTAGTTGGTTGGAAAAAGTCAATATTCTTTTGACAACGCGGCAACTCGCAATCCGATATCCCCCTTTTAAATTTTCTGTATGCCTAAAAACTTGATAAATCGTAACCCGATACGTGAAATGTGATATTTTAGAGGCGGACGAATAAGAACGAGCATTCTTATCGTATAAATCCGAGAATCTCCCTCTTTGGAAGTCCAAAGGCAAAGCAAACAGTAACGTGAGAATGATAGCGCGGTGTTTTAAAACAATACGTCGGGACGCATCTTAAAAACATGGCGGGCCTCGAAAGTCTCTGCCGATATTTATACGTATACACGCGTACGTACATATGTCTCGTTACGAAAATATTCCATACTCTTATTTTCGACCGTCCTTCGTTTTTTAAGAAACGCAAGAAACACGTTTCTATCTAGAAATCCTATATAACCGGGACACGTATACGATATTTGCGCCGGTACGATAAACGTTATTTGTATCAACTTGTTCGAACGCGAGTGCTCGGTTCGCGAGAACCTTCCTAAGCCCAACAAAAACCCCTTTGTTCTCCGAATTACCACCTACAGCAAGCTCGTCCATGTTTCATACAAGACGAGGCGATATTAGCCCCGAAGTCTTAATCCTTAATTTTCCAAGTCGTTGCCTTAGCCCCCTGCAGACTTTCGAGCCGACATACTTCGCATCCTTTGAGACTAACAATTAGCGATATTAATCCCGGCATCCTTAGAGATGAGAGCGGGAGAGAGAGAGAGAGAGAGAGAGAGAGAGAGAGAGAGAGAGAGAGAGAGGGAGAAAGCCAGAGGCATGCGTCCTATTATACTTTAACACCAGAACCGGTCTCTCGTAAACATTCTTTTAATACCATTTCTCTCTGCTCCTCTCTCGCTCGCTCGCTCGCTCTCGCGTTAAATCGGAGTACGCGGCGTGGTTGCGAAGCGGAAAGAAAAAGGGAGACGATATTTCGCAATTAACAGGGCTAATTATCGAAGAACGAGCGGGGGAATGGGACTGTAGAAACGCGGCTCCCAAAGAGCCGCCCCGTCCGTGCATATTTTATTCTTAGTATCCTTAAGTCGAGGACGAATGAAAGAAATAATCCTGCGATAACAGACGGGGACTCGCGGGAGCTCGGTGTTTACACGAAAGTAACGTGCAGTAGCCGGCCGCCCGTGGCGAGAGAGGCTCTTTTGTGCGCGCGTTTCTCTTCGAGAAAAGTTCTCTGTAAATACGGTCCGTCTTCGAGTTTCCATTCGCTATCAGCTCGGGGTCGTTTCTTTACACACGCGAGATAAAACGCCAGAGACTCGATACGAGATAACGCGTATCCGTCGCGGGCATCGCTCTAGCTCGCGCACACTCGCGCGTTCCGCCTCCTTCGTTCAACGTGACCAGATTTACTTAATCCCCGAACCCCGATGGCAAACCTATTCACCGTCCATGGAAATAAACTAAAACGCGACCGAATAAAATAAACGAAACCGTCTGTGTCTAACAAGCGGAACAGCGTCACGGCGCGCGATAAGAAAACGCTCGAACGGCCAACGTAGAAACGTGACATCCGATTTCGCGATTGGACGTGCCGTATGCAAAGCGTGCGGCTGCCGGAGCTTTTTACGACTCGACGACATGGTGCGGTGATAGAAGCTCGAGAACGACGCCGCCGTATAAAGACCTCCTACCGTGGCAAGTGTCGGCAGCCGTTTCGTCGCAATTACGTGTCCCTTATCGGCTCCTTATCGGCTGCGTTGAGCAAACCCGACGTTAATCCATTCGTCAATACGTTGCGCGGCTAATCTGCCGATAACAAATGGCTAGAGCGTGAATAATCGTCGAACCGCTGAGGTCCTTTCGTTTCGTTTTATCCCCGACTGCGTCGTTTTATCGCCGCGGGTCTGGCGCTGCTTATTGCGCGAACCAGATCGGTTTTGCCTGTTACTTGCACGGTGATTGATGCGTCTTATCGACGGTATACCGTTTCAATTTCCACCATTTCCACGGATGGTTCTTATTCGAACGAGACTTGGACCAAGTCCAAAAAGCAACTCGGAAATGGGAATCGGTGAAATTATCGTCGTATCGATCGGCGAAACGGCAGTTCGGTTCGTCGAATCGCGCAATGAATCCGACGTATCGGTGCGCTTCGGTGGAATTCTTACGGAAGACTACGGTGAAACGCAACACCGTTACCCTTCTACTAGGCTTTCGCGTTTCTCGAAAACGATCGGTTCAACGGAATCGCCGCCAGTCTAGGAACGCGTCTGCCACTGCGCAATCCTATAGCGCGTTTACCTGGAAACTTCAGTTTCACCTTCGTCGACGCAAGTCCCCGAACCTAACCCCTTTCGAGCTTGTATTGCCCATCGCGGGTATTATTAATCTTGGAAACCGGATCGTTATCGACGCTACATCGCGTTCGAACAATTTTATCGTTCGCTATCGGTAATCGATCGTCACGAGATCTAACCGTTGATCCGACCGCCATAACGCAATTACTCCAAGCTTTTGTCCGGAGATGCGTATCGACGCGCGTTCGTTATCTCGATTGTTTTCATTATTTGCAATGTTTCATCGTTAACGTCGACGTGACTAATTGATACAGCGTTGCTGGATGAAAAACGATTTCCAGCGATTTGTCACGCTTATCGTCGAAGACGTTGCGCGAATAGATAAATACGACCCTCGAACGTACCTCCTACTCCGTTTGCGAAAATTTCCATCCGTATATTCTCCCTCTGCCTTCCTCTCTCCTTTTTCAACCCTAAATTTCATTGGCAGAATCCGTTTCCGCCGCGTGCCTGCTTGTAAAATCAGTACATCCGGGTGTCAAAGCGATGTCACCCGAACGGGTAGCTCGGCTACGCATCACTTTTAAATTCGATCAATGGGTGATACCAAGCGTGAAACGCTTTTAGGGTTGAAACTTTAAAGGCCAGCTCGCGAAACAGCAAATCGCAGTTACAACCGTGAAACTGGGTGGGAGCGAGTTGTGGGAACTCGGTGTCGAGCGCAGCCGGAACCGAAAAGGATATTCGTTTCGAACCCCTCGCGCGTTACGATCTTCGTCTTTCGCTCGTTCGACGAACGGCAAAAATCTTCAAAGTGTCCGCGAAAGGAGAAAATGAACGTATCTGCCGCCGTGAAAACGATCTCGGCACCGGACTTTTGTCACGCTGAATTTATCGCCCGTCATACGCGTAAACTGTAACTCGTCGAACCATATGAAAAACGTAAATTTCGTTCTCGGGATAAATTTCCGCCTCGTAATTGCATAATGTCATCGTGGATGATATGCAAACGACAAGTGGTAAATTCCTGGGTGTCACGGTGCTCGCCGGGTTTCGTGTAAAACGCGTCCATATAAAAACTGCACCCCGTCGCTCCTCCCCCTTCTCTCTCTCTCTCTCTCTCTCTCTCTCTCTCTCTCGTTTTTTCTTTTTTAACGCGGTCGATCGCTTTAGGTATGTATGGGTCAATTGACCCGGCTCGACCCAGAATTTACAAATTCCCCGATCACTGGCCACGATGCGCCCGTGACAGGGTGATTTTGTAATACAAACAAAAACCGTGGCGGCGTACAACAGTGCATTACGGTTAAAGAGAGAACCGGGAAGAAAGAGAGAGGAAAAGAGAGGGCGGTTGCCTGGCAACGTTTCCACGCCCGTGTAATTCATTTTAGGGAAGTTTCTCTGTATGCAGCCACCCTTTATTGCGCCCTCCGTCGCGCGATGCATTCCTGCCACTCTTCGCTCCTAGCCGATGCACACAAACGATAGATGCATCCAACTGGCCGACGAACGGATTCGTAGTGATCTGATTTTAAACCAATCAACGGCGGTTTCGCGCTTAATTTACAATCAGCCCTGATACGAGTCGTTCGTTATAGGACGTCCAACTGCAAGCGCCCCCCAATTAAAATATTTTAATCGATTGCCATACAATTGGCAAGTTGGTTGGTCTCGTTGAAAATTCGAGCAGGATTTGCAAGGGGGCCGTGAGGTAGGCGCCTGATATTCGATTAAAAGTCCACAAAGACAACAAACTGCATTTCGATTTAAATGCCGAACGATAAAACGCGATTACACCGAATTACCGTTAAACGATAGCGTTATTTGTTCGGCGGAGTGGACGATGCGCGTGGAATCGTTCGGTGACGATCCAGAAACGCTCGACGCGCGCTCGAGCGTAAAATTATGATAATAGCTGGAGCGACGATGCACCGCAAGATGACTATTTATTTTCGTGGACGCGTTCTGGTGTACAACGCGGCGTTAATATACCGAGGATAATTTACGGACAACAACACCTGCGCGCAATAAAGTAAATCTAGCTTTTCATTTCATTGTTCCTCGACTACCCTTCGTACTCACCGCCGCGATCACACACCGCATTAGCCGACAATAAAAGCACGATCGATGATACGCCAGCGAACGATCGCGCGCATGAATTTTTAATAAATCCTCCGATGGTCTATTAGGGAGGAATTATTCGACGACCTTTTCCGTACCGGCAGATAAATACCGTCGGACAAATTCACCCGTAACCCGGTTACTTGGCGCAAATTGTACGGACAATTCGCTCGACAAACTCGCGCGATAAAATAACCGAACGAACGAGCGAAATTCAACGATACTTGCTGCGCGACTCTTAATTAACGATTCTACTTAACGTAACAAGCGCCCCGACAAACGTCTGCTTCCCTCGGACAAACTACCGACGCTATCCGACGATCGCGTAATCGCGTTCCGCGCGCGAGCTCCGATTAGAAGGTGAAGAACGCATCGCCTAATTCGCAGAGACGAGCATGCAACGCGGAAAGCTCGAAATTTCTCGGTAGGTGAGCGAGGCAGGTCGCGTCTACGAGCGAATACGAACGTGTGCAAACGCACGCGACATGCGTGCGTACGTGCGTGCGTGCGTCTGACGCGTGCGTGCATATGCGCGAGCCTGAATTGCGTGCGGTTCGCGCTTTAATTTAGCAAAGTACCTTGTCCGTTCCGCTCGACGAAAGTGCAAGGGGGGAGGGGGAGGCTGTACCCTACGCAATGGACGCAATCCTTCACGCACCCATTGCATAATAAGCTTCTGTGCATCCACGTATCCAGGTGAGGACGCGTTCACCCCACGAGGATCGTGGATGGCACGTGGACGACGTAAGCTTAATGACTTTCTAGCTGGCCTCGTCTTTCGGAAGCGAGCCGCTGGCGGAAGCGAGGAACGATTATTATTAAAAATTAACGGGTATTCCTGGTCGTCGACGAAGGCGAGTCGTTGCTCGCCTTCTGCCACGAGTTTCCAAGGTCGTCTCGATTCGACGCCCACGATGAATTTTCATGCACCCTTGATCTCTAATTTCTCGTACGAGAGGAACGTAACGAAACCGTCGTAAAGAAACCGTAGACGGCGTGTAAACGGCTGCCGTAAAAGTTTATACGCGGCGTTTGCAGCAGCGAACGTTCGTCGAAGGGTTATCGAACGCGTTAATTAGTAGCGGTAATTCGAGGCTGTTGGTCAAGCGCGGACATTAACGCCGACGATAATATACAATCGACGCGTTTTATTTCGCAGGATCTGGAAAAAACGAGCCGTCTTACCTTTTAACCTGGCGCAACGCGTAACGCGCGTCTAATAACCCGCCTAATTCTTTACGGCGGAACGTATTACGGTGGTTTGTCGAGAGGTAGTGGTACAGAGGCAATAACAAACGCTTGATCGATAGGAGACGGTCGCTTTGAAACGAGGCCCGAAGCTCGTCGTCGTCTGCCGCTCGGTAAAATTGTTTCTCGAATGCCATTAATAGCCCCGGCGAATAGGGTCAAAGTAGTCGGCCGTGAGTAGATTCAAAGTGTTTGCAGCATCGCAGAAACCATCGTAGATCGATCGATACCCCATCGAGCACGAAGTTAGCTCGATCGAGTAGCTTGCCAGATACGGTATCTAACAGTTTCCAGCAGTCGCAGATTTTTTCCCCGCGCTAACGCAATATCGTATCACGGCGAGATATCGATCGAAGATTAGCATCTGGTCGGCCGCAAAGGGAGATTAGCTAGATCGATCACACATGCTGAACCAATTCCTCCGGTCAGCTGCTCATCAATACCAGTAATGGTACGATGCCCCGTGATCCCACTCCTCTTCCTTCCTCTGTCTATATCGTTTGTATGTATACGTCCCTATATTCCTCTAATAGGCATATAATCGTTATGCATATACGACACACCCACAAGCCTGAGCGACTGTGTGTGCCGATTCCTGTCCATATATTTATACATATGTAGGTACATACATTATGCGCAGACATCGACAGGCGATGCGTGTGTACCAACCATAATTATGTACAAGCTGATCCCGTGTTTCTTGACGTTATATACAAGTGTGTGTATGCATATATATATATATATATATATATATATACGTATCGAGTATATATATATATATATATATACACACACGTGTGTATGTATATAAATCTGTATATATTATACATACGTACGTAACGCGTGTATACACGTAGCTACCGCGACATACGGTACGATTGCGTATGCAAACCTGTTTGCACCAGCCGATACGCGATGTCATGCGAGCCCATGCAAATTTTCGTGGATCCTGGTTTCCGCGCTTTTCGACCAAATACTTGAAATCCGAGTCGCTCGGATTGGAATCGTACTTCTTCGAGCTTTCTCGACTGTTCGGCGTGCTCGATTCTTTCGTGAACTTTGCAGCGAATACGAGGAATGGCAGGAAATACGAAAGAGCATGATTGACTGGTGGCGGTTCGCGGCACAATTCAGGCTACGTGCGTCTCGGTGAAAATGTAAGTCGCGGGCAACGAGCGCAACAGACTGTTACATCTGTCGCTCGCATAATGCGCGATATCGTGTGTATATCATTCGTTGCATAATGCATGGGGCGTGCGTGGCCGCGCGATATTGCGGCGGAAATGGTGTCGCGGAAAATGGGAAAGCTGCGGCTGTCGTACGTACAACATCGGCGTCGTTGCTTTCGCTGCTTGCCGTTTTTGCCCTTCGGTTTCGCTCGGCATGCGGGGTAACGCAACTGTTGCCGCGTTAAGTCATATCGTGGTTCCGCGCTTTTACTGTACGCCGTGAAACAATATAAACTCCACTGGAAATTCGTAGTCAGTTTTGAACGAGCAACCGTTGTGGCTGATGCGACATTTTCCTAAGATGAGATAACGGTACTTTCCAGAGTATAACGTCAATGTTACGTGCAAATAGAAGATATCGCGTAAGCTTTCTCGATCATACGGAGCACGTATCACTTGGGTCGTGCGTCCCCGAGTATCTTTCAACGCGACATGGTCACGATCCCTCTTGGCCTACAAATATCCCTCGTACGACGCTTTACGACCTTTCGTAACCTTTAAAGTACTTTCGTATAACCCTCTATGATCTTCAAACGCCTTTAACACGACTTTTTGCGGCCCTCGGATAATCTTTACTTAGTTTAAAACAACGACGTCATGGTTTGTATATCTGCTCAAAAGGAGGACTTTGAACGATACTTTCCGAGCACCGTGAATAGTTCGAACGACGCGATATACTCCGACGTTCGATACGTTGATGCAACGAAGTAAAAAACGGTTGATCTAGAAACAGCGTATTGAAATTCAGAGGCTGATACCTTATCGTTACGGAGATAATGCAATCGCAAGATCGAAGGCTGCGGCGGAAAAGAGTAAAGAGGCGGAACAAAGCAGATACCTACGACCATCTAATTAGGGCTATTCTTTGAAATATTCCAGTCTGTCGAGAGAAATTTCCATTTAACGATAGATAGCGGTAATATACGATGGAAAGATCTCCCTCGGTTCGACGATTAGGTGGCACTCCGTATTCGAGGAATAAAGAACGAGAACGACGCTGGAGAAATTCGACCCGACATGCAAATCATTCCCGAAGAGCGTCGCATATAAATATTCGACAATTTGCATTTTCCTCCTGGTGGCAATCGTAGTACCGTCCCGGCCATTTCCAAGATGGATGCCGCCACTTTGCGAGATATACGCCGAAAGTTTTACTGCCCACTAAATTTCAACTAGCTTCTCTAGCTAGGTACATATATATTCTTATATATGCGACGCGAAAAATAAGAGGAATACGACACTTGTTGCTCCCGTTGGGAGAATCTTCCGCTCTGGCGTCGGCTCAAGACCTATAGGAATATTGCGCGACCACGCCAGATCCCTGTGACTCTTTTTGATCGACTCGAACGTTTCGAGAATCACGCCCTGGCCAGGCTACGCACGCGATACCCGATCGATTTTCGACCGAACAAGCGCGTTCGTCGCGTCGGCAAGTTGCCGATTTAACGCGATTCCACGCGGCCAAGGACTCGCAATTAAAAATATTTTTATACCCTTCTCGTGTCTGTCGGTCGTTCGATCGGTAAGAGCCTTTCTTTTTTTTTTCTCTTCCCGTTCTGTCTACCGGACACGATATATCCCCGAAGCGAATAGCCGCGATTTTATTGGCTTTCAGCGTTATATAGGAAGCCATAACGACTCGATTAAGCGGGACAGTCAGTGATTGCCGGTATAATTTGGCGAACAAATCGCGTCGCCGTAATCCTAGCCTCGTCCGATCGGCTGTATCGATCATTCTGATTTACCGATTTCCCGCCATCACGTGTTCGCCGATGCGCGTTGCATTATCGCGGTACACGGCTGTGTACACCTGCGCACCATTCCGCCGCTCTCTTTCGTATCGGAATCGAATTAGCGGAATATCGAGCGCCGCCGACAAGTAGACAAAATTATAGCGATATCGGCAAGTTGGCTAAAATAGAGGCCGAGGCTCGCAACTAAAACCGCGCAAACGCTGTTTTTCCGTTCATTAGGAATCCGATGCGATTATGAAGCGTCGGTACTCGGCTAACGAGCGATATATCGTTTATTTTCGTTCGTTGGAAGCCGACCGGTATTCGTATTAATTCTCTGTCGAATTAAATGAATCGGACCGGCAGAGATGACCGGCACGGCAACCACCGAAATAATACACGCGTATATCGTCCGACTCGAACGAGAACGCTCGTTTACTTTCCTGTTAATCGATCGTGCGCGCAGAAGCATTTTATTACGTTCCTAAATTATTCTAATTAACGGGAAATGCGTACAAGAGCGCGTCAAAATTGATTGCCGGATGCACCCTCGCGAGTCCTTTTCCATTATTTTTTCCTGTAGGAGGCTCTCGCCCTCGCTTTGGGGTAGCCACGCTGTCCATCCGCGCGTCTGTCGCTCGTTGATGCAATTTTCCTAGCATATCGTCGTTGATCGAAGTACCGGGGCTCTGTACCGCGCGCCTACGTTTCTCGTTCCTCGGCTATGGAACGGGGTGAAACAAAGTAAATGGAAAACTGAAACAACAACGACGACAACAACAGCAAGGAAAAGGGAGGAAAAAATAGCGACGTACGGACGCGTACCGACGGAAAACGAGAGATGGGGTTAGGTATGGCGACCGAAGGGTGGTATCCATCGCCAGCCGGTGCCTCGATTACTTCGCAATGGCGCAATCAACGCCGAGTGATCTTTATTTTCAACGGGCAACCCGCCCCGATACGTTCGAACGGCCAGGTACTACAATTTCGCGCAAACGAGACAATACCGCCGCGGAGCTTCGTTACAACAGGGTGTGATTGTCGTCCCATCAAAGTGGACAGTTTACAGATGGATTGGAAGGCCGCTGCCGCCGCGCTGGAAGCCCCAACTCGCCTGTGGATGGCACTTGTGCATATACCAGGGGCGCAACTTCCCTCGATTGTTTCGCTGAATTTTAGACGGTATTCACCGGAACGCTGTGATTAATTGCCACAGCTTTGTGTACCGCTCGTGCGAAGCCTCCGAGCCCGTAATCATTTGAAATATCGACTCGTTTCGTTGGTGATAAACCGGCCGATTCCCATCGAAAGGAGATCGATTCGTTCGTTCGTAAAAAAAAAAAGAGAAAGGATTATCGCGCGCAATCACTTTGTAATCGTACGATAATCGATACGTAAATCATCCATGCCATATACAAACATCGATGCTAATTAGACAAGTACTACGTGTACCTGATACGTCTAGTTATTTATTCGTTCGTACGTTTACTTTGTTCCTCTGTGCGTACACGTTCGGTCGCTCGCGTTTCCTGTCTCTAACCTTCCTTTCTCCAAGGCTTCGAATTCGCCAAAGTATTACGTTCGTCGCGCAACGGTGGTCCGTAGTGGACGAAACACGCGAGCTACCTCGTCCCACCTTCGAACACCTTCGTTCAAAGAGCTTTCCCTCAAAGATCGATGCCTCGTGCCGACAAAAGCGTTCCACCAGCGGCTCACCCTTCGTTTTTCCGTCAGCCGGTGTTACGCAAACACGCGGAAAGCGGCTCCGCCTCGCCCCTGCGGCGGCGAGCTCGTGGATAACGCGTCAACTCGAAGCACAGGAAAGCAGCCGCGTTGTAACCGCGAACTCATCCTCTCTCTCTTCGTTTCTCCTACAGCCTACCGTTTTTTCTCTTTCGCTTGCGCGATTACTCAGGTGTAATTGCGTTCCGACCCCGTGTACCGCTCGGTCCAGACTTACACGAATTCGCGCGAAAAAAAAGAGCGCTCGGTACGCTTATACACGTGTAAACACACACACACACATACACACACGTGCGCGCACACACAGAGAAAAAAAGAGAGAGACGGAGAAGGGGTATTACACGAGGTTCAGGGGAGATTCGATAGTAGCCGTAGGTCGATGCAACGCTGCAACGGGCAGGCATTTGCCAGTTTCCCTTCCTACGTCCACCCTCGATTCAATTCAATGCCACTCAATCAGTCAATGTAACGCGCATGCAGCCGCATACCGGTGTACCGCATTTCGCAATGAAACGACCGCTGTTTCGACCGGTGCTTCGCTGTTAAGTGTCCCCCCTTGTAATCGGAGCGGCGGGTCTCGATCGGTCCAGCTCTCGCCGCCGTCCATCAAGGTATCACGCGGATATGGCACGCGCTGTATCCGCGCGTTTTACACAGATTTTATTTTTCAGTTACACTTCGTTGTTTATTCACGACCGGGAGCCGGTGTCCCCGTGTGTATCTCGCGCAATTTATTGCAGCCAAGTGAATCGCGCATCCCCGAAACGCATTACCGCGTAGCGTAGCACCGAAAATTACCACCATTCGAGTTTCATTTTTTTTCGATACGCGACGCCTGTTCCGGGCCGCGTTGTAAAACGGTAACGAGCACCATGACGAGCGTTCCGCCGTCACGAGAAACGCAACTTCACAACGTCCACGCACTTTTCGTAAAAGCCCCCGACTCTCGCGCCGGTGTAAACGGTGAAATTTTAATTCGTAATTCCGAGTGATGCGCGCGTACGCACCGACACGCTCGTCGGGGGCCAAGGATAATTAACCAATCTGTATATCGCGTAGTCTAGGAAAAAAACCTGGATGTAATATCAACCGTGGTGTTGTGGCGCGGTTGGAAGTTGAACGAAGGTGGGCATGTAAAATTTAGGAGCGCTTCCCTTGTAACGGAAGCCGAGCGTAATCTCCCTGCGCGTTTACCTTCGCGTTATTTTTATGAAATTCTCGAGAACGTCTGGCAAACGTTCCCTTCCTACGGACCTTGTTAAACTTACACCTTGCAACGCGAGCTAAGCCACGCTATATCATCGTTCTATCGTTTCAATGGATATTCGTCTATCGAGATTTCACGAGTCACCGTGCAACATCCAGCCCTTGTTTTCCACGGAGAAAAAAGCTCGTCAGGATCACGAGCCGTGTCGGATTCGTAATCCCTGCGAATGACTTAACTAAACGCACTCGTGGCCCGAAAACGTTCCGTGTCGAATCGTCGCCAACCCCTCTCTCTCTCTCTCTCTCTCTCTTTTTGTCCCTTTAGGAGACAAGTTATTCTCCCATCTATATTCCATGATGCAATCTACGTTGGCCTCGTGCTGCGGTTCCAACCAGCGACTGTATATCTCGTAAACCGCTCGGAAAGTCCCTCGGTGGACGCGTTTCTCAGCCATCGAGAGGATAGCTCGATGCTCGCCGGACCATCGACGAAATCGAGACCGAGGTCGTGAAGCTCGGCAAGATCGTCGAAAGTTTACATACGAATGCCTGATTTCGGTGTAACGCGCCCACCAGGGAAAATCGAGGGACGAGGAATATCGTTGGCGACTGAATGTGACGTGCTATCGCGCCAGTTGCCATGCTAATTATCCCCGTCGATTAAGTAAATCAGGGGTGGCTGGAGTTTGCCTAATGTCGGCCACGCGAATATCCTCGCGAGATCGTCGACGCTGTTCCTGAGTGGTTTGGAAGAAAGGCTGCGAACAGACTTCCTCTACGAGCACCGTGTCTCGTTTGTCGCGAAATTACGAGGGACTCGACAGGCTAGGGATTACAACGGCGAAACGTTCGTATCTCCTCGCGACGTTCGCCAGATGTCCGCTCCGTTCTCTTTCTTTATTTAGTCGTCTTTCTCGTTAAAGTACACCGTTACGAGTGTCTGGCGTGCGACGTTCGTAAAGTTACGCACGTGACAAACGGAACGCTGGTGTTCGTTCTACTCGTTCCTTTTCAAACCAGAGGATCGCGTCGTGCACGTCGTTAGTCAGAAACGCGACAAAGAGTTAAAGAAAGAACGGTTTTTGTCGGTTGTGCCGGGGCCTAATTGCGGTCGATGTCGCGACAAATATCGTCGTTCCACCCCTCGTCAATATCGTACGTCACAGCGTCGTGATGGCCCGTATTCGTTCACCGATACTTACTATGCTAATTGCAGCAATTAGCATAGCGACGACATAACGCGACGAGCGAGCATCGTGAGTTCCAGCGAACCGTCCGTTTCCTCGTAAATTCGTCGATACATAGTTGTTGGTCCCCAGCGAACCCTCCGTGACGCGTACAACTCCGCACACGAATTTACATGCAGTCGGTACGGAGACGCGTGCATTGTTCCACGCACACCTATACGCCACATATACACGACCGGCGTTTCGTTTTGGTTACGCGTGTAAGCCAGAGCGTGGTGTGCGAAGTACGCCAAGCAGAACCGTTCGGACACGGGATTAACATAAAAGCAAGAGTCAATATCATAAACAATCTTCGTTACAATGGAGCGAGCGGTGCCGGCAATAAATTCGTCGATACGAGATGGGGAAAGGTGGAGAGAGACTCTCTCTTCGTAAAAGCGGACCAGGGGAAGAGGGATGGCGTTGCATGGAGGGCGCCGATTGGCCGTTCGGAGAACAGAGAAGCAAGTAACGGAGAGAGACGACTTTTCGTCGATATCATAAAACACCGTTCGGGGGTTGAAACTTCCCTCCGAGCGAAACGGACAGAAGAAGTGGAAGAAGAAGGTTGAGCGACAGGACGGGTTCGACCGGCTCGTAAATTCCTCGATATGCAAAACAGATTCTCCTCGACCGTTTCCTTCCTCTACACCTCCTCCTCGTCGTTGTAACGGAGCGCGCTTACCTTTATTTTTTCTCCTTCTTTCCTCCTTCCCCTCTCTTCTTTCCTTCCTTTCTTTTCTTTTCCCTTCGCTTCTCCATTCTCTGCTGCTTCTTCCTGCTTCTTTTGCTTCTCGACACAACCGCGTATAAATTCGTGGCATGGAAAAGCACAATGCCACGCGAACCGTACCTCCAACAACCCCGATCGCCACGGTGGTGCTGATACGGCGGTGGTAACTCGTAAGCGGGATAACTCTTTGCACGGTCAGAGGTTGCGCAATTGCGGCCGTGATTTTTCGACCGTAGGTCGACCCGTGTTCGCAGGCGTCGCAGGTAGTAACACCGCCCGATATCTCGTTGCGTGCTCCTGCATTTGCATAGAAATGGTGAGAATTTTGCGCACAAGGCGGATCCTCCTTTACGAGGGGGGGGAAAAAAAAAGAAAAAGGAAACGGTCTGAGCTAGCCGGATGGTCTTTCGTTTCGGATAGCACCCCTGTAAAAATACTATCGCGCCAAATCTTCTCGTACAACGTTAAACGTTGTCAATTAGCTCTTCTTTAGCTCAATTAGATTCTCCTCGTAGTTCTCATAGTTCTCGACTGTCTTCGACTTTATTTCGTACGTAAAGATTCGACGAACGGGAAAGCAAATTTTCTTTTTAGATATTTAATGAAACTCGAGCGAGCACTTTGCCGAATGGCGAATAAAACGATAAAAATCGCGGAAGACGGTGGAACGATTTTATTATAGCTCCCCGCTATCGCCGGTTATCTTTACATTATTCGCGACGCGATCGTTTTAAGAGCGATCGCCGCAGGAGATACGCGATGACTCGGTTCGCCATTCAAAATACACGCCAACGACGTGTACGCGCCACGACGACGGCGACCAAGGTAAACACGGATCTCGTTATGGATTTCTAGCTGCTACCAGCTGCGAATTTAGACGCAGACGCGCGAAATACGGATTGGTAAAGGATCGAATCGACGTTTAAGTAAGTAACGCGTGCAACCACGTCCCAGACCTAGCCGCGTTTGTATTTTAGCTTTATACCGTGATTATGGCTAAGTTAAAGTTTAAACTGGCGTATCATTCGGGATAACGCGGGATAAAATCGCGTCGTACGATCAGCCGGTAACTTGGAAGGCGCTTTCGAACGAGATAGTTTCGGCGACCTGGGGAGGAGAACGGGCGGTCGAATCGCAAAGTCTTCGCGATATTACGCGAATTTTACGATCCGGGACTTAGTTTGCATATCAATGGGATATATATTCGTGTTCGAGTCTCTGGTCGGATGGGAGAAGGTTTTTCGAAAAAGAAGACGACGTCGTCGCCGGGAAATTGGGACGTAGCAACCACCGACGCTCCTCTAACTTTTCATGCGCGCGTAGTGTATTGATAACGCTTATCGTGCCGTTCCTTTTTGCGAATCTCTCGTATTCCGCGACTACGATGGCTCGCGGATGTATTCGGCCACTTGTAGAAACCTTTTACGAATAACGTTACGTACGTTGTACGAAAGGTTTTCAAACTCCGTTAGCACTGTAACGATGTCCGACAATCGCGATTCTGTCTAAATGGTAAAGTCCGAGACAAATCCGAAAGCGTACGGCAAAGCTACGAGACATTTGGCGCAAGTATACGTCTCGCAAAGTATCTAAACGATTAATTACGCGTTATATCGATAAATCCGGATATTCGTTTCTCACACTTGTCCATTGCGTCTATTAGCGCTGTGTACTAATTTCCTACTAAATACATATCTTTGCGATAAATCTTCCGCAACCTTTGTATACAGTTTCAGTTTGCTTCCAAATATCGTCAATATAATCGCGATAGTAGTAAAACGATAATGAAATTCAGAAGGTTTTACACGACGTATAAAATATTTACGTAAAAGTTTCGTGCTCTGGGTATTCAAATGTATTCATAAGTCATTGTACGTAAACTTCCGAATGCCGAACATGTCAGGCTTTATTTTCCTCCATTCGAGAAGATTCTATTTTCTGCCGGCGAGAGATTACATCGAATATGCTTTAAAATTGCGCGCGCTACCGATTGCTTGCCGGACGAAAGATAAAAGTGACGTATAACGTCCAGCTACAGACCTATAAAAAGAACAAAATAAAAAGGGTAAGGAAAAGTTTGTCGCAAGAGGTTGTAAGGCGAATTCGATAAAAGGAAGAGCCGCGAAAGAAGTTGGCGACCGAGGGTAATGAAAAGTTTCACCCTCTTGCCGCGTTGCTTAACGACCGAGTTTTTCCGAAAGAGCAAGCTCGATCGACGCGTCCTGCGACGACCGAGACCCGTTGGAATATTTTATTTAATGAAGCCCTAATATAAATATCGAAGATTAATCGAGCCATAATGCGCTCGTTCCCCGATGATAAACTACCCTCGGCCTCGATAACGGCCGAGTCACTGTCCATCAATATTATGTGCATATTCCCTTCGCCCTGCCAATAGTCGAACTCACTTTACCCTGACAAGAATGAATTTGACGAGAAAAGTAAGTTATCTACTTTTCTCGTTTCTTCGCGTCCCTCCGCCCCTTAGCTCGACGGAAATTTCTTTGAAACGCGATTACGTCAACGCGGCTCGTTAACCTGTTACCGTTCGTTTTTCAATATCGTTGCGGACTTTGATTCTGTCGCAAGTCGATATCCCTCGTCTTCTTAATATCTCTCAACTTCAATTTACTGCTTTCGTTTTTTCGTACATCATCGTACATCGTATATCGTACGTTGTATGTAAACTCTCGCACAGGCAGCTATTTATTTATTCCCGCGACGTAAGCGAGTCGACGGTTCATAAATTTTAATGCATTTCGATATGTTAATTCGCGATACCGCTGGCAAGATCTTCGGTTTCGTTCGTTTCTCGATTGTTTTTTTTTTCTTCCTCTTTCCTTTTTACCGTGACATACTGAACCTGTTTACCAAATAACGAATCGCTATTCGCAAGAGAGATAAGAAAAAGTATATTTCATCTATGCTTGGAAAGAAACTCTCTCTTTCTTCGGTCTGAGAAACAGGACGTTTTAACCGAAGAAGCCAGTGTGTTCCCCTTGCGTCGGTAGAGACGGAAATGAACTTTTCCAGCGAGTTTCTCGCGTTGCATCTTAGCTACGTGAATCGAAATATCAATCTTCGAGTTTCATACAAAACGCGAAATATTCTTATTCCTCCGTCCGTAGTGGCGTCAAAGTTCCTTGCGTTTCCCGTTTTATTTCACGAAATATTTCCAAACTTGTATCCTCCAAGTCGTTTTACGGAAGAGAAGAGTACGTTAGATGCGAGTACACGATACAGAGTTAATGTACGATCCAGCAGTCACGCGCCAATAACACAGCGAAGGAATGACAAAGAGGAAATATGGAAAGCAGCGGAAGGGCAGAGAGAAAGGGTGGGTGGAAGAAAATAAAGTCGCATGGTTCATAAACAATTCCATATGGTCCTGGGCGTTCGTCGAGCGGCACTTACGACGGCGATCGCGCGTCTTCCTAGTTTCCTCGATATCGTCTCCGCTTTGCTCTCTCCATTTCCGGGCCGAGGCTCGCAGTGTTTATGTCGCTTCGTATTTCTCCTTTGGAATTGTTATATACTTTCGTCTATGCGATCACGGCAGTCGGGCAAGGCGATTCGCGGAAAATCTGACGCGGAAAAGGAAACTTCCACGACCATTACCGCGTGCTAAAAGGTCCCAATTTCGTGGCGGCCGTAAGTTTTCCCATCGCGACGATGCCCATAAAAATATTAGGAGGTCTCCATATCTATTTATATAGTTCTACCTCGATCGCCGACAAATACGGACGTTCGTTTCGGTTGAATTTACAGCCATCGTTCCTTTCCCCTTTCGATTCGCTTTTCCGTTAACTTTAATCGATCCCGGGCTCGTAATTATCAGCGAAGGCGCGAACGGACGAAACAATTAACAAAATACCGTTTCATCGCCTGGCGATCGAACCCGGTCCCGTCGAAGTGCCAACTCGGTCGAACGAAGCGACGAAGGCGATTTTACAGCTCGGTTTTCCCCTCTTGGCGGATTGACCGTTTGACCATTAATTCCAATCACACAGGCCGGTGACTTTTAATTACCAATAAAATCTTTGAACGATGCCTGATGAGAGAAAAATTGCCAGAACACGTTCTACCCTTCCGTTAGATCGATTTCTTCCTTTTTTTTTTTCCCCCTCTCTCCCGTTTTCTATCCTCGCAGGCTGTCGTTCTTTCTGGGCATTTTCACCCTCGTGGAGTGGTCAAAGACTAAACGGCACCGCCGCCGACGCCCCGACGACGTCGAAACGATCGACACGACTCGACGCGAAACAACGCCGGAACCTGCAAAGGATGCCGCGCGTTCACCCCGGAAATGAACAAAGCGAAAAAACGTGTTCGTACCCCGGACTAGAGCGTCGGGGGCCCTGCGTTGGATGAGCAATTGAATAAAGTGTAGGCGTCAATACGTGACGGCGGTCGGATATGGCTCGGTCGACGAGAAACCCTCGAGACTGGAAGCCATCTATTACATCCTCTATACGCTTCTAACGGCACCGAGCATCTTCTGTTCTTTTTCTTTTCTTTCTTCTTTTTCTTCGTTCGAGCCTCGTTTTCGCGAAACTAGCGGAGAATACCTCGCTTTAATCGATATTTGCAAATTTCTCGATCCGTCGATATCTTTCGAGGCAACGGCAAACTATTAGTTGTTTATAATACAAATAACGGAATTAAAGAAACGAATGGCTGCGCGTATTTATACAGACGAACCACAGAGTTTCGAGTGTAAGGTATATTTGCACAGCGAGTAATCTTCGATAAACCGTCGTTTCTATAACATATACCGTATTTCGAGCGACGAACAGCTCGACAATGAGTCGTACAAATATCATTACCACGATGGCGACGTAACCACGTCACGAACTTATTGCAGTTTGTTTACACGGGGCTAGCTTTTTTTTTCCTTCGACTGCAACGATTCCGGGCTAACACGCGCTCGACGACATTTCCGGTCTCGGCGATGGCGATGGTGCTGCTGGATGTTAACGACTTTTCGCATGTATATATGCAACGAGACGGCAGCTGTACTTCCTAGACCACGGAAGCTCGCCGATACTCGAGCCGCGTTCAAGGTTAATTATAATTACGTCCAGGTTGATCGTAATGCGGTGAAACTCGTTCTCATCGTCAGCCCGTAAATAGCCGGACAGCAAGCAAGGGGGGAACGAACGCACATGGATGTACGGGTACGAGCCTCTTACAGTCGCTGGTCGCCTATGTGTCACCTGGTTTCGTCGAGAAAAACCGACAGGCACACGCTCTCGCCGATAGAACAACAGCGTCTTTTTTATTTCTCGATAGAGTTATCAACGTTCAGCGAGCGAACATGTCTCCCTCCGCCTTGGAACTCGCTCGTCTCCGTGGGTGTCCTGCGACGAGTTTACGACGGATCGGACAAATTGCGCGTCTCGCGTTAACCCATTAAAGAGCAGTGTTGCGTCGAACGAACATTTCATTTGTAATTCCGTCTGCGCTCGATTTAATACGTTATCGAATTCTATTTTCGAAGAGCGTGGCCGTAAAACGGAGTTGCGAAAGCCTGTTCGACTCTGTTTTTCCCGACGCTTCTACTTTATCTACATTTTTCGATACCGTCGTATTCACTCGCGACGCTTACTCGTTATTGTTTTGCTCGGCTCTTAACCGTGCCGCGTGCTTCCCGTTGTTTCACGTCTGATCGTATCTTTTTTCTAACGTCAAAAGATACCTTACACGAAGATATCTTCGAGATAAACACGAAACAGTTGTTACAGTTACGTTCTTAGTAATCTCTCGTTTCAACTTTTTGCTGCGTCGTTCTTCCTAAAACGTTCGGTGTGCTTCTCGTCTCGTGGAAAGTGGGCGCGCGATCGAAACGAATAAAAAAATCGTGTTGGCGCGTCATCGATCGGAACGTGGTTGGGAATTCCATCTGGAATCTCCTGCAAGACGAATATTCGCCGGGGATATTTTCGGTAGCAGGAGACAATCGCCGAAAGTAGATGGTCGAAGCTCGTCGGAAGCGGATCGAAACCTCCCCTTTCTATCCGCGACGTGTCGACGAGGCGCTCCGAGTTATTTCAATAAAGCAAATGGAATAGGCTTCGCCGAGGTGGTATATCTTCCCATAGAATGGCGAAGAGGAGGCCGATCGACTCGTAGGGGTGGGCAGAAGCACTGCGAGCTATGATGGAGCCGTCAGTACATCGTGATCCACGCATCATCAACATTGACGACCTCCGTCCGCTTTTTGGCCCCGGCGAAAACCTCCCCCTTCCTCAGGGCCATTGCGCCAGTTTACGAGCCTGCGGGGATCTGTCTCTCTTTCCGCCCTTCTCGCCAAAGCTGCTAGCTTGCTCCTGTGTACGTGGCACGGCCGTCTCTGATCGTGCGTTCGTCGGTTCCTCGAGAACCTCGAATATTCTCGGTACATCGCGTGACGTCATCCTCGACTAAATCACCCTTCACGCCTTGTTAAGTCGCGCCAACGTACCGTTTTACGGTTTCGCCCTGCACCGCCCGCGAATCGCCAATTGTTAATTAGCATCGCCGCGGAGAAAGGCCAACCGAGAGAGGGTGTCTAGTCGAGGATGTACACCGGGCAGATTTACGCGGTAGAGTTGCTAACAGGACGAGCGTACATCCGCCTTTATCCGAAGCGTGCTAACAATGCGTGTACGCTGGCTGCGACTCTGTTCGTGCGTATTGGGGCGAAATTTGACTTCGCGTAAGATGCGACAATTGGTGCAAGTTATCGAGCAAACGGTCGATCGATTATTCTTGGGAATTTTGCGTTTATGCAACGAAACGATCCAAGAATTGGTGGAAGCTATTTGTGGAAGCTTCAATAGGGTTACGTCCGCGGTCGAAACTTCGTTGAAAAGATTCCGAATGCAATGGAACATTCGGAGGAGATTTGGAGCAAAATCTTGAACTTGAGTAGAAAAATCGATAAACCGGATGTCACGTTTGGTCGAAGCAACGGTAGGGAAACGCGGCGGACATAAACGAGAAAATATTTAAACCTCGTTACCGTTACGTAAGATTTTCATTCGACAACGTCGAATATATGGATTCTTTGCTTAATTTCCCAAATTCCACGGTCCATATCTAGATTTTAACGATTTGTCGATAACACGTATTCAAGAGTCACGTTACTCCGTGTAGGTGTCAATACCTATGAGGTATATATCGAACACGTGTACGAGCGGGTGTGTTGAACGTATCCCTGTAATTACATAACGCGACAAAAAAAAAAAAAAAAAAAAATAAGCGTTCGAAGGTCCCTTGTTATAATGACACAGTAGAAATGTAAAGAAAGAAGAGCGATACAAAAGGCGAACAAACGTAATAATAGTACACGGTTCACCGTTATCATGCGTTGTTGAAGGTACATACGGGGTTTCACGTGATCCGTGAAACGGACATTAAGTACGTTTAAAAAGTGAAAGCATAAAAGAGCGAACAAGAAGTAACTCGCCGGTAAATTAATAATTCATCGACAATTAGAGCTCCGCAGGTGGTCGGTATAAAATGCAAGGCAGCATATGTTTGCCCTGGTGAATCATAGTGGAATTAGCATAACTAACGCGCCACGAAAACATTAGCATATTCGTGTCGATAGGCGTATATAGGGATCTTGCATGTCAGCCGCTCGTCGTGCACTTCTGTCGGCGCCTCGGAACGATCGCACCAGGAAACATCTTTTTCCTACATTTACACTCCGGCCATTTTGCATCTAATTTCCTGCTTAACCATCCCTCGTTCTCTCGTCAACATCCACATCTTTTTTATCGCCGGATTTTCGCGCCTTTCGTTCGTCTGCTTTCGTCCCGCGTCGCTGGATCCTGTGACTGCCGAGATCGATACGCTCGAACGAGGGACGCCGCGAGTTTTAAACTCTAACGCGACGAAAATGGACGCGAGCTTTTCTCTTTTGCCTCGCCCTTGACACCGCCGCGATGACTCGGTCAGTTTGTCCAACAAACAGACCGCGTTACATCGTGTTACAACGATCGGCAGCCGGCGTGGAAACGAGAAATTTCACGCCGCGTGGCAATGTTTCAGCGACGTGGTAAATCGACGAGGCCCGCGGTACCGACTGCAGGCTTTAATTACCAAATTCTGAATATAGGCACGCATCGGCCTCCGTACCGGTTCGTGCATGGATGGCCGGCCGTCGATTCCCGCGGGGCATAGCGGCTCGAACGACCGAGCAAACGGGCTTCAATCGTCCTCCGCGTGTACTCTCTCGATTTCGCGGAACGCGGAGCACAGAACGAAGCAGCCGCGAACGAAACGCGAGAGGAATGACTGCGAGCTATGGCCGAGAGACGCGATCGCAACCCCGCGACGCGTACACCGGTCGAACGAGCCTGCATTTCGCTGTTGCTCGGCACCAGGCTTTGCTTCTGTCCAGAGAACACACGCTGCATGCGTAATTAATGAAACCAATCAAGCCGCGCCCATGGCCGTGGAAATTCGTTAAATTTAATTGGACGCGACTAATCGTCACGCCGTCGATAGTCGGGAAGAAAGGGTGACGCGTTAAACGCACTGCGCGAGGGAGGAGGCGCGAGCGTGTCCGTCGGGAAAACTCGATGAACGCAACGAGATCCACGGGGATTTGCAACGCAACGGAGAAGGAGGGGAGCCTTCCGGATCGAACGAAGAAACGTGCGAAACGCGTGAAGTTACGGGCGCGTTTATCGCGCGTTGAAACGAGCATCGGACGAAATGGCAGAAATCCTTTAACGACCGGTCAAGGAAATTCAGTGTACCGTTGCGGTGGACGAAACGGCGCGAAGAGGTCGAGTCGCGCGGTTGGAATTCGAGGATCGTTAAAAGCGACCGTGGCAAAGTGACTAGGAAACGCGCGAGTCTCGGTAGGAACGTTCTTATCGAAACAGGAAAGACGAGAGAAAAATGCGTCGGTCAACGGATAATCCGCTGGATATTTATCGCGCACACGTGTTTGTTACATACGTTTTTGTTTCCTTCGAAGAGAAATATTCGGCGCGTTTCGTATAACGGGACGAATAAAACTTTGCCCCGCGTAACGCATCGATGTAAGCTATTAATTAATGGTGAATTTACGAGTGCGAACGTTGATCCCATTAAATTAAATTGGCATCGCGGCGACGATACTAATCCGAGCGTGGAATATCTGCGCGCTAGGAGGATAACGCGATCCGCGTTGTAAATGCGTGGCTCGCGATCAACGCGCTCGGATGATCGTAAATTTTTGAATTAATGCCGCATTAAGGACGCGCGTTGCATCGATCGAGAACGTAGTGACGCGGCATCGCGCGGAACGCACGTGTGTATCGACATTAATCTGCCTCTCGAATAACAACGTTTCACGGTTCGGTCGCCGGTGCCTCCCAGGAACGACCGTTCCGACCAGAGAATCGACGCAGAGCACAGCGGAGCAGCGAGTCGTTCGGAATTCAGTCGACACTGAAATATCGCGTTTCCAACTAAATCTGGCCGAATCTAATTTTACGGGACCCATGTGCATTAGCGGATTAATGCACTCTATTCCTGCCGGACCGGGCGATGAGGTGTATTTGCATGACATTATACTTGCGCCTTCCCTCCCCTACGACCCTTATCCGAGCCTCTTCAATCCCATCTCTAATTATTCGTGTAACGCCCGCCGCGAGTCCTATTGCGCAGGTGATAATCATATTACCATCCTATCAACGTTATTGCCATTCCTGGTCGCATACCACGATCGCACTATTTGAAGTGCTTAGACTAGTGGCGATCGATCAACCCCTAAGAGGTTCGAATTTACCCTCTCACAATCGGTCTGCTCTTTGAAGAGAAGGAATGGGGTGAGAGAAGTAGCGAACAGAGAGGAATCAGACAATGGACGAACACCGAATATCCTATTAACTCGAACGATATTTATTCCAGTTTACCCGTCTTTCTCTCGTTCTTTCGTCCATCCTTTTTCTCTACAATTCTCTCTACCCCAGCTATATTGGAACGCGAGTTCCTAACCCGCTCAGCGTGCAAACAAAACGTAAATAAATAACGACAGAAAGAGGGCAACGAACTCGCGTTTGGCAAGTTTTGCCTGCAAGTTCTGGGAAACTGGTGCGCCAAGCTATCGCGGCTGAACCGGAAAGGAACGAATGTTAGATACGTCGTATAACTTTCGAGTAATCTCGCGTTGTCGAGGCGGGATATAAATTCGCGGGCGAAAACGAAAGAACGTAAGTCTCTCTCTCTCTCTCTCTCTCTTCCTCTATCAGACTCCTCCACCTCCGTAGAAACTCCGTCGTTTGATCGTCAGCAGTTGGATCGAGTGGAAGGAAAGCAAATAATCGACCTGTGTAATTCTTGCTGGACGAACGGCGCAGCGTGTTTGCGCCTCCGCTTAGGCAACCGGCTCGTCGCACGAGCATACGCGATCCCGTACACGCGATATGCAAATGCGCGGATTATCCGCCTCTCAACGCTGTAAATCACACACAACCTCGCCATTTTTCTACCGAGATCTTTTCATAATTAAAGAATAGACCTGCCGCGATAAACGCGGTATCTTAATCCGGGTCCGTAACTTTATCGCGACCATCGAGATTACTTTGTTCATCGGACGCGCCTTTGTCGTTCATTACTTTTCTACGGGCGATGAGAAATACTTTCGCGACACTTGTCACGAAATACTTGTGTCGACCCTTTTGCTACCATCGTGTTCCCACGATAGCACAATAGTCGTAATGAATTTTAGATCGTTATTAAAATCGTGTACTCTGTACGATGCGCAGCTCGTGGCGCCATATTTCCTTGAACGCGCGCGTTTCTCTCTTTAATTAAATACCTGCCACCTTAATAACTGGAAGGGTCTATCGATCACCTCGCGCAGTTAGTATGTACAGTCGGAGTTTCGTGTGGCGGTAAAATGGCAGCGACCCGATGCGTATCTTCTAACGACATGGTTGCAACAGTGAATCCGCGACAAATTAATCGGGCAAGTAACCAATGCACAGCTAATTCGGGCTGAGCGCCAAATGCTGTTTCTAACGTAATCGAATTTGCAGCTTGTCTCGCATGCAGCGGAAACCACCGTGCTCGCCTATACGCGTCAGAGTCCGATGAACGACTATAGTAATCGAATAATTCATTTTCGCAATCTCGTATCGCGGGACGATAACGACACCGGTTACGCCAGCGACTCGGTTTATTCAGGAATGATTTAATCTTTTAACGAACCAACGATCGTTGGCTCCAGTTTCATATTTCGCTGGTTGGTCAAAGCTATTGCGGTCACGCGTAAGGATATCGAGGACGCGTCGGACGAAATTTTGACAATGTCGCTTCGATTCCGAGCCCCGATACATACATGTACATCGTTTAACCGTCTGAATGTTTTAACCGCCGACAAAATGATACGCGAGACTTTCCCTCGTTGTATGCGTCAACAATTAATAATACAATGCTTCGTTCGTAAAAGTTTGTATGAATGGAATGCGCTCTCGGAAGCTTTCGTTTCAATTTTATAAAGTCGAAGCAGCTGAACCGACTAAGAGCTGTTTCGTGTTATCGGCAGATTTCAAACTTTTTTCATTTTTAGGGATAAAGCAAGGTTTGTTCTCCCGAGGTTTAAAGAATGGACGCATCATTCTGAAAGGGTAAAGCAGTTTAATTTACGAACGAAGAACAATGGTTCACGTGTGCTTATTAAACGACGGCATTCAAACGTCGTTATTACCGTGCGCTGATATTAATCGTGCAGATTTCATTTTTATACAACTAATCGCTCGTTTCAATAAGCACGCGCGTTTTAGTTTCAAAAGATGTAAACCTACGGTTACGTAGCATTTTGCACGTGTCACGGATCATGTCCGGTACACCGCAATACGTTGTTTTTGAATTTCGCGCGATAAATCACTGTCACTCGCGACGACGAACACGATTTATGTGAAATTAATTACAAAAAGATTCTGCTGTAACTAAGATTCGAACACTGACCATATGTATGCATCGATATAATTTTCGCGAATAATGTACATATTTTATATTCGGCAGAAAAAATTAATATTAGGTTGCCCGAAAGTTTCTTTCGTCTTCTAAGGAAATAATGGATGCATCACATTCGCTGTTTCGTATTATTTTTATCCAATCATGTATGATCGTGATAATAGGAATAGAACAAAATGGATCGTACATGATTCAATAAAATAATATAAAACGAAAAGAGGTTGTGCATCTATTATTTCCTCGCGAAAGGAAAGAAACTTCCGGGACAACCTAATAAATGCACGTGGCGTAATCGTTTCTGTTCAGACTCTCTCTCTCTCTCTCTCTCTCTCTCTCTCTCTCTCTCTCTCTCTGTCTTTGCGTTCTCTGCGTTCGAATTTTTATAAGTAACGTAGAAGATAGATTTTGTGTTTCTCTTGGCTGATTTGCGAGTTTCAGAGTGGAACTTCGAGCCTTTTCATCTCTTGGAAAGGAAATTGCTAGGAACGAATGCAGTCTATTGTTTCGTATTTTCTTTGACGAGTGACATCCTTATGGCAGAATGCCTTGACATGAACCATGTGTCCCAACGTCTGGGTTTCGAGCGAACAGCCATAAACCTTGGCTCGCTAAGAAGGTTCCTACACACTTGAACGGGATAATATACGATGTTCAATTCTTGAAACTGAACTGATAATTGTAATTTTTATTATTCAACTAAAATTTCTCTAGCGACGCTTAATTGATTACTCAATTGTTTAACCCAGAAATGAAATCCTTATGTTATATCTCCATATTGTTCTCTACAGAATTTTTCTTCGGCAAGTAATGCTGCTTATAGAAGGTTTAAGATACTTGCAGTTCATAGATCATGTTATCAGTAAATAAAAATAAAATAAGACAATAGTAGCTACGTAAAATTTCGTAATATGTATCTGTATAGTAAATGATGGTATTTATACGGAACAAGATAGTTGACATGTTAGTACAAAGATAATTAGGGAACAGATCCATGGATGTGTAAAGGATAGTTGATACTTGACGAGACACATGAAAGCAAGCTGTTTAGAGTACTTGAGTTATCGAATGAACAAAGAGTCTACGGCCACCCAAAGTTTTAGGAACACGTGCATCGAATGAAAGAAATAAGAAAGTAGAATAGAGGGGGGGGGGTATAGTTGTGCACGCAAATGGTTGGAGAAAATGCGTGTAGGGATCAGTCAGAGCCAACAACGGTATTAATAAAGAATCAAAGTTCAAAAGAGATAATCTGTGCAAGTTAGAAGAGTAGAATCCAAAGCTTTGAGTGAAAATCAATGTGTGATTGAATTATGTCTTTTTTTATTGTTATTGGTTTTTTTTTATTATTAAGTAGAATTGATATTATTTTATCTAAAACTTTATGTATTAGAAATTCGTCGGCGACTAAAAATGTCTATAATACATGTCAGTGTGACTTTATTAAAATGACAGCCGCATTCAACTGTCAGCCACTACATGACGAATAACCAAAATTTGAATGACCAAAAGTGTTAATTGGAATGAAATTGCAAGAATATATAAATTATTGTATAATTATCCATTTAATTATAAAATGAAAAGGACGACAGATTTGATCAAATTCCCAAATATAGCACCCATAGAATTTTCCCATGTGAAGTTCCTCTACCAACTGCGATGGTGGTGTAATGGCCAGCATAGTTGCCTTCCAAGCAGTTGATCCGGGTTCGATTCCCGGCCATCGCAGGTTTATTTTTCTTTCACCAAGCTTGTAATTTTTGAATTAAATCGATTTATCTACACGTTGTAAGCATTCTGCAAAGAGTAGAATCTCAACTGCGATGGTGGTGTAATGGTCAGCATAGTTGCCTTCCAAGCAGTTGATCCGGGTTCGATTCCCGGCCATCGCAGGGTTTATTTTTTTCATTTTTGAAACTTGTACTTTTTCTTCAAATAGTTTGTTTATCCTAGTTATTGTCTTTTTGCTGGAACAGCAACGTTTCAACTGCGATGGTGGTGTAATGGTCAGCATAGTTGCCTTCCAAGCAGTTGATCCGGGTTCGATTCCCGGCCATCGCAGGGTTTATTCTTTTTTTATTCTTGAAACTTGTATTTTTCTTTCGAATAGTTTGTTTATCTTTGTCATTATCTTCTTGGTTGAACAAGAACGTTTTAACTGCGATGGTGGTGTAATGGTCAGCATAGTTGCCTTCCAAGCAGTTGATCCGGGTTCGATTCCCGGCCATCGCAGGGTTTATTTTTTTTTCATTTTTGAAACTTGTATTTTTTCTTCAAATAGTTTGTTTATCCTAGTTATTGTCTTTTTGCTGGAACAGCAACGTTTCAACTGCGATGGTGGTGTAATGGTCAGCATAGTTGCCTTCCAAGCAGTTGATCCGGGTTCGATTCCCGGCCATCGCAGGGTTTATTTTTTTTTTATTCTTGAAACTTGTATTTTTCTTTCGAATAGTTTGTTCATCTTTATCATTATCTTCTTGTTTGAACAATAACATTTCAACTGCGATGGTGGTGTAATGGTCAGCATAGTTGCCTTCCAAGCAGTTGATCCGGGTTCGATTCCCGGCCATCGCAGGGTTTATTTTTTATTTTGAAAAATTTGTATTTTTTTTGTTTAGATACATAATTAGTTTTTCCCAATTATTGTCTTTTTATTTTAACAACAATATTTCAACTGCAATGGTGGTATAATGGTCAGCGTAGTTGCCTTCAAAGTAATTGATCCGGGTTCGATTACCTGCCTTCGCAGGTTGTATGTTTTTAGAAATTTTTACCGTGTAATCTTTTGTAAATAGCAAAAGCTTCGTAATAAAAGTTTTTCATAATTATTTTGCAACAATCAGAATATTTTACTAACCTCGAATGTTTCGTATTAAAAAAAGACGTGAACTCCTTTGATAAGGCAGTACATTTGATTTCAGTAAAGATATCATATCAAAATATTTGATTGGGCTTTAAATAAATATGGCGGTAATACTGAACATTTTTTGTTATCAACAGTAATATTTTAATTGTTTTACAGAAATTTTACTTCTGCGATATATCACGTGCAACCGAAAGCGTTTTTCTTAACTATTTCGTTACATTTTTGCATTTCAATTATATTTTTGACCATTTTAAATGTTTAAATGATCCTATTATCTACATTTTTTAATACCATCGTAATAGTTTTCGTTGAGAGAACTTTGGAATTTTGAATTACAGAGGGAAAAGAAGAGAGAAATTTTGAATTACAGAATTGGCGGCGAAAGTGTTATTGTGCGATAGCAACAACCAATCAGGTAACTAGGAGTTTGATTTGTAGATTTGGCAACAATGACGGCAATGGCAACGACGCTGCTTGACTCAGGCACGCGGTAGTAGTGTCATTTACTTCGGTTAGTTGTAGATGGTGAGGTGAAGTTGCTTTGAATGATAAGACGATTATTTTATTTGTTAGACAAAGACCACGCAAAAATATTGCACATTTTGAGCACAAGCAGCATTGATAAGGTAGGATTGAATGAACAATTATTTCTAAAAATTTCCAAACCACTAAAGTCTTATGTTTGAATTCAATTTTGAAGTCATTGACCGAAGTATGCTTTGATTTTATGAAGTTACAGTTACAGGAAGTAGAAACGATACGTTAAATATGTGATTTTTATTATTATACAAGTATATTATTTATACAAGGTATATAGAAGAACGAAACTTGTAGCAAGATTATTTTCAAGAAGAACTTAGGACTATACATACGTGTATATAACAAAGATAATATGTATTTTATGAATGTTGTATTATATTTTTTCGTTTGTAAATTCTTTCAAGGTAATATTTTTATAAATAAAATATTAACATTTATTATACAGAACATTCTAAGCATAACTAATTTCATACCTTTTCTGTTAGTTTAATTTATTATTTAAAATATATATAAAGTAGAAGAGTAACAGAAATTTTGTCAAGGTTTATTTAGCTTGAAAGCCATGAAATCTCTATATTTAGAAAAAAATGACGTTCCATATATACTTTTATTACCTGAAAATTTTCATGTTAGAATGAGAGTTTTATTTCTTTTTGTATTTATAGATAATTTTATTAAAAACAAGACAAATGTAATGTAAAAAGAAGTATATTTGCAAAACATTATCGAATATATAAAGATGGAAAAATTGCATCAGCATATTCTTAGAAAGTTACGAGAAAATATAGTGGCTGATATGGATGTACATAATGGTATTATGAAGCCATTGCAATCAGAATATATATTGAGAGATCAGCACATACAAGAAATTGAAAAAGGTTCTTCTAAACAGAGAAAAGCTGAAATTTTATTAGATATACTACCAAGGTATAAATTAGATATGCGATACAAAATTTTCTGCATTTATGTAGTAAAATATTTTTTGAGAAGTTTAACTTTCTTCATTACCCTTTGTTTTTTAGTCGTGGCCCACTTGCATTTGATATTTTTCGTCAAGCTTTAAGACATCATTATGAATGGTTAAGCGATGATATGGATAAACTTGAAGAAAGTGGAAAATCCTTTTCAGATATAAAATATATGGGTACACCCACTCTCCCGCCAATTTCGCCATTAACTGTGGTAAGAGAGGAAAAGGTATGTATATATGTTATTAAAACGTCAAATATTTATTTATTATTAATTGTGATATTTCTTATCATGTATGCATACTTATGGAAATCAATTATGTAAGTTTAAAAAGAACAGTTATCACATAATTGTTAATGCCACTGTTATTCAGTATGCATAATTTTTACATGAAGTTAAACTAATGGTCCCTAATTTTAGATGAAACAGTTACAAAATTGCCTAGAAGAATTACAACCAAATGAATATATTGTACTCCATGGTATGAAAGGTTTTGGTAAATCATCTTTAACAGCTAGCACATTAAAGAATAGCAAATTTATAAGAAATATATTTTATGTAAGTTGTTGTACACTAAAAAATTATAAGCACAATATTTGTGTGTAATTTAAGCTATTCGTTATATTTCTTCCAGAATGAAGTATATTGGATCAAATTTGGACATAAGCGTTCGGTTGATGAAGATATATTGATTCAGCTTAATAGATTATATCACCTTGTTAAGAACCTGGAAATATTACCAGACTCATACAAGCCAGAATCTTTAAAGGATTCGTTGATCCACTTCTTGCAAGATTACTTTAGTAGAGCAAAACATTGCAATGCTCTTTTAATTTTGGACGATGTTTGTGATAAAAAAATAATTGACACATTTGATTTTGAATGCAAAACATTAGTGATTACAGCTGATCTTGATGTTGTATTGGAAAAGAGACCTTGTGTCATTGAAGTAAATTATTCTTTCTATCTGTATGTGGTATTTACGTGTTTTAATAAACATACTATAGATGCTATTCATTTATAGATGAATGATGGATTTACTGAAGCAGAAACTTTAGGTCTGTTCGCAAAGGTGTTAGATACAGAAGTGGAACAACTTCCTGTAGAAGCAAAACTAATTAATCAAGAATGTAAAGGGATGCCTTTATTAATAGCAATGTTTTCTGCGCAATTTGAAGAATTTAAACATGATATGAAATCACATTCAAAGAGATGGAAATATTATTTGGATTCATTGAGAAATAAGGACGAAAAAAATCAGTAATATTTCAAACATATAAGTGTATATATTTAAATAATTTCATGTTGAAATAATTTGAAATAATGTTTTATATGATTTTTAGTGTAATTAAAAAATTCTTGGAAAAACAAGAAGCCATTTTTAATATGTGTATAGATCAGTTACCTCTTGAAATGAGAGAACGTTATGAAGAACTAGTTATTTTTAGAGAGGATGTTAATATAACACCGCAGGTAATAGAACTTTTGGTCTTACACCATTTAATAGTTGTATGTAAAACATATTCAACATTGTATATCATTGTTATATATATTATATATTTGCATTATAGACATTGGAAATTTTGTGGGGAGGATCTCCTTTTCAAGTTGAAGAAATGATGCTTGATCTATGCCATAAATCGCTTGCGGCTAAACAGTGGAATGAAGAATTACGAAGTTACATTTATGGTGTACATGATCTATTACTTTGCCATCTACGAAAAAAATTTTCAGAGGGTGAATTAGTAGAAATGCACAAGTCATTGATTGAAAAATATCGTAAATATTGTAATGGTAATTTTTCGAAATTACCAGCAGATAATTACAGTTATTCCTATATTGGATACCATTTGGAACAAGCAAAATTATATAATGAGTTTCCTAACATATATTTAGATTTTGATTTCATTCAGCAAGCAATAATTCATAGTGGCCTGAATAATTTATTGATCGATTTAAATAATTATAGAGAATATATTACCAAAAATTATGATCAAGTATATGAAATGCGTCTTGCAGACTTGGAAAAATTCTTAGAAGAACAATCAAGTGTTATAGCAGAACATAGACGTAAAAAGTGTTTGGATATAGTACAAATTGCTTTGAGTCATCCTTATCAAGGGTATGTTAAAGATACTGCCACTCAACTTGCGAAAGAAAGATCCAAGTATTTATATATATTTCATGCTAAAAAATTAAGGCAGATGGATATGCCATTGAGTGAGGAGGTATTAACGAAAGTACACTCGTTATGTTTTACATGTGATCCAAACCTAATTTTAATTGGAAACGGCACTGGTGAAATATTTTTGTGGGATATTTTTTACAAGAGGCAAAAAGTTTTCACCGGATATGACAAGAATTGTTGCATAAAAAAGATTATCATATCTAACGAAGGAGATTGTTTTTTATCGCTAGATGACCATGGTGTCGTGAAACTTTTCAGACTTTTTGACGACGAAAATTATAAACAGAATAATGTTGCCGTATTATGTCCGAGACAAAAACAGTCTTTTTGGAGTGGAATTTTTACAAGTAAAGTTCCACACGATGATAGTTCAGTAGTATTTTCTGTTCCTGGTGAAGTTATATTGGATATGACATTTGCACATGACAGTAGTTCTGTTGCAGCCTGTACAAACAAAGGGACGATAAAGGTATAAATTAATTTAAATAGAAGTTTGTTAACATATTTTCATTAAATAAAATAAGATTCTTTTCTTTAGATTTGGGATCGCTATGGAAATATATTATCAGATAATCGTCATAATCCTCACAGGTAAATTTAATAAAATTGTTTGCTTATACATTGTTTATACATTGGTAGTTAAAAAAATAAAAACATAAATTTTTTGCAGTAACCTTAAAAATATAGCGTTTACAATGGGAAGTAATCTGCTTCATGTAATGGATGAAATACATGGTGTCCTAATATCGTATTGTAAATATGGCAAAGAGTATACATATATATCACAGTACAATGTAGACTTACAGAAAAAGAAAATTATCTTTTTCTGCAGTGTGCCAGAACAAAATAATTCTTTATTCATTGTTACCGAAGAGAAAGCTGTATATGTAAAATGGTTTAGATCAAATAATAACCATATGCACAGTTACAATAAGCAAATAAGAGCAAGTGTTGAAAATGAAAAAGCTGTTTATGTTTGTGCTAGTTTGACTAATGATGGTCTGTACATAGTCTTGGCTGATTCCAGTGGTTTTATAAATATATGGAATACAGATGTTGGACATCAGCCAATAGCTACTTATAGAAGTCGTGTCTCCTCCTTGGATACATATTGGTTAAGAGAAGAAGGATATCACATTATTTGTGGTAGCGAAAATCAATTACTTCATAAGTGGAAACTTCCAGTAGAAGGAACTAGTACCTCAATTAGAAAACATTTATTTGATGCAAAAGTACAGAATTTTGGTGATGCTCCAGATACTGTTGTTACGGAAACTCTGTCAAATACTATTATTACATTAGTTGATGATAATAAAATAGCAGAAACTGAACCTATTGATGCAAAAATAAATAACTTAATTCTTTATGCAGAGAAAATAATTTATGTCACTGATAAAGGCATTGTCAATATATTTAACATAAGCAGCAAAGAAAATATATCTGTATTGAACTTTACATCTAATGTGGAGTTAGTTGAAATTTTAGATATAAAAAGAGATCACAGCGATGATATACTCGTTTGTAGAGGAACTGATAATAACTTAAAAGTAAAATAAAATTTTATTATATATCAGAAATGATAAAATATTTCTAAATTGTCTTAATTTATATATTATTTTTTACAGGTGTGGGAAAACGTAAAACTAACATATTTAATTGAAGATGCAGGATGTATTATTGCAATTCATAAAATTGATCAAGAATGTGTAGTAACAGTGACTAGAAATGGTATAATTACAATTTGGAATATTAATGGCACAAATTGGGTACGAGTAGACATAGTAAAGAATTCAGACTCAGTTAGTATTTCTAGTTGCTTAAGTTACCACAAAAGTTTTCTAGCTGTGTTATATAAAAATGGAGACGTTGTTCTCTATAAATTACAACAAAATACAATGTCATTGCCAGCATATATCAAAATAATTGAATATTTTAGAAAAAGATATACCCAGAAATTAACATGTTGCGAAATTTCGCAAAATGAAAAGTATTTAGCTATAGGTTTCGAAGATGGGGACATTTCTGTAAGTATTAATTGTAACCAATTCTGGTAGCTAAATTACAATATTGTTAATTTCCAGATTATTGATACATCAACATCGGAAGAGATAAATAAATTGAGTTTTCATACAAGTTCTGTTATTCAGTTATGTTGGGCTCCATCTGTAATTGAGGTCCCAATTTTGCTTTCTGTAAGTTCCGACGAATTAGTTTGGTGGAACATTGCTTTAGCTCTATATATACATAAACCGAAATGGCCATCAATACGAATAAATCGCAGTATTAGTACTCCTTCTGTTGGTGCAAAAGGAAATATTACTCCAAATATGTCTACTAGTCGAAGCATAGACTCGTGTATCTTCAATATACAAAATCAGGTAAAAGATAAAGATACTAAGTCTGACATAGATAAAAAAACTAAATTTTGGAAATTTAAAGAGGGTAAAGATCCCAACAAGCCAGCCTTACTAGGTGTTGTCGAATTACCTTCAAATTTTTTTGCTAAAGTATGCATATCTACCGATTTTACAAAATTTGTCACAGTTGATATATATGGATCTGTTAGTACTTTTACATTATGTGGATATAATTAATGATAATTATTTTTATTAAATGCTTTTATAAATTAATTTAAAAAGATTTTATAATTAATCTATTGAAATTATATTTGTTTCAATAATTTTACTTCCATATTAGTAGAAATTCGATATAAGCTCAATGCATTGAGTTTTATGAATGGTAGATATGACTACTACACTGAGATAAAATACATTACAAGTAGAAAAATAAGAATCTGATCGATGCCGATGATCATAATAACGATTTTTATACAATTTAATTGATCGATGCTCAAAACTGCACATGGGACACATGAAAACTACTTAACAATATCCTAATGACACTGCCACATGCATTTATCAGAAAATTATAAGATCTCTTATTTGTACAATTATACAGAAACGCTATAGTTGCAGTTCTGACTACACTTTTTATAATGAATTTATAGACAATACAATTTTTGGACAGATTTTAGAAGTAACCCTGTATTTTGAGTCACTTATAGTTTTTAGGCCTATTTTCAAGTGACTCAAGTTGGTAAATCTAGCTTGTAAGGTTTATTCTATTTATTCCTTGTACAAATGCCCTTTTTTACATATTTTAGATAATTATACTCCAGTTTAATATATGAGGTATATACATATGCTAGTATATAATTTATACATAAGCATTATTGCAATATATAAAATATATTGTCGCATTATATACATAATTTTTGTAAATACGAATAATTGTATTTTACCGCAGAAAATCGCAAAAAAATTATTCGTTTTTAACGATCAAAACTCTTATTATAAATGCTATAAAAATGCATAAAATATTTACATTACATAATGAAACTAGAACCTAATGATATATAATTAGGAAATTTATTATCTTGTATTTTGATGTTTATTTTTTATTATTATAGAATAAATTACAAAGTGATAAATTTGTAAATTAACGATATGGGAAAAAATTTGATTTAAGTTTCTATTAAATACTATAAAATTTCTAAAACGTATGTATGGGAATAAGTCTTTCATAATATTTTAAAAAGATTGAATTTCATTTAACAAATATAAAATGTAAAGTAAATTTTTAATGTTTTATAAATTATGGTAAACTTCCATGTCTTTGATTTTTGCTCGTTTATCGAACAACGAAGTCAATACTATTTTTTATCGTTCTTTTATACTATGTGCCTTAAATGTATAATACATATGTAATTTAAAAACGTCGAATGTTTAACGTGTTTGTATATTTAAATTATATGTTTAACAACCAATTTATGACACAATTTCCTTCGAATAAGACTTAAGTTATGCATTTATTTTATATATTGAACATAGACTATTGTATACTAAATGCATGGCATAAAAATAATAATTAGGTAATTATACTCAATTTTTATGTCATGCATTTAATCTCAGTGTTTTTTCAGTTTAAGCGAACTTATTTTGTTCTATACAATTATAGAAATACTAAATATTTTAATAAGATAAATACTTAAAAATAGAACAAACAGAACAATAATGTATAGAGGGAAAATTGTCAACATTGCAAAGTACAATTATAGTAAAAGAACGAAGTAAGATATATATTGTACTGGTTGCATGAATTCTGACACATTCGGTGCATGCAATGAGAAATATATAGTTATGTAGACGTCGAAATGTTTATCAATTTTGTGATATAGGAATACACGAGACCAATGTATTCATGTTGATTGTGGTGCAATTTATGGGAGATGTGAACAATACCGCTGCTCACTAGTAAACCATAATGTTTGTCGGCCAAAACAAAGTTTGCAGTCTCTCTCGTTGAGCTCAATTTTTAATAGCATTTATTGTACTATGTGCGATTTATTTGCATTTTACTTAATGTTATAAAGGCTATATACATTTTAATGTACATAAATAAAACTTTGTAAATACATATTCTTGTTTCGTTCCCACGAGATCAACGTACCGAGAGCGAAATTGCGTTTTTAAAACGCGTTACCGCATTGTGATCCTCAACTCTACATGTGGTTAATATATTAATAGAACAGAATGACCGTGCGACATACGATTTGGCAACTGCACACATGGTTTAATTTTATTCTCTAGGCCAATGCCAATACTGTATATATTATGGCATGTGTATTGTTAGTAGATGATAGTACATTATCGGTGAAGTTAGAGAATTAATTTGTTTACTCTATGAAAAGTTATACATCACTACAATTCATATTTTCGAAGCGCCAGATGTATTTGGAATTCATTTGTTGAATTAATGATAACTATGTGTGTCTATTAATAAACGTTTCACTAAATTCCAATAATTGGAAATGATCTGATAGATAAGTATAATCAAGATTACATGATAACGTTATCATATCAGTTGCAATCTTATCTACAAATCTCGGCAATGCGATAATTTATTTCATAGGAATTTTAAATATAACTGCTCAAATCTAACGATAAAATAGATAAATATGTACGATTTTAAACGGAACTTTAATATTATACATGTAATATTTCTTTTATTTTGATTGATCAAAAGTGGTTAGAAACGAGTTTTTACACGCTGTATTATTTTTAAGTATAGTTTCGAATCGATAATTCTTGAAGGGTACTTGCACGTGCTAATAATCGCGCGTTGATTATTATACCGCTATTATCCGTCAATATTGATCGATCATAAGAACATGTATGTTTAACATGGTCCTAAATAATCTACGACAGTGTGTGTGAATATAAACCACACATACAGAGATACAGAGTACGTTTTAGCCTTGCGGTTAGGTCCCGGAAATCTGTGAGGGGGAAGGAAAGAGCAGACTATCCGTACCACCAGCCCGGCTACCAATCGGTGCACTTCACGATATTCAGTCTCAGTGTACGGATCGTCCTGCGGCTTGTACTTTCCACGTTCACTCGTTTTGTGGCAGATCTTCGAATAATTCATTTTTCAAGTTTTGTTTGCTTTTTGGCAATTATTGACGTGTGAACGCGTGAAACACAATGTCAGTCGCCTACAAAAATACAATGAACGTGATTGGCAAGTTTGTGCCCCAAAAGTTCCAGCCACTGTGGAATCACCCAGCTGGTTAGTAAGTTATCAATGATTATCCAGTTTTCTCAAACAGTGACACGTGCGTACAACATATGCGCCCGTGTCGCTGTGTATCACTCTCGTTCGGTCGAACGGGCAAAAAGTACGATCTCGTGACGTCATACAAGCTTTAGGCATTTCTTACTTTTTTGCTGTCTCGTGTGTCATACGATACACGAGACCGTTATTCACGTCTGTGCACATGTAAATCAATGTCATTCCGTGACACATTGTCGTACATATCTACTATAGCTCAGATAGTTTTATGCATTTTTCCTATTACGTTGCCTAGCGAATTTATACAATGTCAACGAGTTCAAAGTATTAATGATAACTCATTAACATTCACTGAATAAATATCTGAAAGCTTACGACAGATTAACTTTTTTGTAATTGGAGTTTGGAACTTGTTGGAATGCGATTAAGTAACGCGAGTACATTATGAAATAGGATTCACGTGGATTCGGAGATACGGCACAATCGTTATCACTATACGACGAGTTATTCGTATTTTACTTGCTTTTTGTTTACATTACATATGAGTAACATACAAAAAAAAAAAAAAAAAAAAAAAAAAAAAAAAAAAAAAAAAAAAAAAAAATACATAACAACAATTTGACCTATTTTCCCCTTTCAGGTCCGCAGACTATATTTTTCTGGGCACCAGCTTTTAAATGGGTCAGTAATATCCGAAGCTTTAACGTCTCTTAAAGTATTTAATATACATATGTATATTTTTTTACATATATACACATCCTGTCAGATTGTTACAGGGGAAGAAAGTCGTTAATTACGTTTTAAGATTTTTCCTTGTCTAAATATACGTACATAGTTTCTCTTTCTCTGGTTTAAATGAATCAATTTTAAGATGAAATAGACGGTGCGCGCGTTTCACGTCCTTCGTTGCGCTAAACGTTATAAAAATATTTCTCGACCGTGCATCCTCATGGACTTGATCCAAATACGATGTTGATCTGGTAACGTTTGTTACGAAAGAAACTATGAATATCGTTATCGTCATCACCATCACTTTTAATAATTCCATAATGGTTTTACATTTCCACAATGGAACATTCATCGTCGACATCTATTTTCTAACATAGCGTTAAAGAACAATAAAAGAAAATCATCTCGCGTAAATGTCACATACTCGTCGTAACTTAGACAAATGTAAATTTCGCAGATAATGTTTCTTAGGTATCACGCGCGCGTGCGTGCATATCTTATAACAAATCGCGGTCAATCTACCTAGCTGAATATATAGGTCAGCCTTTTAAAGTAAATCGTCTGAATGTGATTTGCATCGTCGACCCTTTCGTTATTCCCCATTCTATTCTATCGTGACACGTTATTTTCCTTTTTCATTTCTCACTCATTTCTTATAATACGATACATATATATATATATATATATATTTTTTTTTTAATAACGTTAAATCGGAGTTTGCAAATTACAGGGACTTGTAATAGCTGGCCTCAGTGATCTGCAGAGGCCAGCGAGTCAAATCTCCGTTAGCCAATCGTCTGCCTTAGGCATGACTGGCTTGATTTGGACCAGGTACTCTTTAGCGATCACTCCGAAAAACTGGAGTCTTTTTAGCGTAAATCTTTTCGTCGCTATAACGGCTTTGTACCAAGTTAGTCGAGGAATAATGTAAGTCCATGTTTTACATGTTATGCAAGAATGTGTTATTTATAGCGGATATATTGATATGTTGATATACACGCGTATACACATATGTCTTTCCATTTAAACGTATATTTCCTATCCATTCGGTGAATGTTAAATCAATATCATTATATGACGTGGTGTAAGCACTACGTAAGAATAAGCGATAAATTTCAAAAAAGTCCATATTAAGTTACAAGATTCTATCTTGTGTATGTATTTTACGTGTCTGATTAAATGATATATTTTGCAGGTATCAAAGAGAGCAGGCATCTTTGACTGAAACGGCGCTGGCGAAAGAAAAATAGTGACTATGTTAGGACAATGTACATTCCTAGAGATCCAAATACTTAAATGTATATATCTAGAATATTAGAATCACTTTAGTGACTTGCGGAATGTGTTCGACCTTTACGTAATTTCGAACAAGAGTAAAACACAAATTAGGAAAATGACGCAAGTTCGTAATCAATATTGATCATGAACTTCCAGTGACCATGAAAGTTCCATAGTAAAATTGTAAATATTATAAATTCAAGTAAATGGATGTTGCGTATATAAAAAGGGAATTCATCAGCAAAAGACTTAAGCGAATTAGATATCAAAGATATGAATTATCAAAATTATCGATTACAAAGAAAGAGTTCGAATGCAATGTTCGAAAGTAAACGTTAAAAATGCCAACATCCAGAAACGTGAACACCGATAATTGGGAAACTCAAAACACCAATTATAGAACACCAAAATTCAAAATTTTAAACATTGACGACGGTCAGGAAGTAAACGACGTAGATTGTCGTGTTAGTTTGTTTACTATAAAATATGTTTAAATACCAGAAACAGGACACTAATAGCATAAAATTCTTTATAAAATGTTCATGTTAAGCTGTGATATCGAACACAAGGTGCTATTTGTATCTTTATTCCATTTAGAAGTGCACAAATTTAAAATCCTAAACTAAGTACAAATGTACCAATGAAACACGTAGAACATAGTTTCAATATGCAGTATAATATACTAGATTTAGGTGAATATGTTTACGTACATATCTACCTCTAATTGTAAGTAATGTACAATTTACTGGTCTTAACGATTCGCAACACTGATGCTGAAATACTCGAAGAAGTAGGAAATGTACAAATTGTATACCAAGTTCGATAATGTTATCATTGCCTTGTATAGATATAATAAAATAATATATTTTTCTAAAAACTGCTTCCTAACATTACCTTTTTCACGTTTAGTTTTATTCACGTTTAGTTATAGTTTTGAAAAGCAAATCGTTATAATTCGTGTGATTCTGTGAAATACACTATTCGTTGCTTTTTGTATTTAAACTATGGCGCTAAAAGTTACGCTCCATCGGAGAGAAAATTGTATTAGTGTCCCTAGGAAATCTAGGAATATTTAGATTTGCAAGCACTGTTTGTACGGCAATGTATAAATTGCAGGTTAGATCGTACAAGTTATATTTTGCGCGACGTACCGTGAAAATCGATTGCGATATTAGTTACATCTGATTCCGTTCGATAGGGGCGGCGCTACGCTCGAGCGAATTACGTTGCGCAGTGTGAAGTGCGCTGTCATACGTAGATTCGCGCAGTTCGTGGTTGCGCGACCGTTGAAACGGACAAGTCTTCGTCGTCATTCGGTCCCGCAAGGGTTTCCAGTAACGTTTGTGCTAGCGTAGAGGATAGGAGGGAGATAAAGATATTACGCTCTTATTCAAGAGTGAAGTAATTGTCGCATTGTAATTGAAGATGTTCACCGGTTTAACGAATCAGGTGTCTACATGGATGGGGAAGAAAGGAGAAGACGCCGGTACAGAATTGCCGACTGAAGAAAAACTTCCCACAGGTACCGAAGCAGGAGAAGATCTAGATAGGAAAGACAGGTATCGTTATTAACCTATATTATCGTCTTACTATCGAATTTCTTTTCAGACAATCTTTCAGACGAATATCATTCTGACACTCTGTAGAAACGAACCTCGTAACGATCGTACCTGTAATATTACCTCCTTTACCGAATTAAGTATTGCGTTTTAATTGTCATACGAATACGTTTTATTTGTCATATAGATACAGTTATGTTCAAGGCAAGATGCGTAGGTCACGATCAAACGTCAGACACGCGTATATGCTCTTTTTGCGCATCTGTACAACGCGTTAAAAGTTTTAGATTCGATCTTGAACGTAGTTTTCGGATTAGATCGATAACATTCGCGTTTCTCTGCTTATATAAATTACCTATTGGACGACAATATGACGTTTCATAAATAAGGTTAAGATACGCGGTCGTCATACATTCGTATAATGTAGTACAACTGAAAAAGAGACTAGTAAGGCGATATTGGGATTAGATAAGTATATCTTTGTTTTCTAACTCGAGATCGAATGTCGGTAAGATACAACTGCATAATTGCACAGTATGCGCTTATCTTTTCCTTTCCATATATCGAAAATACATCCTAATTTGTAGAATTGCATCGAACGACAACAGCATTAATGACAGATACAAAACCTCTACCGTTGTTACCGCGATTGGTTTCGTTTTCGTTAAAAATTACTCCAACGAAGAATTCCACGTCTCGAATCATGCATATCTCCTAAAGGTGTTAATTAGCACCAAGAAAGCAAAAACTCCCTGTTTCTTTTTTAATCCCAAAATTTCAAAGCAATATTTCGTATAAAATGTAAGTTTCGATATATTATTCTCTACTTCCATTTTACGAGACCCGATATTAAACGTTACAAGCGTTTAAATGTTACATCACACTCTTCTCGCTTCCGCAACTTTCCTCGATATTCCTAGCGAGATAGTTTCTATTTTCCATTTGGAAGATGCGACATGGTCGCCGATTTGCATAGGCGTTATCGAATAACTTCGTAAATGAAAATTTATATAATTATTTGCTAAAAGTTACGTCAGGAGAAATGGACTTTGGGAATAGGATTCCATTTACCGATGGAACGTCATCGCTTTATACGAATCGCCATCACCAATCTCGTAATACGATCTCACGTATGCGTTTACTAAATCGCATTGCTAAATCTGTCGAACTAATGAAAATGACTAACTCGTAATTTTTCATATAAACGTCGTAAATGAGAACGATGCATTCGTTAGAAGTTGAACGATTTTTTTCGTAAAGTACACACGTATGGTTAAAGCCTTGTTTTTTGTTCTCGGTATCTGTATTTCTTCGTTAATTTTCCATTTCGATTTCTTGGGTAGGAATTTCACATCTTCGTGGTTGGTAGTACTAGTGTTAACTCCCGTGTCAGCGCTCATTGCGCCGAAATCAATGCGCCATTCAATGGATTTCTTTTTTATTAACCTGAAATTTAAAAACGTTTAATTGATATAATCTGTACCCGTGTTCCATTCTCTGTTCTTTCTTTATGATATCGTTCCCATGGCTTTTTAACGTATTTTTGTGAAATATACGAGTCATGATACCTTTATACGTATAAAGCGTATTCTTAACAAGGTGAAATGGGTTTTCTCGCGTTCGCCAAGTGACTCACAATAGAAAGTCCGTTCCCTTCCTTCGCTTTACAACGAGAATTCGATTTTTGTTTTTTCACCTCTGCACCGGTCCGTATACGCGTTGCGAGAGTCGAGTGACTTTTTTCTCTCTCCTTTCTTTCTTTTTCCCCCCAAAGAGTCACGGTTTCGCCCGTTAATTTAATTCCCTTTATTCGATCGCGTCCGACTATTTTTTCTTAGAAAAAAGCACGACGACGCCGACAAACACAGCTTTCCAAGTCGGTTATGTTATCGAGCTGCCTTTTAATTCGATCGCGCCGCTCATCTTCTATGAAAGACGCAAAAAAAAAAAAAAAAAAGAAATAAAGAAAAAGAAGAGAGCGAGAAAAATAAAAAAAAAAAGGAAAAGAAAATAGAATGGAAGATCGTAGTCGTTTTCGTTGGTCGTATAAACGAAACAGTTTCCCAAGAGGGAATTTCTCGACACAGTCGTCCGGTTGATTGTATCCCGGAGATCTTCGACTACTGTCGGTATAAACATTCCTCCGGTATGCATCGTCGATGAACATCAATTTCGTCAAAGGTGTGGAAGAATTTCCGGCGTGGAAATTCTGCTCGTTGAAAAAATTGTTTACCCGTTGGAAGGATGGAAGCAATGTTTTCTAAGAAGTCGGTGATATAGCGCTATATACGTGATTGAACGATGGTGTAGTTGAGGAATCGAGGGAGCTCCATTCGTGTACGAAGAAACAGCGATGTTTCCATAAAGGAGTGGGGGGCGGTCGTAATCTTTTATATAGGTCGCAATCGATACCACCGCAGTCGCCCTCCCACGAAACTGTTAAATTTCGTATAATAGTAACGAGACCTCGTAATTTTTTCCTTTCTCTCCTTTCTCTAATATTTATTGCTGCCTTTATTTCCTGTCATATTTCTTCTATTTCCTCTTTCGTTAGTTTTTTTTTTTTTTCTTTCTTTTTCTTATTTTATTTGATGGTTTAACGACGAACGAAGAGACTGCAAATTTTCTCGTTTCTTCGTCGATCGGGAAATGTTTCAGGGGAACGTGTTTGTTATTTCGACGAACGAAAATAATTGCAACGGCTCGACCAGCATTTCATACCGGTTACTAACGAAGCGTTCGGTGTACGTTATCGCGATATTGATACGGCACTTGGAGATTTGCATACAGAATCCCGAGGAGCGGCGTTAATAGCTTCCACGTTTAACAAATTATTTTGCAATAAACTCGGGATAAGTGTTTTCGTAAGAGGTAACTTAATAGAAAGATGGTAATCATCGATAGTCGGCCCACTAATATTTTTCATGAAACAGAGAAAAGCTATCGTTACAAAGAAATTTACTATGTTTTTCCAATTTCTGAAAACGTATCTATCCCGGCAGGGAATAACATCATATCGCGACTTAATTACGAAAGTAAAGGCACGATGCTCGTAGGAGTTGAAATACGCGTCTAATTCAAACGAACTAAATTCTTGATTTACAATGATTTTTAATCCGTCTCTGTTTGCGATTCCGATCGAGTACGATCAATTTCGAAGAAAATCGTTGCCGATAAAACCGAACCGGAGCAAGGAAATGATACGTATCTTTGGAAAAGGTCGTTCGTCGTTCGACCACTTGCTAAGAAGCAAGGAAAACGGTGCTAGGAACGAGATAAAGTTTCTCACGATCCTCGCCCATAGATCCGTCTATTGATCGGACAAAATTATAAGATCGGTAAATCGTTTGTAAAAGCCACGGTACTACTACTAAACGAGTTACGGTTGCCACAGTGTTTCTCGTTGCCCTTGTTACTTAACTCGATCACGTTGACCCGTTTTTCCACGTAACATATTTACAGCGAATAGACAGGAATCGAAAGCACACTTTGCAGTACGCTCTCTCTCTCTCTCTCTCTCTCTCCTTCTCCTTCCATTGGCCTGTTTCCCTCGAACGTTAGGTAACCGTCGCAAGAAGGCTGCCTCGACGAGGTTGGGCAAATAGCAAAAATGAAAAGCGCGTCACGATGTTTGTGCGCTTCTTTCTACTGTAATTATTGTTATACGCGCGAATGGAGAATAACGGGGCTGAGTAAATGCAACGTTCAGGATGAATACGTGCGAAATTGTATCGCGTTAACGTCCCTTAATAACGACGTTGCCAGACCACGCGCTTTTGCAACTTTCTCGCTTAAGTTATTACCTCCGTTGAAGTGGTTATCGCTTCTAAGAAAACTCTGCATCGGATTCGTTTAGTTTTCTCAATCACCGATAGCCATCTTGGAACACGCCTTGTGCCGACGAGGTACAGCGGGCTGTAGACGATAGACAGGCGACGATGGCTTCGGAGATTCAGTTAAAAAGTAACACCGTCATATTTCTATTTTGCAATTTATCCTCGCGTTCCTCTATTCAAATATCCGAAAAGTTAACCTCAGCAAGCTCGTACTCGTAGTTCGAACTTGGCCGCGTTACACGATAACACGGTTAAAAAATCGGGAAGAGGAAAAGGTAAATAGACTCGTTCGGGTAATTACCGCTGTGTAAACTAGCGCGAAAATGAAGAAACATTCGTTCGCAACCGACGATCTCTCTCGTCCGACTTTCCTCTTTCTTCCCTGTGTTCCCTCTTCTCCGTGTACGACTTTCTGTCTCCAGATATCGGTTTGTGATTTCTTTTTTCTTCCTTTTCGCCTTGTTTCGTATCACGGTCGCTGTACAACGTCCAGCGAAAGCCACGTTTGCTGCGTTAAATTATACAAAAGTCGTTCCTTTTGTGCGTAGTCCGACCAGAAGCATGCTGGTTGGTGTGAAATCCCAGATGACTGGCTGGTTCAGCGGAGGAATTCCCGGATTAAGCCGCGGCGCTGGACAAGGAGGCGAAGGCGAATCGCAGACGGGCAAACCTATAAACGGGGCTCAAATGGCGCAAAATACCGAGAGCACTGTCGTCGAACAGACGAAAGACGACGACGCCAGCAGGTAAGAGCTCTCGAAGCGTTCCGCTCGTTCTTCTGCCCAACTATGGAAAATGGTAGTAACTGCGAAAAGCGTTAAACCAAAGTTTCTTCGTACCTTGGAAAATGTAGTTGAACGTAACACACAAGCTAAATAAGTTGATAATATATTGTCTGCTTTTTAGATAAGATAGCGAACGTAGTAAGCTGTACCATACATTTATGCGAATTTGCTGCAAATTGTTTGTTTAATCGATACTGTCTTTCTCCATAGTTGGACAAACTTGTCAGAAGCAGTCTCGACCGTACCACGGTGAGGTTTTTTTTGGAAATGATATCGCGATCCTTTGCGGTTCGAGTCGAATTCGACATTTTATCGCGATCGCGTTCCACCAAGTTACTTCGAGGAAGCTGCACCTTTCCGGCTGGCTATATTTTAGATTTCGATCGACGTTATCGCGCTGCCAACGTTTCTGCAAATTCGTATTTTCGTCGTCGCGCCGAATCGAACCAGAGTAGAGATTCTTTCTCCTATCCTACGATGATATAACGTAACGAGTGCGTTAATTTGGATATTTTTTACACACTCGGCGCTTTCTCTATGTATCTTTGCGCATTTAGATTCTCTATCCTGCAATGCACGAATTAAGCATTATCGGATTAAACTCGTACTTTGACGCAAACGAGAGCAACGTTTTATATCCGGCTAACGAATCGAGCGAAAAATAGAATGTTGAGTCCAGATGGGCGTGGGACTGCAAAGGATCGATTAGTTAAAGAGTTAATAAGCACATTTGAGATGGCTCTCACTGTTGTTAGAACACGATTTACACGCTTCTTTTTAATTATTCGATCGACCGATCGATAAGGTAAGCGTAGGTATCGCAGATAAAGGTAGCTTGTACACCGTTTAAGAAGCCGTTGAAGTTCGCTCGACACGTTAATGCACTGCGTAATTTATTTTCTTTCTCCACGTATACTCGATCTGCATCCTACGTTAAGCTTTCTGAAAATCGCTGTAGGATAGCGTTAATTGCACGACAAAGTGCAACCTTCCTCTTGGTTCTTTATTCACGCGTTTCCCTCGTCGTATTTACAGCGCTACCGGAGGAGCCGACAGTGGTCCGGCCAGTTTAGAAGGTTCTCCATCCGAGGACAAGGAAGGACAACAGGCATTCGGCGGAGGTGAGTCTCTGGGAAACTTTTCTCGTCTACTTCTCCTCTACTTTCTCGCCAACGAGTACGAACGGCAACGAGAGATACGCGTTACGTATCGATAAAATTTCAACGTTACGCAAGCTCGTCGCGTGCATGCGATGCAAGAACGTCGTAACAATTTGTTTGTTCGATACTTGATGCTGATATGGCGCGATATTTCGACGCCGATCGTTTTCAACGGATATTTACCTGTGCGCGTTTACCTTTCGCGATGGTAAATCATTTTAAGCCGGCGAGTGGCGAAAATAACTGCGAAGGAAACTTTTAATTAGATCCAAGTTCGCGGAGATGAAGGAGTTGCGAGGACTTTTCAAGCAACCGACTCGTTGCCAGTTACGTTCGTTACGAGCGAGGAAACAGTTCCTCTTAATAAGAAAGTGCAAGGGAAAAGGAATTCTATTTGTCCTTTGGACGAAAGTGGCTTATTATAAGAAGGATGGGAAACGAGGAGGATCGTCACTTTCGTTCAGCCTGCTTTATTTCTTCTTGATGTTACGGCTTGTATGATCGTTAGGGACTTGACAGAAGGATTTAAGTTGGCGCGGTGTGTGTTTATCGGTAAACAGACTTTGATAACAGATCGATTCGAGTGTTTTTTTTGCATATTGTTAAGAGAAAGGACAGACGGGGATAGGATGGGAATTACGACGCAGTTTACGGTCGTATTACCTTTAAGGCAAGCATGTTATTGCTATTATATTCGCCGATAAAACAGCGGTAGACGATAACGAATCCTCGTTACCAGGCAAGTAACGTAATTTCCTGTTAGAAGCTTCAAAGCGGCGGACGAGATAGAAAGTTAAAACGTCTTCGACGTAGTCGTTAACGCGAACATCGAAGTTTGGAAAAGTTCGAAACGCGAAAAGAAAAGCAGAAATTAGATAATTCGGATTAAATTGAAAATTGTTCGATCGTAATTTAAATAAAAAATATTCCTTCGTTAGTTGGCGTCGTCGGCAATCGGATCCTTCCAAGTAAATCTGTACGAGCATCGTCGACATTTCCCTAAGAGATTTGCGCGTCTCTTTGGTTGTCGGTTTAGCGATCGCGAGCTGCGTTTATCCGTATAAACGAGAAAGCTTCTTTCGTTTCCGTACGCACGCTCGCGACGCACACTTTCGCTCAACCGGTATCTCGTCTATAACCAGAGATTTGATTTTTCCAAAATGTTTCGATGCGCGTATCGAAATATACGGTAGCTACGCGATCTAGTAAAAAAATTCTACGAAATTCTAACCATCGTCGGTCTCGATCTCTCGGCTCACCCACGTTCAGCTCGTCTGATTAACGACGCGGCTCTCTTCGTCGATAAAGTTCAACGATTCGATATCGAGATCGCTGTCGTGTTACCGAACTATTAAATTAGCTTTCGTAACCCGTTCTCTCCTTCCTTTTTCTTTTCACTCGATCTCTGTTTGCTGTCCTATCTCTATTTTCGCCCTTTCCTTATTCTTTTTTCCCCCCGCCCCCTCTCCATTCCGCCGCTTCGTCTCTATTTCTTCTTCCTCGCCATTAACTCGAGTCGTATTTTATTCCGCGGGTTAAATCCATATGGTTGCCGGTTCTCGTGCATTCGAAAGAAATTCGTTTCTCCCGTGGAGTATATGGCGGCGCGATCTTTCCCCGTCTGTACGCAGAGACAGCGCCAAATTTCTCGCGCGCGGATCTTCTCATCAATAACGTTTACCGAGGAACGCGATACGAGGTATTTTTTCTGTTTCCGTTTCCATCGTATCGCGCTCTGTCATGTACATATATCTCCGCTGGAAGACACTTGTACTACGGATGAAAAAATAAGAGAAAAAAAAAAAAACGAAATAGACGTTATATCGTTGATTATTATTGAGAGGAAGCTCGATGAGCTTTACCTGCGCCGGTTATTGCGATATTTTTCAACGTGAAATACGAGGCAGTCGCTTGAGACACGGTAACGCGACCGTGGATACAATTTATCGTTGATTCGCATAATCCATTCGTTCGCGATCGATCGTTGGATCGTACACATCGTTGGTGTCGTATATTTCTTTCTATTCTACAGAGAACAAAAACGTATAACAGGGTACGATCATTTTGCCAGTCGTTCGTCGCAAGTGGAACGTTTTTATTCGCTCTGTTGTAATTAATTAATTTATTTGTCCGTTCGACTTCAAGTTGAAACGCCGCAGAACTCGGACGAACGGAATGCACCGTATTTTAACGTCGGCTGCTGCCGCGTTTCGAGCGTTGTTAATCGCTCGTTTCGAATTTCGTTTCAACGTTTCAGAGAGAAAAATTGGTTACTACGATTTGTAAATAAATACAATCGAATATAAATTCAGCGTACGATTATGATAAATTTTATCTTTGCTTGGCACGGAGAAACTCGCGATTGTTGGCGATTCGACCGCAGACCGTGCCAACGAACGATAAAAGCCGCACTTAATTTTCCTGACGGTTATTTGTACGCGTCGAACGACTTTGTTTGCTACTTTCAGACGGAAATATCGCGTCGTTGATGAAAATGTCGACTCATGATGCAGTTCGCGTCGTTGTTATCACGTTGAAATATTTAAAATACGCCTTTGTCGCGTTGCCAACAACGTCCAACCTTTCCACCTGTCGTTTCATATCGAATCAAAATTTTAATTTGGCAGCGTGTCGAGCGTCCAAATGGTCGTTGACACGTTCGTTCGAATTCATCGGCGATTCATCGGCGTAGCTTTTGCATATTCTATTGTACATGCAGTGACTATATCGTTTGTGAAAATCTGTAAAGCTCGGCGAATGAATATTTTTAATTAAAAATATAAGATATAGTTCTTGCGAATATGATACGCGTATCGGAAAGTCGATGGAACTTTAATACACTGTCTACGAAGAAGCAATCGGGCCGTGGATCTGTAAGATCCACGAGGGGAAGGATAATTATCTTCTTTTCTTGAATTTTGTTTCGTGTTTAATCTCCCAGATGTCTATAATACGATATCTTCCGGGTACATTTCATTATTAATGGATCGAGTCGTATTTTTACCGTCGACGAAGGTAATATATCTTTTAGTCACAACGTTATCAGCGGTCTGCAAAGTCCCTTAAATTCGAATTATTCGAATCACCTTTGTCTTTTGCGATAATTTATTATAATTTCTGGGAGTACTTGGAGTCTTCGTTTCCTAATACGCTATAGCAGATAACGTCGAAGTTCACACCGTTATGTCACATCCAAGAGGAGTGTTAGCAAATTTGGAAAACATCCGACACTTTGTCAAAAAAGGCAGAGACGCTCGATAAGCCACGTAAATTCTTCCGTTCGAATCGAAGATGCGAGTTTCGAATGACCACGCGGAGAGCGACGATTCTTATTTCTCTACGCTTAAATCATTTCTGAAGCGTACGTATCTTTCTAAAACACCTTGTACGTAACCCATTATAAAATTCTATCGTTCGGAATTCTATCCCAGTCGCTTGTTTTCGCGCGTAACGAGGTTACAGATACGCTGGAATAGCGTAGACGACTTTTCTCGAGAACGATATCGACCGTAGTTCCCCATTTCACGGTTCTATACGTATCTCTGCTCGATTCCACCCCCGCATCGGTAGACAAAGCTACGAAACTTGGAAATTATACGTCTTATGCTGCTAGACGGCTCTCTCTCTCTTTAACTCGATCGCAGTCTCCATTGAAAGTAATTGTTTTTCTCTTTAACGTAACGTTATTATTTAAATAGATGTACGTAGAGGCGGACCATAGCGCACGTATCATATCGAAACTTGTTCCTTTTACCCTGCGCATTCTATTTTACCGTATTTTTATTTGATTTTTATTCGATGTTTATTTTATCGTTATTCCATTACACAGGGTTGTGTACGAGATACGTAGAGATTTTTGGAAGCGAACAAAGAGCGATATAATCGTTCGTCTGCGGGTGACAGCGCGTTTTCCCCGATATTAGATTTCGAAAGCGGCGCGGATATACGTTATGAAGCGACGATCCGAAACCGCTCTCTTTTTTTAATCCTCTTGTTTCAAAAGCGCAACGATCATGTACAATTTTGTTGTCGGGTTCGTTCACGTACGGTCAAAAAAGTCAAACGCCGCTTTGGTCCGATCGGTGAATCGTATGCAACGTTCGTATATTTCCTCGACGAAACACGTAAATACTTGTAGCAGCATCTGCACGTACATAGTTTCTACATCGTGTCAACGTTTTATCCCTCGCATAGTACATTGTGTGTGCACATACATTAGTCGTATATCTCGTATCGATTTCTTGCGATATGCTTGAGCCACGAATCAATACCCACGCGAGGCTTTTACATTATACATACATTAACATTATACATACATTACCGTTTGCTGATGTAATAACGTTACTAGTGTATCCGCGATATTCGCATACTCGGTAGACGTTTCAAGAGCCGAACGTTTAGATCAGAGTTGTTGGGATAATCGAAAATCTACTAACGTTCAACGTGTTCCGGACGTTCTAACGATGTTACGACGCAAGGCGTCATATTTAAGTTGAAACTCCTCAAATTTTTGTCTCTTTTAACGCTAAACCTACCCACGCGCGGTCGAACGACCGTTTTTGAAATTTCCTTTAGAATTTCTTGTATACAACGTTACCGTATCGCCGTGTAACTTACCGATTTTTCCTATAATACACGTACAACCCATTTTTCAATATTCGCAACTTTCTTTGTCGTTTACTTTCCGAAAAAAAATTGGCTAAAATCTCTTTCTATATTAAGATACATATTTTTTTTTTGAAGCGGTCATTTGACCGCTCATGGTAGGATTAGTTATACATGAAATGTCGGTTGGTTTAGCGTTAATGTTATTCCATTGCACAGAAATTGTCAAGATACGTACAGATTTTTAAAAGTGAACAAAGAGCGACAATGAAGAACTTGCGATTTCCAACTGTAACGTTTCCTCCTTAAAACTGCTCGACAAAGGCATGGATGTTTCGATACCCAAGCTCGAAAGATTAGTTTCTTCGCGGTCCCAAGTCGTTAGTACTCGCGGAGGCAAAGAGACGCGCCAAACGAGACATTCTTTTTTTTTCTTTCCGTTCGTTTCTCGTCGCTGAAATAGCCTCGTCAAAGGGCGTCGTAAAAGGCAAAAGGAGGAGCAGCGAGACTCTAGAACATTAGCAGGACGCATTTAATCAGCACGAACCAACTAGAAGGTCGACCAAGGTTGTACGTGTTCGTTGGCAGTTGTTCGAGTTGCAAAGTCTATCGAATATCGTCTGCAGAACGGAATATATCGTTCAATTGGTCGAACGGCACACGTTGTTTCCGCTCGCGGGAAACTCGGCCGAAGATCGCGAGGCTGACGATGGACCGCAAACAATCTTCCTAACGTTGTTAGCTTTCGCGACCAGAGGAAACTTGGCCGCTCGAAAACGAAGCAACCGTTGCATAATGCCGTGGCCGAGGCGTTCCCGTGGCGAACCTGTCGAGCTAGGAAATAAAGCACGTCCACGGGTACAATTGAGAAGTTACTTTACGTCACTGCGCGGAACTTTTTTCTCGACCTGGGAAAAGAAGTAAGGAGAAGCAGAGAAATGGTAAAATGCAGGCGAAGCGAACAAGATGGAACAGCGCTTCGCTAACTGGACCGGTCACTCGTTCGTTCCTTGGTCCGCTATCGAGATACGTCCCTAGAAAAGTATCTTCTGTCTAGTTTTTGTGCGAGTACGAGCGCGATGTGGATATAGTTAGCGGAACGAACCGACGGAGCGAAGTTGTAAATTGAAGAAAGTCAAGCGACGACGCTCGTTGCCATAGCCGTACTTGGGATCGTAGACGCGCCTTGAATCTTAAGCCGTGAACGTTTTTCATTAAGAGCGTAGGAGGTCTCTTAGGTCTTCGCCCGTGATCCTTAAAACGATCTAGGATACTCGTTTCCCAGTAGTCGAATTACGACGATCATACGCGCCAAAATATTAGACGTCTGATCGATGTTACGACTCACTCTGTTCGTCTTCTGGCGATCATATATCGATCATATACGTGACACCAGAGAGTCACGATGAAAGATAAGTTCGAGGAACTGGCGAGGATGGCGACGGCCAGTTAACGAAGCGGAGTATCGACCAGCTAACGCAGCGCGACTGTGCAAATTCGGGAACGTAATGTGGTGGAAACAACGGCGACGTTGTATCCTCCAAGGCGAGGATACACGCTTTTTATACAGGATCGTAATCTCGAAGTGCTCGAGATATTCGCGTTTGTACGCGAAATGGGCGAGGATTAACGAGCCGCGAGCAACGAATAGTCCGAGCGAAAAAGCGTTTAAAAAGATAGGCAGAGGCACCAAGGGGATGGCGAAAGAGAAACAGGATCTCCTGTGTTAACAGATTCGTCCTTGTCCCGCGACGTAGATCACTCAGATACGTCATTGGACAGTATCGAACCCTGATAAAGCGCTTGGAAGAACATAACCGAGATCGGCAGACACAGCACGTAGATTTTCTTTGTTCGAATTTTCTCGGTAGTCTGGCACATGTACATATAAATTGCAGCGATTTCACGCGTGGGCGAGCAACGATAGATCGGCGGATTGCCCGAATAACGTTTACCACGAATTTCATCAGGAATTTCGCTGCGAACATAACTAGATTCAGTCGGCAAGTAAATGTCCTTCGCGTGGAGCGGTTGGACGTATCTTCGTCGATCGATACAACCGCCCGAGCGAATCTTCTCTCGCCGAAATTGCTGGCTACGACGTCGACACGCCGCAAGTTAGCGTCGCTACCGCGTAAGCTTCGTGCCTGTTTTTCGCAGCACCGTGCTTCCTCTTTCGCCTTTTCGTCGCTTTCTCTCAGCGAAATTGATTTATCAGAGAAGAGTTAGATCGCAGTCTGTGAAAGAAATTAGTTAGTTCTCGTCGTATTCGTCGCCATTGGTTCGCGCCGATGAAACGAGAAATACGCGAAACCCGGTTACCCGATAGAACGTGACACAAATTCATAAATACGGTTTTTGTCTGGCGAGGGCGAAAAACGTAGTTCTTTCGTGGCAGAACGTAATTCCGTTTGCCGAGGCAAATTAAACAGAACTCGGTCATCGATATGAACGCAGAGATGGAAAGGAACAAGGATAGATGGAAATAAATGCACCCGCAAATCCCAGACTCTCTAAAAAGCCTGCCCCGTATACGTGCCACCGTAACGAAAGCCAAACCAGCAAAGCTCTGTAAACCCCTGACAGCTTAGTTCGAACGGCGGCGATTTTTCTACCGGTCGACGTTGCTTTCTCGAGATTTTTCGCCGGATTTAACGGCAGCGGAAACGCGTTAAACGGTCAAGGCTGTATTTTGTCGTGGTCGAAGAGAGGGAGGGAAACCGAAGAGAACGAGAGACAGGCACGAGCGATTGAAAAAACGGGCAGAAATTTCCACCGATGAAATGCGAAGCTGATACGCGTGTCTGTCAGAGCGAGGCCGGCGGGCGCGGCTGTTAGCTCGCAGCTGGGTCTCGTATTTCTAAAATCGCGCGGACGTACCTACGCAGTTGAAACCGCGTGAAATTATTCGCGGTGGCGGATCCGGACAGAGCTCTCGCCACCACCGCTTTCGCGAATTTTTCCGCTCGTGGTTTGCGCTCCGTTGGGTCAAGGTTGCTGCTACCGATGCGCTTTGAGAGCCGCGAATCTGGGTTGACTGATGCCACATCGTAGAAATATAACGAACGACGCGACGTTTTGGACCGCTGCAAAATTCCCCCCCCCCCCCCCTTCTTTTTTTTCGTTTTTTGGTTGCCTGTTTCATAGCTTTTTTCGTTATCCTTCCCCCACTCTTTTGTACTCTCCTCGTATCGCATGGATCGCGACCGCGCTATTCTTCTCAGCGTTGCTGCGGTTTGCCTCGTTTTTCTATTTCCCATTTTCTAACTCTATCGTTGTTATTTTTCTTTTTTTTACTTTCCTTTTTTTTTCGATATAAAGGAAATTGGAGATTCGTGCCAGGTAGGTCTGGTTGCCTTTGAAGCTAGAGAAAGATTCCGCGAATTTTTAACCAGGCCAAGCTCTAGGAGTTGGCATCGATCCTTTTCTATAATGGAGCCTGCATACTTAAACGAGGTCCCCGGAGAGACATTTATCCCGGTTCCGGGAGATCGTGTCGGCTTCTGGCAAACAATTGTTAAATCGTGCAATTTTCATCGAGGCTGCCTCCGAGCTGGGCTAATTGCACGCACTGATTATTCTGTCAAGTAGACTTAGAGGGATAAAAAAAAGAGAGAGAGAGAGAGAGAGAGAGAGTCGTCGCTCGGTTTCAACTCTCTGGCGGCGAAAGCTCAGTTAATTTCGACTTAGACAAGAGTCGCATTTATTACTTTCGCAGTCGCGATTACGCATTATCATTCTATCAAACTATAATACGAGCGAATTTACTTTTTAAACTAATTTCGTTATTACGTGGATGCTTCTTCGCTACTCTGTCTACTTTTATCCAACGTTTTAAAGAACATAATGGTTCTTAAATATAAACAGTTGCATCAGTAGGTTGCTAATAATCCAATTACCTTTTACGATGAATCTTTATCTACCAATTATCTACGCGACAAATACAACCGACCAAAAAAAAAAAAAAAAAAAAAACAGTCCTATAGAAGTTTATTTCATCCTCAAGAAACAACGAATAAAAATAATTAACAGACTTTAAGATACTAGACGTATTATATTCCGCGCGTTCGACCACATTCGTCGTCATCTGCGAGCGTCCTCCCAATTACGAGCACGAGTGTATCTCGACCTTGCGCTTCCTGTAAATCTGCCGCTTCTTTCAATCTTCTAGCTTGTCACACATACTCAAGAATCTTCGAACGTTGACCGTCGGCGGCCGACCGACCTTCTTTTCCGCTTTCCACACGGGAATTAGCTTCTCTTATTTGATCCCCTTTACGCTTCGCCTCCGTCTAAAGAGAGCTTACCGTTACGAAAGAGATTACCGTTGCTTCAGCGGTCGGATCGAAGATGCTAACGAGCCGGTATCCAACAGCCGCCACTAGAATTAATTACGGACGGCCGTAACACCACCGGTGCACTTTTCCACGGCTGTTTCGTCGCTCTGCTCAAACAAAGCCAGTCGTTCAAGGGTGTTACTACCCCTTCGGGAGTGATAGGATGCGGTGACGTGCACGAAACCTCCTTGCAGGCAGCCAAGCCACACAAAGAAAGGGATGCATCGAAAGAGAGATAAAAAGACTTGGCGACTGACAGAGGATCGGTCGATGGAACGTCGAACTCGCCGACTGAGGAACGCAGAAAGGAGGAATTTCGCCCTCGTTATTTGATCTCTTACCTCTTTGGAAATTGCATAGAAGGTATTTCACAAAGTCGTGGTCGGACGTTAAGGATGTTACGAACGGAGCAGACTTTAAGCGTGGGTGAATATATTATTTTCGGAGTTGGGAGATATTTTCATCTACGAGTTGGCGACGATATTTATAGAGAGTTGTATAGACCGTGGCTGCCGTGTTCATCGGATTTAGATTCGCTGGAATTTTATTTATGGGAGCATTTGAAAGGTATCGCGTACGACAAACCTCGTTACGCATCGTTTCAAGCGCAAGTCGACGAATTGCGTATCGTGTAAAAATGTTAACTGCTGTTAACTAAAACGGTAAAAAGAAGAACGTTACGAACGCGTTTTTACGTTACGTGGTCGAAGAATGCGAGAACGTTGTCGATACGTTGTATACAATATTGGTTGCTCGGAAAGTTCGCTCCGATTTTTAAGGAATTTAATAAAATAATGCATTTTGCTTACTACCTCGCCATCCAGCAAATTCTTTTCGAGCGTATCGCGTTAAGCACAGGCATGTGACGTCACTGGAAGCATCTTTAAACGTGCTCTTCGATCTTTAACAAAATATTACGCTTGTCAAATGCCGCTCGGAAAGTTCGTTCCGATTTTTGAGGAACTCGTTCGACGTAGAAAATCTCGTCGAAAAGTTTTTCGCCGAAAAATCTGAGAGATTCTGGAGCGATGGAATATTCATGTCGCATCATCAACATCGTGGAAACATGCATCATTGAAACATCGTGGAACAAAATGACACCCTTATCATTCGATAAACGTATACCGAATCGAAAGGTAAATCGAAAGGAACTTCCCGAGCGACCTTCTGAATCTTTTCTTCTTCGATCGCCCCAAAATTACGCGGCCATTCAGGCTATACAAAGCGTATCGTTTTCAAAGCGTCAAGTTATAAATTGAGACAGCGCGTGGAAAATGTTGTTCCGTATTGTCGACGGATAAAACAAAATCCGGCGACCTGTCAACGCATGCGGGTTTTCACGATAAAACGCACCGAAACGTGTATTGAAATGAACATATGTCGCTATATCGAATATATGCTGTTCGCAGAGGCAATAATTACACCGCCGATGTTTATGCAAATTCATATTTCTATGAACGTAATTAAACAAACGGAACCTACGCGAAGACTCGTTTCATTCATTAAATTTTACATCGAGTACTTTGCATCGAATATTCGAACGTGCATTCAGTCCCGTACGTTTTTGCACGTTTCGATCTTCCACAGGTGGATAAATATCTACAGTCTGTTCAGTAATATTCGTACTCGTGTAATCGACACTTATTTACTCGTTTTGACGAATGCCATTAAGCTGCGAACAATTCTCCTTCCCTTTTGCCCGTTTTCTATAGCAGATGAAATAACAATGTCGAGTTTATATCGTAGCCCGATAAACGCTCTCGAAATTCACCATCTTCTCCAACGTCTACGCGAGTCGCCATCGTTGGCCATTGCCGGAAGAACAAGAAATAGGACGGAAAGATAGTGGCAGGTTCTTTGACCGACCTTCCGGAAGATGCTCAGGGTTCGATGACACCCAAGTTCTATTGGCTTTCGAAGCTCTACGCTGTCCTCTTCTCTACGATACTCTACGCGAGTGGAGCAATTGAAATTTGAGAATCGCTGAATTCTTGTATCGCGTTGCCAGTTTTCCAAGCGAGGGAACTCGCATTTATCGCGCGAAAGAGAGACAAAGCGGTTGTTGGAGTGGCCGAGAGTTCACTCGAAAACAACAAATATCGGCCCTGCTATCCGGGCATCCTGTTCTCTGCGTACTCGTTTTTCCACGCGAATGCGCTGAAAGATTTTCCGACCGGGCTGTCGTTGGAAGTTCAATGCACCGAGGATAGGGCGCAACGACTTTCAGAGTGGTAATAAATCGAACACGATCGGGTCTTGGAAAAGAGGAAACGGGGAAGAAGGAAGGTTGGTAACCCGAGGATCCCTGCCGGCGGAGTCAAACGTTAAATCCACTTCTGCTCGGCTAAAGTCGTCGCAGATAGGATTATTAAATCATCGAGCCGGTAGCGGAGTAAGGAAGCCAGTAATTTTATTTACCGTTTGCATCCGGTCTGTATCGACATATATATATATATATATGTGCTCGCCACGTTCCTCAGGATCCAACGTCAACGCTCTTCCTTGCGAATAGGAAGCGAGCCTACGAGGTATTTTTAAAGGATGGCGTGACACGTAGCCTTTTCTTTTCCTTGTCTTTCGAACGAACCCACCCCCTCCCCCCCTCTCTCTCTCTCTTTCTGTAGCGTTTTTCTCTGTCCAGGCTTTTCCTTCTTCACTTCCCCGTTGCTCTTTGATTTCCCGGTAACTAAACTGGCACGATGTTAACGCGACGGAGGCGCGAGATCGATGTTTGATTAAATGCCAATTGACGCTTCGTACAATTTCCAGAACTCACAGCCTTTTACGCCGCGTTCCGCGTGCGACGATGGTGTCGGTTCGGCTCGCCGGGCTTTTGCTTTTATCGTGAACGAGATCGGCGAATAAAAACGTAGAGGATCGATGAGAGCTAGGATATTCTATGAACGAATGTCGTAACGGCTGATGTAAAAGATACGAATGGGTCGTGCGGAGGGGCTAAAAGCAGCAGAGATCCAAGGAGACGAGAATGACCCGAGGGGTGGCTGTCGCGAATCTGAATTAAGATCGCTCTCTCGGGATTCGTACATTCGTATCGTGTCGCGCCCGTAAAGAATCGGTAGAGCAAGGTAGTTGGGTTATTTTATTAAGAAATCAAATTTTCTTCGAGCTCCGGCATAATTTTACATGGTGTGGATCTCCCATTTCGAATAATCTTTAATTTAAAAAGAAAAGAAAAAAAGATTATCAACACCTCCCCTTGAAAACGCTCTCGAAATAACTGTTCCGATAATCGATAATGCAGCCAAGAGTTTGCCTCGTCGATATAGAGTTTGGCAACAACTTGGCCTCCTGAAAATTTCGTTTTACACAGTTTGAAACCGTAATCCCATCCAACTGCGGTTTCTCCCCATGAAACCGAACTTTCACCCTTTAAGCTTCTTCCACCCACGGCCAAGCTGTTTCTCTTTTTCGAAATTCGAACGACCTTAAACCGGATTTCGCTGGATAAATACGGTGCGTAGGTTTTACGCTTAACAACCAGAGAGATACGACATCGTGCCGCAGAGTTACCGCGAGCCATTTATACGGCGCGTATCGTCGATTCTCGCGTGGCTTTTGCCCCATTCTCCGTTTTTCGCAGTCAGCAGCACGTCTGAAGCTCGGTAGTCCATCGTCTGGCGAAGAATTGCCCGTCACGTACCCGGCATTTTTCCCTGAATTTCTCCATCGACGTCGAGACCTTCTCGAAAAGAGCTCCGCCTTATCGTTCCTGCATCAAACCGAAAGACGCTCTCTCAGGAAGATTTTCGACATAGTAGTTTTATTACGTTAAAAAAAAAAAAAAAAAAAAAAAAAAAAAAATGAAAGGAGAGATCAAGAGAACATCACGAAAGTGACCGTAAACTCGTACGTTAAGAGCGCGATGATGTTAACGTATCGACTTCGATATCGCGCGTGAATCCAATCTCGAGGTCGTTCCAGAGGAAAATTTCAGTAACCTCGATGACGCGTCGGTTGTGACCCGGACTGGTGCATTGTATCGATTTATCACCGATCAACAGGGTTGCAGTGTCGCGATATTTCTTATTATTCCCGCTGTTAAATACGCCACCGTGGTATATTATCCGGAATATATTTGCCCGAGGGTTGATCTTGCCAGGCAACAAATCACACGGCGTAACCCTTACACGATGCGAGACCCGTACGAAACTTGGCACCTGTTTGGCGATCGTTGGTGCCGCGCCAGCAACGACCAAAGTGCCGCAATGACTCTCGATTCTTTTTCCATCCCCGTCTTTTTAAGCGTCTTTTTATCTCACCCGTCTCGCCGTCGGCCGAGTCGGTCCACCGTCAATTTAATCCCGTAACACCGGAATTATTGCGCAAACGCGGTTTGTCGACTCACCTAGATCCTCTGAATTTGCTGCATTGAGCCTTCGTTTAGTCGGAAGAAACGAAGAAATAGAAAAATGGAGAAGGAAGGAGCGTTAGGTAGAACGAGGGAGAAATAGAAAAGATGGAAAAACAGGTGGAGAGGGGAAGGTGGAGGAAGAAAGACGAGGATGCAGCAACGTGAATCGAAGTGGCTCAATTTGGCTGATTAAATTGGCCTCGATTTACGTCGAGAACCGAGTTACTCCGACCAAATAACGCAAGCAACGCCCATGTTTTATTCGCGTTAACGCGCTACTGACTCGCCGGTAGCGGCTAATTTTCCATCAACTTTCTAAGCTGCCCTTTCGATCGTAAACCTTCCACCACGAATTTCTTTTGAAAATAACATTCGTTGAATAACGCGGAATAAACTGGGATAAAATGTATTAAAAGAAGCACCGTGTTTCGAGATTCGCTGGGTGACCGTCAAGATTAGGGTAATACGATCCTGAGGACTGTCAGCTATTCCGTCAGCTGGCAATTTGGACGCCAGATACCCGACCATGATGGAGCAATGAAATTTTGTCTCGGAGATGCGTAGTAAACTGATCGTTGTTCAAATTTGGCCAGTATTAAGGCTTCAGTAAAATTTAGTGAAAAATATTGCTTGATTAAAACAGTCGGAAAATTTCGTTCGTTTCGTTGTTCATGGATCACGGTATATGTCGAAAGATAAATCGTCGAATGTCTGTATCGAATGATACTTCTGTATGGTATCGCAGTTACACACAGGAAGATTAATTAAATATCGATTAGTACTTTGACTAATTGAAGGAACGATGCAAAATTTGAGACGACAGATGTTGGACAAAAATTAGAATTGCTATGCCCTTTTGTTACGCACACGTGTACACATATATTTTGAAACGATTACATGAATTAATCGACGTCGTTCAAAGTCACTGCGCCAACTGATATAACGCACGATGAATAGGGGTTGATATTCGGATACACGTCCTTTACACCGGACACAATGAGGTGGAGAGGGGTGACTTGATCCCAGAATCTAAATGTGTCAAGCAACAAGCCTATTAATTAGTAACCGTTGACCGCTCATCATGAGATTTGCTCAAATGTACCGAGAGACGCATAATGGACAGATGATCTCGATGATACTCGATAACTCGATCTTTTCCCCGTATACACTTAATTACTTCGACATTGCCAAACGTATATCGAAATCGCGCAATACGGTGGCTTGAAATAGACAGTTAAATTAGCTTGAAAAACAAAAGTTTCGAATTTCAATGAAATTCGATACACGATTTAATTAACAAAAATGGTACGGTACATTAAACCGTTATTATCAAACCTTTTCAGAGCGTTGTTTAGTCTGTCGACAAAGAGGCAATTTAATCGTTAAATATACATACAATACCGTATAAATAAATACGTTAATTTCGTTCTCGATATTTACCCTTAGGTTCTCAATGAAAAGTTCATCGACGCGTAGCTTGCAACAGTGGCACGCGAATCTTTTCGCATCGAATGTTTCCCTTTATGTTATTTTTTAACCAAAATTTCCCCCGTGCAAAATAAATGTTTTCCCTTGCTCATATAGAAAATGATAAACAATAGCCGCTGCTGGATGCAGAAATTTTGCAAAATACCTGGCGATGATTACAGAAAGGCCTGCAGATGATTTTCTCCACGCTTTTCTCTGATCTCTTTCATCTGATCTGAAAAAAGAAAAAAGAAAAAAATAGCTAGAAGACAAGGAAATAAAAACTCGAGAACTCGACCTTTTCTTTTTTAAATTGCACAAAGTCTTCTTTACCGCCGAAATAATATCCCTTCGTCAGCCAATTTTTTTTTTTTTTTTTTAGCGAACATGCTCGAACGTTCCCACTCACCAGGGTGCTTAATTTTCATCGCGCACGCTGATAAACGCTAGAATATCCGGGAGAGATCGCGAAGTGCGAGAAATTCGACTGACGTATCTGGGTTTCTCGCGTTTCTGCAACGTTTTCACGAGGGTTGGGATGACAGCGAAAGGTAGTCTGTTCGCGTTTTCCGGCGGACGCTTTTCCGCCGACCGGTCCCCATTAAATTCCACCCGGCTGGATAACGTATCACCGACTCGCTCATTATTTTCTCCCTTCTCTCTTTCTGCCGTAGTTTCAACGAAAGCACTGGCAGGTGCTAAAACTCTGGGAGGATTTTTGTACAGCGCCGTGAATAAGGCTGGAAAAACCGTGGTCGAGGCTGGAGCAAAGATCAAGAAGACCGTCGAGGAGAACGTGAGTTACACCATAATTTTACGCGATACATTTTTGTCTTCTGTTATTTTCTTATTCTTGTTTGCTTGTCGTTATGTATGGTAAATTGTTATTTCGAAGTTATTTGCACTAATACGCGATCCTTTCGGGAGCCAAACCGATCGACTCCATTCTTTTCTCGTAATAAACCGACGTAAGTAACGATAAATCGTGAAGTAAAGTTAGAGAATAATGTCTGCGATATCATCGATATCGTCACTTTTCTGTTTACTGTTTTCTGTTCTGTTTTACTTTTCAATCTACTTTTCACTCGTACGAGCATTTAGGGAGAAATTAACAGCGTGCGAGATATACGGAAGACGAATTGATCGGTTCTATTATTTTATTATCGCTAATTGAAAAACGTTTCCGAAGATTTAAATGGCAATCGTGTGGCCTAATATCAGAATTAATTTAAGAAATTTTCAGACAACGTAGTTGTTCAGTTTACTTTCTGAATTGCTCGTGTCGTCTCTCTTGTGCCAATATCACGAACGTGCAGTTCGATGGACAATCAAAATTCACAATTGAATATACAATAGTAAGATAATTCCAGAGACGATCAATTGCCGTTATACGCGTGTTTCGTGATATTTAACATTTTACCGTACATCGTAGAGAATAAGAAGGAAACTTTCGGTGTCGATCGCTGGAAAGCTGAAAATTTCCATAGTCATGGTCCAGGTATAAGTGGCACGTTATGGGAGTGATATTTTTATCGCTTCCTTTCCTTTATTCGAAGTACAATAAAGGATAATTTATACGCGAAACATCAAAGCATAAGGTAAGGTCATAGTCGAGCAGGGTTTTGATAAATTGAATATTATCGATTTTCAATGACGTGTCGCTTCGGTGTCGCAAGTTATAAAGAAATTTATCGCGAGGTTTTCACATTATACCGCGTACTTTTTGATCGCAATTTGCGAAGAAGATCCTTTGAATCCGAGTCTCGCTACGGAGTTTAATAACGGAGAATGATAAAAAAAAAAAAAAAAAAGAAAAAAAAAAAAATGGAAGAAGAGTTCCTCGTCGCCGCGCTCGCGAGGCCTCGATGTTCTTCGCCGTTGAAATTAATCGAATGGAACGTTATCGTCGGAAAAACCGAGACAAAACGACGACGAAGTGAAAAAAGACCAGCGATCCATCGCGCTCGTTTTAGAGGCAGAAATGCAAATCGTCGACTTTTCAGTTGTGCATGTCGCCAGGAACGAACGACGGGCTTACGTTGGCGCAGCTTTTTCAAACGCGAATTTTTCCGATAATTGCATTTACAACATCGTCGCGGTTAAAAATCGTTCGTTCAGAAACAAGCTATTTTTCCGCTCCTTTCTTTTGTTCATTTCCTCTTTATCCTTCTGTCGCGCGTTATTCGAAATTAATTCAGCAAAGTTTCGTGACCCCGGACTAGCTGTCATTGAACCGTAGTAATTGGAAAACGCGCTTCGTCTTATTTCCGTTCGCGAATAAATTTCTTTCCGAGAAGGAAATAATTTCCGCGTGTCGAGCTGTCAGAACGAGCGAGCAGCAAAAAAATTCTTCGGGCCTCTTTCCCCTTTTGTACCGTACAAGCATAAATAATTGCAAGAGCGATCGTGTTAAATAAGAACGATAATTCGCTTCTGTATTGTCAGATAATTAATCCGTCAATACAGAATCGGATCCGAAACGCGATAAAATCGCGAGCTCGTCGATAACCCGGTCGATTACGTGGAGAATATCAATTTATTTATAAGCCTCTGTTACGCGTACGCGTACACTATAATCGATTGAAATTAACAGGTTGACCAGTTTGTTGGTTAATTACTTCCTTGTGCAGGATGGTAGGGCAACGATAATAATCGTAATCACGATAATGTCGACTTATCACAGTCCAACCAATTACGTGTTTGTAAAACGTAAATTAATACACCGAGGTAAGGGAAAATAGGAGCTGCTAGCTGCGATAAATTCCGTTAAATGAACCGTGGCTTCCGATAAAAAGTAAATCTTTCGCCGATATTTAAAGAAAAAAAAAAAAAAAAAAACCTGAAAGATACAATCCCTGAGATTGAATTTCTTTCGTATCTGATACCGAAGACGCAAGAAATCTTGCGAATAATTATTTAACCGTTCTAATTTTCCAATTGTTCGTCATTTTGTTACGCTCTCGAGCAGAGTTCAATTTACGAGAAATAACTGGCAACGAACACGCGAAAATACGGAATTGCATGCGTCACGTAGACGGAACGAAGTTAAGAAAAAAGAAAAAAGAAACGTGGAATACAGGTGGAAATTTTTTATTAAAAATTCTCATGTCAGGTTCATTGCCCTCTTTCACACCCTACAGCTTATTGGTATTTATACGATACGCACGAGAGGCAGGCGTAGTAGTAGGATGTTGGAGAATTCCGTTCGCGAATAGAAATGTCATTCTAATGGGTACAATGCCCTTGGAGAACGAAACGGAGACACAGGACATTCTTTGGAAGGACGACGAAGTCGTTGAACGCTTTCTTCAACCCCTTGTATCCCGATAATTTTATCACGTCATACGCGCACGGTTTCTCCTTCACGAGTTTTGCTCGTACGTGAAACGCACGTTCGACGTACGTTCTCGTACAATCGCAGAGTGGTTCAATGGGATTCTTTGAATCGCTGCAGTCCATACCTTCGGTGCGCGTTCTGTGAATTTTTGTCACAGGAACGTCAGGTATTGGAAGTTTTTGTACTTTGTTTTTTAACGATTTTACGCACGCTAGCCGAACGGAGATTGAAATGGAAGATCAAACGAGGAAATGATGTTTGCCACTCTCTTGTTTGCACAATTTTTTTTTTCTTTTTCAAGCGTTTCACCGCTAAAAATAACAGACTCGTTTCCAACGTCCGTCTAATCTCACGAAAGGTATTAAGCATCGATCGCCAAATATCGCGAATACATTTTTTAGAAAAATTAGGAAAACTTTACGACTAAATAAAAAAAAAATAAACTTACGATTTATTAGGTGTATTGTGCGAAACATTTTTTTACGATTCATCGGTATCCTGACGAAATACGATTATTGCGAGCGTACTGGTAGAATTTGAAACCAGTCCGAAGATTTATACAAAAGTTACAGCTTATTCACTGTAAATATATGTTTAGCGAAAAGCTAGTTGTACAGCATTAGTGCCGGAAATGGTTCTACTAAATTTATTACGACTTATTAATGCAAATGAATAATTAACCGTGCTTTGCTACACGACGTAAAATGTTTCCTATAACCCATGCATCGTATTTATGAAAACTTTCTGTGGCCGTCCAAATATTTTCGCGAGCTACCGAATATTCGAAACTTGATTACCGTAGACTCGTCGGCCCGTCGTATTAAATTCGGCGTATTAATATCGCTCGACAATATCATTTCAGATTTCCAGCGTTGTGTATTTTATATCGGCAATATGAAGGTAAGGTCGTTTTTTAATGGAACCAGACGACTGAATAAAACTCGCGAAATGAATTTTCTGATGATTCCCGTGGAAACGCATCGCGCGTTATACAATATCCCGCGCGCACATATGGAAAAATTCATAAAGAAATTTTAGACGCAAGGCCGTGCTACAGCGAATTCAAATGCATCGTAAAAATTTTATACGTTCGCAATGTTTCTCGAGACTGTATCGGCATTTTCAATTTCGATAACGCCGCGGGTTTTGTTCGAGACAAATTGGGCCACTGGGTGAAGGATCTCGTCGGAGATTACTGTCAATAATATCTCTGGAAATCCTCCTGCAACCTCTCGCACAGCGAACGTAAACGTGCACGCGTGCAAATGTTCGAAAGCAATCTATTCGATTCGCGCTCGATCAGCCGACGATTCACACCGGCGAATCGGTGCAACGCGCGTTTCTTGCAATTTTTACCGACAAAAGATTTGACCTTCGTTTTCACGCCTCTGTATCCACGACGTTTTATCTTTTCTCGGTGAAAATTCATCGACGTGTTCTCCCTTCCCCGTGATTTTTACCTTTCGACGAAAATTATATTCGCTGTTGCGAAACGATAGCCAAACATTTTTAGTTGCACGAAGAGAAACGAAGATGGCTCGAAGAGAACGACGAATGAGAAAGATACGTCTCGGTACAGTCGTATGAGAGATTTAACGTATGACGTCAGCTCGTCAAATTGAAAAAAAAAGAAAAAGAGAAAGAAAACTGGAGCGCGTCGTGTATACTTTATACAGTACGTGTCATTCAGCTTCAACCGATAGGCTGATAAGTGGTCGCTATTAAAACGCGGGTCGTCGAAATTTATTAATCGTGCTTCTCGAGTATTCGATTTCATTTTTAGAACGTGTTTCATAGAACTCTAGCTTCTTCTCTCAATTTTGCTGACTGGGTTGAAACGAAGGATAAGCGAAGCTGGACAACCTTGTTGAGAAAAAAAAAAAAAAAAAAAAAAAAAGGAAACAGAAAGATATTAATGAATCTAGCGGGATTGAATTTTATCTTCTAACCGTTCGTCATCACAAATCCCTGGCAATCTCCGAGCGCGGCTCAGAGCCATAGGATCTTCGACGTCGCGTGTTTTCTCAAGTTCCAGCAATCTTCGTGGTTCGCTATTTTTGCGTGAGACGTTTGTCGTGCATGCATGTGACGTGCAATTTCTCAAGGGAATCCAAACGTTCCAACGATTGTCCGCTTAATGTGCTCTTGACAGTTTAGAGTTGTTTTCGAACTTGGACATCTTCGATCAGGAGTTATCCGCCGGGTTTACTGTTTACCTCTAAAGTTTGACTCTCCAGTTTATTTAATTAACGAGAAATCGATAAACGCAGTCCCGTTTAGAAACGTTGGAGCACCCGCTGGTTCGTACGAAACTCGTTAATCGAGCCAAATTATTGCGACTAAGGCGAATTAATTAAAAAGACGATTAATTGGTCGGAGTTACGTGCTCGTGCGAGGCGACGATTCAAAATACGCAGAGAAGAATCACGAAAGTTAGTTACAAACGTTATCAGAAAATAGCGAATTATTTATTATTGGTTTTTTAATTTAACGATGCTTTCTCTTCGTGGAAAACGATTTTTGTTTTTAACTCAGTGGTATTTGCCTGAAATTGGCCAAAGATCTATCAGCGATGGAAAAACTAATTGTATAATCGATAAATCGTATTATATCGTAATTAATGTGATTTTTATTACAACGTGAAATTAGTATACGGATTCCTTGCATCTCAAGGTTCCAAACGCGCAGTAACAATTTCAGTTTTCAAATCTCCCATGCACATCCTAATTTTCCTACGTAGAGACGGATTTGGAAATGGAAACAACCCTTTGGTCGAGTGTCATTGCGCGGATAGGTTCCTCGTTAACGTGCGTGTACCGTCGTCGAATAATTATTAACGTACTCGACACGCGGATGGATAAATCGCCACGCTGGAAATTAGTTTTTAACCGCGGTTAAATTCGAGCGAGCCACTTTCGTTCGACGACCGAATGAAGTACATTTCCAGGCAGATCGCCGAAAGGGCGGGCGGTAATTCGAGCGCATAACGTAGTTACAGAATCTCGAACACTTGGCACACGAGAAAAATTTCCGCAGGAAATGGCGATCTTCTGAAAAAACTTTGAAGGACGACGAACGTTTCATTTTCTAACTACGAGGTTTTTCTCCATTAAGCAGATATTGAATCCTCTCCAAGCAAAATTGCGCTTTTTATTTTCTAAATTTTTGCCTCGCCAAAGATGAAAAGCAAAGGAGATCTCCAACGTGTACGTACACCGTCGTTCGTACGTCTTGAGATACTTTATATTCGTTCTAGATATACGCATCGCGTACCAAATATTTATTAAAACTGTCTGCAAGAGTTATAGACGTATAACAAATTAATGGCTCGTTAGTTCTCGTATAATTTCTCGGTTGAGTTTTAGGAAAAGTTTCGGGCGAGTTAAATGAGAAACTTCGAGAATCTGAATTATAAGATCGTGTTTTTAGAACGTATAGAACCAAGTAATAACGAAATAGCATATAAATGTCAGCGTAGTAACGAAAAGACGCGTCTAATATAGACGCGAAAACAAATTAATTTCGTCATATCAAATTCATAAATTTATTACTACAACGCCGAATGTATGCGATCTTGATCGTCTAAGATTCCACGAACTTTCTAAGAATTCCTTGAGCTTGCTTCATCTTTTATAAATATTCCAATACTTACATGCGGGAGCGCGCATCTTCTGGCAAGAAACGCGAATGAAAATACGCGGCACAGTTAGACTGGACATTCAGCTAGTTGACAAGTGTCGCTTCTAATAACGTCCAGAGATATATGCGCATCGTATTATCGTGCACTCTTCCATCGTTTGTACACACGGCGTTTTCCCGATGATATATGACCAGCGACGTGGTAAAACCTGTCGAGCAGTAACACTAGAGGGAGTGAAAACGGCCGATTAATGCGGAGCAATACTTTTCACAGTGTCAGATCACGTGGAAACCTTCTTCCAGTCAAATGGCACGCTGCAATGTCGCCACGTGGGAGCAATATTAAATTCCATCAATTATTACCGACACCCAATCACAGCCGGTCGCGATAAGTCCTTAAGGAACGTTCAGACGATCGATATCATCGTCGATATTCAGGGTTCTTGACATTATCGTGCGTAAGAGACCGTCTAGACGATCAATGTGGCGTTTATTCTTTTTTCTTTTTTGTCCTTCGTACGATAAGTTTTACGAGATTAAAGTTAAAACTCCTTTGAAACTAACAATCATTTTTCGATCCAGATACATTAATATGTTTTTGCAGAGAATGAAAAGATTCATTTAGAAAAATTACGTCGATAATCAACCCTCTTTAGGCAGAAACGCAACAGAAGTGGTCAAACAACTTTCGTCTGGAATATTGTTTCGCATTTCTGATACTTCGAGAAGTAATTAAGCGCACGCGTTTAAAACGAACATACTTTATATTGTTAATACAATGTTGAGAACTCTGAATGTTGGCAATAACATTGATCGTCCGAACGATTGTTTATAATCTAGTTGACGGATGTCGTTTATCGGAGGACAAATACGTCTCGTCACGTAGCACGCGTTTACGTGTTTCATCCGTGTGAATGAGAATCAATGATGTGTAGGAATTTTTGTTAGGGGATGTTCGGAAGGACGAAGGGATACGAGTATGAGACAGTTTCGATAGTAAATTGGAATCTGGTCAGATACGGGTGAAAGCAAGTGGTGGATCCTCTAGCGAAGCGAAATTTTATTTTCAACAACGAACGATGGGATACTTGATGTTATTTAAATTCTATTTCCCTCTTAAGAATTCAATCGAATAATTCTTGAATAATGCTCGTTTCCGATCTATCCATTTTTCTTTTTCTTTTTGCGAAACTGATTCGCGTTTCTGATGTGCTTTTCCGCGCAAACCGCGTTTTAAAACACCTTGATAACGACTCTATTTATCTCAATGTTTTCAAAAGATTTGCGAGCCAGAAAAAAATCATAAATATGCAGTACCATTGAGAAAATATCTTCCTCCGTTTTCACGTAATAGCGGATGAGAACTTTCCTAAGAAATATGTTTAGTTTGCCATTGTAAAACCAGCAACACGAGAAGGTCTAAAGGTTTTTCATGCTGCTATACAGCATTAAAAGTGCAATACATAACGTAAAACGCTTCTACGGCTACCATTCAACAACTATTTCGGGCACGGTGTAACATCTCCCACGCAATATATTCTAAAAGCCCCGGTGTGCATTGTCTCTTTCCTCGTTTTACAACCTCTTTTACTCACTTTAGACAAGCCACGTAAGCATTCTCAGCCCAACCAACACCTCGCGCGCACTTCTTTCACAATTTCAGCTTCGCTCCATTCTGCCATACGTTACAGGCATTCGGAACTCAGTGACTCAGCAGTAAACAGTATCTAAAGATCTTTACTCCAACGCGCGTATTTCCTATCTTTTATTTCTTGACGCGTTCAACCACGGTTGATTAGTTCCGGCACAGCTAATTACACGGCGGCAAGAAAATCGAGAAATTGCGTGAGCTCGTTAGAGTCTGTCGTACGCGACGATAAGGTAACTAACACGCGTGCGACAGATTGAAAAGCCAGATCTGTTAGGGAAATCTGTTGCGTGAACGGTCGCGATACTATACATCGATACACAGCACGATATTCCGACACATCGTCGCTATATATTGGTTTAGCTGGTTGACGTTAATTAATACTAAATTTCCAATATGCAGCATCGATCGTTCTTCGACACGTTACTAAATGCCTCTGTAAAATTCTGTCGTTTCCAGAAACGTTAAATCGTGTCGACAAAATTACATCGCCAGCGGCAGGAGAGGCATTATCAGTATCGTTACTCGTGATTTCCAACCGGTCGCATATTTTGTCGCGCTGTAAGCGCAATTCTCGCTGTCTTTCATTTCGCGTTGCGAGCGTTTTTACTCGTTGTAAAAAAGATACGACGACACGACGAGCTCTCGTCATTTTCAACTTAATATCACGGCGGAAAGCGCGCCAACGAGTACGTAAAGCGGACGGTTTTCACGATCTTCGTGCAATTTCTTGTTTTTGATATTTTTTTCGGAGAATACATCGATGAAAAGGAGAGATACGTGCAATTTTTGTAGTCTCGCGTCAGACGCGGATCAGATACGGAAAAACAAAGGCAGATAGGAAATAATTGGTCATTTGCCAATGTAATGAAAGTGCAATAGGATTTAAGTTCTCTTAGAACCTTCGAATTATTTTAGAAATTATCGAAAGATAGTTGACACGCGTGATTCCTCGTTTCAGTTTCATGTTGAAAATTTCCTTAAGAGATTTCAAATCTTTTGGATCGTTAAGGTGAAGGCGGAGTTGTGATATAAAAATTCCAAGGCCACAAACAGAATCGACCTGTTTGTTTTTCAATTAAAAACGTCTACATTAACAATTACGTATTGGTAAGGACAAATCAGTTTTAATTGGTCATCAGTCGTTAGTCCTTGACCCTCCCGCGTTTTATTTTTGACTAATTTAATTATTTCTTTTGAGTAAAAATTTATTACGTCCAAACGATTGGCAACCTGAGTCACGAATTAACCGTTTTCCTTGTCTAACGATCGTCAGAGACAATCAGATCGCGCGACACGTCGCTTTTGATGTGGACACGATCATTTGTAATAACGTTTTGCTAACTATCATGCGATTACCGCACACAATCTGAAAAGCAGCCAGCGCGAAAGCACTTAACTCGGTGATAATCATCGTTAATGTTATCCAACAAGTGGATCCAATCTGCGACACGTGTCGGACTCTGCCGTGCGCTTCGCAGTAGTGAAACTCGTGTACGGTCAGACGCGCTCCAGCGCAGAAACGATCGCCAAGCCACGCGATGCCTTGTCGTCATTGTGATGCTTGCAGTTGCGAAAGCCACGTTCACACGCGAGTTCTGCCATTGCAAATACATGTATAGAAACAAAGCGTATATACGTGTACGTCGATACGTCGAAAAAGTTACACGTACGATACGTTTCATGGAAACCAAGAATTTCGAAAAGTTTAATCCGGAATTATTTCGGAAAATATTTTCATTAGAAATTTATCGAAGCGCAGGAATTTTGTATTGATAATTGAACGGTTCGCAGCACTGAGTTAGCTCCTGCGTTTAAACTATACTTACTGGAGTATATTACGAATATTAGTAAAGTATGAGCGTATAGCACGTTTTAGAAAGCGATTGAATCTTCGGTTGGTTTTTGTTAGTTTACTCGAGCTACTAGAAAGCGGAGCTGTCCCCTTATCGCAGCGACCTTTCTAATTGCTAATTTCGAATCGATAAAGAAATTCGCGGAGGAGTTGTATGTAAATGCAATTGAAAAGTTTATTACTACGAATATTAGTGAATTGTACATTTATTAATTATTATTATTTATTATTAATTATACATTCTCAGAAAGTGATTGAATTTTGTTAAAACTACCAGATAGTAGAGCTGTTTCTCTATCGCAGCAACCTCTTCGATCGTTAATTTCAAGTTAGTAGGAAAATTAATAGAGTTGTTACGTACATGCAACTACAAAAGCGATGCCAATTTTTTACTCGACAACGTATGTGCTTACCGAGCAACACGGATACAGAATCGCGCGATGTCTTTGTGTGAGCGCGTCCCGCGACGAAACTACGGTTCGTGCATACACGAGCGAAGAATAGGGGCAGTTGGTATTGATCCAAACGCCACCCTCTTCATTCGAGACCCAACTACACGAGCACGGGCCAACTCGCACCGTCGAACATCTTCCCGGTTTGTGCATCGACTTTCGAGAGAGAAAAGGGAGAGAAAAAAATAGCAATAACGCCTAATGTCACGATCTTATCCGTTTCCCAGTCGACACATTGGCGACAGAATCTCTCTTTCACCACGTTTTTTTTCTACCCTGTTTGTTCGTTCATTTCGTTGTCCTCTTCCACACTGTGTCGTTTCACTATCCTTTTTCCTCTTACTCTGCCATCGATTTGTTTGCCAGTGCATTCTACCAGTTTCTGTATCTCTAGCGTGACTGTCCGCGTGGATTTGATTTTGCGTACATCGAACGTCGATTCCTTTCACCTGTGAATTTCAACCGTTTGGCAGCCCAAGGTTGCCGAACAGTTAATGCCTCCGGCTACGTTTCGACGACTATCATTATCGCCGAATTTACCGAAGCGAGAGAGAGAGAGTGTGTGTGTGTGAGAGAGAGAGAGGGAGAGAGAGAGAGAGAGTAAAAGCTTGCCATTCGCGCAGATATTCGTATTATCGATTTTCGTTAGTCCCCCCTGGCTCACTTCCACCTCTCTCTCGCGCTCGCTCTCTCTCTCTCCCTCCTTTCTCTGCACGCTAGAGCTTTTTGTTCGGCAACTGCTACGTATTAGCTTTTTGGTTGGTCCAAGGTCAGTTTAGACACAAATTAATCGAAACACCGGAGGTGGCCGCACGTGTTTAACCTCGGTAAATTATTTCGAAATGAGAGCCAATGCAGATGAGTTTCCACGCGCGTTTCACCTGATTATACGGAGAAGTACACGTTGCACGCGAGACCGTAGAGAAAAAGCATGACAGGTATATCTTTGGCGATTTCGTGATTTCGATGGTATTACTCGCTGGTTAGAGCTCGTGAAATTTAGATACGAGATACGAGTGCAAATCTTTCAAAAAGATCGCAAATCCACCGGGTTCTATAAAACCAACGATGTAACCAACATCGCCTAACATTTTGATATTGTTGGAGAAAGTGGAAAGTAAGTATTTAATTCTACGATCGAGAATAGTCGATATCAGATAATAGATGATCATTTCGGTAACGTGTATTGAGTTTAAAGATCGCTGTCGTATTTTATATGCACCTGTACGATCGTCGCGCTTGAACTGTCGTAAGATTTCGAATTTCCAAGCATCTCTGCGAACCCGTCGTACTATTCGCGGTAAGCGACAGGAGAAATTAGAACGAGTAAAACGTGGAAGCAATATAACAGAGCGGAAACAACGGCGGATTCAATTTGCTAATTCGTGGCTCGATTAAATGGAAAACAACAGGAATAATCGTGCTGTTTCGCGAGAGATCATATCGAAACGTTTGACCGATTCAATGGTCAAAACGCCGAATCTTCGCGAGATCCTGATCTCCGGTCGTCTGTGTTGTGGTAAACTCTGGGTCATTGGCAGTGTGAAAACTCCGCAGTCTAAAGTAGCGTGGTTACAACGTGGTTACAACGTATACCGGCCACAGGACCGAAATAGGATTTCCACGGCAAGATCAAAGAGACGTTGATGGACACCTGCTCGTAACAGCGCAGCGTAGTGGTAATGCCCGGTCAGAGATCATTGTTGTCGACCCCGGGGAAACTCTTTCTCTGATCGATTATCGGATCTCCCCTCTACTTGCACGCTGACAGCCAGTATGCGTTGTTACTTTCGCATTTTTTCGAGCTGTTCGATATCTTTTATTAACACGGTGTATCGCTGCTTCCACGGCCTGTCTGTCCATTTAAATCTTTATCACCGGAGCTGTTGATACATTTGAATTTACACGTCTGACGTTTGATTTCGAGTTATCTGTTTTATGTATCATTAACCCAGATGTAGCCGTCATACGTCTGGAAGCACGATCGCCAGATAGTTTTTCTATTTATTTCGAGATCTTCCGCGACACAGTCTATATTTAACGTTATGATCATCTTTCTGCGTCGCTGACTGGAATGATGAACGAACGACAGATGGTTGTATAAAGACTTAATTAGTTTGATTTAATTTAAACGTCGAACAGAGACTTGTGATTCCATATAGAGTCGTTATGCGGGAAAGTATTATGAAACAGAAAAAGATTTTTGTCGATGTAGGAAACGTTGATTGATCGTTAAATGTCAATGGTTTAATTATATATATAGCACAAGGATGAAAAATTATAAGGAGCTTAGAGCGTTCATCGAACAGAGTACGGAATATTTGATTAACGTGGAATCTAAAATTAATTTATTTGGAATGAAATGCGACGTTGTACCTACAATTAACGTAAATATCTTGTCACGATAACAAACGTTACGTATGAATAAAGAAATCAATTTAACGAAAGATTCTAATTTGAATACGGCACTCACATACTGATCGACGGAGATACGTTTTCAAATTACCTTGTTCCACATTTTCTAGCACTCCCACTCGTTCTTGTCGCAATTTATGTACCTTATTTACCACACATGAGTAAACTAATTTCATTAAGCGTTCACTGGAAAAAGTACAATATTAAATTTCACGGTAAGAATATTAATCCTCAAACGTACGTTGATTTAACATGTTTTATTCCGCTTACTACAAAACTAAAAGGTACTGAAACGTACTAAAAGTCCTGAAACTTGTCATTCCATAAAAGAAAAAGTAACACGAACCATATATTTAATAATTCAACGGAAAAATCTCTTTTCGCGTTCGCTTTAACTTCAAAATAGCAAGCAGTACGTTCGCCGAGAACACGGCCACTTCTTTTCCTCTTATGTTTATTCTTCAAAGAAGCTGTTACTCTGCGATTCTCGATGTGTTATCAGCACGCATCCTCGATAAAATATGTACACAACCGTTTAAAAGTACCTATTTGTAAAGTAAAAAAAGTAGTCATATATTTCAACTACGAAATTACGAATAAAATCGAACTGCAATGACTTTATTCTTTATTAGTGTCTGGAGACTTACGAGGAGTAGTGTACGTCATCGCGAAGATAGGAATCGTAAAAACGATCCAGGCGACGCATACGAAAACGAACGAATATCGCGTTCAACGATCGGATGATCCGACGCACTGCAAATATTGCGCTTAAACGCGTGCATAGGGCAAAAAAAAAAAAAAAAAGGACAGAATCATCTGACGCGCCCTTATACGTGGAATGAAAACTTCGTATTATCCGTGCAAATATTTACCGCGCCGATTCGCGAAACGAAACGATTCTGCCTCTCGGCCGGTCAACTTCATCGATACGTTGCAAGATTGAGCACAGTCGATGTATACAGGCATGTTCTATAACGAATAAAAAAGAAAAAAGAAAAAAGGTAAAGGAAAAAGAAAAATTCTTTGCCATTCCGTGTATGTCGTAGTTCGAATCTTTCCCAGTTGTACGCAATCCAAATAGAACCATAGTTCTAGACAGAAGATCGTTATTTTCATCGCCAATTTCCGATTTAATGTTTTAAATTTGTACACGGGATCAATAGCTAACAACCGACTGACCGCGAGGCGCTCTTTTCTTTTTCCAAACTTTAGAGCGTCCACTCTATATATCTTCGTTACAATCGAGAGCACATCGTGGCCAAGCAAAGCTATCGGGTTGTTCAAAGAATCGGCTATACCAGCAAGCGTACGCTGTTAGAGCACAGAAGAGACGGCAATTTAACGACACAGCTTGCTAGTGCAGCTATATCGAATTTGGGCTCTATGCGCGACACAGACACGCGACAATTACATCATATACCTGTAGACTCTGTATACGTATAGAGACGTAGGAGAAGAGAGGTTGGTCGTGATGGTGGCTGGCAGTCGAATTGTAAATCAGTTTTTAAAAGGCTTCGTCGTTCGTTCGCGTAATACACGAGGATATTATAAGAGAGTGAAAGGTGGCCGGTGCTGCGTTCTACCCGTTGGAGCCGCGAGCGAGCAAGCGAGCGAGCGAGCGTGCCAACCCTGGAAGAGCAGACACTCGGGGAACTAATCGATAACGAGCCTTGACCTTCGTAGGGCTGGCCCGATGCACCGCTCAAGGCAGCTCCGTTCTGCAGAGAGATCTCTCGCGGATTAATATCTAGCTGCGGGTGTTGTTTCGAAGCTGCATCGGAATCGTTCGATCGTGTCAGTTGGATTACAGTTAATGCCCTAGAGGAAACCTTCGAGAAGCTTGGATTAATATCACTTTGTATGCAAGGATCTCGCTGTGAATCCTGTTTATCTTCTTTCCGCTTCGTTTTTTATTCTTATTCGCTTTGCCATTTCGTCCTTGTTATTGCAGTCCGTGACTGTGCTTTTTTATTCGTCGTCTCGTTATTAGACGATATTTGTAGACCGTCACCCTTTCTTCGTCGTCTCTTCTTATTCTTTCTTTTCTTTCTTTTTCTACTCTCGACGTTCGTTTATTTTTTCTTCGCGTTTGATACGCTGATCAAGCGCCGATGTGTACACAGCCGCTCTTAAGACGAATAGGAATCACAAAGCTGACCAAAGAAACGGTTTTCCGTATTTCTTTGCGTCTAGTAATCGAATACGTTTTTTTTTTTCTCTCTTCATTGCCTTGCTTTATTCGCGCAACGTAATTCGTACGAAATATTCCATTCCCTCTTTTATTCTCTGCTGGTTTGTTCGCTTTTTATTTTCGCTTTATTCCGTGCACATGTTCAAAGCGCAATAAACTCGACTTTGCAAAACAAAGACACGAAGTAATAATATTAATCTTATTATATGGGCTCAGCCAGTAACCGTTTTATTATAATTCCCTTTAATATCAAGGGAAACACATTTCTTTATATACGGAGTGTCTGAAAAGGTCGCGACAAAACTTATACTACGTACTAATAAGATCAAGTGGGTAAAAGATAGCTCGTATAGACTTACGTACGGAAAATGCTTCATCGAAGAGTTACAAGCGTTCAAAAACTTGTATCAATCGTTTCGGACAGTTACGACGAACTTTCTTCGAAATTTCTTTCTTCTGCAAGAACGCAAGCTTCCATTTCGGTCGATTCCGATCCAACTTTTACGAATATTGCTGCTGCTGTTGAAATCGTAGTAAATGCATTTTGGATACATTGGCAAACGCCCTGAACGTTGGATCGGTCGATGCGCCAGTCAGTCGACCTCCTAGGTCACCAGATCTCGTTTCCCCGGGTTTCTATTTATGGGGTCACGCGAAATAGTTGGTTTATGAAAATGGGACAGAAACGGAAGACCAGCTTTCGGAATGCTGCATTCTTGCAGTAGCAGGAAATTTCGAACATTTACTATAACTGTCAAAACAATTCATACGAACGTTCGAACGTTTGTAACTCTGCACAAATTCCAACGATAAGGTATTTCCGGACATAAATTCGCACGATCTTCTTTTACCTTTTCGACCTCGTTAACGCGTAATATAAGTTTTCTTCCCATCATTTCGTACATTGCCTATATAAGCGTGTACGGGATCCGACTGTTTTTCAAGGAAATTCCAACGCTATTTGTATCCCAATAGCGATTAATCGGTTATATTCGTTTTACAACGGTTCGATGCGCTTTATCGAAACGAAAAGATTTATTACTGATTCGAGTCGGGAATCGTTGCCGGAGAAATTTCGCCTGGGAACGTTCTCCGGTGCAACAGGCGCGATCTTTATCCTTCTTCTGTTTCTTTCGGCATGGATTCCTCGTTTTCTCGATACCTTTGCGCTAACTCGTAATTACGGGCAGCACGTATATCTCAGGCTTGATCGACCCCGATCTAACTTTCTCATTCTCTTTAGGCTCGCCCAATACATTAGTCAAGAGCGTTTACTTTGCCGTTCATTTCCACGGTACATAAATTTGATGGAATTAAGCTCTTTATTGGAGATGTGTTTATCTTGGATATTTGTTGAGATTTATTATGACGGTGACGAGTCATCGTTCCGATTTGTTTTTACAGCGTTCCACGTTCCGAATTCGAATTAGGATCGAAGCATCGAAAATTTCAAATTCACGTATGCTCGCAATCGGAATTCAAAATTGAAATTTATTAGAGTACCGGGGACGCAGAATACTCGAAATTCGCGATTCGAATATTCGACGTTTCAGTTTTAGTTTCACGCTAATATGATTTATTATTGAACAGATCTACGTAGAAATTTATCGTTTAACATTTATTGTAACAGTGACAGGTTATTGTTATATCACACGCTATCTGATATTAAAGATTTCAAATTCGAACTACGAATAGAATTACAAATTTGATATTCGAATATTAAATATTCCCATGTAAACGTCGGAGATCCAAAATTCCACGCTTCTTCGATATTTCATCGTTCGAGCTTAATTTTGCGCTAACTCGAGGCAGCTTTCGTAACGTATTTGACGTATCGAATCCTAATTGGATTTATATTACGTTTCTCGAATACAGGAAATGTTCTACACGAACCGGGATAATATCTAGTTGCGTCGGTCTTAAAATTAGTCTCGTTATTTCGATCAATCACGGAATTAATCCTTCATGGAACACGCTTACGCGTGGCTAATATAGTATAACAGTATTCAAGCGTATGATTCCTTCCTCTCTTTCCTTCTTGGTTCATGAGACGATGGCATTTCAAATCTGAAACGGTTATATTCAAATCTGAGAATGCGAATATGTAACTTGAACGCGGTCGTTCTAATTTTACGCGATCGAATCGATACGAATAAAAAAATGGCTTCGAATGTGCGCTATTGATTAAAAATTTTATTGTTGCGCGTATTTATGTTACTCAAGTATGAAAAAGAGGGCGGCCTGTTAAAAAATCTATTTAAAGCAGATTGACGTGAACTTTTACATTACTACTACGTTTACTGTATTTTTCTTCCTTTCTTTTTTTTTACGTTTTATTGCATTTATGCGTTAAATCAAATCTACAAATATTTACGTCCATCCAGAGATACAAAGAGTCTCGTTTTACGCTTTCTTACATATATTTTACTACTTTCCCTTTATTCGATATTTGCGCGGTAGATTGAATTTAAAGCAATTCGAAGTTAACATCGGAAAGACGTAGGAAGAAATTTCTTTCGCTTGAATGGAGTTTCTAAATATTCTAAAATATAATCGTAATATAAAAGTAAAGGAACCGTAACTTGCCTTCCCCTTAAACTCTTACGTTTTACAGAGCACGTAACGATACCAAACTTTTGACAGTGTACGCGTCTTGTCGTTTCATCGATCGTCGAAACATCGTTCGGATTTAAACGACGAAGAATACCGCTACACATATTCGTATGTCATCGTGGCGCCAAATGTTTCTGACTAAGCCGGATATCGCGAGCGACAGAGGATTCGCGTAAATATCGACTATCTGTCGGTATCGAGCGTATTCGAGATCCGTCGCTCCTAAATTCGTCTGATGTCTCCGGTTCGCGTGAATTCTCGACGATCGTGTATCTTGGCTACGACTCGGGGTAGCTTTGCTACTGACTATCGTGACAGACGAGACAAGTTCTTCGCGTTTAAGTTCACGTCGTGGCTTATGAATCTTCCGACGAGAATTATTCTCTCTACATACCAACGCGCGTTGTTGTTCCCAGCTACATTGCTGAGAAAATGTATTCTCATCGAGATCATTTCGAATCATTTTTATCGCGTTTGTTGCACCGTTGGCTCGCTAGCTCGGCTGCGTGTTTATTTTCTCGGTCGATTAATGAATGTCGACAGGAATGCATTGCCTTATAACGAGACGGTTCGCCGAACCATTTGATTCGTGAAATTTTTATCATGAATATTTGTGTTCGTCTGTCTCTCTCTGTTTTTCTCTTTCTCTCGGTCAATGATTTCATTTTTATTCGATTGAAACGTAAATATTTGCACGACAAACTTTGCGATTAATCAAACTGGCCGCAATTGGAATCAAGTAATTTTATAAAGGTCCTTAACACGGACTCGTTACACCACGATTTTGATGAAATTCGCGGAGCAAACACGGGAACAGAAATTATACAACCGAGTTCCATGGAATCGAATATTTCCCGCTTTTCCGATTGATCGAGGGTTTTCAATCGACGCGCAAAGTTCGTTCGACGCACTTCGTACGACCATCCCTCGCGAGCTCGATTTTTTCTACAAAATTTACTTTCATTTCCAAGAAGGTCTCTACCATACTCTAACTAAATTAGACTATGCTATAACGCCAGCAAGTGGTATAAATAATTCAATAAGACTGAAGTTTGTAACAACGCCGGATGAACTTTTTGTTCTAAAATTCCATACTTTGTATCTGTGTGCGTACTTTCGCAATATGCAAATGAATGGTCTTTAGCCGTCACAGATTGAGACATAAGCTATAAAGATGTAGTTTCACGCTGTTAACCTCGATACTTTTTCCAATAAAATCCACCCTTAAACGAGGCTTGCCCGTCGTTTAATTTTTAACGACCTTCGTTAGAGCCGACTCGCGAAACGCCGCAGGGAGCAAGCTGTTGCCCCTAATTAAACGTTCTGCTGTCATAATGAATGAAAGAGACGTGTCCAGGCAAGATCCACGCGTTGAATACGGAATCAAGGCGGATCGAGCGTTATCGCGATCGTCGCTGTGAAAAGCGACCAGACTGTTGCTCGCGTGGCGAACAGAAACCGAAACGACGCTGAAATCGACTGTAAAATTTGATCGGAAACGTCTCTGGAAACGATCTTGTTGCTCCATCCCTTAAAGAAACTCGTAGAATCTATAGTTCTATGACTCTCGTTTTCGAGACGAACCATGGTCGACGGACAGCGAAATTGAAACGATCGCTCTCCGTTACCAGTTCTCTTTCCACAGAAACGGCGTTAGTTAAAACCGATAATTAACGTATCTAGAATAATTAGTGTCGTCGTTGCACGCGTCGCTACGCGCTTTCATCAAAGTTTGCTTGTTAGCAAAAAACGAAGACGATGTCGTCTTCAAGGTTGCAAGGTCGCCGATGATTCGTCGCTACGAAAGAAAACCTGTAGATTTGTATACAATGGCTAATTTCAGACGTGAATATCAAGTTGAAAATTGCAGCGCAGCTGCTGCAATAAGGAGACACACCTTATGAACATCCAGAATGAACCGACGTAAATCAACTCGGAATTAATTAAAGTCAAATTACGTTTTGAAACACATAGCGTGATATTACTCGGCTGATATTTGTAGCGACGAACTTTCGCACTTTTCAGCGTGAAATCTGTTGCTTCCTTCATCTTCCGATAAATACGATTTAAACGTCGAAGCTGTTTCTCGTTGCTCGTATCGCAATAGCAAATCCTTCGGTTAACGAAATACGGTTTTTGTTACGTTTGTAAGAAGAGTCAACGACTTTGAACTTCGACAAATAGAAAGATAGAAAAGTAATAAAGGATTGGACGTTCGTGCAAAATTGCGTACTAACGGTTAACGCTGAAATTATTCTGGCCTGGCATCGGCGGTGTAATGTTACGTAAAAGAGATAAAATGGAGACATGGATAATTAACGTAACTTTAATTATAATTTTGCGATGCAACGTTTAGTTCCTTTCGCCCATGCTCGTTTATACGGTATCGTTAATCGCGATTGAAAGTTTTCTCGTTACCTTAGAGACAATCTGAAGAGCCGACGACGCGTCGCGACGTCTACTAGTCTTTTCGTCTCCTTTCAACCGATCTCTTTGCCCGGAGCTTTTACGCCTTCGAATCTTCTTTTCCTTTTTCGTAGTCCTCGCAACTACCCAGCTCTTAGTTGTTTTCCTTTATCACTTCGCTTCTCCCATCGTTCTCGAGCTCTCAAGCAAGAAGAACAAATAATGACCAGCCTTAAATGACTGATCAAAGAAGAAGCGCGAGCCGATGGAATCCGATTATAACGAAAATGAAATCTTCGCACGACCTGCGACGAAATTGCTATTTTCCTCCGTAAGCTGGAACGATCGAGCCGATGACAGCGCCGATTCGCCGTTTGCCTCTATTTCAACCGTGTATCTGGTATTCTCGGCATCCGATCTTCTCCGCTCTCCTTCTTTTCGATCGACGTTCTCTAATTCCCTCTACACGGCCGTTTCAATCGTGATCTGGAATCCAAAGAACCGATTCACTCCCATTGCTTCGATCGAACGTCTCGAACGCAAAGATCGAAATTGCAGAGTTTGAATTTAATTAATTCCCGATTAGCGGATAATCGCGTATCCGTGCCGATCGATCCACAGACCGCAAACACGTGACAGAGCATACCCGTCTGCAAAGGTCAATCCACAGAGCGATTTGCATATAAAAATTCGGTGAATACGCTGTTCGCGTACTCTGAAGCGATCCACGGATGCGATCCTTTGATTGCGTCCGTGAATGTTTTATGAATTATTTATCATCAAACACACCCGGCGCATCATCACGGTCGTCCGTGATGAGAAAAATTTTTCAACTTCGCATCCTATCTCCACTTTCTCTTTGCATACAACCTTCCAACATCTCGCGATGTTTCTTTTTTTCCATCTAACTTCGTGATTTTACCAAGGTAAATATCAAACAGCAAGAAGAGAATCAAGTAGAATGAACATCGACAGAACCGTGCTAAGTGTTTTCTACCCTCGGCTCGCAATCCTTTCTGCCTTTGCCTCGCTGATTCTTCGCTGCTAAAAGCAAGTGCAACAACGTCTCAATTTCTGTTCCAACGACTTATCAGTCATTACGTCTAACGGCGCGCGTTACCGAGGTAACTAGTTTTTGTGGTCAGCTGTGGATCCGGTTCCCAAGGGAAACTGCGGGTCGTGTTCGTTAGACGCCGTGTCGCGCCGCTGTATCGAACGTGCCGTGCCCTGGAGAATCGAAGCGTGCAGAAGAACTTTTACGTTCGTAGAATTTGAGATTTACGAGGTTCGTTACTTTCGATTCTATTTTGCCGATTGATCGTGGACCTTCTGGCTTTCGTTTGGATTCCTCATTTCGCCGTGCGTTTCTCCTTGGTAAAAATGAGATTACGCATTCGGATGAAATACTTTTTTCGGAGCCATTAAAACATTTTGAGCTTTCAGCGTTAGTCAACGCATCAAATGGAGAAGAATCTGAATTTCTTTTTTCGATTTGATATTATTCCCATAAATATAACAGAGTAAATATAACAGAGGTTGCGCGGAATGGCCGATTATTCGGTCCCGACTATTCTTTCGACAACCGTAGCAAATTATATTTCACGCTAGCAAAAAAGTCATCGCCCAGCAGCGATATCGATACCAAACGATCGACGAACGAACCGAATGAATTTATATTTTAGTTTTATTAATAAATCGTATTACCATATTATTCATCGTTGGCTTTTCAATTGTTTTCTTCGTTTTTATCACTTTATAGGTATATGGTCCAATTACTCGACACTGCCTCGGTCCCGAATATGTCGGATAATCGGATTTTAAATGTGCTTGATATTTGTACCGTCGCCTCTATCAGCTCGTCGCCTGAATCAGCCAATAGAAATATCTCTGTTTGTGAAATCATTTTTCCGACATAAATGTAAAAAAACACTACCGATCGAATCACGTCAGCTTTGCCTTTTAATTTTCCGTCTTTGCCTCTCGAAGTACTTACGCAACGAGAAATCGACGTGCGAAGTACGCGCGAAGCTTCGCAATCGTTCAGATTACACATGGCGAAGTTTCAAGAGCTTCCAAGGGATGGTTTCGATATTCACTGTTGATCGCACAGTTAACTTTCATCACGACCGTGTGGTATTTTAACTCTACTGCGATTCTCAAATTTTTTACAAATTTTTATTCTTTCGATGCTTTGAAATTGTAAGCGGAGTAAAACTCTTTATAAACAATTCTTACTGCGAGGAATATTATTTTCGCTTATGGAGGAACATTAAACGCTACGAAATAGTTATTTCGCCGTTCTACAACGCCTGTCCATGTATTTCTCATAATTTCCATGCGTATTCCGCGTAATACACGTTATAATCTAGAATTATATATTTAGCAGAGGATCGAAACGGGAAATTTACGAAGCTTTCTAAAGAGAGAAACGTACAATCCGATCGATAATGCCGAAAGAACGTAAGAGGATTAACTATCGAGGCACAACATTCAGTGAAAATCCCAACAGACATCGCTGGATGACCTTCGAATTCGCCAAACACACCACCTCCCCAGCTCGCCTTGAACTTCAAACGCGTTGATGCGCATGATACGCGTTTCGTTTAGTTTGGTTATTGTGTATACCGCGATGCTCGTTATCGCAGTTCGTTTGGCGTTAATTAAATTTCTCTCTTTCCATTCCTCTGGCTCCCCTCCTGTCTCTGTGGAAACTGGGCGCCCAGGCAACCGTGACATCGCAGTCCGAATATGGAACGAAAACACGGCCTAGAGCACGGGTTCCCCGGTAAACTTTCTCGAGGTCGTCTCGACGCCCAGGGAAGCGTCGTCGGTTTCAAGGTTGTACCACGCTAACGGGATTTCCATGAAACGTTTCCGTTGCGTCGCGCTCGTTCTGAGATGAACGTTTCGCGAGACTTTCGAGCCACGATCGGGAAACTAACGAAACCAGCACAAGGACGATTTCTTTTTCGGCAGTTATCTTCTAGAAGATGTTACCGGCTTTGTGGAAACTTTCGTTAACGTACAGCGACGTACGGCTCACTAATTGGATAAGATTACTTGGTCGAACTTAGAAACGCAACGTAGAGAGTTGGACGTTTTCTACGACCATTATTCCTTATTATTTACTATTTACTATCTTATCATTAATCTTATTATTAATTTGCCTCTCGTGATCATGGACTTTTTTTTAGATAATAAAAAATCGTTACACTATCGAGAGTAAATAGGTGTTCGTTGCGTACGTGATATAAATACATATACGGCAGCAATCGCTAGTACGTCGATAGAATGCAATGTCGAGGGAGACAAGGAAGCACCATAAGCTCCGAGACTTAGCTTGGACAGCACCGGGTTAGAACAATCGGCTGCCAATCCGATCAAGCGATATTTTTCTCGTTCGATTCAGCCTCCATTTTATGTCTAAGAACAAGGGACGCTGACTGAAACTAACTAACCAACCGAAGAAAACACGGTTCTAATTGATCCCAACATCATAGCCCTGACTTTTCTCAGATAATCATAAAGATAGACTACGCGTGGCTTTACAATAATAGATACGATATAGCATCTCGTAAAGTTACAGTTGCAACGAACACGTATTTTGACGAATACATCGGAACTATCGAGCGATGTATGTATATATTTCAGCCCTCGGTTGTCACGTTCGTCAGAACACGCGTACATGGAGATCGAGTGGAATTCTAAGTGTTCGCGTTGGTACAAGCGCACAATGTTGGTAAAATGTTAATGACGAAGACGAAGCTCGCGAGGTTGCCAAAAATCTGAAACTACAACGAAATACGTCTCTCGTCTCTGAGCCGACCTACTAACCACCCACCCTTCTTCCATCCACGCATACTGCACATAGTTCAGTTGCTCCGGTGTATCGTGCTTCCATCTTTAACAGGCTAGCGAAGCTCCTTAACAAAGCGAGCCTCTGTTCGATCCACGGAATGCGACGTGTCTCGCCTTTCTCAGGAAACCGCGGTCGAGGTCAGTTTGGCATGTACCAAGCGCGTACCGAGGTTAGCCAATCTCTGCTGGCTCCCCTGTTATAATTAATCCGCATGAAACGTTGATGTCGAACGAACCAGGAAGAATTCCATCGCGAGGCAACGACTAATAAAATCACATCGAAAATTCGGAGAGAACGAAGACGGGAGCGTGGAACTGGGCCGAACGCACAGGCCAGAAGTATCGACCAACCGGTAGGTTTACCACGTTCGATCTGTCGAGGTCTGCGAGGGTAAAATAAAGGCGGAGAACAGCGAGGCCGAGCAATAGCTTCGCTGCAACTACCGTGCCAGCAGCTAACCGGTGCAAATATCCACACAGCGGTCCTATGTGGTTGTACACGACGGTCACGACCACTTTAACCGCTATCACCACCTGCACACGCTCGAGATCATGCCAAATATCCGCCCGTCGCCACTCGACCCGCCTCATTTTACGAGCTGGAGCGAGAAGGAAAGAGCACAGTTTATTATTTTTCCAGCGTGCTCCGCGAACACGTGACACCTCGCAGGAATGTCACGCGAATATTCTGGATTACCGGTAAGACGAATAAAAGGGGGTTGTTGGTGGCTGGTGCGTCGGCTGTAAAAGATTTGGGCTGGTTTTATGGAATATTCAATCCTAAGAACGTAGAGTTTTGGAAGGGAACGTCGAGGCGAGTTGGGTAAGATAAATCACGAAACTTTGCCCTTTGTACATTTTTCAATTTTAACGTCTAAGTTGGCGATCGAGGTCGACGATAGGCAAGTTAGGTAATTTTGCTAAAATGGGCGTGTCATTTAGCGAGTTGGAAATGTTCTTCCAAATTGTACGTGAAATCCAGTTCTTTTCGATTATCTCCTGACTTGGAAGGAACGAGTTGCTAGGTAACTTGGTGTTAATCCGCAGTTTCATACATGTTAATATCTGTTCTTTAAACTAAGTCGACTTGAGAACATATCCGATTTTACGTATTCATCTTGCATCAAGCGCGCTCTTGTAGCCGAGTCACTTGAATTCAAAGAACTTTAAGCCGAGTAAAGATGCAGCGTAAACGCTTGTAAATTCCAACGTAAATCTTAATAGCTAGTGTTTATAGTTACGATATCGTGGCTTTTCCCTAATATGCAGTTCGTGGAGTTGATCGTTGATTATTAAATGTAGCGAAACATCGTCGAATATTAAAGCAACAGGAATTACAGTTGCGATTACTCTCGAAAGCTTTTCGACACTTTAAATCGTGAATTTTGAATCGCATCCAACACTGTCGCATCCAACAGATTCCTGACATAGATCGAGCACCGATTTTCGACGATATCTCGTGCCCGCAGGAATTACGGTATCAGTTGCAATCTTATTCGAGAGATAAACAGATCTACAATACGCTCCAGCCATTTATGTAATATCCTTCGACGGTATACGCTTAATCCGTGTCGAGTTAAAGGTGGCTTATTATCGATTCGCCCCAATTGTACGCGTGTACCAAACGTAAATCATATCGCCGGTTAAGATCATCTTGCGCCGTGAACTTAACTGGAACACGTAAATGTAATTGAAACCTACGCCGCAAGACGGTCAAAGCAAACTGTAGCCAAACTACGAGATGGATCGATCTTAGGATTGTTAGTTCGGATTATATCAATTATCCGCGCGTCCCAAAGCGCAAGACTGTCGAGCATATAACTCGCGTATTGCCGATGTCGTCCCCATCGATGCGTTTAAACGTATCGTCTTTGATTATGTCGTGTACACGGACGTTGCGTAGATTTCGTGCACCGCTTTGTATAGAGACTCTGTTTCTTCGCTGAATTTGCATCTTCGAAGCGCATTCTTTGCATGTACCTCCTGTCCAGTCGTGTCACGGGCCGCGTCTAATCGAAACACTCTGTCGCTTTCTTTCATACGACTGAAGTGAAAGTGACGCGACGAACCTTTAGATACATGATTGATCTTTTCCGTTTAATCTTCGTACGAAAGTCATATTTTTCTTTCTCTTCTCACGAACATAATTGAAATATCGGTGTCCTTCGATTTAGGGTCAGAGCGTCGAAGTAAAATTACCCTTGAGTATATAGCGAATCTTATTTCAAAATAAGGCAAAGTACATAGAATAGGGTAAAATAGATTCTAAACAAATCCTTCTGATAAAAAAAAAATAATTAGTAGTTTCTCCGCGCTTAAATTTAGGCTTCTGATCTAGGACACGTTATCGCGAGAAAAGAATTCGCGAAAATAGCAGTTCGAAGTTCCTTTCCACTTGGGATATCTCCTTCGAGAGGAATTATCCGATTTGTCGGAACCAACGGGTAGAAAATTGATGGAAGAATTTGAGAAATTTTCCTCGTCGATACCAGCCGTTCCGCGCAAATATTTGTCGTCGTTTGCCCGTGCACGCTTCACAATAACCTTGTGCAGCAAAATGGCTCGGCGGTGGGTTCGTAAAAAAGACACGCAAACAATACGGACAGAGGAACAACCCGAGTCGCGCTTTAAACACGGAACAGTCGTCGATCTAACCAAGGGCGGAAAACACGGATCGTATGTTTGCACACACGCTGTTGCAGCGCATCGTCGTGCATAAAGCATGCCACGCGACATATATAACTTGCCGCGATATACGCGACACGCCAGTGTCTACTCGTTGATTCGAGTGGCGTGGTTGATCTTGAAAGCGTTTATCGAAGGGCCAAGGAGATGGAAAAGGGGCGTGGGATTATGAAGATGCTCTTAGTAATCGACACCTTGAAGGTACAAGAAGATCAAGGGGGTTGCGTGACGTCACACGGCATTCATCTGGGTCAGGACAGGCTACGACCCAGTTACAGGTCAAGCCGAACCTCTCTGACTCGCTCTGACTCGCTCTTCATCCCCCTTTTCCTCTCGCGTAACTACACTCGTGCAAGTTTTCCGCGCCGAACAACGTGCAGGAAGCGGATCCCTCGATGGAGAGGAAACCGAAATTTCGTTGTCGTTGCGGGCCAGGAAATCGAATTGGCGGAATTCCTTTGAAACGCGTTCACTTTGTATCGTGACCTGCGCTCCCGTTCATTCCCCAATTTCTCTGTCCATCTCTGTGTCCTCGGTTGACCCGTTTCAAGTTATTCGCGCTAATTCGTGGCTCTGTGTTACGGTCCCGATGTGATTTATAAACGCGTGTGTTTAATAGTGTACAAACGATGCAACGGTTAATTGCTTTCGAGGCCCTCCCATTTGTGCTCGCCATTTTGCAGATCGATGTAAAACGCGGACGCGTGATTTTCGTACTCGCCGACGGTATCGAAAAGCCCACCTCCTCGTCAAGTTCGACCGGCCCGGTTCTCCTCCCTCCCTGCTCTCCGAATCGTTCAATTTTCCTCGCGTTTGTACGGACGTACATGGCGCGCAAAGAACCCTCTTTCGTTAGTGCCTCGCTGCTGTTGGCTACGAAAAACAGAATTCGATATGCCGACGGCAAAAGCAGCGACGAGATAAATCGAAATCCGAGGGAAATAAAGCGGCGGCTAGTTAGAAACGTGGATCCGTTTGAATATTTCACGCATCGTAAACCGTACTCGAGTGGTACGATGCGAAATGGTACACACGTTCGGGTAGAGTTTACATCGTAGCAATGCGAGTGCTCCGCGTCGGAGAAGAACGATCGTATCGCGATGTTCTTGCAAATGAATCTGCCATTCGTTAAACGAGATAATTAGTTTGGCGAGCTTCTCGCAGTGGATTGCAAATTCGAAACAATCAGTGTGGATTCGACTGGCGTTTTCTCGAGGGAAGGGTAGCTTAGTGAAATAGTCGAGGAAGAATCGACCGGTTGATTCGTTGATTTCAAGTTAATCCAACGAACGTAATCTCGTTCGAACGTGGAGTCTTACAATGGTGCGGTGATCGATTTGTTCTTGATTGTCCGCACGAATGATTCACCAATTCCATCTGCTTTGGCCGCGACTTCTCTTTCGATTGCACTCGTCCTTAACGTAGCCGGTGCTCTATTTCTCCGCGCTTCTGTTTTCTCGATGTCCACTCAGAATTCGTCGTCGTAAAAATTACGAAGCTTTGAGCGAAACGGGAGCAAGGGTTTTATCCTCGTTTAAACGAAGTCGCAACTTTTCGCAGCAGCTTTTTTTTCTCTTCGCTCGCATTTTGTCCCCTCTTTCTCTAAACGTTTCTCTTTCAGACAACATCGGCGTAATCGAATGTTTCACTTCGAGTCTTCCAAGAGGAAAGTTGGAGTTCTCTGGCTGGTCAGCAATGAGATATCGGAAGTTTGTTCGTTCGAAGGCCGGTTATCGACCGAAGGCTCGCGTTTTTCGTTGGTTACCATGTTCGTTAAAGCGCAGCTTGCGTAACCAATTAGCCCCACAAGGCTGGAACTCTCTTAATTATGCCGTTGCTTCCCCGACATTTTGTTTTCAGTCGCTCATTAAATGTTCCAGTAACGAGAGACACGAGTGTGTCTGCCGTGTACACTTGAAATGTCAGCGTGATCTTTGCACTTCTGTGAAAATGTTATCGTATCCTGAACAACTGTAGTGAAATCGCCTCTTCTCGATTCTTTGTGGAGAAATGATCGCGCACTTGCTACCTTGGAACAAGCATCCTTTCAATCTAGTATCGCAAGACTTATTTATTTATTTATTTATTTATTTATTTATTTATTTATTTATTTATTTATTTATTTATTTACGGGATAAATCCTTTGACATGACAAATTAACATAGGAGATAAAAAAACAAAGAAAGAAAAGAAAAATAAAAACAAGTAGAAGATGCAAATGTACAAATAAAAAAGAAAAAAGATGGGAGCAGACATGTAAGAAATAATTAGACAGAAACACGGTATAAAAGTGTAAAGAAAAGCTACGCAACATAATATTGTCATAGAAAACGCTCAAGAGAATGTCTCAACTGTGCTATAGATTGATCGTACGATTTATTCAATTATAGTAATCATACAATGTGCCGTGTTATTGTGTACGACAGAATAAAGGACTTCTTAAGCTTCTTGATGGCGCATCGAGGAACAGCAACTGCATGATATCCGGATCGGTCGACGATACGTTCAGTTGTCTTGCTAATGAAGATCATATCAGGTATCATTCTTCTCTCGTCGAGCGTTGGAAGACTTGAACTATTAAAGACACTGTCGCGATTGCGAGAATCTTAAGAATTTGCAGTCTTAAAAATTTGCTTGGAAAACTTTCGATATTACGGCTGTGAGATACACACAATACGGAGAATTTCGCACGAATTCTCTCTTGTTTAGATTTAACACGATTGTTTGGTAGTTAACGCGACAACATGTCAGGCGTAAATTACATTTAAACCGATTCCGAACATCTCGTCCAGCTCGACCTCGACCTCGAAGTTTTCCGCCTAATCAACTCCTAAACTCCGCTAACGCTCGATACGAAACGAAATTTGCTAAACATCAGTTCCACGCAGAGGCGTGTCGATGTAAATCGAATTATACGCTTCCCTAAGGATCGTCAAACGTGGCAATCGCATCGTCGTACGTTCAGAGACCATCGAAGGGACGTTAATGGAATATTGAGATAACGAATAGCAGAAGAACGAATTAAGCGAGACTCTTTTGCCTCGTAATTGGTCGTCGTCCAAAAAAGCACGGGCTACTTTCCAACGTTTCGTTCGTAACAATATTTTCAGCTCTAAAAACGTGGCGTAGACACGGCAGAAGCTGCAGCGGAATCTTTATGTGGTATGTAAGAGCAAGCAGATACAAGTTCCCCTAAGAAAGAGGCCCGTACCTTCCGTCTAGACGAAAGTTTCGTCGTAAACGAGCTGCGAAGCTGGCGAGTTTCTCGTTAAGCGCCACTCTAGCCGCATCTTACGCCTAAATTATTCCGCGGCATCTGCGCGTGTCTCATGACCAGATACTGCCACGTAATGCGACGTTTATATTGAACAATATCGTTGGAGAATAGTTGCTCCTACAATGATAACGAATATAAGTAGCGTCGTGTTCATGCTGGAACAGTTCGTGAATAGGTCGTAAGCGGAACACAAACATGTCGGAATAAGACCTTTGATATATAATACGGATCGAGATATAGCGAGGTTGCAAATTAATCCATCGGCAATGACTGATGTCACGAACTCCAGATCCATTATACGTATATAGTGGCTCGTGGCAAACGCGATAACACACGATCAATGGTATTTTATTTAGAAATAGGAAAAGTGCAAACGTCGATTACTGTTTGTAATTATTTTATTAATTACTATTTGTAAATTGAACGATCAGGAAGCGAAATTAAAAGACTATATCTACGTTTCGATTTCAATATCTTATGGGTAATACATCGATTCTGCGTTAATCATCAGTTGGTGTCGATTCTATTTAGTTTGAGTTCACTCGGATTAGATCGGGCTTAGTTTTAATTTCAAATTTTAATTTTATTGTAACTCATATTCTATCCTTTGCGTAATGAAGACCGTCGATGAGATTTATGAAATAAAATACACGTTGCAAATGAAAATTAAATATTTTAAAGTTGAGTAACTCAAAGCTGACTCGCTCTTTTGTGATCACCAACGATCCATGTCACGCTAACGAGAGAAATGTCCTCCAGAAAATTCCTTTATACGATCCTTTCAACAATTTCTACCAGTTCACTTGTCCTCGCTCTCGAAACGTTAATTGTGAACGGTAATTTCCGTTCTAATTAATTTTGTCACTCCCTCCTATCGTAGCCTAGAATCCAACGTCTTTTCAACGAAAAGAGTAGAAATTCGTTGTTTGCCAATAAATTTATCAGTCACGGAAAAATGTTCGTACCATCAACGATCATAGTTCGTGATCCGTTTGCAAACCGTTCGCGAAAATCAGCGTGAACGCGGTATAATATATCGTCAGTGTGACGAACAGAAATACGTACCGATGGAAACGGAAACGACGTGTCGCAATTACGATTCGGCCTCGACACGATCGAAAGAAAGATTCGTTTAGAAGAGAACAGTGGTTCTCTGTTGAAACTTGCAAATAGACTGTTCGATCGGCTATAGCCGATATTTGTACGGTAGGAAAATGAACGACATTACGTAGCAGAAAGTGACGAGGCGGAGATCCTTTCAACGTACACGGTGTGTACGATGGAAAATGGTCGAGCAATGGCGGAGAAGTAGGTCGTTTATTATCGTGACCGGGAACTTTCCGAAACGTGCAAAGATTTACCGAAGGAGGGTGAAAATGGATGAGAAGGCGGAATAAATAGAACGATTGAAGGTTTCTGTTTTTATCGTTCCCCTTTGGGGAGATGATTGGACCGAGCATAATCTTATTAGTCGAACATTCCTGCAACATGGACGGAAAATTGATGTTTCTTTGTAAAATGCAGAGATCCTTTCTTTTTGGAATATACTCGAGCGTTTGTGAATAAGTGACTGGCGAAGTCCATTTCCCTTCGTAGGAAGTATTATGTTTCTTTGAAGACTATACTATTTGGTGGAAAGAATATTTTAACAGAGACGAGGGAAAGTGCAAGCAAAAGGTAAATATGTAACGAAGGAAGAAACGAAGGAAATACGATGGGTAGAACATTTATGAAGAGATAAAGTATTTAAGGAATAACCAAAGTTATTTTCACTCGATACTTGACTTTCCGCAAGTTCGGTTTTAGCTTCGTTTTACGTTTGTAAACTGTGCACGGCCAAGTGTAATTTCTGGGCCATCAGGCTGAAATAAATAAATACACCAAGAACACTTTTGACTCCACCGGAGAAACATTTACGAGGCGATGTTATAAACGAAGTTCGTTATTACTTTGCATTGTATATTTCAAAGACGCGCGTTCGATCGCTGCGCCAATTAAACCCTAAAATTCGTATACCTACCTCTTGCCAACATGCACATGCATTGGAAAAATTGTACACGCACCACATTCTACAACAGCGACAACGACACGCGCCTTTAATCGTCGTCTACCAACGCGAACGCGTATTACCGTCGATCACGCCGATTAAAAATGCTACGCAATTTATGTATGAAACACGCTTCGTGACGACAGGCCAGTTAGCCGAAAATAGCACCGGATCGAAAGAACTTTTGGACGGTTGACCCCACAGAAGAGACAAACAACTAGAGTTTCATAGTGCACCGAACGCGATGCATACAACGACAAACTTGTCACACGGATACGACGATACAACGTGTGGAAAGTTGCCGGTGAATTGGCAGGGTAATCGAGTTTTCCTGCTTGGGTAATGGTTCGTCGATGCCGCTAACGATGGCGACTGATGCAATTTCTCTGGTGCATTCTACGCCGCTGAATAGAATTAATTCGACGTTCAAAAGCGTTGCCGGCCGTTATTATTCTCGTTCAGCTGCGTGGCTATTTGGAAGCAGGGGTGAACAAAGAGTAATATAAACAAGAGAGGAACGACCCCTGATATCCTCGGGGCTCTTCCATCTTGCTATTTTTCACGTTGCTGGTCGACAAGCATCTCTGACAGACGCCGGGAGCGGGTGCACGACCTGGGAATTCCCACGGTGAAACTGCTTCGACTTCCCAGCCAGGGTCACGAGAAAAGATCTCGTTCTATTCCACCGGAGTCTCTCGTTCGTTGTACGCCTTCACCTTCTCGTTCCGTTCTCGTCCACCTTTATATCTTCGCGTATGTCCTTCTCTTTCCTTCGTTTCTTTTTTTTTCTCGGTTGAGCTTCACCTTGGATTGTGCTGAATTTATTGGTATATGTAGTGTTCGACAAGTAGAATCCGAAAATACTAATTTTATCGCGAGCGGTTCGTTAGTTTGAGCCTCTGAGAAGCCGAAGTCAGTTGCGGTTAACGTTCAACATTTTAGAAAACGAAGAATCCATTTGCGTAAATTTATTTATCACGGAGAAGTAGTAGAGGTAATGAGCAGTTTCGAGGAAAATTTAAAAAATCGATCCGCGTAGTCGTCATATTTTTCCGCATTTCCATTTGTAAGGTTCGTTAGCGTAGTTAAATGTTACAAAGGAGGTCAGGAATTCTCTGCGTCCTAAGACGAAGTTCAACTCTCTCGTCCTTTTCTAACCTTTTCGTTGCCCTTTACGCCTCGAGGCGTTTCTTCAACGAGATGTAGTATTAGAACGACGGCTGTTCGAACTGGTTTAAACTCCGGGGGTGAATCGAACCGCGGATCTTCGATAATCGATGAAGCAAAACTGCGTGGAATTCGGACCAATAACGAGTATGTGGCGCGAAGAATGCCTGTGCGCGCTGCGAATCGTTGCTTGTGCGAGTATCACGAACAAAATTGAAAAATCGATTTATAACGAACACTGTTTTATAGTATTTGAACATTGAAGCATTCGATAGTTCTCGTATGTTTCACGATAATAAGACGATTGGTCTAATTGTTTGTAAAGCGGTGTTCAATTATCGATGTATTTAAACGGACAAATAATTGGAATTTATCTCGTCGATACGATATCGTTGTACGCGTTAAAGTACAGATTAAAACCCGCTGAAATATCCGTGCCGATACACGCTTGTTATTTTCGTGTTCGCTGATAAACGATTACTTTGTTAGAAGCATCTTTACGTCTGTACTTTATGGACTAAGGAAACATTGTGTCTTTGTTATGAACGACTTTGAGTTGAAACTATGCCAGACCACGGACGTTTCATCGTTATCATTCATGTTGCTCGAGAAACATCTTACAGTTGCGTGATCGCATTTGCCACGGTTCGCAAGGTCCGACCATGCACCGGCTGCTACTACTGCCAGCTACGCTTCGCTTCTTACTGCTTACTGACTTGTATATACAACTACTTGTTACGGAACTAAAGTTCCAATTAAGTTATTTTTAAACTTTTTAACGACCGGCGAATCTCGTTTTACATTTTTAAAATGCTGCAAAGGAACTACACGTCGTGTGCAATAGCTTAGAGTGAAAGTCAACTTTACAATTTCTCAATCTGCAATTTCATTCTCTCTGTACTGATAAATATGAACACCGCAGTAGCTTCTGATTATATATACCGACTTCGTGCAGCGAGTCTCTGCCATTATGATATTTAATTCTAATACTTGTGGAAAGAGTCAGAATCAAAAAACAGGAAACAGATAGATTTTTAAAGCATTTTCCATCGTCGATCGGTTAATTATAATGCAAGATTTCTACGCGGTTAATTAGATTAATAGAAGTAAAGCGAAGTAAAGTGTTTTAGTCGACGATGCTGTGACACAGAATAATGGTAGGTTGTACGCTAATCTTCCTTCCACTTAACTGCTTGAACATACGGGTTAGAAGATTCAAAGCTTAGTCAAGCAATAACTGAAACCCGTCTTATCTATATCTCGCATGCACTCAATGAATACTTAAAATTTCCTACGCTTATATTTCCCTCGACTACTGACTAGACAAAGTCTAACTCGTTGTCAGATCCGTAGTTAGTCAACCAGACACTGCTATAAGTCGAAAAAGATAAAGGCTAAAATGTTTTGCGTCGACGACAAGTAACGTCACCGTTTAAAATAAACTTCAGCCGTATCTGGCGATTGATTCAACAAGCAAACACGAGCTACCAACCCCATTACCCTTACGAAGCGAAGAAAGCGACGATAGAGTGAAACGTTATACATCGCGCGACCGCGCTCATTGATTTTTCTCCGGTGAACTTGCTAGTCTGACTACGTCCGGCCTATACCACTGTCACCAGTTACGTCCCAGTTTCCGTTTACCGATTCCGATTAACTTAGTTTCGCGTAATCGTATCAATATCGTCGCTTTCATTTCTGCACTCCACGTCGAATACGAACGATGTCAGAAAATTATCGTTTTAACTTAGTTGCAATTTCTATCCACTGTCCAATTTACTGTTCGACAAATCGTAATTACATGGCACGTAGCGCAGCCATTGGGGTATAGGTCAGGATTTATCGATGTGTGACTTGTCGCGTTTCATTAGATAACTGGTTAGTGCTGGCTAATGGCGTAACGCGTCCTCCTGGAAGAAACATAAGTCCAGTCGTCGAAGTACGTTATCCCTGATCGTCCCATGTACAATTTCGAAAACAGTGTCTTCGCAAACTGTAATATGGAATAAATTTATGATTCAATACGTTCGCCGTAAACGACGTCATTTGGTGCTTTCGCTCGCTTAACCTTTATGATATTCTATTGCAGCAGAAAGGTTGCTGTATGTTACGCTTGCCTATAGCGGGATTTGGGTTAGGTTCAGCTTGCGCGTCGTTAAAATTTATTCTCCTTTATTAAGACATAGAGGAAGAAGAAAAAACGGGAAAAGGGCAGAGATTATAGAGCGTTGTTTTTTCTGGAAAATTGTCTTTTTAGAATATTTTCCAGAAATTAATTACGCGGAAGGCTAATTGCGAGCTATCTCAGTTGGAGTCATTTCGCTCTGCTACACGTCTTTCCACATCATTCTTAATTATATTCTGTTTTTTTCATCGTTAACAAATTTCTGACGTCGAGGAAACGCGAGAGTATCGTTAAACTTACGTAGTTTTAATTTTCAGCGAATTTAATAAAACGTCGGTATTCTTCAGTTTCGAATATAACAGACAAGACAGCTTAATTAAGGAGGACGGTATAAGTACCGGGAAAAGGTCACTTACGGTTATCGTTGATCAACTGCATGATAAATTTAATAGTACAATAATATGGTTAAAACGAAGGATTCGCAACGACCGTGTTAATCAATTTATCCCGCAAGGGGGAATCACTCACAAGCTTAATCAGGCGTTTATTCCGTTAAGAAATCGATCCAGTAGCTGTATGACCCAGAGACGATGAGACGTGGATAAACGCAATAAACCGAGTAATATTATTCACTGCGGGGGTGCAGCTGCGAGGCTCTCGCGCCAATTATGAAAAACGGGCCAGCTGGAAACATTGTCGAGGATCCATAAGAAAATTATCCGACAGGATTACAAGAAGAAAGCTAGACGTTCGTGAAGTTGGCGAGCCGTGTCGTCTGGCAGCGTGAGAGAAAAAGGGAAATACCTGTCTAGCGCATAACACTGACACACAAAAGAGGAAGGGAACGGGTGAGAAACGGTCTCCCTCGAGACGAGGAGAAAATCGTAAATGGAGCCTTCTCTATCAGCGACGGATATTACGTCAGGGACGAGGCACCGCCATCTCTTTGGCACTTGCTTCGCGGATCAATAGGCCCGTTCTTGGAAATGTCTCTCGTCAACGATCGCCTCGCGAGAACACTCCCTGCTGTCGTTTCGACGTTTGTCCCGGCCGAAGATATTCTCGAGTATCATTATTCACAGCAGGTCTGTTTTCTTCGCAGTGGAAACGTTTCACGGGCCTCGAATCTTGCGCGTTTAACGAATAACTAAAGTTCGATCTAGAATCGCGTTAAAAATTTATAGATACAATGGCTCGTGAATAGACTGTGGATTTTTATGCAGGTTTATATTTCTGTTCGCGCAATTAAAAAAAATAGAAGTTAAATAAAGAGAGAGAGAGAGAGAGAGATTCGTGTTACTTGTTAAAATTTATGGCGAGTTTTCTATATGTAGATATATATTATATATCTGTACGTTTTCGCGTCTTCAAATTTCACATAAATACGTAAAAATATACAGTTTACTCGCGAAAGTATTTGGACGCTGATATAGAAAGCTTTTTCAGTAGAACATTTTCATATATATATATATATCGTATGTATTATGTAAAACATTGCGAAGAAGCATAATGTCACTGTCGCGATTATATCGTATCTCACCAGAATGTTAATGGAATTCCAAAATATTTCGGACTACACGCATAAAACTTTCTACAAGTGACCATATATTTTCGCGAGCCACTGTACGTTCATTTCGCGATATCGAACGAAAAGTGTCGTAAAATTCGCTTCTGGTAATTTTCCGTTTTTTTTCTTTTTTTTTTTTGAGTTTCGCGTCCGAGATAAAAGTTAGAATTGTTTTCTCTCATCTCTGTCTTTCTTTCTTTTTTTGTGAAATTCTCCGGGCAGTCGCAAACTTTTATAACCGCGAATGCGTATATTGTAATTTAGCTGGCACGGGTCTCGAATGAAACGTACCGAAAGTTTGATCGAGAAATATAAGTTGGGCAGCCCATGACGGATCAATAAGTCGGTTCGTTGCCGTAACGGATTTTCCCTGGTCCGCTTGGAAATTTCTCCGCGCGGTTTTCTCTCCTCGTTGCTCGTTGTTACTGCAGCTGCTGTTGAAAACGATGTTTTTCAACACGCGTTGCACTTGCGACGAGTGTAAAAACGCTATGGACGTAAAATGATTAAAGGCAGCTTGGTAATGTTGCGAGTCAATTACTGTGAAGGCTCGCACTTCGATCAATAGCGGTTCTTGTACCTGCGGGGCTCTTTCTCTGTTAAACGTTTCAGCAAAACATTTTCACAGGTTTACGTGACTCACACGGCCGGAAATAATTTACGCGAATTGTATTCGCTAGAGTAAAAAAAGCTCGCTTATTCGGTTATCCGAATTTAGAATTTATTAGACTATTAATTATCGGAATGGTAATTCTTTCCGGATCAATGATTTAGTCGTGGTAATGGGAATTCTTCTTTATCATTATAATATCGTTTTTGTAATAATTAGCCTGCGTTAAAGGTCATTGATTTACGTTTCCCTTTGCAAGCTTCGTTCGAATAATCATCGATAATCGCGGCATTCGTTATTTCCAGTTTAACTGAATCAATTGTGTCTTACGGCTGTTTTATATCATCGTCGTTCTCGCGTGTATGTAATGTTAAAATATCACGAAGGCTTTGCGTATCAGGCAGAAGATAGATTTAACGTGTAACGCATTTTGTGCCAACTTGCAGCGTATTATCGTGTTACCTTTCAAAACAGAAAACAAGACGCAACTCTATTGACGGTTGAAATTAAAAGTAAATATAGCGAAGAGAGTATTGCGGTAGTTCCCTTCGTTTTTACTCGTACGTTACAACTATATTTTAAACGTATAAATTGAAAAACTTGCGATAACTTCATTTCTTTGTGTTTTAAACTGAAACTACATCTAGACGTTCTTATTACTTCTACGAAAATATTGTTATGCAGGATAATGAATATTATCCTTCGTGAATATAATCGAATTCTTTTTACATCATTGTTCTAACTTATAAGGAACGTAATAGGGTCTTAAGTTTCATATCAAAATTATTATTTCACTTTATTCGATACAAACTCTTACGAAATACTATTAAGTTCGCGCTATAATTCGTTTGTAATTCTATCGCAAGGAATTCCATTGAAAGGGCGAGTCACTAGCAGTAATAAACATTTGTGACTACGTAACCAACTAAATATTGCAACAAACCAACAATTCCATTTCTACGAACGAATTGAATTTCATAGAACTGTTATGCTCGTGCTCGGAATACAAATGAAAGAGAAATATTATTCAAGCCAGCGTGGATCTTATTGTCGGTAGAATCAATCTTGTTGTTTCTGGACGTCGCTTCAACGCACAAGTGGCTATAATCCAGCAAAAATGGACACGTATTTCCATCGAAACCTGTCTGGATATTTCATACAACGTGCAATTACCTTCGATAATGTGCCTCGTAATTTCCCCCTTTAAAAATCAACAACCAATTTCTGTCTCAAGCCCTTTTCTTCTCAATTTTTATCGTTAAAAGCATACTTATATAGCGATTATTCGAAAGACAAAAATATTTATTGCTACGGTAATCATCAAATGGATTCTCGTTTCATGTATTCTCTCCGCTTAAATCGATATATTGAAACTTTAGCGTGCGACGCGTGTATTATCCTCGCTATTGTGTATCGTAATCTTTATTTTATAATATCCATCTTCGTTTCATTTTCTATCGTTAAACACGCGTGTAGTAACTGGTATACGATTGGACATCGAACACGCAGATCGATCTTTCCAAGACACATTGAATATTTGCTTCGGTGGTCATCAAATGAATCTTTGTTTCCACAGATCCACTTAATTTAAATCAGCGCTTTAAAATATACATGTAGAAGATACGTTATCGTATTGTTACAGGACTACAAAAGCTCTTCTAGTTCTTGTTACGTTTCCTGGCATTGTCCGCTTCGTGGTCTGTGTTTGAACTTGACTTCATCTTGGTGCTATTGTCAGTGCAAAACCAGTGTCGAGTGTTCTCGACAGAGGAACGAAGTCGGCGCATTTATATGTCCCTCTTCGGCCGCGTTGGTTTTCCTTTTTCCGTTTGCATTCGACGTCGTCTGACGTGACACAAAATATTATTTCGTTAATTATAAGTGATACCTATGTACACTCCCGTTCATAATTTTTGAAATATTCAAGAAAGTGGTGAAGATATACTGGGACTAGACAGGACTAAATAATCGACGGAAGGACGTTCTACGCGTGAAAATAAGTCGAAAATGCAGAATACAATTTTTTCTCTAGACGCTTTGTTTCCGAGAAAAATAACTTTGAAAATTTATCATACGCGCGTACTAGGTCGATTTTTCGCTAAACATGTTCGAACGCTTTTTTCTCTTTTCTTTTTCATTTTCTTGAAAACGAAGCCCCGACCGGAAAAATTTTACTCTACATTTTCTTTACACGTGGAACAACCTGCTGTCGATTATTTAGTACCGCCCAGTTCGGAATTAGCCATGTTCAAATATACTTGATAAATTTTGAAATTTTGTCTCGAAAGTTAAACCTTCAATGAAAATGTTTCATTCCATATTTTATTCTTATTTTTTCATGAGAAATCACCTCGTGCCCGCTTGTATTATTCGTTGTACGTTATTCGGCCACACCCTGTATGTACTTATATTCGATATCAACATCAAATGGGAAGAAAAGAAATATTGGTATAAAATAGTATCGAATCTTAAAATTGCTCTTCTGTAAAAACACAAAGCATGAAAAATATAACTTACTGTGTCCTTCGTTTATAGTCTAATATTTCAAACGAAACAATCGTTCTTAAAAGTTTTTGGTAGTTTTCTAAAGAGATTTTGGACTTACTTGGTACGAGTTCTCGTATGTGTCTTTACACATACGAATTGGAGCATACACAAGGGAAGTGCATTACGTAAAAGACCAGGCGATAGACTAAGCATTGGAAATGGAAAATAGGTCGTCACGCATCTGTGACAGAATCCAATAGACGCAAGTTTTTGGGTGAAGGTCGATATGAGCTTGTTGAAACAGTGGTCCTTGCGTTCGTATCGTAATACTGCATGTATAACCCGAGCGAATTAATAGAATTAACGCTAATCGACTGTTATAAATCTCTCATTTGATAATTCATACCACATCATCGTTATTAAGATCCTTTCAGCGTCATAGCACACAACTGCGAAGGAAACGATATTATTTACGAGCGTCTGCGTTTTCACCTTCTTCCGTCACCTTTCCTCACACTCTACTCGAAGCTAAAAGCTCCTGCGAACTCTGTCGACACGCCGGTGCTTTTCATTGTCGAGCCGAAACTTTCCTGCTAAATTTTCCTTCGAGTTCAAATTCACCGGGGACAGGTGAACTCGCTAGAACGATAAGAGTTTGAAATATGAAAGGTTCCCTTGGAAGGTTCCGCTGGAACTGGAAGGAACTATCGATTGGCCGAAATTGAATACAACGACGCAAAATGTGTTAAAGCGACTATCTGACCGTGAAAAAGTCATGTCGGTCTAATGTCGATTAATACTCAACTATTTCAGTTACTATTTATACTATTACTTCAGTAATTATCGTTGGAAAAATTCCTGATGTTTTTGTTATTTTCTGCCAGATAATGAATGGTCGAACAAAGGAAAAGAAGAAACAAAATTAGTTAATTAAAAAAACAATAATAGGATTTTTTCGGTGAGAAAACCTCGTGTATCTAAGAAATTTTGAATCGTAAGTGGAATGTTCAGATCCGTAAAGATTTAGAAAGTTAAGAAAGGTATATAATTTGAGTAATAAGAAATGATCAAATGATCGATCCATGTAGTTTTACTTACGTTCTAATTTACAAAATCTAAATAACATGTCCTTGGATATTGGCCATTCGTTATTCCATCTGCTCGAACATATCAAATTTTTGTACTCTTATTGCAAAACTTAAATATACGAACGATCCACGGGAAAAAGAGGGAATACTAATTTCAGTTTTAACGAATTTCGAAATTAACATTTTCTCGTACGCTGCTCTGTGTGCTTTTTCCGCGGCTATGTCGCATTGCGAATTAAAATTTCCCGAGTTCTAACGTAGATACAACGAAAGTAGTACAACGAAAGAATGATTTTCATTTCTTAAAGCTTGGTGTGTTATATATTACTTAAAATTACACATTGCGGAATAAAGTAAACAACGAATACAAAACGATATTTCATTTTGACATACGAGAAAATACGAAGTTGTCGCGTTATATATCGAAAAATTAATTTTCCTTCTCTGAGAAATGCTAAAGCTCGACGTTACCCCTTTAACCTGTGCACCGTTTACACATCTTCCTCCACGATCCTCTACGTTCTAATTAAAAATCCGAGAAATATAGAAACTTGAAGAAACCAAGAATCGAGTAACCAAGAAAAATGATGAAAATTATAACTTTCCCAGTCGGACGTTTTTCTCAAACACTGTGTACCGTTGCGTTCACCAAGTCGCGTCGTGACTCGAACTCCGGCTTAATAATTATCGCGACAATTCGACAACGGCGATCGCGCGTCCGATAAGACTTTGAAATATGAAAGTTTCGCCGGAACCGGAAGAAGCTATCGATCGGTGGAAATTCAACGCGAGACGTTCGCCAAGTCACGCTGCGACCCGAGCTCCGGCTTAATAACTATCGCGACGATTTGGTAACGGTACTCGCGCGAGCGGAATCACGGATTGCAGAGTGTTAGTCGACGGCTGAGAGAAGGAAACGCGAGTCGTCTTTGTTACACGGAGATGCGGCTGGGCTTTCCTTTCAGACGTGCTTCGTCGTTTCTGACGGTTTCGTTCCCGTTGGGAAATAGGTCGGCGCTGAAACGACGGACGAAGCACATCGACGAAGAACGCTTATTGAAAGACCCATTCATTTTTACCGACGCTCTTGCTCGGACGATATACACCACCCGTTAGCCGTCTCGTAATAATACGTGCCGGTTGACAGCTGTCCTGATATCGCGTCGTTAGACGTTGAAAGGGACCCGTGAAGAGAACATCGCTAGATTGAGAGGTTGTCAATGCCCGCGGAACGAGAGAACGTCGAGAGACTTGGACAAAATGGCGAAATCTTATCGTGGTTTTGTCGGAAAATCGTTCTTGGCTACGTACGTTGTTGTTGTTATTCGATACGTAGATCCTCGTACGCTTAGTGCCATTAATATCATAATCGATCGTGAATCTGATAATTAACGCCGTCATATTGTACGATACGCGGTAAAAATCCTAGAAACGCATGGGTAGTTGTACAAAACGAGGAAACTGGTTAATCCTTTTACACTTTGACGAGTACCAGTGATTTTGAATGATATTGGTATAAGTAGCCATGATACAACATTATTTTGATTTTGAATAAATAAAATTTATTATATCGTTCTTTTAGTTATCGTTGCAAAAGCGATTACTTCATTGCGGGGGGAAATGTAACATAAAGTAGGAATTTTAAAATAAAATTGTAAAACCAGTCATTTTGACTGGTGCGGTGGTTCTAGCGTTAATATATTATTACGTTGTTTTATAGAGTTCTTATACTTTCATAGCCAGACAGTTTATCGGAGTTCAATGTCGTTGAAAATACAGTAGAAACTGCTTAAATGATTTGTATCTTCATTCTCAGTGACCATATTATCTATTTCGAAGTTAAAAATTCAGAATATTTGGCAAAATAATGGGAGTATAAAGTGCATTATATCGCAGTGCGCATGTGGGACATGCCATAAAGGATCCATGATATAATCGAGGCAAGGGAGATACAAATTAGAAACATATATCTACACACCTTAGTAATTAACTGTTTAGCGACGAGGCACGCCAAGTGACGCCCTGGCGTGCGATTAATACTAATGTTACTGGAACCGGTCAAATGACCGGTTTCAAAATTTAATTTAGAATTGTACATCCATTGTTACTGTTGTTTCTTTCGGTCGTCTAACTTATATTAGCGACTATGATAACTATATTAACAAAAGTTGAGAAATTGATCAATCGGGTGATATAAGAATTTACATAAAGTTAGACGAACGAAAGAAATAACAATGAACGTACAATTTTAAGTCAAATTTTGAAAATACGAGCAACATCGTATTTGATAATTGTTATGTACGGGTCGTTGCATATTTAGAGAAAAATGCTCCGCCGATAAAACGTTCATAAACATTGATGTGAATAAAAATAACGAAAGTTAATACGCAAACGTTAAAAGCGCTTTGGCTTGAAAAAAAAGGAACACAGACACGGTACTCATACAAACAAATACAATATTATAGATGCATATAGCATCGTTAATCATTTTCATCTATAAATTATTTTATATTTGGTGGAAAGTTCTACCTCGATGAAACATTAATCTCACGGTCAAATTGAAGCAAACTTTGGTATCAAAGTTTGCTCGTGCTACAAATTTCACTAGGGAAGTAAAAAGGTATTACGCTCTTAATACGATAGCTAGAGATTGTAAGCATCTCCGGCGGATACAATAAATAAAAGTGGCCGGTTCCGTCGGAACTAGTGCGGCTTAATCTACCTCTGATAATAACCGGCAATAAGATAGTCGAGAGGAAATGTACTCTCCCACCGATCGCCTGCTGATTCAATGGCTTTCTATGGCCTGCCAAGAGAGTTATCCCGGACGTAATAGTTTTTAGTCGATCGTTGTTAGATCTAAATGTTGCTACCGTTATTTCAGCTGCTGCGATCTCCTTTTGCAGATGTTCGTAAAATTTTTAATTCAATATCTAGAATATTATTCGTAAAAACTTTAACAAATAAGGTTATGAAAAAAAAGATCGAAATTTTGTTATCTTTGTTTAAGATCATGCACGAATATATATATTGTAATGTACGTAGTTTATATATCAGTGTATGTAGTTTGCTGTTGGAAATTTTCGCTAAATTATTAACGAGTAATTTCGTATTAAGCAGGATATACAGAATATTAATCGCCAACATTGAAGCACATAATATTGTAAGGGTGAATATAAAGCGAATATACGATAGGATATGGCAAACCTTATTAACAACCATACGAAGCATTAAACTCGATATGAGACACATAGATATGAAGTTGGGAAACCCGATATTTGAAACCTTTGTAAGGTAGAAATCAGTAGGACCGTATCGCCGATAATGAATTTTCGATAGCAGCAGAGTTATAGAACTCGGTATAGGGATCGGCATAGTTATAAAATATTCGTAGGCCTCGGTAATAGCGTAAGAATTTTCAAAGTTCCTAAGACAAACCCCATAGGAAATTGAAGAAGTCCAAGCATTCTTGTACTTCGCGATGTCTCCGAGACTCCTGAGGTCTCTGAAGTATTCAGAAATACTTAAATTAAAAATTGCGCGAATTGAAATTCGCGAGATACCTGTTTACTCCTAAAACTTTAAATTCTTGGAATTTTAGAAGTTTCAAGGATCTCCGAATCCTTCAGAATTTCTGGAACAAAAAACAAAAAGAAAAAAAAAACAGGAAAATTACGCGGATTAATAAGATCCATGAAGCACTTGTCACTTCTAAAATCTTCGATTCCTGAAGTTTTTACACCTTCGAGGTCCCTGAAATTTTTAGAAACGAAGAGAAAAAAAATTCGAAATTACCCGTTATTTCTAAAATCTTTAGCTGTTAGGCCTGCGGATTTCAGTAACCAAAAAATTGAAGGTCGTGTGGCATGAAAATAACGAAGGGTATGTCGATTCCGGATGTTTCTGATATTGACTATTATAACTCCAATGACCTTGATATCGAGTTCCATGACCCGTGACTGTCTCATATCGACTTTCGCGGCACTGCTCTTCCTGATATCGCGTCCCACGACCCGAAGGACTCCTATATCGATCTCTGCAATTCTAACTAATATCGAGTTTCACGACCCCTAAGCGTCTAGAATCGACCCCTGTGACTTAGCTGTTCCTGACATCGAGTCCCTCGACCCCGTACGTTTTTAATATCGATGTTTAAGGACAATTTTCATATCTTCCTGTAAAAAATAGCGAACGAAATTCTTATCTCGTATAGATTTGTCACTAAAGCGATAACTCTTAATACGATATAAAAAACGATAATGACAAACGATGATAAACGACGTGATAATAGCGTAGTTTGTCGTAATTAATAGACTAAAAAGATACGCTTATTGAGGCAATAAGTAGACGCGGTTTCAGATTCGCCCGCGGCTGGAGGGTTAATACGCCCCCGCGAGCTCGATCTTCGTAATATTAAATTGTGCTAACCTGAAGCTTAGGGATATCAGTCCTTATTATGGTCTTCTTGTTAACGCAAATCTCGCGATCTTATAAAATTGTGCATAGCTTTGATAGCATAGCAATTTGTAGCGAAGGAGCTTTTCGTAGTGAGATAAATAATGTTTAGAAATTAGAATTTATAAATTAATAACAGATTAATGGTTGAAAATAATATCGTTAATCTGAGCATCGGAATTAAATTACGAAAGAACGATTAATATCCGTCGCTTTCCCGTATTGTTCATCGAGGTCTGACTAAAAATGCTAATTCTACTGTCGCTTATTATCTCCGAGGAATCAATTTCATCGCGTGAATTTCATTCGTAGAATTCATAGCGTTCCATTAAATGTCACAATAACATAGAATAATGAGATTATCATAAGCTATATTCGCATCTGCATTTTCCTAATTAAGGTGCCGAAAAACGAACACGTGTCTGAATATCTTTCGCCAGGCGTCGTTTTTGTGTCGATGTCAATCCGACAGAATCCTCTGCATATTGCACGAATCGAGTCTGCACGACGCGTGCGAAATTCTCGAGCTTCGAGGATTCGACGACCAACGACACGCTCTGCTTCACATTCTTTTTCCATTCCAGAAGCTTTAATCCCCAGACGATAATTCCACGCCTCCGAAACGACTTGACACGAGTAAGGTTCCTGACATTCGAGCCACGTTCCTCGACATCACGTGACCGTAATACAGGACTCTGCATGAACACCATAAGCACCAAAATCATTTTTCGCTAAGAGCGTCGGCTCTAGTCGCGGAAAGTCCGTTAACGACTTAAAATGAAATTTCCAGGTGAAATTTAACCACGATGAGAGCACTTCCCCGCGTATCCTATAAAAATATCGCATTACACGACGCCTTGTTATTTTCGCGATATAAAACTTCGAATATTTAGATATCGTACATGTGGTAGAACGGTAGGATTTGTAAATTAATAATAGATAAATTAGTAAAAGCTGCATCGATCGCATACTTGTAGAATTATAAATTAAATTACATATAGATTTATTAATAATGGTCACCTTCCTGTGGAATTCTGCGATGTCCGACTATGAATGCCGATTCTACTGTTACCGTGTCACACCTTCTGCCTTTTACGGGGAAACGATACTTTAAACTTGGCTGTTCAACCGATTTAATATTATCTAAACGTTCTTTTATTTGCTTTAGGGATTAAATAGCCAAATAAACGAAGACAATGAAACAAAAATAAAGTAATCTTGGTGCCAGCGTTAATCGAAAGGTCGAGCGCGACTGTACGTATCCATCGCATCGATGATGACTCACGTTTCGTCCGTGGTTTTCAATGTACGTTCACGTCGCTTCGAAATCAATTCACCCTTAAAACTAAAAAGGTGTGGTTTTTCAAACACAGCTGCTTTGTCTTTGTATCGACGGGTGTACACGCTCTGATACAGACGAGAGAACAAATGTGAGAGGTCACGTTGAATGTTACGTATCCTTGTGGCGACCACGGGTAATTTTCCATGAACTTCTCCATCGAATTTATAAGTTCTATTATCGTACAAGCATATTCATACCTTGACCATGTTATATTTCACTTTAGTAAAAAGTTGAGAGTAAAAAATCTTTCTCGCAAAAATAAGCATCGACATAAATAAATATTTATATATGGCATTCATCGCGGATTTTTTTATCAAACTCAGACGTATATATAGACGAAAGATTTTTATCTAATTTCATTTCTACCATACATACAAACTACATATATATCTACATACAACGTACAAAATAAAGAGCTACGGCAAGATCTTCAAGTCCCCACGGAAAAGGAGAAAATTCAGCGAATATACGACAGATAAAAATCAAAAACGATAAAAACCCAAGCCGGCTAGCCAATACATCGTTGACCGACAGTACCATTAAAAAAGACTGAAAAAGAAACAGAGATAAATATATTCTCGTAATAGCGTTAATCCAGTGCCATAATTATCAACCACGCGCCATCCTTAATAGCTAGAACAGTCTGCTAAAATTATTTCTACATCCTCCAGAGCAAATTGCAAAGATCATCTAAAAAACGGAACAAAATTCCATTTGAAACGGAAACACGACTGCTCCTAGTTCTAAATATTACGAATATCGCTTATACGCGAACCCAGAGCTTCCCTGTCCAGAAGGTGCCAGTGAATTTCTCGCAGACGCTGTTTCATTTCTGTAGCTTGTCTCGCCACAGATATTGATTTATCGGTTACAATCCGTCAGACCGGATGGTATACCTCCAGGTTTCCATCTAGCATTGCAGGCTTCCGAGAGTGGGGACGCGATACACCGAACCGGATCGCCAAATCAAATTCATGGCGAGCACATAACTCCGGTGAGAAACTACCCGCGTAGGATAGAGGCGGATGAAATCCAGTCACAGATTAACTCTGGATTTCCCTGCAGCGATCGAAATCCTGAAGCCGCGAGTTGCGCTTTCATTCGACGCAATCGCCGCACTTGAACGTCTTCCGATGATCTCTGGCTGAATTCGAGTCCGCGCCGAGCTTTCTTCATCGATCGTGAAAAATACAACGAGCGTTCGTCCCTTCCTCTTTGAATTCTCTGTCGAGAGAATAATATATTAATATAAGACTCTGCGTCGTCGAAGAAATCCGACATGAACGATCCCTCGTCGTTCTTAGGAAGTTTCTGACGTAAGGATATTTTTTAAATATATCTCCTGGCCAGAGGAGAGCTCGGTTTTTATAAAATTTATTATTTTCAGAGGTATAGCTGTGGATTATCATCGAGGACAGTTGGTTCTCACGATTTATCTCGATAGTAAAAAGAAATGGGCGTCTAGGGAATTTTTTAAGTGTATTTTCCCGGCGAAGGAATTCGTTCTTTACAAACTTTAGTATTTTAATATAGTTGACTCTCGTAATTTATCGTGGCCGTGGGAGCAAACGAATGACGCGGGAATTTCCTAATTAGATTTCTCAGGGGGAGGGAAATTTTGCTTTTAGAAAACTTAGTATTCTAAGAAGCGTAGGTTTCAATTGCTATCAAACACGGTTGATTTTCACGATTCACCTCGACAGTAGGAAAAAGTATGCGTTAAATATCGTGCGATTCTAAGATTTCTCGCGTTTCCATAGCTTCAATCTCGAGAATGCGTTTAAACGAGCAAAGGAAATACATTTTTCACCTCGTTAATCCTTGACGCCCAGTATACTGGGTTCGTTTGCCTGATTTATGAAGCATACAATTTATGCAATTTCTCGTATCGATCAGCAGTCAGAGAAGGTAATAGAATATACAATAAACCGAGATCGTGTTGTCGTGCTAGGACGGTCCCCGATTACCGTGAAAAATACTCGTTCGTACGTGGAAATGGTAGGCGGATCCGCAGTCATAATGGCGAAGTCATATATTCGCGTGATCAACGGTTATAAAAATTCGCCGCGGGACGTGTATACAATTGTAAAAGAGTGACGTAGACCTATCGACCTGCTGGTAGTGCAGCAAAAATAAACCAAGTTTTCTGGGCCACTGGCGCACCAATTCCTAGATCCGATGCCTGGAAATCGTGACGTCACGTTCAACTTTGGAAAAATATATATCTCCCTTTGCACAAAGCTTGCAGCTTACGTAGATTGACAGATTTTGAAGAAATTGTAACCGAGAAGTAATCCACGTGGCGCCGGCTGTCTAGCGTACCATTCGATATCAACGAGACAACCTTCCGGTTTCATTTCTAGGCTACCTTGTTCGTCTTCGTGGTTGGGACAAATGTTAAATCGAAGATTATCTTCCGGACGTTACGTCTGACGCCGGATTGGTTCGTCAATGAGAAATTTCATAACCGTGTTATAGAAATTTATTTAAATGTATTTTATCTGATGGAAATATTCACTTTGCCTTTTGACCCAATGACAATTCGAACAGAAATTTTAAACATTCGTTGTCGCTCTGTCGGAAGAACGATTATAATCACGGTGTCGTTCCTCATTTGCGTTCGCATCATTGTTCGCATTTAGCGCGTTATTCTACTCTGGGGATAAGAATAATAAATGAACGGATTGAGAGCAGTAAATAAAAATACGGAAATTGAATAAATGGATTCAATTCATATAAACTCGATTAAATAGAATTCGTGTGTAGATTCTATGACAACTTTGTAATACGATTTACAATCTAGCATGATAGATGTTTAATAAGTTCTATACGGTACTGTAAAATTGTATTACGCTCGGTAAATTGAACTTTCGAACGAATCAGATTGTTTTGAAAAATATTCAGGAAAAGTTTAGAAATATTTGAATCAAAGCATGGATAGGGAAACGCCAGATCTTTGTACCGATATTTCATTTTTCCAATCGAAAGTTTTTGACAAACGCATCGACAAGAAAATTTGTACGATTTCATTTCGTAGGTAGATGATTCTGTCTATTGGTGACCTGGTTCTTAACGACCAATAGGTTACAGCCATCAGAGATTACTACTGGAAGGTGAAAAAACAAAGAAGAATGGCGCTCAATCTCCGTGGCAATTTCTGTCAACGACAAAAGTCGTTTATTCAACGTCGTGACTGGTGGCGTTTAACGATCAAACTTATTAAAGCTCGAAACAAAAATATCGATCCCTTGCGGGCACGTTGTGGTTAACGAAGAATGCGCAACGATGATGCATTGTCTGTTCCGAGTGAAGGACTTCGTTGACCCAAATACGAACGCAATACGTAATAAGGGGACTTGTCGAACCGAGCTCGATGCCTGGTGCTACACAATGTCCTAATGCATTGCGACTCTTCCAATTCGATTTTCGAATGAGAAATTGTTGATCATCGGGTTCTTTCGCTTTTAGTGCAACCGTGTCGGACAGAGTTGTATATCGTTTGTACTTGTCCACCGAATCACAGTCTGGTTCGTGGAAATTCAACGAAACTACCGCAGAACTTCGCTTGTACGAATTTTTCAAGGTGGAAATAATTTATACGTGTCGTTGAAATTCATATAACTAATTCTCGTAAATATAGTAAGGTAAAGTAAAAGGAGAAACGTATAATCTACAATTCGTAGCGTAATAACGTGTCGCTTGCAACGTGTATCGTTTGTATTCTCTGAGCTGATACTCGATCAAATCAAATAATTACAATTCACCTAAAAATTAAGAATCGATTGCATTAAATTTCTTCGGTCAAAGTTCAGCTTAGGTTTGATAAATTAACTTCTTGTTCCGAGTTACAGCCCTTACGTCGAATTACCTTTGTGGTATCAAGAATTTCGTTGATCCCGGTACCGGCACCATACACCGGTGAAAGCTAATTTGATCCTCGAAACCACAAACGACATCGATTTCCTTAAGACTAACTCGTAATATCACGTGTCTCGGGGTAAGATCGGGTTCATCGAGTCAGAGATCAGCAAGATCTTCGTTGACCTAAATACCAGAGCGATAATAAGAAGACTTGTCCGGTGGAGCTTTAGCTCCGGCATCAGTGGAACGTCCTACCTTTAATCCTTTTGGTTGCTCCGTATCTCCACGATCATCCATTTTTCTTCGTTCTTAGCTGGATCCCTGCCATTCGTTTCATTGTACCTTCTGTCGCTTCACATTTCATGCTTACCGCGCTTTCCTTTCCTTTCCTTTTTTCTTTCTTTTCTTTTTTAAATTTCATTTATTTAACCGGAAGACAGCTAGCTATTCTCTAGGCGTCGAAGAAGAATTTCTATCCGGCTCTTAATGCAGATCCTCGACCGTAATACGGAATAAGTAGCTTCTAATTATCAAGGAGACGGATTTACTCATTCCATCGAATAAATCCAACCTTTAGAAGAAAAGCTGTTATAAAATCAGCATGCGTTTCCTACTACCCGGCTTCGTTGGAAATTAAATGAACGAAGGAAGGTCGCATATAGCCGCTCTGATTGACGCTAGTTACTCACGCGATTGTTTCGCAGATAGAATCTCCACGTTTCTATACCTAAGTAATTTGTATTACGTATGCAGCGTATGTTTTACGATCATTTTTATTAAATGTCGCGAGATATTCCAAATGTCAAGAATAACGACCACGTTGCCACACAAGCACAGCTGTCCCGATCCTACCCCCACTCCAACCCTTATCTTCCTCGTTAGATATCCTGAAGCGTATATATCTGAAAAATATCGATCGGAATCCAACACAGATCCAATTGTACCACTTCCGCCCACACTTACAAATCATAATTAAATCACGACGCAAACCCAAATTGTCAACCCTCCAACTTCAGCGTCGTGTCCTGTCTTCTTCGTTAAATTGCCACGTGACACGTCAAATCTAAAAAGTTACGTTCGCATAATAAATCTAATTATTCCATGATTCTGCTATCTATTTCTATTTCCACGAGACTGCTAAATCCAGCGTGTATAGACGAGACGACGTATCCAGCGTGACTCGGCGTGATCAATACGATCTTAGTCGCAGCGCGCGGCTATCGACGAAAATACGATAAGAACGATCTAATTAACCAAGAGGTGAACGAACCCTGTCAGGGGCTCTTCTCGCTTTTTACCATGGAAACTCGTCGCGTGGCGTGGAAATAGCTACCCATCGGCGCGACACAGTCCTCGTCGATGATAACGATAATTGCTCTCTATAACGTGGCCTCCAGCGAGACACACATAACACGCTTACTAGCCTTGCTAGTGACAGCTGCTCTCTAACGCGGAATTAATGCTGTTCCAGAGATTGGTCGCTGAACTGAACAAAGAACAGGAGGCTTTCATTGCCAACAAGCATACCGAAAAGGGTGAGGCCGTCGCACCGTGGGTCGGTGCACCCAACGAGGACATACTCCGCGAGGAATGCTTATCTCTGTCGACGGTGAGTAATTCCTCTGTGTCTCCTATTTCCGTTGCTAGTATACTCTCGTTCTAGAGAAGAGGGAACAGATCGAGTCCATACATACACATACGTACATACACACCTACACACACATACACCGAGCAAGTGTCGCGATCGTTCTTGCGAAAACGAAACGAAAGTGCCGAGAGTGCTTCGCAACTGGATTCCCATAGCAAACAATGACCTCTTGCCACGCGTTTCGGGTACACGTCTCGGCGTGTTAAGGCGAACGCGACGTATTTCGCTATGCAAATTTTTCGATGAGAATTCGTACACGTTGCTAACTACAATTGATGCATTAACTAACTGAAACATTCGCTGATGTTTAGTACAAATTGAACGCTTTCGCTCGGGTTTTATTTTTTTACCTACGGTAGAATTCCGTTTGTACGAACTTGTCGGGGAACAAATAGTTTATATAGAATTCGTACAGTTCGATATTTTTCATCAGCTATGATTTTCCAGTTATATAATAGGAAATCGAATAAATGGATTCCATCGAGTGTTTGTTTGATTTAACTGAAACTTTGTTCCAATCAATTCCGTTCGTGTAAACACAGATTTTTTTCGTATCTTGTTATAAAATAAAGTAAAATTCGTCAGAGTGTTTGGATAAATAGCGATACTCGGAGTAGGTGTCCTATTACTTTTTGGCCAGGAATACGCGCAGTTTAAACCCTTCGCTATAATTGTCTCTTTTTCAAACTAAAGCATAATAGCACGTCGGTAAGAAACACACGCGTACTCTGTACTCGATTCGTTTCATTTCTCTAATTCTTTGCAATTGTGCCGAAAAGGTTTGAATCTCGTGTATAGTTGCTCGTATTAATCAAAGGGTTAATGAACTCGTGCAACGGAATATAGACAGAGATTTTCGATTCTCGGTTAGATTGGCTTCCATGCATTTCGAGATCGAAACAGGACGGTTGATATCGGGGCAATGACATACACACATGGACATAGATATGTACATGTTTAATTTGATTCATGATTTAATAATACGTATAAATGATAACGCAGTGACCATGTATCATAGGGGCTTCGAAATTACCGTGCCAATTTATGCTGACATTACTGATCGAGCCCGATACAATTCTCTCGTGGATGAAATAAGATGAATTAAATAAAATTTCAATTAGACATTTATAATGCTGTTAAAATAAATCACTGATAATGTCGGTTGGCAAATTTTTAAAAAATCCTATCTCACGAGTATCTGATCGTTTTGATTGATTTATTGCGACAGTATGTAAATTAATAATCAATTCGTGACTAAAATGGATACACGATATACATATATTATGTTATATATTATACATTCTTATACAATCAACAAATTATAAATTCAAATCAATTATTGAGAATGTAATCGACAATGTATTAAAATTAATGGATTTAAAATATACCGTTACTTTCGATAATTAATCGATTTTGTTTACGTTTTGAAAATCAACGAAGGATGAAATTATTACGGCATCATTAAATCATACAATACGGAAAATCATCAAATATTTGAATAAATTTGAGCCGCAATATGCGTACAATTCGTAAAAAACAGTCATAATCTGTCCATAGTCACGCTGTAGACAAGATTAGATACTGTTAATTACAGTAAAGAGATCGTGTCGCGATTAGTATAACGATCTCTAAAATTGCAATTGGTTCCCCTCGAGTAACAGAGTATCTGCTCTATTAAATCGAATGGATTCTTCTTTAAGTGGACTTCTTGGAACAACGATTTCGTTAATCCTGCACAGGTCTTGGCTGATCCGTTAAACGTATGCTAAATCTCTTTATAAACAGGGCGTTTAATTAAAGATTCATTAATGAAGGCTGTGCCTATTAATCGAAACTGGGTTCATTAACGCTATTAAATCAGAACAAACGAGTTCAAACTAAACAAATTAAATTAGGTTCGTTAATTTAATTTTTAAATTGTCTAATTTCAGACTATACATTGGCGATTTAATTCGCGTACCATTTAAAACTGGTGAACGACAAAGCGTAAAGAAATTTTGGTAACTTGGGAATGTTGATTTCAGGATCAACGTAACTTTCTGAAATCCCCACCAAAGGAAGTCGATTTCCCTTGGGACTTTGAGGCTGTACAACCGATGGCACAAGCCACTTTGGCACTAGATCCTAACTTGGAGAACATGAGGTTCCAGCTTGTGCCGAAAGTGTGAGTAATTTTACGAAATTGTTGCTCAACTAATCTTACTTTAGAAATTGCATTTGTGCCATGATGACATTTTGGAAAATAATATTGAAATTATGTCCGTAAGTTTGACATCGTAATTTAGATATACACAAGGAAATTAATATTATGATATTCGAAAATTATGTTCGAAGAAAAGAAGATTTTGGAGAAGTGGAAGTAATTAAAATATCAAAAAAGAACATTTTTTTCCGTGATATATATATTCAATACTAGAAAGGTCGATGTTGTTTTTCTCCAATCACATGAACGAGTTAGCAAAAATAATTATTTTCACTAACAAATATCATGTTATTCGCGAATATTTCATTTCGAAATTGAACGAGCGTATTTGTCAATTTTGTTTGAAACAATAGCAAGTTCCACTTTCGTAATAACGTTTAAAATATCCAGAAAGTACACATGTGCATCGTGCACATGCGCGCACAGTAATAATTTTCAGCCAAATGCTAAAAGGTACTGTTGGAAACGTCAGGTACATAATTGAATAAAGCCGGTGCTTTTGAACTTCCATTTGCGATGATTGCACATACTTAACTCTAATAAATTAAATAATTTGTTATGACGAAATGTAACAAATAACGACTCTGTGTACAATAACATTCAAAAGAGTCGCGTGCGAGAGGATTAGATGAGATACCCTGATAATTAGCAAAAAACTATTCGTGGAGAAAGCTTGATACAAATCTCCATATTTCTTCAGCAATATTAAACAGACTTTTTATATTTAAACGCGGGGCACGCAAATTCCTTCGTTATTTAAAATTCAAGTCTCTATTAACTCGGGTCCTCCACATCTAACTCCGCTCTAACTCCATTCCGCCTCAACCAACTAGAACCAAAATCATTCTCAAACCTTTACAAAGAGAAAATCTCTGCAAAATCCCTCTGGAATTCCTCCTGCGAATCTTCTCTTTGACTTTCCTCTAGAGATCGCCAAATTTACGGACAAACTACGATGCATCACGAACCACAGGTACTTTCAGTATTCAGACGGTTGTTATAGTTGATACGCAAATTTATTCTCCGCTTCAGTTGATGACGTCTAACGATGGAAATCGGTTTATAGTTTATATATCTCTCTCTTAAAAATACATTAAAAATACATGAACACGTGGCTTCGCTTTCTCTCGCGATCATGATAGAACCGAAATTAAATTGTTACGAGCGTTGCAAGATACGTGGTACAAAGCTTCAAATGAATTTTGTTCTACGTTTTTTATTTAGTTTCGTACGTAGAATATTTCGTCCAGCGTCCACTTTACGAGGTATTGAGAATTAATCAAGTTAAGCCGCATCTGTTAAACTTTCAAATTCGATTTCCTCGTAAACAAGACTTCAAAAGAAAAACTGTTATTCCACAGTTTGGACTTGCTTCCTGCGTAGAAAAATCTGTCGTGATCGTCCATTGTCCATTCGTACACGATCGAGAAGAACTACGGTTCACGCGCGCTTGTCAAAGCTTTCAAAAACATGATTTTCTCGCAAACGAAGAGATTTTATTTATTTTAGATTTTAGATTCGTTCTCTGTAGACTTTCCACAGAGCGAGTTCTTATCCACGAGTTGACCTACGCGTTTACCTTACGCGTACCAACGTAGAAAGCGAAGAACCAAACGTACGAAAATCGAGCGATCGACATCGAATCTCCACCGCTGGCGTATATCAACTGCGAACTATATCGTATGAATTCCAACCATAAAATACGTCTGGCACTATCAGCTACGATATATCTCTTGCAACTTCTCGAATTTGCGGAAGTGGCTCGGGAAGCTAGTTCGTAATTGCGAGTTATTTCAAGACGCACCTATCAATCTCCGGAAGATCAATACGTATTCGAAATCCCACGTATCTACGTACGAGGGAACGCGGATCACCCACGATCGGTGTTATTTATCCACGGACTAAATTAAATCAGTCCACGGTGGCTGGCGCTAATTGGCAATTTCCAAAGCGACATCCGATTACTGTTGGTCGGAAGTCGTGTGGTTTCTCTGCTACCAAGACTCGGGACGAATTCACGCCCCTAAATTAATACTCGTCATCTGTATCGTGCAGAATATCAGAAGAGAATTTCTGGAAGAACTACTTCTACCGAGTATCGGTTCTCCGTCAAAGCCACGAGCTGAATACAATGGCCAACCAAACGGAGAACAACCTGAATCAGGCATCCGCTGGAACCGTGGATCAACCTGAAGGTAATTCGAACCTCTGTGCAACCATTTCTCACGCTCAACCAATATTATTATCGTTTATAACATTATCGTCGTTCGTTTAACCACTTAACGCACATTTAGTTTACACGGTTATTTTAGTCATTGGCCTTTACGGGTTCACGAGGTCCGATATTTTATATACTAGGATATCTATATGTCTTATAAAAACGTAGCGTCAATCCATTCGCATCGCAAGGCCGTGATTACAATGGATGTGTGCTCTAACGAACTATCGTTTTGACGACAACTATTTTTAAGCATGCATACGTATAGACGCCCTCGTTGATGAACGCTAAGACTCTTGACGAGAACGAGATAATGCTTAAAAATCGGTAAGAGAATGTCTTCGGATTCTTCGATTATTCTTCGATAATTATATATATATCAATCACTGTCTCGACTAATTTCCACCGTATCTGTTATTCTTAGGTTTCATGCATTCTGTATATGATTCCGCAAATAAGATTGGAACTTTTGCAAACTCCGCCGAATTTTCTAATCGAATATTTTAGGTATCCATATATAATCATCAATTCGTTAGCTTTATTCAATTCTTGCAAATACCTCTGCAAATTGTTTCTATATATTCTAAATCATTCTATTGCACGAACGCATAATTGAGTCGATTAATCGTTTCTCCGATAACTCACTTTATTCTACATTAATTTTTATATTTTTTATGCGGCCAGCAAGTGTCTTAATATTCATGAACGAGGTAGCAGATTTTTATAAAAGCATGCGTTTCGAAGTACAATTGTTTCGTTTGTCAGAATTTTATTACAAAAAAATTTCATCGTTCTCGCTAATAAATCGGAGAAAAATTTATGCGTTAAGGGGTTAATGTATTTTTATCATACGATATCACCATCGTCATTATCATCGAGTCTATCGTTCGACCCTTTCGATCAAAAGTGTTTCGTTCGAGCATCGCGTGACGCGTTCCTTGAGCATTTGCAACATCTGCGTTGCTTCTCGAAAGAATAATCATCAGTTTCATTAAATGATCACAGCCAGTAGTTAGTAGCGTTTCGTCAGTATTTTTCTCTTCGATAAGATCGGGCGATTTTATTGAGACGATTCCGAGGATGGAGCAAAGGTAAGTTAAATTTCGCTTCATCGGCTCTCATCGATGCATAGACGTTTGGTGAAATGGTCGTTTACATTTTCATGCGATTCTTTGAAGCAACGCAGATACTTTAGATGGTCAGGTCAAACGAAACACTGCGCTCGATGGCTGACAATTCAAAATCGGATACGCTGCTTCGTATTTGGTTAACCTTAAGACAATAAATCGCGAAAGGAGAGGTAGAACGATGGTTAGACGTTGCATAATTCATAGGGGCGGGGTCGAGACTCTTTCGACCGCGAGTTAAATGAAATACATATTTCATATAGCCGGAGATAGATTCCGCGTAACTGGGATTAGCTAATCAAATTTTTACCATCGAAATCGATACGAAACAGAGTCGGCAAATTGGTCGTGGCTTTCACATAGCGGTCGGATTAAACGCTGAACGATTTCAGAGGATATACGTCGACGTTGCTTTTTCCATTTAACGGCTTGGCGCGATCGCACGAAAGTCACGCGTCGAAAGAACCGCGAATGAAAAAAAGAAACGAATCGGATGAAAAATAACAAAAGCGCGGAGAGAAAAGCGCGAAGCATCGCTATTCGATATCCAGCCATCGACGTCACTTTGCGTAAAGGGTCGATCGTCGAGTCACGTTGCAAAGCGTGCACACACGAACCTTTTTCGTTCGTTTCCTCGGTGTGTGCACGTTCCTTACCTCTTATATTAGTTTGCATCGCAATTTCGAGCCTCTTCACTCGACGTCCCCCTCGTCGCTCCAAGACCAGTACGGTAATCTCCGATCGGGGCGAAAGGATTTTTCGCTCGCTCGATGTCGAGGTGAACCACCGGCGCCTGGCGAACGACATCCTTCGCGACCAAACTATCGACGACGATCGAGACCAGAGCAAACGTTTATGGGTGTCGTGCGCACACGCTCGATCGACGGCTCGACGTTTTCCGAGACGAGACCACCATGCATGGCACAATTCCGAGCTTGATGCGTCGTTTAGATTTATCTGTTCGTCGGCGAGCCACAAACAACGTGCTGATGAATCGTGTAAGAGGAGAATAGTCGCATCGATGCTGTGAATATCCTAGCGTAGGAAATTTCTATGAGGTATTGATGATTGTTTTATCGTCGTGTGGGTTCATCGTTGTTTACGACGCTGTGGAACTTTTCATCGTATACGTGGATTGTATACGATGGATATGCGCAAAAGAAGTATTATATATTAAATATCGTAAAAGTGTCGTGTACAGAAAGTATTTCTACGTGTTTACGTGCGTACGGTTGACTACACTCAATTGGAATAAATTTTGTATCGTTCAGTGGTAGTTTCATACGATTACAAAAATATGATACCGTGCGAATGAAATGTAGAATTTGATTAAAAAACGCTTCGCTAGGAAGTAAGGGGTGTACAAATATTATTTTCGTCGAATCACGTATGATCGTAATAATAAAAATGGAACAAAATGGATCGTACGTGATTGAATAAAATAATATGAAACGAAAAGAGTTTGTGCTTCTATTATTTCCTTACAAAAGGAAAGAAACTTTCGAGACAACCTAATACTTTTTGTCGAGACTGTAGATCTTATGCGAAGAAACGGTCAGCATTATTGCCGGTGTTTAAGGTTCTCAGCATTATCGTACGTAAGAGACCCTTTACACGATCAAGATATATCGTTGAGAGCTCTAAAATATATTGACACTAGTAAGATCGCCTGAACTACCTTAAAGGTAATTTTTTAGCGCTCAAAAGGAATACGAACCAAGTTATTGCATTATCAATCAGGATATGCGCCGGTAATCTGATCTGAAAATCGAGTTAAATGCAAACAGCTCGATAGAAGGGTGCGGTATAAGTTTCTGAGATTCGTCGCGTATAAGTCAGGCCATGACACGTCCCGGGTCGACCGCTACTACGGGCCTATTATATCTTCGTTCAATCTACTACGATCGCAAAGAGAATCGAGGCCGACTTTCCCTTTACAAGCTTAACAACGTTGTTCTTCGTCCCCAACTTCTTCAACTTATAAATTTTTATACCTCGACCAGATCGTTTAGATTCACGAGATCCTTTTCCCCACACCATTATCGATCCTTACTCGTGAATTCGGACCCAGTGAATCGCGTACAACAATACAGCGAACATATTTACCGCACCTGTTTTGATTTCTTCGACGTTAGCATCGATAGCTTCGAAAACTAGCTTTTTATAGATATATAATAACAGAATTTTGTAAGGGCTGTTACACGTATGTTTCCTACGTGCTCCACTTCGATCCTAACGGTGTACGTTAATGGCGATTTACACGGTTTATCTCTAAGTAAATAAACAAATGAATTATCCAGTACCACCGCCGATGATGCGTACAAATTAGCAAAGAATGCGTAAAATCGGTAATGCCGCGATGAAAAGTTCCACGATAGTTATTTAAACCGAAAAAATCTATATCATCGGTGCATCGTCCACTTGGAATTCCGAGCCTGGCATTAATTCGAGTTAATTGAGCGTGAAACGACGATGATGTTCCACGAAAATAATACGCTCTATCCACTCGAAAAATCGAGCTCGTCAGCACGTTGATAAAAAAAAAAAGGCTTTCGGAAAAGCGCAAACCGTTGGCCGGAGTGGAAATTGCGGAATCAGGAGGTGGAATCCGTACAAACAATGGAATTTCATCCGGAGCGGAGGTGAACGAACCGGATAAAACGAAATACGAGAGAGGTGCCCCTGGGAGAGGAAGGTGAATAGTTTGGTGAAATACTGTCTGATCCTGAGAATGATCGCCCGTGAATGAGAATTCGAAGCCATCTTCAGGGGCTGTTCACCCCATTCTGCTTTCTGTCGACCATTTCCATCTGCCCGGTTTCCTCCTCTCTTTCGCGAAATGAGAATTCGATCCCGGCCAACGGCTTCGCCGCGGTTCCGACGACGACTTCCGTTTGTTCGAAGTCAAATCACTGCGAAGAGGATGTTAATGCCCTGGCGTCTGGTTAAGTCGTGCTTGAAATTCGATGATCTTGCAGTCGAGAGTTCGTTCGAGATTGAGTTTGATATTTGTGCACATTCCCTGTTTATGAAGCTTCGTTTCTTGCTCGGTTTTCTTTCCTTCTTTAACCCTGCTACGCTCTTTGGGTCGTTCTCGATGCGATCGGGTTTCTTTCGTCGGTAAAAAATTAAGTTCGAAGAAATTATCAACGAATTGCTTGTTAATACGCGCGACGCTTCGTCACGATTTTATTTCGATTTTTTCTTAACGTATTAAGGGGGAAATATTTCGAGGAAAATAGTCAATTTACGTTATCGAATTCTATTCGTTTTGTCCTTAACATCGTCAGGATCGATTCAATTACGTTCATATCGTTTTAATATCGTTGATTTCGTTTCGTCGATATCATCGTCGCTGTTTCTTCCATACGGATTCGCGTAACGAACTATCTTCCTTGTTCGAAGGATTTAAATATTATTATGCTAAAATATTAAGAATCGCGTTGTTCAAAGACGGTAGCACGGTTAAAGCAGAAGCAAGCTGTCTTAATATTTTATTTCGTTTAGTTATTGAGAAACTAGAATTACATTAGACTAAAGAGCGCAGTAAGCTTTTGTACAGTTAAATCGATAAATGACACGCGCACCGCACGAACGAGCAGCAATTAGCTAGTTCGATCGATAGGTAATTAGAAAATTAGTAAACAGCATATCAACGAACGTAGTAGAGCTGTTAGAGGCTTTTAGCTGTTAGGCGGTACCCGTCCCTTCTAGTTTAGCCGTGAGTGTTGTCTTGCGAACAGTTCAAGTGACCACTGGCCAGGAAAGCAGCGGAACAGCGATGACCGGAAGTAACAGCGCGTTGGCCGATTCACCGGGCCACGAATTCGTGTCCGATAGCATGAGGGTCTCGGACACGGACCTCGAAGAGGTCCGGGAAGGCATGAAAAAACTGGGAATGCAGCCACCTAAAGGTTAGTTGATCGTTGGTCGTCGTTAACTCTGTCTTCTGCCAACAATTGTACAGAACATGAAACACGATTTTGCTAACTCGTGGCGTGGTCAGTAATTACTTCTATTTAATTTGTATTATATTTTAGTACTGGAACTACCAAAGGTTTCTTTTTATAGTTGCTACGCATATGTTGTTTTTCATTTTCTTTCTTTTTTCTTTTTTGTTTAATTACGAGAGACGTAGAAGTGGCTTTGACGAGATTGTGGAAAATCTCTATTAATATGGAAATACACAAAGTGTTTAAGCTCTTGTCATAGAAAACTTTTACGTCCATATTTTGAAATTTCATTAACACCGTGACGGAACACGAGTATCGTGATTATGTTGGCCAAAGTTGAAAGCAACCTGAAAACGCACATACAAGTTAGTTTACTTTACAGATCCATACATTTTCAAAATCATCAAAATCATTGATTTATTACATATCGTGGGTGAAGATTTGTTTGATCGAAGATTTGTATTACGTATCTTTCCGCGTAGATCTTCTCATTTTAATCTCCCTGATTTTATATCTTAACCTTTGGTAGTTGCAGCGTTTCGAGAATAAAAATGGTAATAATAATTGAAACACGTAGATGATAGAAAGAAATTATAGAGCCATTTGCCATAAGGTTACGGTGCTTTGCTGACTCGCGCAACGATCTCGATTCGAAGAATTCGCGCGATGCACGTTGATTCGAAATTGTTCTGTACACACACCTTTGGCGATTAGCCACCGGAACGTAATATTCGACGACATGTGTTTCATCATCGCGCCTGTTGTTTCATTACGACCACCAACGAAATTTTCGAACAAGAGCTACATATATCCGTATATATGTTCGAAGAGGAACGAATTCTCCTTTTTGTTTCGCTCGTCCGCAGCTTCGATGAATACATCCATCGATCGGCGCACGAGCGAAAGTACGAAATTGTCACATCGCGGTTTTCTACTATGGAAACGAACGTCGAACGTATAAAAACGAAAAAACAAAAATAAACTCGTAAGATAAATGAAAAAAAAAAAAGAAAAAGAAAAAGAAAGAAAAGTTCCTCTTGGATCGAGCGATCTATGCCCAAGACACAAGGTGTCCAAGAAACACATCCCTCGTGAGTATACTCGTATAGATGAACTTGAAAATTCGAATAATAATCGATCTGTCGATGTTCCACTTTTCTTTTCACCAGCGTTCTAGCTAACCACGTTGCGTCACGTCAGTAGTTCTATATGTGCTCGTTTCTGTCTTTGTTCTCTGTTTCTCTTTTTTTTCTACTTTTCTATCCCTTCTTCGTGCGTCTAACTTTTCCTTATCAGTGTGCTTTATCATTCTTACGTAGGAATTGCTCGTTTAGAATATACAGCTCTCCCTGCCCATGTTCTATTGAATTCATACATCAAATTTTTCGTCTGTTCCTCGAAATAGTTCACGTTCTGTTTCTCGTTCTCTATGTGTTATGAACTCTTGCTCGCCTCTCACTTAGAGTTTTATAATACCCGATGTGACTAAACGACCGCTTTTCCATTCTATTCTGTCAACAGCCTAAGAAGAGGAATATCCCCCCGATAAAAAAAAGCATTATCCAAAGCACACCCTTCAAAAATAAATACAAGCTTCTTTCCCCATCTCGAAGACCGACGTGAGCTTTTTTGGTTCTTGTCCACCGTCTCCTCTAACCCTCCGTCGCGTTTTTCGTATCGAATTCTTCTTCTCCTTCGTCTAACTTTTCGTTGCTATCGAGTTTAAACTGCTCCCAGACTACCACCCCACCCCCACCCCCTGTCACTTGACACTGCGAACGAGAACGTTCTCACGCGACGAACGATCCTCGTTCTTATTATTTCCCTCGGTTTGCTTTCTCGTTCTCCCTTCGCTGCCACTGTCTTCTTTTCTTTTCGTTGTCATTTCTACCGTTATCGTTTCCCAAGAAACCCTACGCGTCGACGCGATCTTCTCGTGCCACGCGTCACAAACGATCAACGATTTTGGGGTGGTTACGCCGCGCGGTTTTTCCTTCCGATCGATCGTAATTACATATATATTACTACGCCGTGATTTACTCTCTAAACGTCATCAACGTAGCGTATCGTCGTCGTTTTCGTCGTTGATCATCTCGTCGTTGTGCTCTGTCGATACTTATTGAAGTGACGATATTTATTGGTCGTCCAGCTTGACTCGGACAAAGCGACCGACGACCAATCCTCTCTACCCTGTTCTTTTCCGAGGATAGTTAATTTTGATAGGCGCTCGACTCGAGACTTCGTCCGACAAGGAAGAAGTAGACGAACGCGAGAAGAAAAGAGGTTAGAGGGAGGGATTGGGGAGAATAGACGACTATGATAAGGAAACGGCGAGAAAGAGACAGCGTTTCAGGAGACACGTCGAGTTTGAAACGCGACAAGAAACGACGCGTTAAATATCGATGATAGCGATGTAGTGACACGCGTTTAATGATACGCATGCTGAGGAGAGAGTAAGAAAGAGAGAGAGAGAGAGAGAGCGTGAATGAAAGGGAGAGAAAGAGGTAGCGAGAACGCGTGTAGTAGGTGCGTAAGGGAGAGAAAGAATGGGAGGGAGATTCTTTCGAGGAAAGAACGTGGCAGAAAGAGGGTGAGAAAGAAAAAACAGAAGAACTTTTGGTAAAAAATGAAAGGAAGAACGCGCTAAAAAAAAGAAGGAAGGAAAAAGTATGCGATATACGCGAAGTGAAGAATCTTAATAAAATCGCGAAGATAAAAAAAAAACTTGATTAAATGTCTGTATGTCTGTCCGTTTGTCTGTCGTCTGTCTGTCTTCGTTCTTAATCAATAAATATTATCTCTTGTCGATTCTCTCCGTGTTGTAAAACGTTAAGGAAAACATTAAACACGTAACGCAGGAGGAAAAAAAAAAGAAAAGCAGGTAAGGAAGGGTGATGAGGAAGATTGGCGAGAAAGTAGCGCGAATAGAGAGGAAGGACGACGCGAAAACTGTGACTCTTGAAATAATGCTAGTGACTCTTTCGCGAAATTAACGCGCTATCGAAGCGGTTACTCGAACGAAAGAAGTAAATAGCCGGACGAAAGAGAAAAAATATCTGCTGATCGTAGTTGGTACGAAAGAAAAATATTTAAACGAAGAGAAAAGAACAAAAAAGAAAGAAAGGAACAGGATAAAACGTAGAGAAAAAGACAGTGATAACAGCAGAAAGAATTTACTAAATGTTACCGTAAAAAAATTAAGGAGAAATAAGGAAAAAGAGAAAAATTATACAAATTCGTTGAATGACAATACGTGTTTTAAAAGAAAACCTAAAAAGAAAAAAAAGAAAGATAAATAAATGAAACGGGAATCGAGGTGTAAACTTTCGTCTCGTCTCTCGTGGGTGTAGTTCTCGTAGTGATTTTCCTTCCGATTCAATTAATTAAACTAACTTAACAGAGAGTTATCGCGTGAAAGATAAAAAACAACCGGCCGGGGGCAGTCCGTTTACACGCCCGTCCATGCTCGAACGAATGTCAAAAACCGCGCGTATCAAAACAGAAAAAAGAAAAAAAAGAAAACATCGGATAACGATGTTCCGTTTAAACCTAAAAAATAGAGGGCGAGAGAGAGGGAAAAATCGTTACGGCGTTAACGATTAGGGAGACGACGTAACGCGATGAAACGCGGAAACGAGAGCGGAATTGAATTAATTTATACGCGAGATTGTTTACATATGGACGGACGCTTAAGCGGCGTAAACGAGCAGGCGAGAAGATCCGCACGTGCACCGGTGCACCTGATTTCGAAATAAATAGAGTTAAAAGAAAAAAAGAAAAAAGGAGAGAGGTACAAGATGAAGGAAAGAATAAAGAGTACGTGGTAGAAACAAATCGACGAAAAGGAGAAAGTAAAAATAATAGAAACGACCGTGGCACGAACGCGAAGCCCCGATGCACTCGCGATGTGCTATCGAACGTCGAACTAGATTTGACATGGAGAGCGCATGTAAAGACGAATCGATATACACACCATACGCGGAGACTGTTGGAGCGAGTTACAGAGACAGAGCGTATATACGAGAAAGAAAGAACGAGTAGGGAGTTTTCGATGAAAAATTCGATTAGCTCGATTTTCTCTGTTCGACGCGTGAAAACAATCCGTTCGATCAATCGGGAACGCAAGCTCCGGAACGAATTTATGCTGGAAATAACGATAATTCGTACACGGTGCAGTCTGTAAGGTGGAAATTTTGGACACGGATAGAAGTTTTCGTACGGAGAGGGATAAGGATTCGCGAAGATCGGCCAAGTTTCGACGAACAGATTACGTAGGAAATTTGAGCACGCGTTTCACGCAATTTCCGATCGAATTCACGGCCCGTGGGCGCATTTGATTTAATCGCGTCAAAGGGGAAACGAAGTTTCTTCGCGGCTGGATCGATCGAGTTAGACGCGTTTCTCTCGCGTTCCACCGTTGCTTCCGGTTCCGACTTCGCCCCTTTTCCACTTCTTCCAGCAAAAACACTCGCGAACGTACGTCGCTTATCGTGATTTCAACCGAGAGAAGACAAGATTACTCGCGTTGCAATCTTTGATACAACGTGTACGAGAATCGGGATGCTCGCGGGCATATCAAACCTTTCAAGGGAATATTAGCAGCCGCGTACGCCGCGAACGAAGAGAGGAAAAGCGTAGCGAGGCACGCCGGAAACCCGTCTATCCGGTTCCGTTTCGCGCTCACCCCCCTCTTTTCTCGGTTCTCCACTCTTGTGTGTGGTTTGAGTTTTTACCTCTCTTCGCCCTTCGCCACCCCTTTTCTCCAGCTCAACCTTCTACACCCCCGTCCTAACTAACACTAACACAGAGACACGATTAAATTCCGACACACCGATACACGGAGGCACAAGGACTGGCGTGTCGCGAGATCGATGCGGAGAAACGAGCGGCCGGAGCACACGCTCTCGAAACAACTCGCTTGTACGCGTGCAAAATCGTTTGCCATCTGTAACACGAAGAACACACACACATACTACTGTTTTCGTATGAATCGTTCGTCTAATACACGTGCACACTGAAATACACGCTACATACACACAGAGAAGCTAAAAACGGCACACATACACGAACGCGCTTACACTCGGCCGGACTCGTCGGTGCGTACGTACACCGATACGCGGCGAACAAGAGGCCGCGTGGCCCGCTTGAAACTAGCCTACAACGCTGCTTGTGAATCTCCGCAGAAGAAGATTGGGAGCGTGAATTGGAGGCGGAACTGAAGGATTACGAGGTAGTAACAGGTAACGAGGAGAGAAACAGCAACGCGACGCCGATCAGAAACAGCGGCGCGTTGGATAAGGACGATTGGGAGAAGCAGATCGACGAGCTGCTGGCCAACGAGGACGACGAGGACCTCAAGTGAGCCGAGAGATTCTTCGCGGTGGATCGGATAGAGGCGATCTCGTCGCGTTTCGAGATCATCCTGCGTTAGAAAGGGGAGACTGAGTGTGTTAGATCGCCGAGTGGGCTGTCGCGTCTTTCCTTCGCGAACACCTTCCTCCGGTTGTTCGAAGAGGGGCAGAGTGTGAAAGATTCTCGGAACAGAGGGAAGCTCGTCTTCTTCCCGTTTCTTTTCAGCTTTCAGCTTTGCCTCTTTTCTGCGGTCGTTCAGACATCGCCATAAAGGGAGGAGCGAACTTTTGGGGGTGGGTCGATGATGTTCGAGACCGTCGATGCTGCGTCGAATGATGTAACGATGTAATAATGCGTACGAAGGAGAGAGGGAACGCGAGAGAGAATGAAACTTCGTCCGAGTATTTTTTTTTCTCTTTTGTTTTTTTTCCTTTCTTTGTCAAAAGGATTGTAAGCGAGAGCAGGAGGAGAGAAAAACGGAAGAAAGGGGAGTTTGAGGGGGACGAGGAACCTGTTCCTCGTTTCCCTTCGATCGTATGATTTCCTCGATAACGTGTGAGTACGTTTGCGATCCTCGAGCACGATGAAGATGAGAAAAAATAGAGAGAAAGAGGGAGAATAAAGGGGAAAAAAGAAACGCGAGAAGATAAATCGTACTACGGTGGTTGTAAAAAGAGAATCATTTCGTCGATCACTCTCGCTTCTCGAAACTCCGTCGATAATTCCATCCATCGATGACCCGTGAACCTTAGAACGGTGAACGGCCGTGCACACGAGACGATATACCTTTAACGCTACACTTATGTCAATTGTTAAACGACTCGCTCTCGATTACAAGGGCGACTACGTAAGATTTACGAAAGAACAAATTGAAAAAAAAAAATATATTTCCGAGCTTTTTCCCCTTTGTAATATCGATCGTTAATTGTATTTAATGCTTAAAAGAAAAGAATTAATATAAATAAACGTATGTTACTTGCAACATCGAGCGTGTTATGTAATGTTACGCGAAATGCACTGTGCTACGGAGTATATAAATATACGTCTATATATAGATAAAAAGAAAAAAAATGAAAGAAAAGAAAGATTCGTTGAGCGCTTTTCTTCATCGGGTTCGAAGGATCGGTGACTATCCGAAGTGACACATTACACTGCCGTGTGCCGAAGGACACCGTTTCGAACGAGTATCGTCGAGTATCGTCGGCTATATTTTTTCCCCAAGAAAGAGAGAGAAACCAGTGAAAACAGCCCAGAAGCGACGGTTGCGCGCTTTCAGGCGCGTTCGTCTGTATCGTTGTTCGTTGATCGTAAACGTTGTATGCCAAAGATGAAATCGATTCGACGAGGAATCGCGAATGGAGAAAAGAAATCGATAAAGATTGACTTAGATTGATGTTTTTGTTAATATTACATTATTATTGCCATTATTGTCATTATTACTATTATTACACAGGCGCATTTGTTAATGTTGCGCCGCGAGAAATACGTACGTTGTACTTTTAGGTTAAACTCATCCTGGTATGTGTTACGTGTTTGCAATATCCGCGCTAATATCGTTGAGCGCGTTTTAACGTCGATTTGGAGTGAGCGCGTGACGTATAAAGGCTCGTGTTACCAATAGCACTAATTAACAAGAATCGATGATGATAGGAAACAAACAATCTCTCGACAGGATTTTCTGCGACATGCCGTCCAATTATTTCCTCGACCTCGTCAAACAAACCGGGTCGAAATAACAATTCTCGTTTGTAGACCAGAAAAGAGTCGCGTTGGATCAAGTTTAGCGTTTTACGGCACGATGTTTTGTCTTCGTTAAAGCGCGCCTTCGCAACGTCACGTGTACGCTCTGCGATCGATGAGGAAATATTAGAACGTTCGATTGTTGTACAAGGCGAAGGGTGAACTTGCTATCGATGCGAACTATGGTCGAACGAAGAGAAACGATGATGCGAACGATCGTATGTTTGAGAGAAAAAAAGGGATGAAAAAAGAAAAACGAGAAACGGTCGAGAGAAGTAAGCATCGTATTCGTATGAAATCGTTGCACTTCCGGTATCGGAAGAGGATCGATCGTTCTGCGTGCGCTACCATGTTGAGTCCAGATCTTTCGTCAATTCTTCCCAGACATTTTCTAGGTTATCCTCTATATGTCCGTGCATCGACCGACTGATTCGATGCATCTGAGAATAATACTTTAAAAAAGAAAGAGAAAGGAAAATAATGAAATACATTTATTTAGCTTAGAGATTCGTAAAAAGGAAATAGAGTCCTTTAAGAAAGACTTGATTCTGAGCTCAACGCTGGTTCACCGTGTGCGCGTGTTTCACCCAGCTCGCTGTGAAGTTTTTAATTCGCACTAGTCGTTAGGTCGATATATGTATATTGTACGAGATATATATATTAATGTTAAGCTATCGCAATTAATCGGGCCTAAGTTCGTCAAAATGTTAATGAAAGACAAAAACGCGCGTTATACGTACGTATTGCATATGGACATGTTAAAAACCGAGACCCTTGGTAATCATGTGATTTATCTTTCGAGGCAACATCGAAAGAACGCGAGAGGTATACGCAAATTCTGGCGCGGCGTTAAACGTGTCTTTCGTTGACAAATTGTTGTACATTATTGTATTCTATGATTCCGTTCATGGAGCGATTCTCGTGTTATATTTCTTGTACGCGCGACATGTTACGAGCGCCCGTAGAGACCGCGTTTTATGTGTGTTCTTTGCCCCGACTGACAATGAGACGTGAGGAAAAATACATTTTCGCGACGAGTCCTTCATCTTTTTGGGCGGCCAGAACGATGGATCAGGAAAGTAATATATAATAATATGTATATGTCGATAAATGAACGTCTTTCCCTTCAATGGCCAAAACAACAAAAGAAAAAAATGAAAAAAAAATGAGTATGAAGAAAAAATGAATCATCATATGGTGTACTTCGGCAGTCCCCCTATTTCAAAACGACTCTGTGAATTGTGTAATAAAAGCTATCCTATGGTACAGTGCATTCACTCATAAGAATGAACGTAAACCCGATACGTATATATAAAATGATATACATAATATACATATGAAAATATAAATAAATAAATATATATATATATATGTTGTTGACTCCATTGAAAGTATGATAATATATTATGAATATTAATGAGAATATAAGAAGGATAAGCATTAATTACGAAACTATTAAGAAAATAATTAATATAAGTGCGAAATGTAACAATAAAGGTCGTGTACCTCGTAAAAAATAAATTGAAAAATACCATAAATAAGTTGACAAGTCTTTTACCTTTCAGAGTTCCTTCCAATACCAAAGCTTCCATGTAAAAATATGAAAAACATAAACTCGTGGAATAAAATAAAAATGATTATGGAAAAGTTGCAGTGTATAATGTGCAATGTCGATATTCTTATGTTTATAGAATTACGTACATAAATTAATATTGTTACAGTTTAATGATATTAATGAAAAAGCATCATATTTAAAAAAACACGGTATTTTAATACGAAATACGTTTTAAAGATACATAAATACTGCTCCTTTTTATCAATTTGTTCTTAATTAGCGCAATCTATTTACAATACATTAAACGATATAATATATTGTAGAATATATTATTTTCGTCTGCTTCTTAAATTACGAGTTGGTACTGACGGTGTGATAGTTATTGTACTCTAAACAAACAAACAATATGTAAAACGAATAAATGATGTATTCAATAGATTATAGAAAAATTTTTAAAAACTTGCCTCGAGCGGTTCGATATCTTGGAAAGATTCATCTTCTGTAATGTACAATTTCTTTCTACGAGTATTTTTCTTCCTTTCCGAAGCTGTTTCCCGAGATGGTAAAGTAGTAGTACGTTTTCCACTTCGTCTAAAATATAAAAGTAATATGTTTCAGTATAAATTTTTAATTTAAAAAGACATACTACTCTTTTATATCTCATTTTCGTGTAATATACTTTGAATCAGAGCCAGAAAGATCAATCACTGAAATTTCATCCTGTTTTGGAGACGATTGTGTAAACTTCCTTGGTGGACGTCTTACTCGACGATCTTTAAGTACCACCTCGTCTTCAGACGTATTTCCACAACACTCTTTATCTTTCTACAAAAGGCAGTTATTAAAGAAAGTTTATTAAAGAAACTATATTAAATTTTATAATAAAGATACCTTTTGCTTTTGCTTTTCCAACTCTTCTTGTTGATTTTTTACTAAGCTTTCATACTTCGCTACCATGTCGTCTCTATTCTTCATAAATGATTCCATTTCACGCTCTTTTTGGACCAAACTATTCCTCAGTTCATCGTTTATAGCTCTTAACCTTTCATTCTCCTCTTTCCTTTCTTGAGCAGTTTGTTCTAAAAGATCTAATATTTTGGCATTTTGTTCGCTATGTTTAACGCGCATTTCTAACTGTTCGATATATTCTTGTTTCCGAGCAAGCATTTCTTGCGTATCCGTTAGATTCTTAATTGTACTCTTCATCTCTATTTCCATTAATTTATCGCTTTTGTCATCACTTTCTTCGTGTTTTTGTATCATAAATTTCATTTCTGTGAAAATAAATAATGTAATAATTTTAAGGGGAATATCATTTATTAAAATAACATACCGTAGATACTGAACTAACCTTTTTGAAGAGAAGTAATTTCAGCATCTTTCTCTCCCTCTTGTTCCTTTGCTTGCTCCAAACGATCTTCAAGTTGCAGAATCTTATCATTATTCTCATCCAATAACTTTTGCAGTTGCTCTTTTTCAGCTTGACATATTTCTAAATTCTTATTTAATTCGCGAATTTTTTCCTCAAGCTCAGTTATACTATCAAGATTACGTTCTAACTCTACTATTTTAGCGGCATGAGCATCGAGACACTAGAATTTTATTGAAAAAATGATTAAATTTCACTGAAGAATATATATACATATAGTATGTTTATATGAATTTAATTAAATACCTGCGATTTGATGTTATATTTTTCTACTGCGGATGAAAGTTCTCTTTGTAATTTATTTGTTGCTTCTTTGTGTTCATTTTTACACTAAAATAAAAATAAACAGATCATATTAGTGTAAAGAATGGTCATATTACTTATACATACCTTTGAAATATGATTATCAAACTCTGCTTGCAACGCGTTCAATTTCTGTAAAGATAATATATAATCTTTTTACTAGATTTGTATAAAAAGTTGTTATAAAGTAATAAAAAGTAACCTACTTCCGTACACTCATTACAGTCACTTTTAGCGAAAGGAAATTGCCCGTCATTCTCTTTGCTTTCTTGTTCGTAATCGCTAATTTGTGTTTTCAAAGAATTCTTAATATTATCTGCATTTTTTAATGTCTCTTGAACCTGCATTTTATCTTGCTTCATTAAAGAAAGTTCTTTCTGAAGCAAATCAATCGATTGTTTATATTCTTCTGCATTAGTCTTACTTTCATTATTTTCTTCAACAAGTTTTTCTATTTTTTCTTCTAAAACTAATACCTTTTGGTCCGCCTCTTCTTTCATCTTGAAAATAAAAACAGAATTATATAAGTATAAAAAAAAAGAGCACCATATTACATTTAATTACCAACCAGACATTTTTCTTCATACTGTGTCTTGATGTCATCGTATTTTACCATCAATTTTGACAATTTATCTAATATGATCTCATGATCATCAGTCTCTTCAGTAAAACTTGTCTGGATAATCTCTTCTTTTATCACATTTTCAATAGTTTGACTACTTTTATTAAATACATCGTTCTTAGATGTTTGTAAACAAGCCTCATTAGATTCTACGTGCGCTTGACAACCTATGTCCACTGTTTCTACTACTACTTTCTCTTTTACACTTTCATCATTGCGGTTGTTAGATTGTGTACTATTCATTCTTAAATTACATATCTGTTCAGATATATCTTTTAATTTGACTTTGGCAAACTCCAATTCTTGTTTTAAACTTTGTATTTCAGTTGTACTTCGAACTAATTTTTCTTCCAGAGCAGAATTTTCTTTGCCTACTGCCAGTATTTCTTCTATTTCAACATCGAATATATGTTCTGTAAAGTTAATAATATATTAAATTACATTGTGACTTTAAAGTCGTATAAAATTATGTATACATACCTGTTTGTGTATGCTTATTATTTGAATCCACTATTACTACTTCTACTTTGAGATCAGAAGATAAATCTTCAATGGCAATATTTTGATCTCTATCTTTAATGTCTTTATGTTCCTATAAAATAAAGATTTATATTATTAGTGAACTTAAACAATGCAGTGGTATATTTTAAAAATGTAGTTAATAACATACATTATCTTTATATTCCCAATCTTGTTCTATATTCTTTGTAGTATCAACTGTTTTTTTGAGTAATTCAAATTCATTTAATAACAAGTTCTCATTTTCCAATTTACATAATTGCTCTTCCAAATCTTGTATTTTATTTTCATAATTCAGTATAATTTTATTTTGATTTTCTAATTTTTCTTCAAATATATCAACTGTTTTAGTTTCTTTTGTTAAACACAAATTAATATGCGCAAGTTCTGCTTCTAAATCATCTATTGTTTCTTGTTTATCATATAACTCTTCTTCTTGCTCTTTAATTATACGTTCTTTTTCTCTCTCTTTTGTGGTAATATCAATATATTCTTGTTTTGCTTCATTTAAAAATATCTTAAGTTTCTGGAATGATACACAACGAAAAGAATGTTTAATATCCCGAAAATTATAAATATAATATTAAATAATAATTATCATAAATACCTTAACCTGTTCCTCCCTGGCAGATAATTGAGATTTTAATTCTTCTACATAACGAATTGTATCTTCATCCGAACAGACATCCTTTTGAACTGCTTTTAATAAATTGTTTGCATTTTTTAGATCTTCCTTTGACAAACTGAGTTCGAAAGTTATTTTAGTTTTTTCAGCCATTAAGTTTTGATTTGTTTCTTTAAGTTCCTTCATGCTATTTTTTAACAAAATGATCTTCGACGTTAAGTGTGAATTTTCAATTTCTAATTCTTCAATATTTTTGGAGTCATCATCTAGATCTAAATTATTAATAGAAACAGTCGAACGTCTTCTTTTACGACTATTAAGCTGTTCCAGTTTTTCCTTATAAAAATCTTCAACTTGTTTTACAGACCAGTGAAGTACATCTTCTTGTTGTTCTTCCACGTCTTTCATACGATTCCTAAATTATATTTGGTAAAGTTTACATGAGAAATGTCAGCACAGAAAAAGGAATGATTTAATACATACTTCCATTCTGTTTCAAGATTTTTCATTATAGATGTATAAGTGTCAGCCATTTCTTCGCGTATCTGCAGATCGCGGGTCAATGCAGAACTTTTCAAAGTAGCAATTTCTTTTTTCAATCTTTCATTTTCACTTATTAACTCGTTGTAATCTTCTGATTGAGTATAATCAGAGTTATCATCAACTATGTTTTGCCAGTCTATAAAGATAATTCAAAATTATAAATTCTGCTGTAAATTAAGATTAATAATACAAGACATACCTTCATTTTCTAGTTCTGTAGCATCCCAATCAGTTTCTGTTTTTATGCTTTGTGTAACTATTCGTGAAAATCTTGATTTAGATTTCTTGCATACTTTCTCCTTTTCTATAACTATCTTTTTTGCAATAGCAGAAAAATTGAGCACATTTTGTGTTTCTATGTACAAATTTGGTATAGGATTAATATTGACTATTAAAATTATATGCTCCTTTCCAGATAATGCTTTTTGAAATAGTCTTGTTAATTTTGATTCTCTGAATGGGCCAATATGTTCTATTTTCTGCTTCGATAACTGTCCCTCGTGAATGGTTTTTAAACATCTTCCTAACACTAGGAGACTCGTATTAATATTTTGTGCTTCTTTTAATCTATCTCCAATATTTAATGTTTTTTTTAATCGTTCCGATCCAGCCAAATCACAAAATGCAAACCTATCATTTGAGAAATAACAAATAGCAAAGCATGTAATTAATACCTAATAAAAATAAAAAAGATTATTTTCTACATACGTGCTAACTTCAACAGAACTGGGATCATTCTCAACATAATACTTCAATAATTTTATAGTGAATATACAATGTGATCTCGAACTTCTTGCATTCAAAGCAGTTGCAGCTACTTTCAAATTATATTGTCCTGCCATTAAAACTTGATAAGCCTCAGAACCAGAGTTCACACAAACAGTCTTTAAACCTTTAATAAATGTTCTTCCATGGCTATCTGTCGCTAATTTAAGAGGTGTTCTCTTTTTCTGACACTCATTTGATAAAAGATCATATACAATTTCATTATAAATTTCAGCAAAAGAAACCCAAACAGAATAATGTGCACCAATACATTGACTAGGTCTAATAGGTGATTCCTCCCGCAACAATTTTTGCATCTCTTTATAAGCATTAATGAACTGATATTTATCTACAGAAGCAAATGTTAGTAATTTGGTTTTTATCTCTAATTCTTGAGCACGTTCAAGAGGATCCAAAATAACAATATCACAGTGGTTCATAGGTTTATAAGAAGGAGTAGACTTTGGTGTAATGTTTGAAAATACAAATTCTAAGCATCTTGGTACTATTCCAGGAGATGTGGTAGTCCCTTGTAATGTATAAGATTTCCCAGAATTTGTAGTACCTACAAAATTATATTAAAATGATTTAGAACATTACATAAATTATTATATATAAATTTAATTGTATAATATATTTACCATAAGTCATAATAGTACAATTCTGTCCACTTAGAAAATCTATCATTTGTTGCTTCACAGATTGTTCAAACAATTCTAACTGAGTAGTTTCTGGTCCAAAGGTTTTAGTAAATGTAAACTTTCTACACACAATATCAGTACTATTAGATCTCTTGAGACAACTGGTATTATTATCTAAAGTAGGCAATCTTGTGAATAAAGTAGTGGAATTGATAATTTTATATGCATCTTGTTGCTCTTCAGATAATTTTAATTTCTTAGGGAATGGTTTCATTCGTAAATATACTTTAACTGTTTGTAAAGTTTCTGATTCTGAATTTATAGAACCACTTTGTACCGTATAATTGGATTCTTCATTTTGAGTTTCAGTGTCAAAAACAGAAAGTAAATTTTTCTTAGTTTCCTTTAAGACACAAGGTCTCTTTCCATACGCTAATATACTAGGATCTCTCCCAAATAAATATGACATATCATCTGGAGGATTATTATAAGAAGTTCTAATAGAATCTAATGTATTATTCATCTACAAACATTTGAAAAATATATGTTATTCTTTTGTTATACTAATCCTTGTAATGCAAAAAAAAGATGAAGATTTTGTTCATACCTTCTTGTGATAAAACTTTCGATTAATTATGTCACATTAAAAGTAAAATATCTTTGCACTTATTAAACAAATATTGTTTAATCGTTTGCAAGCTACAAACAGAAAAATTAAAATCTTCTTTCGTTACTGCATGCTTCTGAAAACAAATCTTATTTCTAAATAAACTGATAACCTGTTAACGATTTTAAATATGTACTTTAGATCTATAGTAGTTACTTATGAAACGTTAGATTAATACCTGCTATATGAAAATTTAAACAATTAAATTAAAATAAACATTAACTTTCTTTCGCAGGAAGCTCATGAATCCACAGCCACAACAAACGGTTAGTATTTTATTTTGAAATATTTGCATGAGTATACTTTCTTCGGATTGGTATAATTTTCGATGGACATACTATTACCGCGCTCAGCATATAACCAATAGAAATCAAGATATACTTTGAACGACCAATAAAGATGAAGATATAAAACTGTATTCTGATTTGACAAAACGTACTTACCTTGTACTTAAAAATATAAAATTTAGTTAAAACAATTATATTAAAAAGATAGGAAGTGTAAACATTATATAGAAATAGTTTAAATGTAAAAAATTAAATAATAATTCCTCTTAATTGGATAAGGTGATTATAATAAACATATGCATAACCACATTATTAAAATAAATCTTTATTATATTTATCATTCATGTCAATATTTACAGATCTCAAATTAAACACATATGTACATATAGCAGTTAGTACTCTCTTTTTTATGTTACCTCCACATACGATGACAATTTATAATAACTTTTGGAATAAAAAATATATTTTTTGGACGTTCGAAAAAGGAGTCCAATATTATTAAAAATTGTTTAAATTAAACGATGGTTAGAGGAAGAGACATAGTTATACAACGTAGATATAAATTGTAAAATATTCGAAAACAATATAATCATTTACAGAAAAGAAACATGATAAATATACCTAACAATTTATAATTGTAGGAATACTAACGTGGGCTCATAAGTCTTTTGTTGCACCTATGAAATAATTCACGCACCATTATTGACTTTTGTATCACGTTTCATGTTACGTATAAAAAGAATATTTCATCCTATAATATCCACTTCAGAGTATTTAATCATTTGAATCAATGATGGAATTACAAGTAAAAATAAATTACTTTTTCCAAAATACATCAACACAGTTATTTTTTTACATTTTTATGTCTTTTATGTCTTTTATGTCTTTTACATATTTTTATCACTATTTTTTTCATTCGAGTCAATTTTTTATTATGTATCAACAAAGTCAACTCTTGGAAATATTTTCAATCTAATTCTTCCATCACATGTTGATAACTTTAAATTGTTTTTAAATGGTGATACCATTTAACGAGTTTTAAAATTAATACAGTAATCGTAATGTCAAGATTCATGATTCAAAATGCCTTTTAAATCATCTGGCAATGTATGTGTGATGTCATTTATTCTTTCTTGAAGTTTTTCCCTTACAGAATTGCCTATAGGTACTTCATCAACGTAAGTCTTTTCTAATTTCTGCCGAATTCTAAGAATCATATCTACCAATTCTACCTCTTGTTTTCCTTGCACCCAAGTTTTTAAATCCTACAACAATGGTAATTTGTTTAAGAAATAAAACAAATAAACATTTTTATATGTAAAAACAGATCAAATTTTCATAGTGAACGCGAACGTACCGCTTGTGATAATGCCTCAAGTTGTATAACTTGTAACTTTTGTGATAACTCTGTGTATCTAGTATGAAACCAACCAGAAAAATTAGGTGAACGGAAAAATCGTCGATATAATCCTACCCAATCTCCTTTTATCCCTGTGGTTAATTGTGGTCCAGCACTACTTAAAGTAGCTAAGAAATCGTTTGGATTAAATAATTCAGGTATAGGTGTAGCCTAGAATAATTATAATATATATATATTATAGTTCCAACTGTTTAAAACATTCAACAGACAAAATGATAATTACTTTAAAAGGTGATATGTCCTTTTGTAATGGCATAAGACTTGCAATATATCTTTCAAGAGGTATCATAAAACTTTCAGTCAATTCTATCAAATGACGTTTTAAAAGAGCTGTTTGCACTTCCCCTGGCCTCTTTGTTTGGATACCTCTAAATAATTTCTTCAATATAGTTTTATCCTTCTGAAGGAAAGGTTTATACTGAGTATAAACTCCTGGCTTTGAATCTAATACTTTGAGATTCTCTGATTTCTTTATTTTGTACCTTTGGTTCTCTAAAATATAAAAAATATTTAAACATTCTACATATACACTGTTTCATAGAACTTACCATTATTAGTTCCATTACTTATTCTTATAATATGAGGCCAATGCTGCAGAGTTTTGGCAAAAAATGGATTTGTTACACCTAATATTACAGCAGGTGGTGATGGAGCATCTGTAGTATATTCTTTAAATTCAGAATCATGAATTGTAAAATAAGGTCGGTGATCAGCACAATATTTCAATGGTGCAATCATCCTAAAACGTAGCGCACTTTTTTTATTTCATTTTCTTATTAGAATTATTTTTAACTATTTATGAAATATAATAAAATACTCACGCAATAAGTGCTTGGACCATTTCAGAGCAACCAGTAGGTGAACCAGCCATAACAACAATTGGTTCACTAAGTAATACTAATTCCCATAATAAATGTACATAACTTACAACACTAGCTAAACTTCTAAACATATCTCCTTCATAGGCAGATGTTAAAATTAGTCTTCGAGTTGCATGAAAATTTGGCGCATGATCCATGGCAGCAATTGTAGGTGCAGTTGCTTTATAGTTTTGATTTGGAATATATGTCTAAAATATGAAAAATGAAAAATAACATATAGTGGAAATACGAATTACAATGTATCAACTTTTACCTGAAATAAAACACCTATAAGTGGTAAATGCACTACTTGGCCAGGTGTCGGAGGAGGCCATTGATCAATTTCTCTTACAATAGCTTCCATCACTGCATTGCCCATTTCAAAAAATTCAGGTGCAATTAAAGCACACAATTCACCAAAGAGATTTACAAATGGCAGTTTTGTAATTATAACAATACTCTAGTATATAAATAAAGTCATTACTTATGCTTCAAGATCCTGTATTTACATCTTTATTATTTTAGTATATAAAATAAACCTTTTGGAAATATCCTCTTGGAAGAGACTTATCTTTCACTTGACGGAAGTATACATAACCCCAATAATAATCTTTATCACATTGTAAAAATGGAGGTGACCTTCTATCGTATTCTTTCAAGGCTTTAGTCTCTTGAAGGATAGCTCCACTCTGTCTTATTCTGACATGGTATTGTGTATCTCCCATACAACCAGAGTTGGAATCAGGAAAAGCAAGATAACAAACATTAGATCTCTCTTGTTCAGATAGTTTGATATGAGATGGATATATAGCCTGTATAAAAAAACAGATATCATTATAAATATAAGATGTTTACAAATAAATAATTGCATTAAAAATTAAATATAAAATGTAATAATAGGATACCTCTATAGCTTGACCTAATTCAAGATCAAAAGTAACAATACACATACAATGTACCCAATTATGAAAACGCTCCCATTTTTCATATATCATTTCTTCTTTACTACTTATAGTATCCATTCTCCTAGTTTTTGAACAAGAGGCAACTGACATTTTATAAGAATTTGGTTAACATAACCACATGCATATATTAGGAAACATGTCACTTTGATATCTTATTAAGTGACAAATTTAAAAACTTCTGTTTAATTTATAACTTAATATGTGTGTGTTATAATTCCTATAAAGGAATTTGGATATCTGAAAACATATTAAAATATTATGTTTTATGTTACTTTTATGTTATATATTATATTCTACAATATGTTACTTTATATATTCATCAATAGAGAACTTACAACTTTATTTAAGGTACACATTATTCCGTGCTTTTGGATTAAAATTGTTTTCTAGATAGTTTTTCTTTCTATTTCAATAATCTCATAATTACTTTTAACTTCAGTATATATACAATATATATATGTATGTACATATATTTTTACCCTGTTTAATGATATTTAAAAACATTTAATACACTTATGCACTTTGTTTACTATCATTGAGAACAAGGATCAAAGTGTCAGGGAAAAATGTTAATTGAACAATGAAAAAACTCAAGTATCAAAAACACGAGGGTCATTACATGTACACTTATTTCATTATTCTTTACTATTTACACACAATTGTTAAAATGCCCACGTGTTTTCCATCTTGTGATAATAATAATCTGCCAAACATGTTAGTTTGATTTCGAAAACGATGGTGTGGCAATGAAAATGTTCATGAATAACGTTTACACCAGTAATTTTCTTCGATGAAAGTATCTCCGTATGTACGTATTTAACGTTTGGTTTCGCTTTATTGGAGAAAGTCTTCATAATGCTCGGTATCTATAACAATAGTTTCATAACCTCCCAAATCAAACATGTACGTATTTTCAAAAATTTGAATTATCTGAGCACGTCAATCCTGTCAGATAACATCAAATCAAAGATATATTGCTTACATACAGATTGCAATCAGTACAATTTTACCTCACACTTTAGTCACGAGAGATTTGCTTATACCTTATGTCCCTAATAGTAATATTCAACCATAGCAGTACTGACTCTTTGTTAACTCGAATCATAAACTTATGTATGTATATATCTATATACAAATCTCAATAGATACCAAACTTACTTTTTTACAATATTTATACTTTCTGAAATGTTTAAAGGTAAAACTACAAGAAACAAATATAATTGTTTTATTTTTCCTTTTCAACCGCATTATATTTCACTCATTTCAGATCTTAAGGATATCAAAAAGAATACTAAAAATGTTAAAAACTATTTTTCTGTTATTCTCGTTTATATTGTACATATATACACATAAACATTCAATTTTCATATTATAGAATTTTTATTTTAATGAATAATAAATTTATATATATTATATATATATAAATATATATATATATTATATATATTAGAAACAATATATTAATGTGACATTTACCTATGACAATAAAGATATTAAAACTATCATAAGAAAATTATAAGTTAAAGTTTCAACCGTCAAGTGTATTATTGTATAGGGCATTATACGAATTAATTTCGTTAATGCATACATAATAAATATATATATGTATCTTTATATGAATCAATAAATTTCTGTATAGTATTATACAAAGAGGAAATCTTTATCGATGTGCGTGCACTATTCTACGCATGCATAATGCATCGATATATTTCATATTGATCAACAATTTATGATTTATAACGTGATTATAATATAAATATAGTTAAATACATATGTAGATTATATAAAATTTTTCCTGGTACTGATATTTGTAATTTACAGTAACAAATGCATAATTAAAAAAGGTTCGTTGCACAATTATATGAGTTATTTGCATTTCAATTGTAATTTATTATTTTCACATAAGCTATTATAAAAGTTAGACCACAATATTGACATTAAATACAAGATATGCACCTCTACCTCTTTACATTAACTTTAATATTTCGATCAAACTTCATTGGAAATCGAAAATATTTCAATAAGCGAAGCTTCTATTCTTCTTTGCCACAAAATTAACAGTAAAATTAGTTACACGGTTGTTAAATTTAATTGAAATATATATATATTACAACGTATCCCAGATTTTAACGGCGAAAATTGTGTAAATAAGAACAGAATGTTGTAAAATCATATCATTTAAAAAAAAAATATATATATATTATAAATATATAATATATTGTAATATATATATTATAAATATATATATTTTAACGAGATATATATATATATATATTTTAACGAGATATATATATATATATATCGTTTAAAACTTTACTAACAAGTTATAACAGAAATATCAAACGCGAAGGGAATAGTATATAGCTATTACTGCGATACAATGTAAGAATTATATCAGTAATATTTACATTTATTGTTAGTCTCTTTTCGCGTGCTGTGTCGAAGTCGTCAACGATTTCTGAAGGTAATTTCATGGTAATTTCCGCCAGTACCATAGAATCGTTAGTAAGTTAGTGGACTTCGTACGAAAAAGCCGCAATCATTTACAAATCGAGAGTATGCAGATATACATTTCGTTTGTTTCTGTAATGGAAATACCTGAAATGCTGTGAGAGAATATCAAAACGGGTTCCCTAATAGAAGAATTAAAAACATGTGGATGCAACTGGATAGCTGTCCGGTACATTATGGAGTACATAATATTTGTGAATTAAATAATTATTTTCCTCACAGATGGATAGGTCGAGGAGGGCCAATACCTTGGCTTCCAAGATCGCCTGATCTCATGCCATTGGATTTTTATCTGCATTTTGAGATGGAATATTAGTTACTTTTGGAAGTGCTAAAAGTATTATACTACCTTCGACGGTCTGAGATAGCAAGCATAGCTCGCGTAAATAGAATAAACGTAAGTATTGCTGATCTATTCCTACATTTCGTCGTAGTAACCGCTAGTTCCTTCGTATTTCATATTTTTTTCATAACTTTTTAATAAAGTGTTAAACGACCTATATTTATATAACTTTTTTTTCTTAGGCCGATAGAATGTACTGACAAAGTTTCGTCGTTAAAACCTAAGACACCCTGTATGTATATAAATGGATCTATTATACTAACAATAGAGCAAGTAGATACGGCCCTGGGTGCACGAATCCGCGCGTGCTTAATCTTTGCGACTGTCACATTCTGTCAAGCCCGGTTGTCAGCCTATGCTCATCAGCCATGCTGTGTCTAACTGTAAAAAATAACTTTTAGCCATTAAGTGTCACTTGGTGCAGTTCCAAACAATTAGATAAAAAACGGTGGCTTGCAATCGCGATCAAACATGTACCGTATCTTTCCCGATCTAATAACCGATACGGGTGTGTCTACGCGCGTGTTCCGATACGTGATCAAGTATGTCAGTCAGTTTGTAAAAGTGCAAGCTTGTAGCCGCAGCAAACATTAGGTTACCAATAAACAGTAAATTTCCTAACGATGTCAGCTGACATCCTGCAGGATAAAAGCGTAGCCTTGAACGGCAAGAATGACGTACCGGTAGTCTCGCAACCCATTACCAGGGGTGGACTTAGGGTTTACAAAATTGTCGTTTTGGGCGATGGTGGTGTTGGTAAATCAGGTATAATCCAATTTTATTTGTTATCGTTTAATTAGAAAAACGTATTATATCTCATATATATTATGGAAATTAATTTTTCAGCTGTCACATTACAATTTGTCAGTCATAGCTTTCTTGATTATCATGATCCAACTATAGGTAAGAGTTTATTTCATGTATGTTGTAATGAAAATTTAAAAGTTTGAAAAATGTATGTAAAATTTTATTCTTAGTATTTCTTAACTTTTGGAGGAACATATCATTTAATATTCTTTGTTATTGACAGAGGATTCATATCAACAACAAGCAGTTATAGATGGTGAAGCTGCACTTTTAGATATATTGGATACTGCAGGCCAGGTCAGAATTTGTTCTTAACATGGTTTCATAAGAAAGTAAATTCATCGTATTGCGATATTATATATACATAAATGTTATATGTAATATAGTTTTTTATGTATAGGTGGAGTTTACAGCTATGCGTGATCAATATATGAGATGTGGAGAGGGTTTTATGATATGCTATTCTGTAACGGATAGACATAGCTTCCAAGAAGCTTTGGAATATCGAAAATTGATAACACGTGTGAGAGCTAATGAAGATATCCCATTGGTACTAGTTGGTAACAAATTTGACTTGCAACATCAGCGAAAGGTAGAACACAATTTTTCATTCTAGCTGGGATTCACTGCTTTTGTTAACATGAAAAACATATTATAGGTAACTACAGAAGAAGGAAAGGCACTTGCTGAGCAGCTTGGTTGTCCCTTTTATGAAACATCTGCAGCTCTTAGACAGTTTATAGATGATGCATTTTATTCATTAGTCAGACAAATTCGAGCTAAAGAAAGGTCAAGAAATTCGGTACGTAAACACAGTCGTTGGTGGCGGCTGCGTTCGATTCTTGCCTTTATATTTAGAAGAAAGCAAAGACATGTCAATAATCATCATTATTCCCCTTAATCAACGTATTTGCATAGATATCTTTTTGATAGTGTTTGTTTTAAATTAACAAATTATGACAACATAAACAGTTTGAAATTCTACAGATTACACAACGAACAAAATTTTTTATGCTTCTTTTATATTTTATAACAGTCTCTCAATTTAGGGATTAATTCACTAACATCTCACTGCCTCATCTTTAACCCCATTATATTTTGAATATAGTAATGTAAACGTGAAATATAGACTGCAGTTCATTATTTTTGTTATAAACTTTACAGTAATAGCTTCTATTACATTGAGAAGTTATTTAAAAACTTATATGAAAAAAAATTAAACATGAGATGATATAAGCAAAAAGGATGTGATCTTCTAAAAAACTTTCAATATAACAGTAATAAGATGTTCATAACTTTGTTCCCAAGGTCGCTAGTTTCTTCATTATTATTTATTAAAAAATGCTATTAATATTATTTATAATATATATCTTACCAGGAACAATACTAATAACTGTAATTTAAGGCCTAATTACATTAGGAGTATCTTACTTTTGTTTTTTTAAATTAATGTAATTGCAGTGACCATTTAATATTTTCTCTCCAGTTAAAATTCTGATTATTGTTTTATAACTACTATTTTATATGACCAAAGAATTTGATATTTCATAATACATGAAATATTAAATGAAAATTTGTAAATGCAGAATATATAGTATATGTGAGATGAATGGAAAGCTTTGTAATGCTAAATAATTGTTATATTATTACAATTAATCGTATAAAGTTAAACTAAAATTTATTTATACCAATTTAATTTTCTATAGAAAAAAATGAAAATTATGAATGGTTTTATATTGAATTAAATTATTACAAAGTATATGAAAGTTATAATGATTTGTAAAGTTTACAAATGTTATTTGATGAAATCGCACAAAGTGAACAATTTCTAAAACGATATTTTCCAATCAAAAAGAGTATTTACACAAATATATTTTTAATTTTAAGAATTGAACAAATAATACTAATAATGTATTTGATTACATAATAAGCGAACAAAATCCTATGTTCATAAACTACTAATACTTTTCCTTTAAGTTTGAGTTCTAGAAACTTTGAGTAGTAAATCGAGAGCGTTCTTTTGTCTTCTGTAAAAGAGACGTAGTCATATGCTGTCGATTCTTCTCCGCTGGTTTTGATATGAACGCTAGGAGCACTACTTTCACTATCTGTCTGTTGTGATGGAATGTCCAATTGACAATGCATCCAATTAGATAAATAATATTCGCGCAAAATCTTGAGTAGATATACGTTTAGGTACTGAATGTCTTATGTATTCATAAGAGAACCTAGGATTGTTTCGTTTTCTGTTATCTTTCGGCGTAGTAGGATGTATCGACACATGTGGAATTATTGACAACTGCTACTGAAACATAACTCTGTTACTTTCATTGAGAATGATTTTTTGTATTTTCCTTACAGTGCCATATCTTTTAAAGCTGATTTGAAAAATCCGTTTCACATGCTTACAGTCATCATTCTGTTCAGGTATTCTATTATTACGGAATACCTTAATGATCATATAGATAATTCTCTATCATAATTGTAAATATCATAATATTTTTGTAATGTAAACATCGTAAATATTTTTTAATATATTCTGTTGCTGAGTCAAAATTTTCTACCTTCATACTTGGCATGTAGAGCTCTATTATCTTGTGGAAAATTATTCCTATTCTAACTAAATGATTACCAATGAATATTACATAGAGGCTAGTTTCTGTTTCTCTATACACTATGGCTTTATTATCAATACTGATGCAAGATCTCAGGTAGATTTTGTATCTCCACATTTGCTACATAGAGCTCCATTATCCTGTAGAAAATCATTCCTATTCATCAAATAATTTTATCAATGAGTATCACATGGACACATTTTATAGTATACTATGACTCTGCCATTAACAAAAATGACCCAATATATAATTAATAGATTCTATTTTGATGAGCAGAAAGAATATAATACAGAGTTTATGCAAATTACCAAAGTTTACTTGAAAAGTTAAAATGCAAGTAGAATACTCTTTGATGTTCGTCTACGCTGATTGCACATAGAATAAAAGAGTAACTTATTCATCGAAATTACAAAAGTATTGGTGCTCGCTAGATCTCTCGATACGTTATCGTAAGAGTTAATTTATTGAACCCTCAAGTGTCTTCGCTTTCTCTTGATAGAGCCAAAGGTAATAAGGCATGTGGTGTTTGCTCCTAGCGTTCAAAACTTCACGTTTTCTTACATTATTTATTAAAGTTTTTAATTCTTGTGCAGCTTAAGAATACGTGATTTCTTTTTTAGTGCATGTATATTATAAATCAATTACGTTTAGTTATAAATTAATAGAATTATAATATACACTGGAACCTCGTTTATACAGACAGGTTGGGGGATAAGGCGGTTCAAATAACAGAGTAGTCTCGATAATAGAAGTTCACTATACCTTTGTATACACATACATAATTCGAATGTTAAGATTTAACTGTTAAGATTACTGTTTCTTCTTTGACATATTTTGTATAAATACAAATGATCACATATATTAATATATTCGTTATAAGAATATATGTTTATACATGTACAATTGAAATTATCATAGTTCGGTTAATAGGGACTCAGCATTAACTTGTTCGCATAACGAGGTTCTATTGTTCTTTATATAGTTGCCAGATAATAGAACCAATCTATAATAGCATACAGTCAAGACATTGCAAAAAAATTGTTAAATGTATATTTATATGTATATTAAACGTCTAGTCGTTACTTAATGTTTCCTAGTCAAGTCTTGCATTTTGTTAAACATGCAATAATTTACAATTTACAGATGCAGTTACGAATTTTAATTGCAGTTTAAAGTGATCATTTATATGTATTTATCATATCTTATAAATATTTATACATGTTGGTATTATATTTGTTATAACATTTTATAAACAGTTTACTAATAAGGAACATAATTATTAATATTTAATCCATTTTATTAGCTAACATAACAAATCTCACTATTTTATTTTATAAAACAAGTACAAAGTATTATTGTCAAATCTGATAATCAACTACATCAATACTAGCTTTGTACTAATACAGTAGAAAATATTAACAAATATAAATTATCTGTATGTAACAATTGAACATACAATACAAAATCTGTTTAATATATGTACTCTGTAAAATGTGTTTAATCTTTAAAACTTTATAATAATAAAAAGAGAATATTTATCTGTTTTAGTTAATAATGTAATATTTTATTTCTCTTTATATTTGTTTATAAACTAACGAATTTACACGTATAAAAGATGGAAAAACAATGAAATGTAATACATTTCAATAAAAATATAATGATATATTTATATGAAAACGGAATTTTTAAAGCTAACAACAGCGGCGAATGCTATCTTTGTCTGTCTATCGTTTGTTTAATATATTATATTGTATATGTATATAACCAAGAATACCTAAAAATATTAAGAACTAGAAATAATATAAATAATGTTAATATATAGTATAATATAAATTCAAACTAATTCTGTATTTTAAGAAACACAAAAGAAACACATTTTACAATGACAATACAGTAAAATAATTAAATAGAATGTAAATTTATAGTGTACTACCAAAAAAATTTTAATAGAAACAAAATTTAAAAAATGCTCATTTTGAGATTGAGCAATAAATTTGATATGATTGAAATAAATTGATGTATAATTAATGTATTTAAGTTGTGATTGTGTAATGTACTAATTGGAGATAACAAAATACAAATTGTAATTGTTTTAAATATATGCTTTTAATCGACAATTTTCGTATTCTAATTATTATAGATAAATGGTTTATTTTGGATAATTATTTGAGTACATTCAATAAACTGTGACAAGATTTTAATTGTATTTCTGTTTACAGAATAAATATAAAATAGAATATTAAAAAACATCCATTTTATTTATTTACATTCATTTTAATAAAAAAACATGATACAGTATAAAGTATAAAGTATAGTAAGTAAAGTAAAGTATAAAGACACAGTATAAAGTAATGAACAAATGTATTAAGTCATGAAAGTTTGATATATGATGTTCTATATAATATAAGTAGAATAAATTAGTACTTAAGCAATCAAAGAAATAATTTTTTGCTATTTGCTTAAAATATATATATTTTAATTTATTTAATTGTATTATGAAAGATTGTAAATATATTGTTTGCTTTTAAATTTCTACTATTACTTATAAATTAATGATTATAAATTGTGTAAAGCATTCAAAACATTTTGTTTTGGAAAAAGTTATAATTCAATTATATTTAATAAATATTTGACACATATTTTTTTTTAATTGCTGTGCGAAATACTTTTTAATCAGTTATTAATCTTCAGTGGTTCCTCCATTTGTATGTCGATCTTTCTCACTTTCTACTATATTCCCATCCGTGGTTTCTGTATTTCCTGCTTTGCTATTTTCTATATAAGTCATAACAAAAATAAAATAATTTATTTATCATTTTAAGATACCACTTTCAGATAAGTGTATATCATATATATATATATATATTAAAAAAATTATATATCCTTGTATTTTTGTATTATAACAAATTGAACAAATATTTACCAAGTTCTACATTATCCTCTATGCCTCCATTTGAATCATTATTCTTTTGGTTCTTTGGACTTGTTTGAGCTGAAAATCATGTAAACTAAGTTACTACTCTAAAATGAAATGAAATAATAAAAGTATTTATAAGAGTTTGTAACATCAGTTCATTTTACAAATATTTTAATAGGCTCTATATTAGTGAACCCTCACCAATTAGTTATATTATTAATACGTATATATTAGCAACAGCATTTTATGATGCATACTAAATCTAAATAATAAATGAAAGTATTACACACTGTATTTAAGTTGTTTAATATTGATATATCTTTTATTTCTTCGCATATTGATATAAATATAAGGACTAAAATTCAAGATCAAATTTTATAAACATAATCAAATAAAATAAATCTTCTTTATACTCTTTAATAACTTACACTAGAGATGAGAATGATATTACAATTTAAAATCATAATCTATAATCACTTTATTATTTATGTTTAATTTAATGCTTTTAGTTTAGAATAACATATTATATATGAGAATTTATTTATATTCACACACATTCACATCTTAGCCATTACTATCTATTAAGTAGATAAAAAGTGCAATATACTTATTAGAAAATCATCTGACTCAAATCTAATAATAAATGCATCAAAAATACAACAATTTTATATACACAATTACTGCACGAGTGTTTTTATTTCTGTGGTAGCCTTCTTCTCTCCTGAGATAAGAGAAAAGTATCACTATCTTTCAGCATTGTAACAGAGAATCGAGGACTTAAGCGCACAGCGCCAGGTGGATCTTTTGGAAGAATTGGAATTCCATGGTATTTCAAACCACGCTGACCAACTAAGGATATTCTTATAGCTGATTCCGGAACAGGATCCAACTGAATCTTGTTAATTACTTCGCTTGTAGCTAAATTGACAAACCGCCAAAATATCATATAAAGCTGAATCAATTGACAATATGCAGAAATTAAACATAATGGAGCTGCATTAATATTTCTATTAGCATCATCGATATGCTAGAATAATTTACAGAATTATTATTGAAAAAGCTGTTTTAAGAGGTGTAAGTGAAAAATAATTCTTTTATAATTTTAATAGAATAACATCAAAACAAACTATTTAAATTACAAATATTTTAAATCACTTTTTGATTTTAATTTTACTTTATATAAACATAGTATCAAACAAGGAAAAGTATGAAATAGAACAAAATACAAGAAATGTATAAAGTGAAACTTACGTTGTAGGATAGGTGAGGCTTTCTTTTCAGAAGTTAGATTGCATGTAAGCTTAATTTTATCAAGATCTTCCTTTAACTAAAAAGATTTGAATATGACAAAAAATACTTACTAAAGATGTAATGAAATTTTAGAACTTTCTACAATTAATGTTATACCTGTTCTATGTCTTCCTGCAACTTTTTATTTTCATCTCTTGTTACATTCAACTGTGAATTAACAGTTTTTCTTTCAAGTCTTAATGTTTCCAATGTTGTAGTTTTAGTAGCATCTAACTTGTTTAGTAAATCCAATTCATTTTTGCACATAGTAAAAATATCTCTTAATTCGTCATTTTTTTTCTTTAACTCTTCTTGTTGTTCTAAATGTACATGAAGTGATGCCACTTCATTTTCTGCATTCTTGTATCTTTGTTCAAAATTTTTGCGTAATGTAACACATTGATCTCTTTCCTCAGCACTGAAATATAATTTTGATACGAATATTAATAGGTATATTAATAGGTATAGTCCACCGTAACATAACCATATAGTATTATAGATTTAAATGTCAGTTGTTAAATTAACATTAATAAAGATGTAATGTTTTCCAAACTTCAAGATGATACAACTTATCATGAGTTACACAATGTTGACATTTTTGTTATAAATAAAACTTAAACTTTAAAAAGTAATAGAAAGTAAAGTGTATCTCGTAAAATGTAATACATTGATTGATATAGGATTGTTTCATAAAACAATACCTAATTTTAAGTAGTTCACTCAATTCGTCGATTTGCCTAGCTAATTCGATATTTTCAGAAGATAAAGTCCACCAGTTGCAAATAAGCATTAAACAAGCAGCAAGAAGTCCGCCGACGAGGAGGGGAGGACATCGGCCTCCTCCGACTCTCATGCTGTCAATTCCCATTCCTTACTTATTATATATTATATTTTATTTAACAGATACACACGTGTGTGTTGTAAATTTGCACGTGCACGAAAAATCAATTCCCACTGTATGTCAGTCGTATTCTATTCGAGAAACGAGATGAAGAGGAGTAAATGGCCTTATCAAGTGTCATGGTCCATTACTTACGATTAGTTCAAAGTGATTTAAAAAATAGTGCTTTTTTAACCTCTTCTCTCGGCGAGGCCCTTTTTTTGTAAATTTTCAAGAAATTTTCGTGGAAATAAACACGTTTAATGTGTTGTTAGCGTATCTACTATGCACTATCGATATTGACAACGGTATATATACATTTTGTCACAAAAAGTACTAAATCACGTTATATGTTCGGGAATCGCGATTTTTACTAAATATTAAGCGACTTCATTTATTTATTGGCAAACGTGACATCGGCGTTAAAACGATTTAAAATCAATGCGATACATTCATCATGCTGGAATAACTAACAGTGACGACTGGAGAGACGACTAACCAGACTAACTATGCAATCACACATATACGTCATACACATGCATTGAATATATATATACACACACACGCACACACATATATATATTAGAACCGCATGATCATATTATATATATATATGTATACATTGAACATATATTCATTAAATTTAATATTGGTGATGAGTTCGTTCGCGATTCGTTTCGATTTGTTCTTATAAATAATATATATATGTATATATAAATAAGCTTTTGGCGTATTTAGTAAATACTGATTAGAGAAAATGCAGATAATTGAAAGTTACAATGATAGCATTTTGTAACCGTAATCGACGTAATGAACCCAACTGAAATTCGACGTTCAGATCCATTGTAATATGATTGACTGAAAGATTACTGGTTCAAGAAACTAACAAAACTGTTTTCAACTGGTCGGTCGTATATAATATGAGAGAAAAGACTGCACAAGCATGTGACCTGAGAAATTCGCTTTTAAAACGATGTCATGTGAACCCACTCCGTCAATCAATCCTCTCTTAACACGGCACTTTCCCGAAAAATTTTTGAGAATGAATTTTTCGGGTACCGACAGATATTTTTGGCTCGATATTGGGGATTTGTATTAGGAAAATGTGACGCGTAAAGAAATTGTCCGCAAAATCGCTAATTAATTAATATTACGTTATCCTAAAAGTTTCTTTCGTTTTATGAGGAAATAATAGATGCGCAACATTGTTTGTTTTATATTATTTAATTGAATTATGTATGACGCATTTTGTTCTATTACGTCGTCCTAATTAGATTTGACAGTTTAGGTTTCATTTTTGTATAAACATTGCCAGATAAAGCAGCTGCGTGCAGATAGTGAAAGACACTTTTGGAACAATCTAATATACTACGGATATGTATTTATATAAATTCGTATTTTTATATCTTCAAGTTTCCCATAAATGCATACAAATCTACAGCCTGCTAATTAAATTATTTTCTATTTGTGATCAACGAATAAACTCATTCGTATTTAGAAAATTCGAGACCTTTTATCCGTTATTGGAATTATACCATCGTTGAATTTTTTGCTACAACTTAGCCGTTACTTTTGTCCAACACTACTGTAAATATTCCAATCCTACAAGAATACTGTAACAGCAGGAAACAAAAATTGTTTTCATAATATACAAACAATGTGTTAGAAGTCGAATGTATTTAGAACTCGTATAAAGGTGAGATTCATAATGCTTTAAGGCAGTCATTATTATTACGGCAGCTCAAAACGAACAGGACGATAATAAGTATTTGGTTGGTGATTCTTTAATTAAAGTTTCCGAAATATTCATTGTTTATCGTAATTTGTTCTTTTACTTTATTTTAAATTTAAAATGCACTGACGTGCAAAATTAAAGGAACATTAAACTTTCATCGAAAAATTGGTAATATTTAAACCGTTATAATTCCGTAACAAGAAAACATATCACGATTATTGTGAAGTCATCAAATTCCTTGGTTACTTTTTCCTACAGAGGTTTCTGCACTTCGTAGAACAGTGGGAGGTACAAATCCGACCGTGTAACCTCCACTTGAAGTATCACCTTGGATTATTTTAATGTCGGCGGCACACTTTTCATTCAAAGTTCAATAAAACGGTGACAAAATATCGTACATCAATTCTACAGGGGTCGTTGTAAAGGGGAAACACTGATCTTTAAACTTGTGGTAATTTTAGTCGTCAAAAAATACGTTGATACCTCCAGAATCGGTTGAATTTGAAAAATTTTCAAAACGAAGAAGCATCTTCGTTTTCCCACTCTCCTACATAATACAGGAACCTCTGTAGAAGAAACTAACGAATCTGAACGTATAGGCCTTACGCTTTAAAACGAGCCCGGAATGATCGTTATATGTTTTCTTATTACGAAGTTCTAACAGTTTAAATATCAGCTATTTCTCACCGAAGATCGAGCGTTCTTACAATTTTGCACACCAGTGTATAGGTATATAATGATTCATCTGAAAGTATTGGGTAGATCGAAATGTTCAAAGTAAAATTTAGAAACGATTTAAAGGTATTATATTGTAGAATTAGTATATCATTAAACAATATCTGCATCATTAATTTTGAGAATCAAACAAGTCATCAAAATATTCATATAATATAGTTAGTAATATATGTATAGTCATCAAATTGTATAATAGCATCGTTTTTTGATAGGAATAATTTTCCACGCAATAATGAAAGTACCAGAGGTGAAGGTTGAAAATTTTAACTTGGCATTCGCATCTATTTCGGGACACATGCCGGACGGGCTCATTTGCGAAAAGATTACAATATCGATGACCACTGCCAGCGCCAGCTGGACGGCGCTATGTATCGCTACAGATACTTTTCCGACGCCGAAAGATCCGGCAAATTATGAGCAAGTAAAACAAATCTTGCAGACGAACTTTGGACAAAATGGCGTAGTGAAGAACGTGCAAACCATCATTCGCAATCAACCGAATGGATATCTAACATACAAATGGCAGGTGTTGATAGATCCACGACCTCCTAGACCTAAGGCATTTGGTGTGTACTTACACGATACAGTTAACCACTACCTTGAATCCAGTTCGGATCACATACACGATCTTTCTAACAGCTGATGAAACTAATGTATTTAAAGTATTTAATATTAAAATGTTTTTTATGTTTTTTATATATGTACGTTGATATAAATACAGGAATAAAATGTAAGATCAAATATTATAAACATAATCGAATAAAATAAATCTTCTTTGTATTAAGTCTGATAACAGATTTAATTAAAATTCAATAATTTTATATACACAATTACTGCACGAGTGTTTTTATTTCTGTGGTAGCCTTCTTCTCTTCTGAGATAAGAGAAAAATATCACTATCTTTCAGCATTGCAACGGAGAAGCGAGAACTTAGGCGCACAGCGCCAGGTGGATCTTTTGGAAGAAATGGAATTCCATGGTATTTCATGGGATTTCGATCGTTTAACAATGACATAAAGAAATAAATTTCGCGAACATTGTAAAATTGATAATCTAGAAAAAAATAAGAATTTCGGAGTCAAGAGTACGGGATTGACGTTGTGAATAAATGTGCACAGGCACGTAAGTTTACATACATTTATTCTGTTCTCTTTATTACATATAATATATATTTAGTTAACCCTACCATTGAAGAGAATCTATAGCTGAATAGAGTGAAAAATAGCGCGATCACGTAATGAACCCAAACGCCAAGAGACATTGCACTCACAGAAACTCGACGTCCAAATTCATCGTAACACGATTCACTGAAAGATTGGTTCAAGAAACTGGCGAAACTATTTTCAACTAATCGATCGTATAATAACATAAAAGAGAAGCTCGTACAAGCATGCGATTCCAGCGAAAGTTAATTTACTGCCGATATTAAAATTTTAACGTATACTTCCTTCCAGTACAATTAACTTGATATTTTTATACGAATTACGTATATACCATTGCTAACAATAATTCTTGTATACTCTCAGATCATTTACCTTATATCGTTAACTTTTTTACGTAGAAATTTTTTTAATAATTATATAATTATAGTTAAAATAAAAAAGTTTTTCAACCTTATAGATTCAGTATTAAAATAGATTTATTCTAATTAAATTTTAACTAAATACGAGCCATCCAATGTTGGTATTATCATCTTTTATTATCTAGTCTCGCTCGTTAATTGTACGCATTTTTCGTTTCTTTTTAACAATCATAATTATAAATTTCTTAGCGATCGTAATTATAAAGGAAAATAACGATCCATAATGTATATATACGTAAACTATAATTATTATCATAGACATCGTTACTGTTCTCTCTCACGTTCAGTGACTATGCCTGTACGTCTGAAGGAAAATAAAATATATGATAAATGTAATACGTGCCCCACTGGACATTTCAGTCACGGACACCTGTATATCATCGTTATGCAAAACATGTGAATTGCCGATCACCCACTTCTCATTACGTCCTAAATCTAGCTTTACAGATGTTCGTCGAAGGTTCGAAACATTCGAGCTAGACGTGGAAAAATAATCTATTGTTGCAAACGTCGTATGTTAGTATTCCGCACACTCGTACGTATTTACATACATACATGTACACACGGGACACGTTCCATTCAATTGTTCCTTTCATATAGTTTAAAACCTTCGAAAATCGTGCTGCTTCGAAATTGATCGATGTCGAACGAATAGATTCATTTTTCCATTTTCCCACTCATTTTTCCCACTCTCTTTGTCACTTTTCTCTTTACTGTATTCTTTTCTGATCGATTTTTCAATGGTACTACACACGTAAAATCTAGTTGAACACAAGGAAGTGCGAAGTTGAGTATTTGAGCAATAGATCTTTTTTTTCTTTTTTGATTAGAGTTAGTGATTTGATGGAGTGTTTCGAAACCACACGTTATTTTACACAGCGTTCCTCCCGAAACAGCATAATTGTCGATTAATAAGTTCTTTAACATGTATTGAACGGAAAGAATATCGCAGCATTTTTCGTATGTGCGAATTTTTACTCACGACAGACCCACGTGTTTCAAGACACGTGGTAATTAACATCGAGATACATCGAAATGTTACACTATCTGCGAAAAATATTCGACAGAATTGCATTGAACGTCTTCGTTAGACTATTGTCGAAAAATCGGTAACTTGACGACGTTTTTATCCGTCGTTTAGTTACAACGAGTTTTGTTTCTTTCTTCAACAAAAGGAAAATTAAGATCACGGAAGGTCTCGTTTTTCTATATATATAGAATGCAGTCACACTTGGGCTACCTACTAAGAATAACTTTATGTCGATCCTCGCGTACATAAATACCACGTTTTGTTTTATTTTTATCCTTAATCATTCCATCGGTTGATACAGTGAGCGGAATATAGGATGTTTCTACGGTATTGCTCTTCCCGGCTCTTCTCAAAACTTTACTCGTCCTTGTTCTATTTGCACAAGATGCAACACACCTGATTAGCCGGAAACGTGCATCGAACAACACAATCGTTCGTACATACCGTAGAATTATTACACGGAAACTCGCATTGTCCGCTTTTATTCTCTCTCCGTTATTCTCTTAATTACAATATTTCAAAAAAAAAAGAAAAACAATTACCGAACTCTTCTGCTCTCTTCGATTAACTAAATTTATATTAATTAAGAGATACAACATTTAGATTTGTCATTATCGATTAATTAATATAATTTAATCAACGCTCTACAATTGCGAGAAAGCGATCGACGCTCGAAGTCAGATGTCGAATGATGGTTGAAGATATAACCGGAAGAAAATACTGCACTAACCAGCACGAAAACGAACCCGCATGTTCTTCGTCGCCGATTATATCAAACTTCTAGAATGTTCAAATGGAAGTTAGAACGTTTTTCTTCATGACGTCATAAAACATAAACGCGCGTGAATATGTATACGAAGGTTCATCGATGGAAGAAACGATTTTTGATATTGTAAAATCACACGTTGCTAATTCCTTCATTCGCGTCAATTCTGGTACGACTTTACCAGATATAATATGTGTAAAATTGGCTTTTGAAATAATGACTCCTATAAAAAGGTGCGATTACATATTAAAAAGTAGGATATTTTCATCTATGACACGTGCTGACATTTTAATCATTAATGATGCTCGTTTCGCAACGACGGTACGAATATAAATTTGTATCGAGGTATAAAATTACAATCTGTAAACGTTGTTTAGCGTCTTTTCTTTTTTTATCCTTTTTTTTTTTTACTGACTTTGCGATTAGGCACGCTAAGTTGTTCTCTTAAGTGTAGCTTAAACGTGTGATATTATTCGGATAAGTTAATTACAAAATTCGACGAATCTTCAAAAGATATGCACGAGAAGAAATAGTGTTCCAATTTTCTCTCATTTAATCAATAATTGGCTTTCGAAATTGAAACTGTTTGTACGAGTCTTAGAATTATTCTTCTCGTATACAATGTTTTCGATTACCAAATAAAAACTTTTGGTACTTTAGACGGTGACGATAAATTGTATGCGAATTTTATCACTAAAACACAGTTCTAAAATTTCTCGTAGTCCCGCGGCTACGAAATTCCATCGAAAAATACAAATATATATTATTTAGTACGATTGCAGGTTGAGTGCAGTACTAGTCTGTTTAGCGCGAATCACGCTAAATTCCTATAAGACTTCACCGTAAAGTCGAGGTCTCTTAAACCTTCGCCGCAGCGTCCTTTCTTTCAATTTCTCTCTAAAGTGTACAATTCGCTTTCTACCTGATTATCCTTCACGCGTGTTTGCACGTTGCAATCGCGTCGTGTGATTTTCAGATCTAGTCACGTAGAAAGAGTCTGTGGTAAAATCGTGGTCTGATCGTTGCCGTTTGCTTTCCTCTTTTCTTATGTGACAGAACAGTACAGCAAATTTGTTCATTACGATTTACTTTCAATTACGTGTTTAAGAAAAAACCAAAGACTGGTTTAAGCATAATGTACGCGCTAGGAAACAAAATATTATAATTATTTGCATCTGTATTTCCTTAATTATAAATCGTTTTTTCTCTATTTTCTAGATCTCTTTCAGATTTCTCACGTCCTTACAATCGATACCATCTAAGATCTTTAGGTGTAGATCGCGCTGATACTTCGAATGAACGTAATTATTAGTTCATTAATGTTTTATTAAAAAGGTACGCGATTTACATCCGAAAGTCTTAGTACGGTATTCATTCACTCGATCTGTTTACTACAATAAATTAACTCGTGAGAAAGATAACTCAGTGCATATGTAATATTTGCTTTCGTTACTGCCAAGAGATACGAACAATTAACAGAAAGGCAGCACGCAAAATATAATATTGAAATATAACGTATTGAAATTTATTTATAGCAATATTACAATAGAGGTAGAGATAGAATATACTTTTTATCGTGTAATTTTACATATAATTACGTTTTCCATTATTTGTAAATTTTTTATTTCATTCCAATTAATAATGAATAAAATAACCAAAATTTGTCTATACTAAACTTAGAAGAAGAATCTGTAAAACTTATTATTCATAAATTTGCTTATACAAGTTCAAGGTATATAATACAGATAGATTGTAACACTCTTACTAGTATAATAAAATGAAGTTTAATACGTACTTTTTTTTTTTTTTTTTTTTAGTAATTTTAGTATAGTTACAGTTAGTTTTGGAGATGCATGTATCTACAGTGTAAGTACACATTCACGTCATAAAAGTTTGCTACAATGAAATAACGAGTATTTCATGTAAGATAATTTTTTCTTCTATATTTATTCATAGTATCTTCCAATATATTTGAATATTATGAATATCGTTTCAATACATTTGGATAGAACAGAATATCATACCACGTATACGTACATTTCAAAATATTTCAATTGCAGAATATGTATAATAGCTTTGAACTGATATTCTAGTATGATCTAGTGTCATTTTTCGTTAACAGAACTTACAAAACGAGATAAGAGAACTAATAACTTTTTATCAGTTGTTCGTAGAAATAGTTTACGTTATTGGATAGTTATCGAGCATAATCTCACATAGTTAAATATAGTTTCTTAATGTATTACACTCTGGATAATATGCATTATGTAAGATTGGAATTTATCGAATGAAAATGCATGAAAATAACAAGCCAAATTAATGTAAAGTTATTAGTTCTAAATGTTTTATCAATCTTTTGACATATTTCGAATATACTAGTTTATAAAATATTGTTAATGTAAATTTTTAGCATAACATATTAGGGGTTTAAAACGCTATGTTAATGTTTAAGCTACAAGCAGATAACAGAAAGTTTGTATTGATAATCTAAAAATAAAATGTGCGCTTAAATTATTACAGATTCAACATAGCCCCAAGCCACCTAATCATATGTGTAAACCACATTAATAATCTGTAATTCGTTGGTTCTTACCAACTATTGTTTTAAAAGCTACTTCAATATTTCAGTTAAAATATATTATGCTCAAAAAAAAAAAAAAAAAAAACTGAAGACTTCCCTAAACAAATTAATGTGTGACTGCTTTATCTATTTTCTCTATAAATTTTCTTTTATACTAATTCCTTGACTTAGTAATATCTTAAAAGATTAAACTTCTTATTAGACATAATATATTATAATGATACACTATTCAAATAATTATTTCGTTATCATATAAAAATATTAACTTTGTTCAAATTCTTTATTTTTCAAAATATCAACACTTTCAAAATCAAGTTTTAATTTTCACAAATAATTTCTACAAACTTATATTTTCCTACATTTTTTTTTCTTTTTTAATAAAATATCTCTGCTTTATTGCTGAAAGAAACAACAAAATTTCAAAGCAAATTTGTATTTAAAAGAACTTTACACTACGTGCTCCTTTCTCTTTATGTTGATTATATATTTTGTTTTTGCGATTGGCAGTAACAAAAGTAATGAAAATAAAATGTAGCACCGATATCCTATACAGAAAAAGATGATATCAACAAAATTTTCGTTACACTTGCATCGCGCTGCAAAATTTCGGGAAAATTTCAACAAATACAGTTGTAAATAAAATTAAAAGAAAATATTTCCAATTACAGTATTTACAATAAATATTTAAACATAATAGGAAGCTTTCCATACTTCCACTTCATATTAGAAAATCTGTACGTACATATATCCGAGTAAAAATAAAAGATTTTCAAGTACAATTAATTTAAAATAAATTCGAACAAAGCATTTGTTAAAAACAAAGCTTTCGTACAAATTAAATGACTACTTCGTTTCGTCATTGTTTTATTACAACTTGTAGCTAAATTAAATTCACCTAATAAAAAATAAAAATGGAGGTGGTCAATATTTAAACGAAATTATATACCGTAAAAAGTGATGCAAGTGTTGATGCAAGTATCATCGGTATGTTACGACGCTTATTATGGAACGCATTTATAAACGTGGAAAAAGTTATTTAACTTGAAAATAACCACCTTGCCATTTATTAACAGTACTCGTGTTATCTTTACAGAAAATGTCGCACATCCGCGAAGGAATAGGAGAATAACGGTGAGTCAGAAAACGCAGTATAGAAAGACCTTGTATTCATATATAGAACACTTAAAATACTTTTTTTTTAACCCTTATGTTTATACCTCAATATAGCTATGGATACCTCTTCCATCGCTCTATATCGTGCATTCATTTCTTTCATTTACTCGCATGTTACGTCGTTTATTCGAAGAATATACTGTTTCATTATCGTTGTTAGGCGTGTGTACCAGCGGAAATTAAATAATGAATAGCGCTGTTTGGATATTTGGGCTGTAAGAGGTCAAGGAAAAACAAGCTCACGAAAAGTTAGCTACTTGGTCTCTTTAGTTTCACCTTCTTCTGTGGGGAGCTTGCTTGTAAGCGTATATTTACACCACGTCTCTTCACTTGAGGGTTATTCTCCATAAAATTAGTTTGATCTGATGACGCTACAGATGCTGGTATAAAAATTAACATTTTATAATTTTTAATACCATTACTAAAAATTAACCAGTTTGTTTTAAGAAAAAAGAATATAACTAACCTTGTTGTAGCCACCTAACTTGCGTGGCTGGCCCGTATCCTTTAACATTTCGTGCTGCTATTCTAAATATTATGGCCGGTGTTCGGGTAGTATCAACATAAGCGGCACTAAGGGAACTATTAGATACCGAACAGGAATTGTTTGTACCGCAATAAAATTTTGTAAATGTTAGGTTCGAATTCGACGCCGTTGTCTTTGGTTCTCCGTTATTATTTGGTGCGGTATTCGCCATTGCTATGTAGGCAGAATATTCCAAAATGGGTCCATCATTTCTGTTAGGTGGTGGTTCCCATGAAATATGAGCACCATCTGCTGTTTTACTAATTTTTATAGCGCTAGGTGCCCCGGGGAATCCCGGAACATATGTTCTGAACGCTGATACCTTAAATAAAAGGATGTTACATGAAGTTGTATATTTTTATTTTAATGTCCGTACTTGGAATTATTTTATTTACCTCACTCCAATCACTTTGTCCACAACTATTCACAGCAGCAATTCTAAGTTTGTAAATGGTTCCCTGTTCTAAAGGAATCTTTGTTCTTCCTTCAAAGACATCCATAGTTAATGGTTGTGTTATATCTAAAGGTTCATCATTAGGTAAGTAATAATGTTGTACAGTAAATCGTGATTCCTGTGTTACTCCTACATCATACCATTCTTCTTCTTTTTTTTCTTTTTCAGTCTACAAAAAAACGTTAAAAATTACTTACATATGAGAAATGTTAGTTGCAAATTGTAATCTAAGATATGCACTTTTACCTGTTCAGCTTTTATTTTTATTGGTTGTTCTGCAGAAACTAAGGCAGCTGTAGCCAACGTAGTTAATGCAGTGGAATCATCTCCATTTTCTGTTCTCGTACCATTCATCTTTTCTTGTTTCAGACTTTCTTTTTTAATAGATTCGTCTTTTATCTCCACTTTTATTGGAATTACTGGTTTTTTAGTATCCATTTCCTTCTCAAGAAGACTAATACTATTGACAGATGATGCTGGCGGTTCAGGGATCTTTTCTTGTTTCATTGGCTCATCAGATTGTTCTAATTTTATTTGCATGATGGATGTTGTGATTGGAATATTAACAGTGGTGGGAGTTGAACAAGAATCTGTAACCATTGGTTCATCGTTGTCTTCTAATGTTTCCATTGGAGTTCCTTCAGGAAGATCTATTGATGGCTCTACAGCCTCATCTTTCATTTTTTCTAAAACTTGATGTTCCTCTTGAGAGAACTGTGATAAACTATCTTCAGGTGATAAGTGTTCAGGAACAGATGGTTTCTCAGACTCAGAAGCATATGTATCTACTGCCATTAATTTTATATCATTATTTTCAATCTGTTCACTTTCATCATTTTCTGGCAGTTCCATAGCATCTGGCATGGATGCTTCCTCTGATGAAGCTTCTATTGGATCCTGCATACTAGAAATTTCAGGTTTTATTTGTGCTTCTTCAACTGATGCATCGTTCATATCTTGCATATCAGTTTCGTTTGCTGATTCTGGTTCATTAGAAACTTCAATAGGTGTGTCATTTTCGTCTGGCTGAGCATCGATGGAAGGTTCTGGATCTACTGGAATATCTTCTGCAACGCTTGTAGAAACAGGAAGTTCAGATGCTCCTTCTGACAAAGTTTCTGGATCTTTTATAGAGGACTCGTCCATATGAACAGCTTCCGCTTGTGCAGCATCTGTGTCTTGTTCCATATTTGCAGAGTCTGCAACTTGTGAGTCTTCTTGATTCTCTAACACCGGATCTTCCGCTAAATCAATCTTATCATTCTCTTCGTCATCATCAGACAGAAGAAGATCTGCTGGACCATCAACTTGAGGAATTAAAAAGTTACCATCTCTATCAATTTGCATCGATTCACCAGCTCCCATTTGAGAAACCAAAGCAGCTGCTGTGGTAGTTTCATCACCATTACAACTTTCTTCCATTTTACCATCCCCTGCTCCACCATCATCTGTAGATACCATAAATGATAGATCACCAGAAGGCTCTTGAACTGGATCTATTAAACCTGCCTCTGCAGCTAATGCAGCCAATGCTGCATCAGTGGTAGCAGGACCATCAGATGTGGATGCCAATGAAGCTGATGGTTGTTTTTGTGATGGAACAAATAACATTTTACTTGTATCTATTGTCTCTGATGCACTTGAGGTAGTCACTATTGTGCTACTTGTAGGCATAAGAGTAACCGTTTTTGCACCTATTCCTCCAGACATTTGTAATGTTACAGGCTTACCAGATACTGTAACAGTCTCTGGTGTTTTCTGTATTTGTGGCATGGTAACAATCTGACTCTTTCCAGGATTAAAGATAGCTTGTGGACTTCCTTTAGTTGCAATAGTTACCGTTTTTGGAACACCACCTTGGCCTGGAACTGTAATAGTAATCGGTTTTCCAGTAGTGCCACCGCCCATTGCACCAGATGACACAACAATCATCTTTACTCCTTGTTGATTTGTTACATGATTAGTAGCTGATAAGGGTAAAACATTTACAGGTGTGGTAATATTACCCGCTTGTCCACTGCCAGCTTGGGATGTAGTTACGGCTTGTATAGTTCTCAAATTAGATCCTGTTGTAACTACTATTATTTGATTACGACCAACTAATCCACCATTACCACCAGGTTTGGTAATCATTATCGTTTGTTTACCGCTAATATTTTGCCCTTTACTCATTGCAACTATGTTAGATGTTTTCATAGTTGTAAGAATTTTAGATCCCTGTACAGTATTCGGATTTACTAATCTCAATATTTTCGCCCCCTGATTAAGTGGCTTTGCACCTGTTGCTTGAACAGTCTTCCCTGGGATGAGGCTTACTTTAGGCACAGTTGCTACCATCGCCTGTGCTGTTTTAAGAAGATGTACTATCTGGGGTTGACCAGATATATTTTGCCCTGGTTTTTGTAGGATAATTTGTTTACTTTGTTGCGGTGAAGCAGTTCTCAATACTGTTGCTCCAGGGGCAGCGAAACGTATTTGTTGACCTGGTTGTACATTTTTCATTCTAATTGTATTAGCTGTAGTTTGTGGAAGAATTGGTACATTGTTCATGCTTATTTTTGGCGTAGCAGCAGCTGCCGCTGCTAAGGCAGCAATTCCTGACATAGCAGCTGGTGTTTGTCCTGCCACTGTAGAACTAGAAGTTGGAGCTTGTTCAGTAACAGTAGTTGCTGTTGGCGTTGTTGTAACTAAAGGAGAACGAATTCTGATAAGATTTCCGGCTACTCTTGGTGTCAATGGACTCGATGGTTTTGTTATGCTTTGTGATGGTACTGGTTTTTGAACTGGGCTTTGTACAGTTGACTGAACTCGGACCGGAGTTTGTGGAGGTATGGACGGTCTAATAGTGGTTGGAGTTTGTGGAAGCTCAGGGGCAGCAGTAACAGGTGAAGATGTAGCAGAATCAGTTGCAAGAGTAACCATCGCTGATGTAGTAGTAGGTGTTGCTGTGTTTGCTGGAGTGCTGACTGTAGGAAATGTTCCAGTTGTTGCTGAAGGTTTACATTTTTGTATTTGCAATATATAGTACTGTGCAGATGGCACTGGTGTCCATTGAATTTCCAGTGCTTGCAAACTAGCCCTGACTAAATTCAATTTTGATGGTGCAGATGGTTTACCAACTTCAAGGTACCATAAATCTTTACAACAAACCTGAAGATAAAAGTAAATCATACTTTATAACTGGTAAAAGCATTCTAGAATTAAAAATAAATCATAAGGACTAACCCTAACCTGATTGTTCCAAGCTTTGCGATATCCATCTCGACCAGACCATACATAAAGTTTATTATGCATTCCAATCGCGCAGTGACCAGCACGTGCGCGAGGAACATTTTCCTCCAATGTATCAACTGTTAACTGTTCCCATGTCCAAGTTTCTAAAATAATATTGTCAATTACAAAATTATACATCAACGAATGTAACATAAACTTACCTATATTTAAACAAGCCAACGTGTTTGTGCATTTCCACTCTTTTTCATGTGTTGCAACTTTAACATCATCAACAACAAGTGGTACCCATCCTCCAAAAACGTACATTCGATGACCAATTAAAGTGGCAGTATGAAGAGAACGGGGTAATGGAATAGGTCCATGAACCACTGGTTTATGCCAAGTCATTGAATCAACATCAAGATACCATAAATCACCCAAACGACAGCCACTCATACCACCATAAATCACTAAACAGGTTTTTCCTGTCTTACTATCAGTATAAGACACTCCAGTATGGGACTCTCTAGGTGGTGGTGCATGCCCATTTGTTTGTGGTACATCCCAAACTGTTCCTCCATTAGGAAGTAGTTCAAGGGTATACAGATCATTTAAATATCTTGGTATATTATTCTTATGATCCTCACTGTCATTAGCCAGTCCTCCAAAAAGAAAGACTCTATTACCAATAAGGGTAAAACTATGTCCTAATCTAGGACATGGTGGAGAATCATTTTCTGGTGGTCTGGGTCTCAATTTTTTCCATTCCCATCTAACTGCTTGAAGTTCATAAAGCTCATCTGAATACTTTCCATACTCAACCATGCCACCAAAAACCAAAATACGGCTTCCATCAACAACAAATCCATATGCAGCACAGCCAGGTGGAATATCACCTTTTGTCGATGGTACAAACCATTGATTAGTTGCTGCAAAAAATTATAATGTCTATAAGTAGGAAAAAATTTTTCAATGCATGATGCAATACGTTTGTAATGAATTAAAAAATCTTTAATTATTTGAATATGTTACAGAAATTTACATTATTTTTATTTATAAATAAAACTTTAAAATAAATTTATAGAATGATATTAATCAACTTAAAAACTAAGAAGTAACATTAAATTTATTAGATATTTATATTACAAAAAATCTTATATTTATATATTTATAATTACACTTTTATTAAGGTGTATTATTATATTTATTATCTTTATATCATATAAGTAACTTGAATAGTATCACTAAGGGAAACATTTCAAAATTAAGTACAAAGTATTCGTTACAGTACGCATGCGTATAATTGTTGGCAACATAGTAAAAGAAATGTTATACGCGTTCATGATATGGTAAAGATGTGAAAACCTAAAATGAAAGAGTGGGAGGAGAAATAGGAACAGAAAGAAAAAAGAAAAGGAAGGGTGAAGCGTGAACGTGGAATGACGGGAAACGCGGCGCGTTGCATTTCGTGGTGGGGCGTATAAGACAGCAATGGCCGCTCCCGTGCGTATAAACATGAAAAATGACAGATCGCACTAATTCTACGCATGAAATTAACCCAATGTCTAACAAACGAGACTTATAAAGACACGTATAGTAAAGGTACATTTAATGTATATGGAACATATGATAATAAGACATCTGACATAAACAAAATTCATGGTTTTCACGATGATCCGGCCGGTGACCGTTTTGTCAATGTATGCCGCCATCTTGGATCGCGGGAATCATCAAGAACGGCGCGAAAGACGCACAGCAAGGAAGCAACTTACTCGTGTTATAGACATGAAGCTCGTCAACAATGCCCTCATTTCCACCGCCGAAAACGACCATAAGATCCTTAAGAGCAACTGCCCTGTGTCCATGCCTAGGTCTTGGCTGGGGTCCGGACGGATTTGTGATCCGCTTCCACTTTAGCATGGGTGCCGCCATGATGACCATCGATCACATCATTTTTTCATACCGCGCAGCTATGCACCCACCGTGTTACCCCTAGAGCAGTGCAACGCCCGATGGTTTCGAAGATAGTGTGCCCTTTTCTTCAAACTTTTCTATCTTCAATGTCCACGATACAGCAGTTTGGATAACTTCGAAGGTTCACACACCCAACGAGAACTTACTACTTCTTGATATTCTTAGCACTGTCAATATCGTACGTCTTGATTATAACCTACCTCCGACTATTGTTCTTTATTAATTCATTTGACTTAACAAAATGGTCCATACAAATAGAAAGTCAGATGAACTTTTTTTTATGGGAATCATGAAAATTTTACGCGATTTAGAAGACGTCTGTAACGTAACACGTATACACAGAACGCACACCGTGTATTTACGTTCACGATGTTTACGGCACTGATTTCATGTCTTCTAGTGTGCTCACTCAGTATTCATCAATGATCCACCCCCGAATATATTTTTCATGCTGCTCAATTATTATTATAGTTAAATAATAGTTTTTTAATTTTATATATTACAATCTAGATCTATTCTTTACAGTTTCTTATAATATTTGTAAAATAAGTTTATCTATTCGTTACTTTTAAAGATTTCACAAACCAACAAAAAACAACGCAAGAAAACAATTCCCTATGTATCCAGATTTCCCTAGATAATCATAATACAAATTTGTTAAGTATGATAACCATGTGATAAGAAATTTGTAATATTTACTGTAAAAATACATTACCGTCCATACTTTTGTGACTCGTATAAGCGAATACTATATATTTGATGTACTATCGTATGTAATTTGTCTTACAATTGCATAAATTACTAGATATGACTAGAGAGATCGCCGATGTAATGTTAAAAATGTCAGCCAAAAAATGCGCTATAGGAATATAGGCTTCTAGCGGCCAGCGGCCAAACTAAACACACATCTCTTATTCGGAGATCGTGGTAGGAGTAACATGCGTATTCGCGGCGAGAGGGGAAATGTGCATTCCTACCAGACGTCAGCGAAGGGTAAGGCCTACAAAAATAAACATTTCTTAAAAGTTTAATGAAGTACTAGAGATAAATTGCTCTTTTTGCATTGATTACAGAAACAACAATCAGGATGATGATCACAGAATAACAAGCAGTTAGCAGCAACCACCTTCTTGGAAATAATTACATTATACAATAAAAGACAAGATTATTTATTGTAAAATAACTAAATAAAATATATTTAGACAGAGTTTCCATAAATCACAGTAATTTAACAGCGTTTTACAATGTTATTGCTTATCGTTTTCATTATCAATCATATAAAAATCAAAAAATTAAATCGGGAAATAGTTAAGAAAACGCGAAATTTAAAGAGGAATAGTATAAAAAAAGATCGCAAAACAGCTTTTGAAAATTTAGAGAGATAATCTAAAATTTCAAGAATTATCAAAATAGTACCACCGCCTATAAGACTGTATTCTTCTGAAACAAAACCTATATCTTGACGAAAAATGTTTTCGGGACGTCGAAAATTTCAATTCCGAAAAACTCTTGGAACATAACGTGATTTCCAGAAATCTAAATGAAGCTAAAATGCAGCTAAGACAGCTCTTCCCATATGAAAATAACTATCAAAATCTTATAAGTACTCGTGGTATAGTGCAGCGCTTTGACACTCGTTTTCGAATCGCCACTAGGTGCCTGCATATGCACGTTTTTCCTACCATTGACACTGAAGGAAGGAATGTGCGTATAATTGGGCTGTTTGACCACTAGAGTCGATAATCTGTGGACTATGTTTGGCTGAATCTCTTGCACGAACATCAGCGATCTATTCTACTCATCTCTGACATTACCGACTAGCATTTATTTGAGGATTTTACNATACATTATTCATTAAACTGGTTCCTTTAACAAGGTTTAGATATTGCTTACATGCCTTAAATATAATCATTAATATTGTTGAAGATACAGCAATGAACAAAATAACTGATATATTGTCTTCATCATTCAACCACAATTGCTCAATATAGATAATGTGATTTATACTATAATTGAGAATTAAATCGCTTGTATCTTCGTTTATAAAAATAACAATAAAAACAATAGAGTAAAAACCTTTCTAGTTCTTAATTTTATTGTGTATTTTTAAAATGTAATTTACATGTCCATTGTTCCAATATGAAATACTGTTGATGACAATAATGTTACACAAACTTTTTTTCTATAAAGTAGCAGAGGAAGTATTTAAAAGTTATCTTTTATAATATTTACAATATCTTTTGTGATGACAGATTTTTTACCTATAATACAATTGAAAAATTACAAAACAACGATATTGTATTACAATATACTGTATCATTTGTAATAATAACGATAAAAGTATAAAAAATTTATCGGAATTGAACAGGACTTATCCTTAAGCCAATACATTGTTTTCCAATTAGTGCAACTTCACACACTTTGCATACTGTATCCTTAAATTGGGGTAAATAACTTGCACCGCACAATGGACATTTGACTTCTGGTTTTCCTCTGTAAATTGGAACAAACGTGCTTGCACATAATGAAAACGGATTATGCTCGTCGTACGCTAATTGATGTTCATCCACCGGATTTTTGTCGCAAGCCTAAAAAAGAAAGAAACGCCGTAATAATTTTTCCTTGCACTTTATATTAGATGCTTTAACAATATACACGAAGGCATACATACCAGCAAGATCTTTCTAACTTGTTGTGCTAATTCAGGTTTAGGTCCCAATTCAAGTAATCTTCTTGCAAACGAAGCCGCAGTTTTGTAATTTTTTAATTTGAAGAACATATTTACAGCTATCCTTAGAGTGAGAATCTGATGAACAGGTTGTAAATTGCAATGTGTAAAGTAGGCTGCCATTTCACAGATTCGTTTTTGTTCAGCTAAAGTAGCTTTGGGTAGGTTTTTCCTTTCAGTCTCCATTTTCAAACCTAGAATATACTCTCTGCAAATCTGAATCAATTCTTGTGCTTCTATAATATCTTGCCTCGTGTCAACAACCAATAATGGTACACTGAGTAGAATCGCTTGCAGTTTTTCTATGGCTTCTGGAAACTTGCCGCCAGTTGTCAAGTGATAGCATACTTGAAGTCGTTGAACTAAATCGGTGAGATGTAATCCGATTGCAGGGAGGCTGCTTTTTGGATTTGTATCTTTCAAATTTCTTTGAGGATATCCATATAAAGAAGGTATATTGGGTAACGAAGCAAATGATGTTCTAGCGCGTGCGAAAGTATTCATGAAAAGACTTTGATAAGCTTCAAATTCAACTACACCAACTTGATCATTTAGCAATCTAAATGCTGTTTCTAGTGATCCAGCTAGTACATGATCTACAACCAGTTGCGAATTGTTCATCCAATGTTGAGTTGGTGATATTCCCTTAGTTGGCGGCGAATAATAGCCATCTTCCGCCGCAGTCACTGGAGTTTCGAGTTCCGGCGGTAAATCTACGTCCTCGACATCCCATCCGGCACTTTCTTCGCCCTCCGGGACGTTTTCATTTTCGATACCTTCCTCGTCGTCTATTCCTAACTCTTCGTCATTGCCCCACCCTTCAGCAGGTACAGCGCTATCGTCTTCCGGGGCCAACGCAGCAGCTACTTGACTCTTTCCACGTGACATCATCGCTCCCTCGAAGAAACCTTTCGATACTGTTAACAACGGCCAGTTGTTTTCGGCCTGTTGAATTGGTACCGGAGGTCGAAGATATTCCGCTCCTTGTTCAAGAGCAGAAAGTTCTTCACTCATAGAACTATATTGGATGTCGTCTTCTGGAGATGATATACCATGGATTTTCTCAGTTACATAAGCTAACGAAGCTTGACCAGAATTCTGTAACATAAGGCGATAAAAAATAAGTCGCGAAAGTAAAAAAAATTTGAACATAAATTAAATTATATCAATACTCACACGCAATATTTTTGCACGCTCGTAAACGTCACCGAGTAACAAGCTACCCTGATATTGTCCAGAAACGTCTTTCCTAATTTCTGCAATTTTTATCATCTTACGTAGTTTCTCTAAATTACCAGTTATAAGATACAGGAACGCCAATTTTTCAAAATTCTTAGTTCTCTGATAACACATTTCGACAACTTGATGGTTGCCTTGCAAGAGGGCTGCCTGGGCCAAGCTTTCCCAGCAGGATTTTTCATCGAGCGACCTCGCGGCTTCTAAAGCGACTTCGATATTTCCGCATTCAAGGGCAAGGCCAAATCTCGTCTTTTCATCTTTAACAAAGTGCAAAGCAACCTCGGGATATCCCTTCTGTTGCAAATACGCAATTATAGATTGACCAACGAGATTTGCGTTGCGAACCATGTGCAAAACCTCTTCGTATTTCCTATTGATCAAAGCCAATTTAAATTTATATTCAGTTGGATCTATTCGAAGAATCCTTGGTCTGCATTCTCTGTCCAAGCAATAAACCTGATTGCCTTTAACTCGCGTTACATATATCGGGAGATCTAACGTGCGTATGATACCATGATCGCCATTGTTGATTGCATATTTAATGTGGTTGCTAGTGGTGTAAATGAACACTCCTGAGTCATCCCAAGCTCCCGACTTTACCCTAGTGTTTTCGTGTACAGAGCACAAGGACTCCAGTCGTCGATTACAAATGTTAACATTATGTTTCGCCAGCAAAGCGACGTGAGACATATCGCTAGACCAAACGACATATCTGCATTTAGAAATTTTTACTTCGGCTAATGTTCTTTTCTGTTGAACGTCAAAGAGCGTTACTTGATCAGCATCGCGTAAAAGGAGCATTCCGGTACCAGCGTAAAATATTTCGTCACAGTTTGGGATCTGCACCTTTTTCGTAATTTCGTTCTTCAAATTTTTGATGACCAACTGCGATAAATAATTAAAAAATGTTTACTCAGTTTCGTTATTTTAAAAAAGACGAGGTTTATCTCTGAATACATACCGAATATGCCCTGTCTAACACCGCAAAACGATTTCTGGCAACCCAGATGGCAGTGACACCCGAAGCCCGCTTCGTATCGGCGTCAGTGTTCGAATCACTTTCGCGCGGTATCACATATAGATCGTAGGTGCTATTTTCGACATTATTGGCTGATCTAGTACAGATTAAAACAGCGTTCTCAGCTTGATTGTACGACATGCTATAAGGAGGTGTTTTTCCACCTCCTCGGATTTGCATAACAGATGTATCTTTTGAAGTAGTGAAGTCCAATTTTCTAAGAAACCGTTCCTTCACGTAATAAAGAACGTTTCCGTATACAGCATATGCAGGGCGTTCTCTTTCTAGTTTGAAAATAATCATTCCAGAATCATGACCAGCGGCAAACAGGTTCAATGTAGGATGTGCTGCGAGGACCCAAAATCTCTCGTGTTCTCTTCTAAATGTGTGCAAACAAGTACGTTTAGACATATCCCAAACGCGGATACTTTTATCTTCAGAATTTGAAAGAATTAAATCCTGTCTGGGATGGAACAAAACACAAGAGACATTATTATAATGCCCCCGGCAAGTATCAACCTCCCAAGCTTTGGCATCATTCATTCTCCACATTTTGATCTGACGATCATCTGCTCCAGAAACAATCAGAGGCAATGTTGGATGGAAGCATGCCCAATTAACACCTCTGTCATGTCCTTCCAGGACATGCTTTACAACAGCATCAGCTTGACCAAATAAATCTGTGGCTCCAGGATTTTTTAAATGATCTTCCAAGCCTCCTGGACCAGGAGCTACATTTTTCTTCCTTAACCCAGAAATGTCCCATACTCTGACCGTTTGATCCAACGAGGCTGATACAATGATATCTTCTGTAGGATGAAACTGTGCACACATGACATAATGATTGTGCCCAGTCAAGACACAAATGCAAGTGCGGCTCTGCCAGTTCCAGATACGAATAGTTTGGTCGTCTGATGCACTTAAAATCCATGGGTATTCTTGATGAAATACAGTTGTCCTAATGTAATCTAAATGTCCTAATAGGGTAAAGAGGCATTTCCTTTGCTTATAATTCCATACTTTAATCTTATAGTCATCACCACCAGATACAAATAATGGTTGCTGATTGTGAAAACATATTCCACGAACTGGTCCATCGTGTTCATCAAATTTATCTAATAAAGTACACATGCGATAATCCCATAATTGAATAACTCCATTGTGCAAACTGTAACACAATACATAATATTTTTGAAAATCTGAGTTTCTTNAATAGTTCGAGAACAATTCAGAATTTTCCGAATTACATTAGAGTTAATAATCCCAACGTAAACGTCTGTATGAAGTTGTTTTAATAACTTAGTAGCTAACTGAGACGCAGACTATTTATTATTTACCTTACAAGCACCCATGGACGTTTTGGGTGAAAAGAGATCCCCTTTACACGAGCAGATTTTGTCTCAAATTTTGTTAACATCTCTTAGTGAGTATTTCACAAAATTATGTTTAAAAAACCATTCCTCGCTTCTAACCTTTGCAAATTTGACACGAATCGCGACACGTCACGACGTCACTAGCGCTGCCATGAAATACATACATACGTATAGATAGTGAGTGGAATATGTATTTTATCGCATAACATTTATCCCATCAAATTATCTATTGCAAATTGTGAACATTTTTTTGCTATAATTATATTTTTTTATTATCTAATGACTGGTCTGATTATAATTTCTAATTGATAGTTTTTAATATGACGTATTCTGTATGAACTGGAAGAAGAAGCTGGCCTTCACCTCTGAAACCCAATTTTTTAAATTTTATACGTATTTGAAGTATTTATTGAATAGAGTTCAACGATACCAGTATTGGGTTTGGGAATCTTTTCGCTCGAAAGTTATACGGAAAAAATTGAAAATTTTGTCGAGTTTTTGAAGGACCTAATTGGCCGGAAAAAATGTGCAGAATCAAAAAATTCAAACTTTGCAAAATTTCTCGAAAATGACATCATTCCTTAGAATCAGCAAAATTGTGCCACCTCCTATGTTATCATGTTCTTCTGATATATAATCGCAAAGTGAACTGAAAACATTTGAAGATTCTGAAAATTTCAACTTCGCAGAATTCTTCGAAACTGACGTATTGGAAAAGAATCACCGAAATTGTTCCACTCTCTATGATATCGCATTCTTGTAATACAAAATTGCAAAATTAGCCGAAAATTTCTTTGCTTTTGAATTTCCTCCGAAAGTGACATTGTTTACAGAATTTTTAAAAAGTTTCGTACATCTCTTATGATATTTTATTCTCTTAGTACTTTCCAAATTCCTCGAACTCTTTCATCATAATTTTTAACTTATTTATTGAATTTATGGAAATTGAAATGTATTTGAGGAATGTAGGTATTGAAAGGATTTTAAATGATTAAACGCTTTGTTCATTTGCAAAATAAGATTATTTTCTTCAATTCATTTCGTAAGTTTACAATAATTATGCAATTTTACAATGAACTCATAATCTTCTGTGTAATTATCTGCGTAATTTTGTTACTTTACAATAATTTGATTCCTTCGCTTGACCGATGGAACTAAAACAATTCTTTTCATATGAAAATGACGATCAAAATCTTATAGCGCTAGTGGTGTAGCGCAGTATTTTGCCACTCGTTTTCGAATTGCCACTAAGCACCTACTTTTGGCCAACTGCATACGGACTGATACAAATCGAGACACATTTTTCTTCTCAAAGTGCATACATACGTTTTTCCTACCAATAGCACCGGAGAAAAAAGTTTGCCTATAGCTTAATCGTTTGAACATTAGAGACGGCAATTAATGAAGCGCATTTTTGGCTGAATTTTCCTTTGATTATCGGTGATTTCCCTAATCTCATCTCTGACATTACCGACTAGCATTTATTTGAGGATTTTATACGCATTATTCATTAAACTGCTTCCTTTAACAAGGTTTAGATATTGCTTATATGCCTTAAATATAATCATTAATATTGTTGAAGATACAGCAATGAACAAAATAATTGATATATTGTCTTCATCATTCAACCACAATTGCTCAATATAGATAATGTGAATTATACTATAATTGAGAATTAAATCGCTTGTATCTCCGTTTATAAAAATAACAATAAAAACAATAGAGTAAAAACCTTTCTAGTTCTTAATTTTATTGTGTATTTTTAAAATGTAATTTACATGTCCATTGTTCCAATATGAAATACTGTTAATGACTATAATGTTACACAAACTTTTTTTCTATAAAGTAGCAGAGGAAGTATTTAAAAGTTATCTTTTATAATATTTACAATATCTTTTGTGATGATAGGTAATCATTATTTTTACGGCAGTACAAACGAACAGGACGATAATAAGTATTTGGTTGGAGATTCTTTAATTAGAGTTTCCGAAATATTCATCGTTTATCGTAATTTGTTCTTATATTTTATTTTAAATTTAAAATGCACTGATGTGCAAAATTAAAGGAACATTAAACTTTCAACGAAAAATTGGTAATATTTAAACCGTTATAATTCCGTAACAAGAAAACATATTACGATTATTGTGAAGTCATCAAAATCCTTGGTTACTTTTTCCTACAGAGGTTTCTGCACTTTGTAGAACAATGGGAGGTACAAATCCGACCGTGTAACCTCCACTTGAAGTATCACCTTGGATTATTTTAATGTCGGCGGCACACTTTTCATTCAAAGTCCAATAAAACGGTGACAAAATATCGTACATCAATTCTACAGGGGTCGTTGTAAAGGGCAGACTCTGATCTTCAAATTTGTGGTAATTTTAGTCGTCAAAAAATATGTTGATACCTCCAGAATCGGTTGAATTAGAAAAATTTTCAAAACGAAGGAGCATCTTCGTTTTCCCACTCTCCTACATAATACAGGAACCTCTGTAGAAGAAACTAACGAATCTGAACGTATAGGCCTTCCGCTTTAAAACGAGCCCGGAATGATCGTTATATGTTTTCGTATTACGAAGTTCTAACAATTTAAATATCAGCTATAGATATATAATGATTCAAAAGCATATCATTAAACAATATCTGCACCATTAATTTTGAGAATTAAACAAGTCATCAAAATATTCATATAATATAGTTCGTAATACATGTATAGTCATCAAATTGTATAATTGCATCGTTTTTGTCGATGGCCGAGTCATACTGTATTATACATAATGTATAAATGTTCTTTTATATCTATGTGATATCTATTAATAATTATTTGGTGATAGGAATAATTTTCCATAGAATAATGAAAGTACTAGAGGTGGAGGTTGAAAATTTTAACTTTGCACTCTCATGTATCCGGGAACACTTACCGGAGGTGCTCATTTATGAAGAGCAATGCGAATACAATATCGCAGGATGTACACAGCGCCAGCTGGTCGGCGCTATGTATAGCTACAGATGTTTTTCCGACGCCGAAAGATCCGGTAAAATATACCCAAGCAAAACGACTCTTGCAGATGAGCTTTGGACAAAATGGCATAGTGAGGAACGTGCAAACCATCATTCGCAATCAACCGAATGGGGATGTATCGTACAAGTGGCAGGTGTTGATAAATCCACGACCTCCTAGACCTTAAGAGATCGTGGATTTATCAACACCTCTCACTTGTACGATACATCCCCATTCGGCAGACCCCGATCCTTCTAGTACCTGCTGAAACTAACACAGCAGATATGTATTGTATTGTCCCAAAAGTTAAATAAAGGAAATAATGGATGCACCATATTCTCTGTTTTATATTATTTTTGTCGAATTATGTATGATCATAATAATAGAAATAGAACAAAATGGATCACACATGATTGAATAAAATAATATAAAACGAAAAAAGGTTTTAAATCTATTATTTCCTTACAAAAGAAAATAAACTTTCGGGACAACCTAATACTTTAATGTCTCAAATGAGAGCCTGTAATTTTGCAGCTTGATAGAGATAATAACTTTTTAGGACTACTTAACTATAACTGTTTTAGTTTTGACTGAACAACCGATTAAAGTATTTAATCTTACGCTCTGTTGCTTGAACAGTCTTCCCTGGGATGAGGCTTACTTTAGGCACAGTTGTTACCATCGCCTGTGCTGTTTTAAGAAGATGTCTAGCCCTAACTAAATTCAATTTTGATGGTGCAGATGGTTTACCGACTTCGAGGTACCATAAATCTTTACAACAAATCTGAGGATAAAAGTAAATCATATTTTATAATAGGTAAAAACATTCCCGAATTAAAAATAAATCATAAGGACTCATCCTAACCTGATTGTTCCAAGCTTTGCAATATCCATCTCGACCAGACCATACATAAAGTTTCTTATGCATTCCCATCGCGTAGTGACCAGCATGTGGTAGTTGGGTTAGGTTTGGGTAGTGAGCAAGGAACATTTTCCTCCAATGCATCAACTGTTAACTATTCCCATGTCCCATGTCCAAGTTTCTAAAATAATATTGTCAATTACAAAATTATACATCAAGGAATATAACATAAACTTACCTATATTTAAACAAGCCAACGTGTTTGTGCATTTCCACTCTTTTCAGGTGTTGCAACTTTAACATCATCAACAACAAGTGGTACCCACCTTCCAAAAACGTACATTTGATAATCAATTAAAGTAGCAGTATGAAGAGAACAGAGTAATCGAATAGATCCATGAACCACTGGTTTATGCCAAGTCATTAAATCAACATCAAAATACCATAAATAACCCAAAAAACAGACACCCATACCACCATAAATCACTAAACAGGCTTTTCCTGTCTTACTATCAGTATAAGACACTCCAGTATAGGACTCTCTAGGTGGTGGTGCATGCCCATTTGTTTGTGGTACATCCCAAACTGTTCCTCCATTCGGAAGTAGTTCAAGGGTATATAGGTCATTTAAATATCATGGTATATTAGTCTTAGGATCCTCACTGTTATTAGCCTCTAAAAAGAAAGACTATTACCAATAAGGATAAAACTGTGTCCTAATCTAGGACATGGTTAAGAATCATTTTCTGGTGGTCTGAATCTCAATTTTTTCCATTCCCATCTAACTGCTTGAAGTTCATAAAGCTCATCTGAATACTTTCCATAATCAACCATGCCACCAAAAACTAAAATACGGCTTCCATCAACAACAAATCCATATGCAGCAAAGCCAGGTAGAATATCATCTTTTGTCGATGGTAAAACCATTGATTAGTTGCTGCAAAAAGTAATAATGTGTATAAGTAGGAAAAAATTTTTTCATTGCATGATGCAGTATGTTTGTAATGAATTAAAAAATCTTTAATTATTTGAATATGTTACAGAAATTTACATAATTTTTATTCATAAACAAAACTTTTAAATAAATTTATAGAATGATATTAATCAACTTAAAAGCTAAGAAGTAATATTAAATTTATTAAATATTTTTACTATAAAAAATCTTATATTTATATATTTTTAATTACAAATTTATTAAGGTATATTATTATATTTATTATCTTTATATCATATAAGTAACTTGAGTAGTATTACTAAGGGAAACATTTCAAAATTAAGTACAAAATATTCGTTACAGTACACATGCGTATAATTGTTGGCAACATAGTAAAAGAAATGTTACACGCATTCATGATATGGTAAAGATGTGAAAACCTAAAATGAAAGAGTGGAAGGAGAAATAGGAACAGAAAGAAAAAAGAAAAGGAAGGGTGAAGAGTGAACGTGGAATGACGGGAAGCGCGGCGCGTTGCATTTCGTGGTGGGGCGTATAAGACAGCAATGGCTGCACCCGTGCGTATAAACATGAAAAATGACAGATCGCACTAATTCTACGCATGAAATTAATCCAATGTCTAACAAACGAGACTTATAAAGACACGTATAGTAAAGGTACATTTAATGTATATGGAACATATGATAATAAGACATTTGACATAAACAAAATTCATGGTTTTTACGATGACCCGGCCGGTGACCGTTTTATCAATGTATGCCGCCATCTTGGATCGCGGGAACCATCAAAAACGGCGCGAAAGACGCACAGCAAGGAAGCAACTTACTCGTGTTATAGACATGAAGCTCGTCAACAATGCCCTCATTTCCACCGCCGAAAACGATCATAAGATCCTTAAGAGCAACTGTCCTGTGTCCATGCCTAGGTCTTGGCTGGGGTCCGGATGGATTTGTGATCCGCTTCCACTTTAGCATGGGTGTTCCCATGATGACCATCGATCACATTTTTTCATACCGCGCAGCTATGCACCCACCGTGTTACCCCTAGAGTAGTGCAACGCCTGATGGTTTCGAAGATAGTGTGCCCTTTTCTTCAAACTTTTCTATCTTCAATGTCCACGATACAGCAGTTTGGATAACTTCGAAGGTTCACACACCCAACGAGAACTTACTATTTCTTGATATTCTTAGCACTGTCAATATCGTACGTCTTGATTATAATCTACCTCCGACTATTGTTCTTTATTAATTCATTTGACTTAACAAAATGGTCCATACAAATAGAAAGTCAGATGAACTTTTTTTTATGGGAATCATGAAAATTTTACGCGATTTAAGAGACGTCTGTAACGTAACACGTATACACAGAACGCACGATGTTTACGGCACTGATTTCATGTCTTTTAGTGTGCTCACTCAGTATTCATCGATGATCCACCCCCGAATATATTTTTCATGCTGCTCAATTATTATTATAGTTAAATAATAGTTTTTTAATGTTATATTTCAATCTAGATCTATTCTGTACAGTTTTTTATAATATTCGTAAATAAGTTTATCTGTTCGTTAATTTGAAAGATTTCACAAATCAACAAAAAACGACCCCCAACGAATCCCACTAAGGCCTCCGTTTACCGGTAACCGTCTAATTGCTAACAACAAAGCGATTAAACATAGTCAAACGCAAAAACGTTACCTCGACCTCGGGTGAGGATGACTCATAGGTGACAAGAAGCACAGACATTACAGGTTACCACACATCAGCGAAGGGTAAGGCCGACAAAAATAAACATTTCTTAAAAGTTTAATGAAGTACTAGAGATAAATTGCTCTTTTTGCATTGATTACAGAAACAACAATCAGGATGATGATCACAGAATAACAAGCAGTTAGCAGCAACCACCTTCTTGGAAATGATTACATTATACAATAAAAGACAAGATTATTTATTGTAAAATAACTAAATAAAATATATTTAGACAGAGTTTCCATAAATCACAGTAATTTAACAGCGTTTTACAATGTTATTGCTTATCGTTTTCATTATCAATCATATAAAAATCAAAAAATTAAATCGGGAAATAGTTAAGAAAACGCGAAATTTAAAGGGGAATAGTATAAAAAAAGATCGCAAAACAGCTTTTGAAAATTTAGAGAGATAATCTAAAATTTCAAGAATTATCAAAATAGTACCACCTCCTATAAGACTGTATTCTTCTGAAACAAAACCTATATCTTGACGAAGAATGTTTTCGAGGCGTCGAAAATTTCAATTCCGAAAAACTCCAGGAACATAACGTCATTTCCAGAAATCTAAATGAAGCTAAAATGCAGCTAAGACAGCTCTTCCCATATGAAAATGGCTATCAAAATCTTATAAGTACTCGTGATATAGTGCAGCGCTTTGCCACTCGTTTCTGAATCGCCACTAGGTGCCTGCATATGCACGTTTTTCCTACCATTGACACTGAAGGAAGGAATGTGCGTATAATTGGGCTGTTTGACCACTAGAGTCGATAATCTGTGGACTATGTTTGGCTGAATCTCTTGCACGAACATCAGCGATCTATTCTACTCATCTCTGACATTACCGACTAGCATTTATTTGAGGATTTTAC